>JAWWMU010000153.1:44990756-45053595 GCA_035048155.1 Cinnycerthia olivascens
TTCTTTTGTTTCAAGAATGTGTCTTTACAAAAAACGCAGCAGCTTCATTGGTTGAAATGAATAGCGCCACCCCACGATACTTGGTCTGGACTAAATTATTGGAAGAATTTTGTCACCTCTCAGACTTGATGAACTATAGAGCTATAATACTTTTTTTCAAATTCCCTAATTTACCCTTAAGGTTTCATTTTCCTAATGTGATAGGTGAAAAGTCAACTAAGAAATGTTTTGTGATTGACTGTTACAGCCAGGAACAGCTTTGGATCACCAGACTAGAGTAGAGCTCATTCCATGCTACAGCGGAGTGCATTACCCATTTCCCTCCTCTCTTGTGTCTGAGCCCCAAACAGCACAGAGGTCACTATCTCCCAACATTTTACCCGTCTCTACCCATTTGTAAAAACTGAGTTTCCAGGAAGTTTTTGAAAACTGAGGTTTTTCTAAGTTTCCCATGTTAATTTTTTGCAGTGTCTCAAAATAATGTTGAATACTGTGAGTGCTTTTTATGCCACAGTAACTAAATCCACCCTACTTTTCCATTAAATTATCTGTGAAATGATGTTGTTTTTCCCAGAGAGGGATGTTGTGTTATGTCACTTAAAAACCAATAAACCATCACTTTTACCCCCACCCTTTTAGTATTGGTGGGGATTCCGGTGTAATGAACCCATTATCCACGATTAACTGATACAGTGTGAATCTTCATGTGCCACCCAGATCTTGTGAGGAATTGTACCAAGCATAAGAAGTAAGAGCTTCGAAGTGCCTCTATTTTGGTAAAAGAATTTTGCTACCAAATTTATGAGCACCTCTCTGTTGGCTGTAACCCCCTTCATTTTGGAGATCATACTCCCCTGACTCCACTGAGAGGATGGCAGTTCCTGTGCCCTGGCACATGCTTGATAGGAAAAGGCTGTCGTTTCAGAGGGTCTCAAGGTGCAGGAGAATTGAAGGAACAGGCATCTGAGGAAATAAAAGGCAAAGATAAAACAAGGCTAGCCATGGTGAAATGTAGCTATCCAGCAGAAGCTGACATTGAGGTTCCAAAGGTAAGCTCCATGGCATAGCATGACTTCAGGACTTGAAGCTATCCATAGGTGAAAAAAATGAAGTTAAGAAAATTATTTAAAAGATAGAGAAGATGACTTTTTTGAGAGGTTACTTCATTTCTGTGTTATTCACAAAGTTTGTCAGAGCTCTTGTTGTAGCGTCTTAAAAGTTTGGCAGATCTCTAAGATCTGGGGAAAACAAAGATCTCACAGGGATAAGTGATAAACTGGAATTATGTCTGTATATCTGTGAATGTTTTCACTACAGTTGTGGGACTTGCTCTCTACTTATGGAGTATATGGATATCTTAAAATACATAATCCAGGAAAAGAATAGGTGAGATTAATTTTAAACATCTGTGACACAGTGGAAAAAACATGCAAATCAGTTTAATAGCTAGTTTGTGTGCTCTTGTACGTACTGGAGGTATAAATAGAGCAGAAATCAGGAATAATGGGAGGAGGGGGATGTGCTTCTTTGGAAATCTTTCTTAGAAAGTAGGTCAAGCAGCTTCTGTCACTGTGATGTTTTGTTTATGAGGGAAAGGACAAAATGAAAATAATTTACTGGCAATGCTTGAGCACTGTCACCATCTACTCCTTGATGGAGTGCAGATAACGATAAGTGAGTGGTGTGTTAGGGTACAAGTTAAATTAGCAGTATTAATTAGTTGTCTGAGCTCTCTATTGTTTTTTCTGCTGTGAGTCTTTTCACATCTTGTCAGTCACATGAAATATAAACAAGGCGGTTAACTCTACTGTATATATATATTTGTTTATCTCTGGTTTATAACTACTTGCTCAAACGTGCAAACTGCTCTGATTACCTCTGCTTGGTTAATCTAGTGTAGAGCGATGGTAGTTGTCTCAACTTCTTTTTGCTTCACCATGGCGATTTTATCACTTAATTTGAAAAGGAAAAGTTAAAGTATGTGGACTAATATCAACTGGTAAGGGGAGTGTGCAGAGGCAATGGTGTCCAGACTGAGCACTGCTGTCCAGCACAGCTCCTGTGTCCCTGTTTCCAGTAAGGTCTGATTGCTGTGTCACTCGCTCCTGAGCTCATTCAGCAATAACAGCAGAGTAGTTACTTGGAGGATTTTTTGTAAGTCTGATTTGGCTTGGATTTGTCTCCTGTTTATATTTAGTGATTTCAAAAAATAAAGATTAAATTGATGACCAAGTGAGTGCTTCAATATGAATAGAAAGTCACCCTTCCTTTTGCTTATTTTAATGGACCTCTTCAGTATTTACTTAGTTCTGACTTGAACAAGTCTCAGTTTTATCTTTGCCTCTGCTTTTATACAGAAAGAGATAGCAGGCTGTGCTTTTTCCCTTACTAATTTATGTATCTAAACTGGTTATTGCTTCTTGTGTTTCCACTTGTTTTTCAAACTGTTTTGGCTTTTATTGAGGTGCTGATTGAGGGTGGATTCGTTGGGTTTTTTGATTCCGTTTTTTATTTTTTCCTTAATAAAGACCAACACTCATTAAAAGAAAGTAATTTTATAAATGATGTATAAATGTAGTTTAGGTGTTAGTTGACAATCTCTTCATCATGAGTGCAATTGAACTGTGCACCAACCTCTGCATATAGGTTATAAATAATGAATTTATTAAATGAGTCATATGAGCCTTTGCTGCTGAGCACCTCAGTATCTGAAGCTCACCTTGCTAGATCTGTATACCTACCATCCGTGGTTTACAGGTGGCTTTTAAGAGTGTACCTGCTTCAGTAATTTAGAGCCCAGTGAGACATGATGGCATAGCAATGTAACAGGACATTCACTGTCAGCCAAGTCAAATCATAAGGACACAGTATTTATCCATATGGAATCTCCCTTAAAACAAGCAAATACAGAACTTCCCAGCTGCAGCTCTTCTACAGAGCAGCCTCTGGCATCAGGAAAAGCAGAATGGATAGTGTGGTGTCTCAAACTAAGTATTTTTCTACAGGCTGTCAAGACTCAGTAATCTAATCTGTTGTGTCATGAGAATTGATAGACTTGAGCGCTACGAGGTAGGGCCTAGAAGAGTTATAAACAGAGGTCTCGCAGGACTGGGCAAGTTTATTGAAATCATTCTTCTGAACAGTGGAACAGTGTGCATCACAGCTGCCACAGTGACAGAAATGTCTGGCAATGTTCTAGCACCTGAAAAGTGTTTCAAGTGTCTTGGCACCAAAAAAAACAAACAGAAAAAATGATATTATAAAGGAAGATGTTAAAATATATTAAATTCTTACAGATTTTAAGTGTTTTGCATCTGAAAACAACTTTCACTGAAGGGCTGTTGAATATTGGAACAGGCTTCCCAGGGAAGTGGTGGAGTCACCAGCCTTGGAGGTATTTAAAAGACGTGTAGATATGGCACTTTGGGACATGGTTTATTGATGGACTTGGCAGTGCTGGGTTAATGGCTGGATTTAATGAACACAGAGGTCTTTTCCAAACTGAGCAGTTCTTACAATCAGGGATGATGGGACTGTGCCCCTGGGCCCTGGTAGCTGGGAGACATCCTGTGTGCCACGGGCTACCATGAACTGTTACCTGGAGCCAACTTCTCAAGATCTTTTCTCAACTTTTCCTTTCAGCTGCAAGATTTTGTACAGATACCAGAGGTCTGTACGACCTGTGGCTCAGATGCATGTTGTTTGATCCTTTCACCAGGAAGCCCAAAGCCTTTGAACCAAGTTTCTCAACCACTGTTTCCCATTAAACCTGGTAAAACAAGAGGGTTTTGTTGGGGGAAAAGGTAGAGATGTTGTATATACCTGCAGTTACTGAAAATTTAAAGCTTTTGTAATTAGACTTCTTCTTTCTTTTTAAAATCTAATTTTATTTTTAATGCAAAGGTGCTGAAGAAATTAAGGTGCTCTCAGCCGCAGTGGTGGAAGTATTACACTCTTATGTGCTGCAAAATCAAACACAGAAGGTTGTTGATCTCTTAGCTTAAAATTCCTATTCTCTAGTTTTAAAATGTAATTGATACAACAATTTGCTGAGATGTGCTAGCACTGCTTTACAGATCTGTGACATTTTGCATTATAAAATACTGCTTGAAACAGGGGGTTATTTATTATCTCATCCCTCTAAGATGATAACCAGTGCAGAGGTTGTCACTCAAGGTGCAGATTACAATATGTAACAAAAATTATTTAAATTATTTCTGATGTGTTTGAGAAAGAGATATAAAATGTGCTAACATCAATTTGTGATTTCAAAATTAAATCCAGACTTGTTGTCAAATAAAATTGATGCATTATGTAACATTCACATTTCAGAAAATAAAATCATAATAGTGTACAATAATGCTTTTTCTGTTCATCTGAAAGATAAGTAAAGATTTAGGTAATCAGATGAAAGTGGTCTTGATGTCTATTTTTTTTTAATCCTATCCTCACAGCAGTAAGTCTACAGAAATTTTCTGTAGTCTGTATATTCACCTTATTCAACTTTTTTTTTACCTGCAATTTGACACAGGGTAATTTTGACACTGAAATGTTAATAGCAGTTTCAGGGAATAATTCACGCAGTTTTATTGCTTATGTCAGTGGTGAAAAGGAAAGAAATTCGCCAAACCTGTGTAGCTGTTAAAAGGTAGCGTAAACTTGACCAATTTTGTGAGAGGCGCACACATCCTTCATAGCTCAGAACCCTGCAAGCTGGACAAGAATTGAGGATATCCTCCAGGTTTCAGTGTCTGCCTCTCCTTTTGGTTTTGCTGCCAGTGAACGATATTGCGGAACTTTGAATGCTCACAGTATTTTCTGCACAACAATTTTCTCATGCTTGTCAAATTTAGGAGCATACCTGAGCCATGAGTGGGGCTGAGGCCTCTCTGACCCTGTTAATGTGTTGTAGAACATCTTGTCTTCCCAGATAGATTGACCTGGTTTAGGGAAATAATTGCGTTGGTTTTAAATAGCTTCGCTCATTTTTAATGTAGCTTTACATTTGCAAGACATAATCTGGGCCTTTCCATACTGTGACTTTCTCTCTGAATTTCAGCAGAACTGCTCATGTGTTTAAAATAAAACATGTGCCAAAGTGCTCTGGTGGCCAGGGGCCAGAGCACTCAACATGCTCCAGGGCTGAGCCCTAAATGCATGCTGCTTTAATGTATAGTCTTCTCTAGCCCAGATAAAATCAGGATTAACGCTATAGAAAGTGTCACAGAAGTATGAGGAAAATATCTCACTATGTGGAGGGTATCTCAGGCTCCTAGAAAATGCAAGCAACAGAAGCAATGCCAATGCTTTTTATAAGTTGTATTCAAATGAGGTGCATTTTCTGGCTAATGAATTGGTCAGTTAATTTTCTCACCGTGTTTGAGCTTGTTCCTGCCGCTGAACAGTCTCTTATTTTTTCACACGTTGTTGAAGATGGCATTAATTTAGCCTTCTTTCCTGTTATAAAGCTTTAAATGCCTTCACATTAATGTCTAATAAATGTAATTTGTGGTTTAATCTGCTCATTATTGCTGCTGAAGAAGCAGAGAGAGCAGGTGGGAGAACTCCATTCTCTGTCTTTTCTTCTCATTTACACCAAAGAGACATTCCAGCATCCTTATCACTAAAGCAGTTTGTCTAAGTTTTTTCCCATGGTAATAGTGACATAAAGTGGGAAATACTTCAAACATGCATTTTGGAAAATATTCTCTGGTAACTTAGTCTTCAGTATTTAATTTCATGCATATTCTGTTTTTCTGTGAATATCTGTGAGGAAGCTTTTCTCGTTTGGGTAATAGTTGTAAGATAACATTTTAAATAATTGTTAATAGCTTTCACTAGAATAAAAGCTGTGTTGTTTTGCTTTGGATGAGATACCAAGAGACAGAAGGGTGGCATAAAGTAGAGTGTAGTTAAATATTTTTATTGATCACTGAACTCTTGGTGGCTGATTTTGTTTTTCAGTTGTTGAGTCCACTCTTGGTCAGCTTTTATTTTTCTTCTTTTCAGTCAGCTAGTTTTACATAAATTGTTGCACAGTATACTGAAAAGGCTCTTTTGAACTGTTGTTTTCCAAAGGATATTTCTTTCCTCATGCTGGCTTGTGCTGGCTTGTTGAAAGAGGGGTTTCAGCAATCCGACTGGACCGAACAATTTAGCCCCAGAGCTCAGGAATCTCCAGGGGCACATTTAAACTGCTACATAAGCAACATTCAGGAATTGTTTTTACTGTCAGTAAAGCATGGGAAAGGAACAAGTGACTTTCCAGTCTCTTGGGGGGAATCTTTTGGCTTGTTGACAGAAGATGAAATTATGGACGTAGGACCAAAATAAAATGGAGTGTATGGAACTATTAAAGCATAAAAACATGAAATCCAGAATGTATAAACAAAGGACTGGTAGGGGGGCAAGCTTGGGGCTGGAAGTTGCAGAATGCAGCATGGAAGAGAGCCACAGATGAATGTCTATAGAGTTTGGGGTATTTTCTCAGAAAAAAAACCCCAACCAACCAGAAATACTGCAGCTTTAACTGTGGCAATGAAGACTTATAAATAGTATTAAAAAGACGCTAGCAATTCAGAGTGATTTGCAAAAGGTTCCCTGTAAGGGATTTGCAGCTGGTTTTTGTTCTGTGTAGGGGACTATTTCCCCCCACTTCAACAGTTACTGTTCAGTTCTCAGTTGAAATTTCAAACAGTCAAATATTTAGGTTCCCTAAAGTTCTGTTGGCTACTGTGGCTGATAGATTGTCCTGCAGCCTTCCAGCTAGCGTCAAGTGGCTCAACATGTCTTTATTCCCTCATCTATTGGTTATTTCCAAGCGAGTTTAATTGTGTGTTTCTAGTCAAAACATCTGCTGGCATCTGCTAAGTGCAGAGTGCTTATGGTGAATGAAAATAAACAGAGCATACAGTTTGCCTCTTCAGATATTGCAGATAGTGAAATAACAACCGTTGAGGTAGGTTTTGTGTGGTGTTTTGTGTTCTCGGCAACATTTTGTACTTTCCAAACATGCCTATTTCTCCACAGTAATTCTGAAGCCTATTGATTGTCTTTTTTTTTATCTACTCCCTTTTTCAGCAGAGATCAGGTCCCTTCTTTCTACAGTTTGTTTTCATATTATTTTTTTATTTTCACTGAAATAATGGGAAAAGAAGTAATGTATGTGAACTCCAGGGATCTTGTGAGGAAATTTTTATCTTAGAGTGTAAATAAATATATTGGATGAAGAGGAGTTGTCAAAATGAAAAAAAGAAGAAAGGTTCAAAAAGGTATTTATTAAATGTTAAGCTGTTTTATGGATATATGTGACTAATTCTTGCCAAAATTTACAGGTTAGGAGGTAAGAAATAAACACATTCCTGTGTCTAGGGAGATCTTCCTGTATGCTGTTCAAGTAGTCTTTAGCAGATATTATTCTCAGCATGAATAGAAGTTGGCACAGAGTTATGCAGAAAACACTAAGGGCTAATATTGTTATGCTCAGGCCTTTGCACTTCTCAGGAGTGAAAGAAAAAGGAAGCAAAGGCTGTTTTATGGTGGAAAGGACCTCTGGAGGTACCTTCTTCAGTCCACTGCTCTAGGCAGGGTTAACTTTGTAGTTTGACTGGGCTGTATCCCAAGTCTTGGCCGCTCATATTTTGAAAACATTCAAGGGTGGGACTTCTCACTCTCCCGGGCTTCTGTCATTGCCTCTGCTCATCCTTCTGATCCCAGCGTGGTGTTGCATCTCCAGGAGGAAGACAGACAAGTCAGCTTTTGCCTGTGGAGGACCATGTGAAACCTGTGAGATGAAAAGGGCAGTACACCTCAGAGCTGATAGAACAAAAATGTTACTGTAAGATTTGAAAGCAAAATAGTAGATGAAATAAGCCAGTTTATTCCAACAGCAGGTGCTGTTTGCTTTGATTAAAATCTGGAATGAGTACACTGATGCCTTACTAGAAATCAATGCCTGCATTTCGAAAGGGAAAAAAGTTTAATCTTCTATAATTATAATGAAGATCAAGAGCTTTCTAACCAGTGAAATCTTAGCAGAATACCATAAATTGTGATAAGGGCTATTTTTCAAGATTGCAATAAAATATGCCTATGTAGAGCATAGCTCAATCTTCACTAGTTGTATGTCTCTGTTAAGTGGATTATCACTACTACCAGTCAAAAACTGGTCTCTGCGACAAGCCTTGGTAACTCACTGTGGTACAGTGTTTCTAAAATATGTTTATTTCTCACTGAAGCCCTCAAACACCCTACCCTACATGATATTGCAGGATAAATGATAGTGCAGTAGTGCTTTTATATAAGAAAATAATAAGCTTTTTCATGGTTTACTGATGTTTATTATTTGAACAGTCAATATTTATTACCATTAAATATATGTTATTATGAAAGAGTAAGGTGATGCTTGTGGTATAAATAATCCTACATAAGAATGGATAGGAACATTGCCAATTGCCTTCTTTTTATGGAGCATAATGACAGATTTCAAATGTGATTTTACTGAGCTCCCTTCTGAAGAAGCTCAGCATCCACAGAGTAATGATGCCAGAGAGCAGTTTGTTTCCACTTGATTAGCTCTTGTCACTTTTTTCTCTTTTCTGAATTTATTTTCAAATTCTGCTAAATCCTTCCACAGCTCTGTATATGCCTTAACCCATTCTGTCAAATCACTTATGAAAGCATCTTGCTGAATTATCTGGAGCATTTCTGGGGCTTTCCTGGCTATAGCACAGAAGCATGCTGATCCCAAGGAAGGCTGGGGTTGATGACAAGGAAAGGCCTGTCCCTTGGAGGAAAGGGGGCTGGCTAGTTGACATCCTTCCTAGGTGATCACTGGGCAAAGCCTCTAGTTGTGTAGGAGGAGATTATGATACTGTGTGGCCACCTAAGTGTGGCCGTAGCTGTGCTCGTAGCTGTGGTCTCCTTTTTCCTGTTCCTGGAAAGATTGCTCCGAGGTTGCTCATGACTGGGTGCTCTGGGAAGAGCATTTGGCTTGCTCTTGTCAGAAAATTGCACAATGAACTTTCTCCTGCACTTAGAAGAATTTATTGTGAAACGGTACAGGCAAGTGTTCCTCTGATAGCCACCTATCCATCTGTGCTAGCAGAAAGCAGTTGCAGTATCCTGACTTGGCAATAGAAGTTACAGAAGATTGTAAAGGGGCCTCATCATTGTTGCTTCGTATCAGAGCACTTCAGTACAGTCCTTGTACATCCAGCAATAGCTATAGACCTGTGCTTTTTCCTTATGGTAATTCTGGGTGATCTGCTCCCCTCCAGAGTGAGAAGAGGTTTGGGTATGTGACAGAAAAGAAAAATATTGTTTGCTTTGGAGTGTTACTGGAGGTGCAATTGTAAGGAGATATTTCCATGAGGTTTGAGAGTCTGACTGAATGCTAACCTTTGAGCAAGTGACTTTCTAATTGGTCAAATCCTTGTGCTGTGTTTATTTTACAGAGCTTCATTTTTTTTTTCCTTTTGTTCAGTGAAACAGCACTAAAAATCTAATACAAAAGTAACCTCTGTCCCAGCCACCCATAAATAAATAAATTTACCATTTTTAATATTGTTCTAGCAGCACAAAAGGGACAGATAACATTAAGTAGTGGTATTCAAAATTTCCTGTGTTTTCTGCAGGCTTCTGTGTTTTTATATCTTTGATTGCTACTCCTCTCTGAAAGTAACAGGCATAAATGTTTTCTAACAATGTATCAGCAGCTTATTCTAATTTCTGAATTCTTGGGATATGTTCTTTACCAAGTGTTTAGAGGGGAAGAAGTAATTTTAATAATCTATGTAATATTTCTCATAATGTTTCACTTCTAAGAGTGGCAAAATCTCTATTACAGAGATAGCTCTAATACCAGTTAGAGTTTAATACACCTTGAATGAAACTCTCTTACCCTTTGATAAGTTACCTGTAAATGCTCTGTGTCCTAATTTGTCTTTTTCTGCTGCAGAAGTATTGATGAAGTGGCGAATCCTTATAAAGCCTTTTCATGGCATGCTATCTTTAATGAGAATCTTGCAGTCTGCAGCTGGGATCAGGATAATATATTGTCTGTGACTAAGCATTATGGAAACTTCAGATTTGCTCAAGATCTTTGGATTCAAAGCTTTTTAACTCTGTGTGTGATTGTTACATTAGCTGATTATAGGCGTGTGTGCACATCCACATTCCACAGAGCAGAGTTCATACATCAAAATTAAATTAGGAAGAGCAGAACTTGGGCATCCAGCACAAAAAATGTCCTAATTCCTTGGTGAAGGATAGCTGAGAAATGGAGAGTTTAGGCAGTCCAAGTCTGCAAGGAGGCATGGCAGGACTCCAGCCTCCTGCCTGAACTTTCCATTTGTGACAGGCAATGAAGAAAATAACTCAGGCCTCTTACAGCTCAGAGTGTTACAGCAGAGAGGTTGTGTAAGAACACTGGGAATCTGGGAACTAATTACTGGGCTACTTCTGCAGTCTGTTCTGGGGAAGAAAGTGGAGGACAAGAGGTGTCACTATGCTTAGGTACAAGTGAAAAGGAGAAGGGAGGATGGAATGTTCAGCTCATTGAAACTCCTACATATGAAAAGTCACTGTCCTTGCAAACTGATTTGGGTATTAAAAAGAACCACTCCATAATAATTATCAAAAGAAAATTTGGAGAAACTTAATAGACCACTTCCATATAAAGCAAGAGAAAAATTATCAGGGAGATGCAAAAATGTCATACCTGGACAGAGAGGAAATCTGGATACAAACTCTGGCACTGTGCTCTGAAACACATTGGGTCAGCCGTGGTTTGCTGCCCATCCATGAGTCCCATCACCTCCTGAGTCTCTGCAGCCATCTACTTCAGGCAACCCTGCACAGGCCTGGGCTCTCTGCTGCCTCTTCTCCCCATAGCCCTGGGGATGCTTTCACTCAGGAGCAGCTCAGCAGAGCTGCTTGGTGTGATGTGCTGAAGGACCAGGAGAGGTCAAGGGAGATGCAAACAATAAAGGGAACCCTTGAGCCTGCTGTTCACATGCTCACAGCAGAAAACAATAGCTTCTTGCCTCTGAAGAGTTGGTCTGATGGGTACGAATTGTGCTTTCTCTCATCTTTTTCCCATTCTTCACCTCTGCTTCTGTCCTTTTCATCAGTCAAAATCTTGCAACCATTCACTTAAACAGCAAAAATTTGTCATTTAACTCCTGTTCAGTCTCCCTGCTCCATATTTTTTCAGATTATTTTAGAAAGCAAATAATCTCTTCCATGACAGATTTTACTTTCTTCTTTTTTTTTATTGTGTGTGTATATGTGTGTAACTTTGCTTCCAAGCCTAGCTGTGATCTTCAGCAGGTGCTCTCTGGAATCCCAGAGATGAAAAGCCATGCCAGGCATCCAAGCCTCATATCTGTCTTTCAGAAACAACTTTCCTTGAAAAGGGCCAGTGGCTTTTTCCTGTACTTACACCCCTTCCTCCTTGAGACCTTTGCTTTTCATGTCATTGAGATCATTAATTGATTTCTGGTGTCTATTCATTTAATCCATGAACCCTGTCATTGTTGCAGTACTTCCCAGGCAATTTTCTACAGGCTGTGACATCCAAGCTGACTTTCAGCTGGATGCTGTCCCTGATTTTCATTTATGTCTCCATATAGTTGTAGATCTGTGCCAGACAGCTCAGATATTTTTATTGCAACATAAATGTAGAAGGGAGTATACTGGTAGGATAGATCTAGAACAATCATGGTGGCAGTTTATTCAGACATCCAGACACATTGGTCCCAGATCTTTCTTTAAATAATTTTTTTACATAGTTCTTAAAAAAAAATATATATTTTATTTAGGACATCGGCTATTGTATTACTGTGGATTTTAAAAATTGCTTTTTAGGCAGGTAAGCACTAGGCTTGGTGGTGATTTTCTCTTCCATCATAACAGTATTTTGCTGTGTCTATTGGGGTTTCACTAATTACGTATGCAATTAGGTTTGTTAGTGTAACAAGCCTTGACAGTAGTATACAAAAGATAATTGGTAAGATTTGCCCTTACAATTACTCATCTTGACTTGACTGTGATTATAGATGTTGTGTAGCACAGTGCAGGGAATAGCAAGGGACCCCATTCAGCGACTCAGGAGGTACTTTCTGACCCTGCAAAGTTAATGACTGAAACTCAGTAATGTTTTCTGCCTTGTACTGATAATATGTGCTAGTATTCTTTTTAAGAAAAAAAAAATGTGTTGACATGTTCTATGGCAAAGCAAATCTCAGAAATATCTAAACATACTCATCTTTTTTCCTGAGGTTTGTCCCCGTCATCCTAGGTGTGGGCATCATAAGAAATAATTCACCAAAACTTTGTCTTTAGAAAATAACAATGAATTACAGCACTGTACTGTTCAAATTATTACATCTCTGATCCTGAAATGAGTGTACAGATGAGTCAGTAAAATGCTGGATTATATTAATAATTTATTTTAGGGATAATTATACAGGAAATAAAAGGGACAGAGAGGGCCATAGTCTACTTGCATCGTTTCTGAACATTAAGAGACGTATTACATGTCTAATGTGGGTTCTTAATGCAGCTTAGAGACATTGGTCTGTAACTGTGCAGAACACCTTAGAGAACTATTAACACAGCCCATAAAATACCGGTGGACCAGTTACTTATTAAAGATCTAAGCATCAGGGAGAAATAGTGCATCTTTTAAAGTTTTACTTGGGCTGAACAGTGAAGTTTTAATTAAAAAACAAACCAAAAAAATAGTAATTGTTAAAGTCATTTAATGTTAGCAATCAGCCTTGGCAATATGTTGTCTACTTTTTCATCAGTACGTTTCGTTTTCCCAAAAATCGCTTTTGGAGGATTGGAATAACAAGCATAGAATACTCTTCTTTTTTTCTAGTGAGGTGGGACAGGCTTTTTGCTAACTTCCACAGACCCAGATTTCATTCTGGTGTCTTCTTGCAGACTGAAAACCCTACTAATCAATAAAAAGTCCTGTTGTGTGTATAAAATATCCTTTCTTGCATTTGAAGTGAGCATGTGGATCTTTCATATACTGAAGTCAACAGGGAAGATTGAAATGGTACAAATTTTCTGGCTGTAGTTATATCATCAGCTGATTTCAGCTGAATGAGAGATATTTTCCCTACCCCCACTAGAAAACATTTTAGACTCCCCTTACACCCTATTGTAACTAATTTTGATTTTTGAACTTAGTGGTAGTGAATCTTAATGTGAATACTAGTGAAGCATCATATTTTCCAACTTGTTCAGAAGCTAAGCACCTTGCACATCATGTCTATACTAAATGCTGTCACTGAGACAACAGGACTGTTTTGGAGGTGGTGGTTTGGTTTGTTTTGTTTTTGAAGGAGAAATTGAACAAACAAACCACTTTGTCCCTTAATCTTTTTTTTTTTTTTAATTGAACTTAGAATGGTACGTTGACCAAGGCAGGTGATAATATCTTGCTAACTATTTAATTTTAGATGCTTTTTCTTTTTTGAGTGCCTATATAGTGCAAATACTTTATTAAGGGAAATTTCCCACAATGCCAAAATTTAACTTAGTGGCAAGTCTCGGTCACTGAGTCTCACCGCTCTCATTTCAGGTCAAAAAGCAGGTGGGTTAGTATCACTCATTTTTTCGTTTTCATTATAGCTCTTGTTTTCCAGTGTTCTGTGTCATGTTTTAAAATCAGTCACTGGAAGCAATGTGCCCTAATTTCTTCAAGCCTTGCTGAAGCCTTGAGACTGAACTTATGTTTTTCTTGCATGGAATTGAGCTTGATACAACAGCAAGAGACAACAGGCTCTCTAGGCACATTTTCCTTACAAGATCTCACCAGAGACCTGGTAAGGAATTACTGGGGCAACTCTCCATCCTGCATGCAAAAGAGAGCAAGGATGCATGATTACATTCAGCTGTTTCCAATACACACCCATCCACCTTCCTTTTGTCTCAGCTGTCTTACCCTCTCCTGGATAATTCCAGCACATCACACCAAGCAGCTGTGCTGGGCTGCTCCAGAGGCTCATAGCTGCAGAGCACCAGGAAGGGAAGTGCTGATGGCTGGGCTGTAAATCGTGACTGGTCCTACACACCTCAGGGATGAAGGATGATTTTTAAACCAGGGTTTGTATCTAGACATTTTCTCTCTCCTGAACAGTGATTTTTAATATGCCTTGTAATTTTACTAACACCTTAATATAAATTCTCTATTAGTTTTCTCAGGATCTGCTTGTGGGAATTGATGCTTAGGGATGTTGTTAAATTTTTTAAGTAGTATAAGACAGAGCTTTCTGTTACTTCCATTGCATGCTATCACCAGCTTTTTAATAGGTAATATAAACCATTTTCATTTGAGTGGGTTTTTTTTTGTTTGAGAAGAAAGTTTACTTTGTCTCTCTGAAGAGATTAGGAAATTAGGGTTGTTGTCTCCAACTCTTTTTTTAATATTTGGCTTAAAAGATAAAAGCTTTATCTCATACAGAGATACTGTAATAAGTGTACTGATAAGCAGACTTTTGAAGTAAAATAGACATTTAAACTGAGATTTAAAAATTGTTTATCATTATAAAGAGCTCTGATGGAATCATGGAAATATGGGGTGGAGGAATCCCTCCTCTTTCATAAAATACCTCTAGGTTGAATTATTTACATGTATTTTTTAAGGGATAATTGAATTTGTCACTGTAGAGAATGTTCCCTTAGACATGTTACAAAGCAGTCTCTTTGAAGAACAGGAATCAAAGCAGTTGGTTTGAAGCATTGGAGTCTTTGTACTCAGGGACATAAATGCTGACTTACACCTTGTTTAGGTTAGGCTGCATGGCTTCTTCTTAGCCAGTCAGCATGATGTGTGCTGGCTAGGGAGGAGTCTCTTTTCCTTTTAAAATTCTTTAAACCCAAGCTTTTCTCCACGGACATCCTTTACTGTCTGTGTTCACAGCTGAGATTTTGATTATAACAGACAGGGTTCATCCCCATTCACAGGCCTATACAAAGTTTCTCTTAGGCCTTGAAATGTGATGTTTTCAAAGAGCTGCTCCCTTTTATGATCTGTTTCAGAGGTCTTTGTCAGGACAGCCAGTAGCGTGTGCTATTCTGAATAGAAGCATAGCCTTCTGGACAGTGTTGCAGAAAAGGAATAGAAGACTGGTAATATACTACTTCTGAAATTCTGAAATCATAAGCTGTGTAAAGAAAATGTTGAAACTGTAAGATTTAGGAAAGGTAAATATTTGTGCCTCAAGAGAGAGATTATACATTGCTGAAAAGAAGTTGAAAAATCATAGTTCTGTGGTTTGATGTTTTGATCTGCGTATCACAGAATGTTCGTGGTTGAAAAGGATCTTAAAAGATCACCTAGTTGCATCCCCAACTGTGAGCATGGACCCCACCTTCAGGTTGCTCAGAGCTCCATCCTGCCTGGTCTTGAACACTTCCAGGGATGGGGCATCCACAACTTTTCCGAGCAACCTCTTCCAGTGTCTCATTGCTCCCACAGTGAAGAATACCTTCCTAATGGCTAATTTAACCTACTCTCTTTCTGTTGAAAGCCGTTTCGCTTTGTTCTGTCACTCTATGCTCTTGTAAAATCTCCTTCTCTAGCTCTCTTGTAGGCTCCTTTTAGGTACTGGAAGGCTACGATCTCAATCAAACCTTCACTTCTTCAGGCTGAACAATCCCAATTCTCTCAGACTTTTCTCATGGGAGAAAAGCCCTCTGATCGTCTTTGTGACTTTCTTTTAGACTTGCTCCAGCAGGTCAAAGTCTCTCTTGTATTAGGAATCCCAGAGCTGGACACAGTACTCAAGGTAAAGTCTCATGGGAGCAGAGTAGAGAAGTAGAATCCCCTCTCTTGACCAGCTGGTCACTTTCTTTTGATGCAGCCCAGGGTGCAGTTGGCTTTCTGGGCTGCAGGTACGTGGTACCAGGTTATGTTGAACTTCTCATGCACCAGTATCTCCGAGTCATTTTACCTTTTGTCCTAATTCACTCAAGAACATGTGATCTTTGGGTTTTGGGAAGGTTTCAATTAGAAACATGTTCAACTGGATAAGAGTAGTTGGAAATACTTGAAAACAAGATTTTTGTAGCAATTTCTAAAGAAGACAGGATGTTTACTGCTGTGGTCCCCCTCCATCTTCCCTGCTCTTTGCAATTGGTGTTTTGAATGATGAAAAGTTAATTTCTGACAGATAGTACTTCAAATCTAGTTTTGTGCTCTTCATCGCAACATCGTCCAATCCTTAGGTAACATTTTAGTAGATAATTTCGTAGTGACTAATTTAGGAAAAACTGAGTTGAATAGAGGCGATGATTTCATCTCAGACCTGCTTGTTTCAAGCTGTATTGCCAAGAAAAGAAATACTATGGTTCCTTCTTTGATACCGAAACTATAGCCATTTTCACATTGTTCATTATGTAATAGTATCATAGGTGATTTTTATCACTTGATCTGCTTAGAGGAAGAACTCTCATTAAAGAATGCTCTTTGAAGTAATTGACATTTTATTGATTTCTCTTCTTTTAAGAAGCCCTCAGTTTGTGTATGTCAAGATCATTAATACTTTTGTCATTTCAGGAAGAGTGATCTGCTCTTCGCTAGATACGCAGAGGAAATGGCTTAAAATATTTCAGAAGGAGGAGCAGCTTTTCCAGACCTCTCAGTCTGACAGTCCCAGTGAAATGCTCTTTTCAGCAAAGATAGCATAAGGCATGCAAGCCACAGAAGTCCCATTAAACTATCAAAATGAGTCTTATGACTCAGATGTTTCTGCTGCCTTAATGAGAAAGAAAGAATTTTCATCTTAGTTCAACTACCAGTAGTTCTGTAAAAGAAATACAGGGTGACAAGGCTAGCTGAGTGATGAAGACAACCATCTTTATCCCTACTCTGTTTAATATGGTCTCATACCATTGGAGTCCTACCAGGTGCTATTCTGGGGTAGTGGAGAATCTGTTCACAAGCACATTTAATTGTTCAAGCAGTTTCCTGTCCTCTCTTTTGTTACAATTGTACAATTGTACTAGAACGTGTACTTGGTGATGATGATAGAGAATTTATTGGCTCTGTTCATAGGCTCTGTGAAATCTTCTGCCGTATGAAAGGCCAGATCTTTGTAAGCACAGGTGACATATCGGCATAGGTAGGACTTCTTTGTAACCTGCCCTAGCATTTCCCACGGATCATAGAATCACAGAGTGCTTTGGATTGTAGTGAATCTTCAAAGACTACGTAGCCAAAACCCCCTGCCATGTGCAGGGTCATCGTTCAATAGATCAGTTTGCTCAGGGCTCCACTGAACCTGACTGAACATTTTCAGTGAAGTCCAATTTAAGAGTCTTGCAGGACAGCAAGAGGTGGAAGGATGCATTTGCCCTATGGACCTCTTTGGGGTGGGCAGAAGAGAAAAAGGTAAATGTGAAAGGATGTACTGAAGGGTGGTGAAAACACCTCGTTGTAGTACTACAATTGTTCATCAGGCTACAGGCTATTCTGAGGTGCCTCCCTATGGTTCTGACTTATAATTTGATTTGGGAGAATGTCTGATTAGGAACTTTGTACTGATCCAGGAGCTGCCTTCATTCATTGTAATAGTACCCACGAGATATAGCTGAGTCACCAACCTGGGTTATTTTTTTTCTAACGTATATCTGTATTTTATTTAATTATAAAGTCCAGATCCTCCTGCTTTCTGTTACAAGCTTTTTATCTTACTCTGGTCATGTCAAAATCAATTTGTAATTCTGTGGTGTACACATGAAATTAGTTTTAATTTGCTATGTGTTTCCAAGAGTGACTGACATTTAATATTTTGTTCTGAGGGTCTCATTAGCGTTGTGTACCCATAATTTATTCTATGGGTCTAATGACAGAGGGTAAGTGAGATCTTGAACAGCACCCATCTGTCCCCATAGCAAATGACCAGAGGGAAATACAGTGGAATAATAAATGGATGATTGTCAGCATCTATGTACTTTGCAGCTTAGGAAGTCAAATACAGAACTGTGAGTTTGCTTTGAGCTTCAAGGATTTTAGCCCACCATGACCCAGTTTTTGCTTCTTAGTAATAATTTGTACATGCCAAGGGAAGGGCTGCCACCTTGATTATGTGTATTTATATTGCACTGTATAGGGGTAACACCACTGGTGGTTTAGCACATTGTGTTAAATTGAGAGAATATTCACTTTACTAAAACATCATCAGATATGACTATATATTTATTATTTTTCAATGCTTCTTCTTAATTTCTTATTAATAAGATATAGTGAGTAAACTGCTTTATATTTTTAGTGTCTGAAAATTACTTCATTGAGGTGTTCTGAAAGTCTGTGCTTCTCAGTGTAGAGATCTTTCCCTGGAAGGAAATCATCCTATATTTTTATTGAAAATAAAATATTTTTATTGTTTTTATTTGGAAAATTAATGTCTGTTCAGTAGAAGAACTGTAGTTTCTATTAAATGCAAGGATACAGTCAGTGAGAAAAAGCCTTTCATTATAAGCATAAACATTTACTTTAAAATACATTGAGATTGTTTTCAATAATGGATCTTTCAACTGTGGTGTACTCAGTATAATGAGCATAAATACTGAAAAACAAATAGGTACTGTAAAAGAAGAAAAGAAAAATGCAATTAAATGATTATGAGATAACAGAAACCTGTCTGAAAGTAGGTAAAGAGAATGATAACTTATTTACAAAGCAAAGTATTTCAAACTTCATTACCCTGGAGAGTTCTTGAGGTTATTTTTTTCCAGATATTCATTTTTATAACATTAGGGCATAATTCACGTGAATTTTCTTGGTGATTTTGGTTTTGTGTATTTCTTCAGGGAAAAAAATAAACAAACAATGTGCAGGGTTTACTTTCCTCTAACCTTTCGATAGATTCCTTTTAAAAATCTACTTTGCTTTTTATATTGTCCTCCTTGTCTGTCTGATAAAATTCCCCTACCTCACTGATTATTGCTGAGGTGCCTATCATGGTGATGCAAGAGCAGGGCAGATGGTGAGGGCAGAAGAAAGAGCAGATTGTACTGTTCGATTGCAATGTTATTTATGCCAAGCAAAGGGCAAAGGACAAGCAGAATTGCTTTACCAGAACAACTGCTCTTATCTAGACATTTCCCAGTGCTTTTGAAGTTGCATCTGCTGCTTGTACTGAGTGTTGTCACTTTGGCTTCCATCAGATCGTGTGACCTGCAGTAGTACATTTTCTCATTTGAAGAAATGCTGCTCTGCACTGTAGAGGGATTGCTTACGTTTGATCCTGATATGACTTCTTGCTTTTCTTGTGAGCATTTCCACATCCTTTTTACAGAGAATTTTTAGGTGATGTTTTTCTTTCTAATTTTTTTTTAACAGTGAATTCATGTGGAGCCTGAACTTAAAGAAATTGTAAAATCATATTAGAATTTAGATATATGTATTCACTTATATATTCTATAGAAAATATATTCAGATATGTAATAAATAACTAGTAATTGTTACGTGCACTATTTACCCCCAAATCTTTTTATAATATTATATTAATTACACAGTGGTAGCCATTACATATAAATCTAAAAACAAACCCAAAAAACCTCCCCATATTTTCATCTGAAAAATTTTAGCAGACACTTGAAACTGCAAGAATTTGCTATAAATACATGCATCTTACTATTAACTTTCTCCAATATGCTTTTAATTTTTACTTAATTTGTGTAGATATTTGTTTTATCTTATATATAAATAGAAGGTTTATATTTTTAAAACATAGATATTATAGCTTTATACTTCTAATAAATATGATTTACATTGTTATACATATATAGTTTATAACCTTTATATTAATAAATTACTCTGTGACAGGATATTATTAAAAAGAGGATGAAGGAAAAATTGCATGTGTCTTGCATTTGGGTTGAGGTTGCCTGTAAAAGAAGAAGAAGGACTTGGGTCTCTTTCTTATCTTAAAGAATAGGCTAGGCTTTTTGACCAATCACACTTGCTAATCAGTCACACTGAGCTCCTCTCATGCCCCATAGGCGAAAATTGTATGGAGCTTGAAGGTTCAGTTTTGCATCAGAGTCATCTTTCTATATGAGAAATCACATCACTGTTTATCATGAAGGTGTTTTGATTTCATATGGGAATTGGCCATCTCTTATGCAGCTATCCCCCCTTTATCTTAAGGGCATATGAGAATAGAAAACAAAAACCATAAAAATATGGTTTTTGATATTCAAAAGTTACAATTTTCCTTTCCTTATTTATCTCTAATTATTTTATTAGAATGTATTGTCACGCAAAGAGAGACAGCGTTCATATCAGCTTTTCCTTTTAGTGTCTGTAACAGCTCTTCTAAATTATTTTCCCAAATGTCCTAATCATTTGGAAGAACATGTGAAAGGATGAGGATGGAATGGAGAGGTCTCACTTCAAAGTTTGCTTTTCTAACAGATGCGTGAAATATGGTGAGCAGTTTTAGAGTAACTGGACTTCCTGGCCTGAAGCAAGGCTGCTGACTGCATTTTGGCCTATCACAGCAATTATATCACTTCAGAGCTCTGTTAAGCTTGTCAAGCTTGTCTACACAATTTAAGCAGAAGACAAGAACAGGACGGAAAAATATGGGACTAGGGATGAATTGTTGCATGAACAGAAAAAAAAGCGAACAGAGGTTTAAGACTGTTTAAATGTATGTTTATCATGTTCAGCCTCTTTTTCTATATGGAACATGTTAAGCATGGGTGTCCCGACTGGGGTATTGGCCTGTTTTTACAGCCTCTTTCTTTAGACACCAGAGATAATTTGTTTACTTTTATTAATTCAGTGGGTCTTGCCTCTTGCAAAAAACATTGATGCTGATGATGGACATTAGTCTGCAATGTGTGCTTGTATCCCAGAGAGCCAACCATATCCTGGGCTGCATCGAAAGGAGCATGGCCAGCGTGTAAGGAGAGGTGATCCTCCCCCTCTACTCCATGTGGTGAGACCCCACCTGGAGTGCTGTGTCCAGCTCTGGAGTCCCCAGCACAGGAAGGACAGCAGCCTGTTGGAGTGAGTCCAGGGGAGGGCCACTCAATTGATTAAAGAGGTGAAGCACCTCTCCTATGAGGAAGGTCTGAGACAATTGAGATTGTTCAGTTCAGAAGAGAGAAGGCTTGGGGGTGTCCTAATCGAAATTTTCCAGTAGCTGGGGGGAGCCTATGGGACAGCTGGAGAGAGACTTTTAACAAGGGAGTGTAGTGGCAATACAAAGGGGAACGGCTTCAAACTGAAAAGAGGGTAGGTTTAGATAAGATTTGAGACAGAAGCTCTTTACCATGAGGATGATGAGGCATTGAATCGGTTGCCCAGAGAAGTTGTGGATGCATCATCCCTGAAAGTGCTCAAGGCTGGGTTGCATGGATCTTTGAGCATCTTGGTCTCGTGGAAGGTGTCCCTGCCTAGTGGATGACCATTTTTTGATCCAAGAATGCACACCACTAAAAAAAAAGCAAAACATGTAGCTGCTGGCTTTTTAGCTTAAAATATTTTCTTTACATTCAATTCCAAGTTTTAGAAAGGAGTAAAGAAGACTTAGAATGTAAATTGCTGTCTTGCCAAAAAGGAAATCCTGTTTCAGTTGAACTGTCTTGTATTGAAGTGGGTATTGATCTTTTCTCATTTTTTCTCAAGTAGATTTCTATTTATATATATAGATTATATATATAAATGATATATCTTTATATCATTTATAAAGATGTAAACTATATATTTATACAAATATAAAATATATTCTTAAAGTCACATAATAGCAAGGATTTTGATTTTGCAGTTCAGCAGAGTTGAAAGCAAATATTAAATGTCGCACAGTCTATTGCAGTAACTGCCTAATGTGACTATACATACAGATATCTTGTTTACCTTTTCATGCAGAAAAATAATTTTAAGAGTAAGGTGGTTGACAGAAACAAACTGTGGCCTTTCACTGGCAGCTGAATTACTGAGACTTTTAGTTTAGTTCAGTAGTGCATCTCTGGAGCAAATCTCCTTATCTTCTTGATGATTCAAAGACATTTTGTTGTATGAAAGGAAGACGTGGTGAAACTAAACTACAAGAAAAGTGCAGTTTAGAAGGAAAAATTATAAGTACTTTGTAGATTCTGTATATTACATGTGTTTTAATTAATTGTAAAGTCTTTCTCAAAATATTTCACTTGTGACTTTGAAACTTTCCACTGAGTGATGAGGAGAAAACACTTGCATCTGCATGCTTTAATTCTGGCCTGAAATATGTCCAGTATTATATGCAGCACATTTACAGTATTTCTGAGTGGTTATCTGCATATGCAATAAAGATTGGATAAAACAAAACAGACACAAGAAAAATCTGAACCCAACAAATGTAAGTATTAATCTAGACTTCCTTTTCTTTGATTTCTGAGCGTTCTTTTTAATAATGCTCCACAATATTTTCTTTTATGCCAATGTAGCAGAAAGGAGAATTACCTTTTTTTCTGTCTCCAGCCCTTCTAGTCATTCATGAATGACTTCAGAGTCTATTTTGGAAAAACAAAAGGACTCTTATGTAATTTTTTTATTGATTAATAATTTCATGTTAATATTAATAATGTCCTGTTATAAAGCCTTTCCCTTTGGAAATATTCTGAAATTATAAAAATTTGTGACATTCTCAGTTTTTATTTCTAGGGCTTCAGTATAGTGTTTTCTGGAAACCAAGAAGAAGTTATGGCACAATCTGAAATCTTAAATGATCTCTTTTTCTCTTTATTCATTGTCATTGGCTTGAAGTTTTAGATTTATTTAATCTGAAAATCAATTATGTGAGCAATCATTTCAAACCTTGTTGTAAGATAAATAAAAATTGTAATCAGTCTTGAAGCATCTATGTCTACTTGGAAACAAAAAGCCCTCTAAATTTTGATATATGTAGGATTAAAGGCTATATATAAAACCTCTTTTTGGAGTTTTGATATATTATCTGTAGGATTAGAAATATTTGTTGACCTGTTTATCAGCATTTCCTAAGGCTGTGTTATTGGGATACAACTTCACTCTGGACTTATTTTCAGGCTCCAGATTTAAAATGCAAAAATGTAAATCCGCAGTGCTTAAACATATTAAAAGTAAATGAAAGGACTTGACAAGGCAGATGAAATTCAGTAAATCATTTGCTCCTATGATCAGGGTATGATTTGGCTTTATTTGAAAAAAAAAAAAAGGCTATATATTTAGAAAAGAAGGCAAAATATTTTAAGGAAGCTTCTATGTAAAAGCTGTGGCAACTTTTTTTTTTTTTTTCTTTTCTAATGAGAAGATTTCTAAGTAGGAGACTGCATATGGAGTATGAACTTAGTGCTTTTTACTTTTCAAAAATTTAGTTGGAATAAAGTGTGTCTTACCACTGAGGGCTATCTGGAACGCACATCTGTATTAAACATTTTCTCAGGGTTATCTTATTTTCATTAGTTACCAAAGACAAAATTCTCTGTCAGGTATTTTGCAAATAACTCTAAGCAGAGGCAGAGAGAATATATGTGCTGCTTATCAGTTCTGACCTTTCTGAAATTTAAGGCTGATGTAATTTCAGAAAAAGCATTTATATGAACTAATTAGGTGACATTTATATGAACTAAAGGTGACATTTAGATATGACATGATAAATGATGATATTTCCAAAATCCCTTAATTTATGTTGCAAACCTGTTAGTATTTTCATTTGTGTCTCTATAGGCAGTGTGAGAAGATCCTGAAATAGGGTCCAGCTTGTGTTAGGTTGATATATATATATATATATTTATTCAGTGGGCTTCTGCAGAATTTACATTGGTCTGACATTAGCCAGAGCAAATTTTAGTCTCAAAAAGATCCCAGGCAGGACTCCAGACTCTTGCTTTGAACTCTTGAGATGATGTAAACTTACTGACTTCCCTGAAGTTGATACAAATTGATATTCCAATTTTTGCCTTCTGAATGAAGATTTTTTTTTTTAATATGTAAGTGTATATTTTATGTGGCTGTTAGATGTTAAGTATACAATATATGCTTTAGAGCCTTTCATGTTAATTCAATGTAGCCAGTTATGGGTGTGACAATGAGGTGTTACTGATGTAAAGGGTCAAAAAATAAACTGTACCAAGTCACCACGTGATTCCTTTGCTCTGGTGTGGCACCAAGGGAAATGGGGACTGGTCTGGCATCTTGGGGCTCCTCATTTGCAGTTTTTGCCCAGCACCCTCTTTTCCCTACTTGGTCACTGCAGGGGCTCCTACCATGCTTTGCTTAAAGTTGGACTGAACATGAAACAGAGGTTGGCTAAGTTTTGTTAGAGTGCACTTTCTAACCAATAGTGATAAAACTAGAATGAAACTGGGAAAAAAAGAGGAAAGGCGAAAGTATGTGCAAGTCATACCATAAGGGAAAATCACCTGTCATTCTCAAGCAGTTTATGCTGTTTTGGAGAAACAATGTCAATATTAAAGATGACAGATGATGACAACTGTTTTATACTGCAACTTTTATGGTATATTACATCCTATGTGTGTACTTTTAAGAAGAGATATGAAATATATGAATTCTCTGCTTTGGTTCATCTAAAGTTCAAAAAGATAGAAAGAGCAGTCATTTCAAAGAAATACTTCAGTCCAGAAATGTGCTGAGAGCACAGTGTGTATCCTATCAAAAGGGTAATCTCACGTGCTATTGTCCGTGTATATCAAGGGTTTTCAAATATGTAATTGACTTTTGCAGCCATTCTCAAGACTCAGCTCTTCTGATCTTGTCTGGTTTTCCTGTTGTGCAACCAAACAGAGAACTGGGGGCACATAAAAGGTCTTGTGACAGCCCAGGGGTGAATAATTAGGTGGCTTCTTTAGGAGTTTGGGGAAGGATGGCAAAACAACATCAAGCTGGAGAATTATGCTTCAAGATTTTCCTAAATCCAACAAAACGGAAAATTGGTCCTCGGGACCATTTTGAATAGCACTGATTTTTGCATAATTCTCCTTTGTTGACTTTGCTGAGATTACTGTTGAGAAATTCTTCGTATTTTGTAGTGATCTCATCACAAATAAGAATTTGCACGTTGTCAGAGATATGTACCCTTGAAGTACAATTACACATGAAGAAATCTAGGAGCAGCAGTGAGAGCTTGAAATATAACTATCACAACATGGAAAGAGATAAGTGTGAAGAATAGAGTTGGTAAATTCTTTACCCATAGAGAAATGTCTAAATAATGAGGTGTTTTTAAACTAAGCCTTCAGATTCTATTAAATATGAGAATTCCATTGTCTGTCTGGTTTTAAGGAATTATTTTCTGCCACCTCTTGCTCAGAACCCTCTGTCCCCCCACCCTCCTGCTAGGAAACTGAAAGTGGGCTATCCAATTTGTTTTGAGTTTTTGCTTTTCTCCTACAGAGAATCCTATTATCCACTGTTTGCACAGCAAGCAAATAATTAGTCAAGACTGCAAAGACAAAAACAAAAAAAAAAAACTTAGCAATCTTAGCTATTCTCCAAAATTTTATCTAATTGAAATCATGCATGGCACAACTTAAAGTTCACTAATGTAGCTGCAGTCAAAGATTTTTTGCTGAGCGTGACTGACACACAAATATTTAATGGAGTAGATTTTATTTTGTTTGTCAGAAATGCATGTCTTGCTCCAACAAAAGGCTCAAAGGATTTTGCCAGGATGTAGCTATGTGATGAAATGTTGTTCTCTGTCTGATACCTTAGTGATTCTCAGTGTTTTTTTTGTTTTATTTTCAATCCACTTTCAACTTGTGTATTTTTACCAACACAGAAGTTGCCAGCAAATCTAAATGCCTAAATTTTTAGTTCAAGCAAAATAGGTGTTAATAATGACTTGGTTTTAATGATCTGTGCCAATTTACTGAGTTTGCAAATTAATATTTCATTTTGCAAAACCTTAAAGAAGGCAGTGAAGTTAATTGTAAGCATGTTAGATTTTCAGGTGTACCCCTTTTTCTTTTTTTTTTAAATGCATTGGAAATTGGAAATGTGAGTAGATTTCTTATTACGAAATATTTATATGATCTGACATTCTTGTTTCCAACACATTAAGTATACAATTATGTGTGAGTTATGTCTGTAATAAATATTGCATTTCACAGCTTGAACAAGAAGGGATTAGGATGATCATTGCATGCAACAATAATAAGTGAAGTACTCAGATTTTCATATAAAAAAAATTCAATAGAACAAGTGGAATTTGCTGATCTATAATTTTCTTATAACAGTTACAAGTTATTTAAAATAGGCATTTAAAATTCATTCTCTTTCTTAGATAACATGCGCTAATAAATTTGCTATTCTGAAGGTAAGACTGCTTTAGTAACTACTTGTATCTAGCACAGTTTGATAAATTCAGTTCACTCTAACAACTACATCACTTGTAAAAATATCACCCAAGCCAGGTAGTTGATGTTTTTATAAGCCTATTTCAGAGGCATACAGAAGATTTGTTGGAACACTGAGGGGAGGTACATAAGTACTTTCCATGCACGTTCACTTTTACATCCATGCTCAGAACCAGCCAAAAACCAACTCAGCTCTTAAACCAAGTTTCTGATTTACTCTGATTTATTCTGGCTTACTTAACAGTTATGCTAGTGTTAAATATGGACTTGAGTCCGTATGCATTGAAGGAGCTGGGATTGTTTAACCTGGAGAAAATGAGTCTCAGGGTGACCTTGCCTCTCTCAACAATTACCTGTAAAGAGGGTGGAGCCAGGTAGGTTTGGTCTCTTCTCCCAGGCAACCACCGACAGGCTGAGATGACACAGACTCAAACTGTGCCAGGGGAGGTTCAGGCTGGACAGCAGAAGGAATTTCATCACGGAGGAGTTTGTTAAACATTGAAACAGACTGCCCATGGAGTTAGAGTCACTATCCTGGAGGTGTTCTAGGAACGACTGGGTGTGGAACTCAGTGCCGTGGTGTGGTTGACAAGGGTGGTGGTGGGCCAAAGGCTGGATTCAATGATCTCAGAGGTCTTTTCCAACCGAAATGATTCTGTGACTAGAAGTTTCCCAAGGAGCCATTAAGGCACATCTTAGGAGAATGCTGCTGATGAGTGGGTGAAGCTTAATAGCATGGTATTACTACTGTAGTAACTTTGTTATTTTTTAAGATGATGGGAGGGGCAAAGACAATGGCAATGGAATTTAAAGTGATGTGAAGATTTTCATGTTCTTTTTAATGTGATTCCTACCATCCTTGCAATGTTTTTCCACGTGTAAATGATGCATGCAATCCAATCTTCTGGCAATAATAAGATACAACAATTTATCTTTTAACTAAACAATCTAAGATAATTATTGGTGTTTATATGTTATTTTCAAATAAGATTATTCTGTTAGATTAGTTTCAAGCAGAGTAGGTGAGCTTTTTTCCCCTTTTCACTATCAAGCCTACTTGTCATCCATATGAATGAAACTTAAAGAAAAGCTTTCAAAACTCTTCTCAAAATGGCCATTTCTTTGTGCATATGACATTCCATGTTTGAATCAGCTGTTACAAGTCACTGGGCCTGAGACTGACATTAAGTGACTACTAAAAGTTGTTTGAGCTGAAGACATGAAAAAATAGATTCACTAGTTACTTGAGAAATATTCCATGTAAATTTTCAGAATAAATGTTCATGATGGCCTTCACAAACTTTCTTTCTAAATTTCAAAATGGCACTGTATCAAATGCAAGGCTTTACAATTTGGTCCAAAGAATGCTTTGCCATGTGGCAAAGTCATAAGTGTCCATATTGTTTGTTGATGTAATAAAGAAAAATTGCTTTTTTCCTTGTTTGAAAGAAAAATTTGGTTTATATTAGATTGGTCTAAAAGTCCTCATTCATAATTTTTTCCCCATTCCTAAAATTGTACGTACTTCTTGTGGAAAGCTTTCCTGGTGAAGCCGACATAAGGTCAGGTGTTTAATAATGCTGGTGAAATGTATATATAGCTTATGAACATAGAGTTCTCTTCCAATTGGTGTTGCTTCTAGCTCTAACTATGACTCTTAAATGGATTCTCTTCTGTATTTAATCACAAACAATAATTAAGCAATTGGTATCTATTTCCTAGATCCATCTTACGAGGATAATTCTACAGTGTCAATATGAGTTATTAACAGTAGTTTATAACTGCAAATAATAAAGTTGCTTCTGTAGTAAAAAAGGGGTAGATCTTCTGAATGGGCAGATTCTGCTTTATTTCCTAATTGTGCAGTCTCAGTTCCTGCTGAGGGGAACTTTAAGAGCTCTAAATAATTAATTTGTCTCCAGTAATGCCATATAAAGCAAGGATACTCTGTGGTATCAGTAGCACCAGCACCTTCAAGGCAGTATTAGTCTTGGGTTTCACAATACAGGTATTCAGTTATGTTGAAGTCTGGTATTTTGTGCCTGTCACCTGTCCCTGTGTTACTGCAAAGGTATTTGGGTAGGTACATGCTGACACAGGTTGGAAAAGTTATTCATCTTCTTTTCTTGTGAGAGGTAGAAAAAGGTGGAAAGGAAATTACCAAGAGATGGTCTAATGTTTTATATCGTAAACCATAGTTCAATTTTTTCTGTAGGCATCCAGAGAGATTGCTTGCTGGTTATAACTTCCATTTGATAAAAGTGATGTAAGTTACAATTTTTAAAGCATCATTCAGAAGCATTTTGCAATTAGGTCTAGAATTGAGTGTGTGAAATTAAAAACTGGTTAAATGCTGTGAACTTAGTTCTGTGGATACAAAACTGTAATTGTGAGTAACTGTGCTGCAGCCATTTAATACTGAAGCTGCTGTTAAGCAAAACTGACAGAAAACTGTTTTCAGGCATGGAACACTACCAGCAAAAGTAAAAGTCAATTCAACCCTTTGAAGCTTTGTGGTGCTCATAAAAAATGTTAATACCTTATGCACCACCAATTAGCACTTTCTTTTATGAGGTGAAAAAAATCCATTATTACATAGAGATCTTTATAAGTTCAATATCTCAGGCTGTATTTTCATAGTCCTTAGATCCTTGCCCTACAGGGTTACCCATAAATACAAATATGCACCAAGAAGAGGCAAAGCTCTTTTGTTTGTTTCTGTTCAAATTTTTCAACCCCTATTACAAGGAGTTTCTACCATCTTTATCATTGCATGCAGTACAGCCAGCTAGGAGAATTGAGAAACACATGGAAGTGAAAGCAGGAGGTTAAAAATACTAGCCTAAGGCATTTCTAGCCCAGAAATGAGCATCTCACAGTTTGTGGAGTCAGACACTTAGCAAAAGCCGACATCAAACAGGGAGCTCTGAGAGTGCTGTATGAGAATGCTGTATGAAATGTAAGAGAGAAAAAACAGTTTATGGCTGCTGCTGTGCAGTACAGGCTGGGTGTGAAGACAAGCTCTGTCAGTGCTTGCCCGTGTAGTTCTTGGGCATTACAATCGTTTGCCATGACCTGTTGTATATATTTGCCTGTTGATCCCACTTCAGAAAGCATGATGGAGTCACGTGTTTTTCCTGCAAAGTTCCAGATACTGGTACTCCGTGAAAAATGTGGTCGTGTTCTCCATGCTGGAGAACTGGAATAAAAGCCTAAATGGTGCACTTTTTAAATGTCTGTAACAGAGCAGGCATTTCAGACCCACAAAATCTCTAGAAAAGAATGACAATATTTTTCTAACATGCTCTTTGAAATGAACAGTGCTGTGGAACAAAACCAGATTTGATATGAGGCATTCAGGCACAGGAGAAATAAAACTTTTTTTGCACAATATTTGAAATGGATTGAAAATCTGATGCAAGGAATTAAAAATCAATTAATTTATAAAAAATCAATCACAATAGTATCAACTGACACTATCAAGTTATCAATAACAGTATATCAATTTTCAGTTTATACTAGTAACTTTTTACCAATTACTAGTATCTTTTTGTTAGGTGCTTTAGATGCAAAACATTCAGTCCATTGATATCAGAAGTGGACTTGCTTATGTCAAAACAAAATTTCTTTGCATCTACTTCTTGTGTTCTTGAAGTGTATTAATTTAAAATTAGTTAGAAATATCAGTGTTTGGATGTCGATTTTTTTTCCTGAAATTAGTATTGGAGATAAATGTGAACAGCAAGCATTTTTGCACAGAATTTGCCTTGCTGCTTACTCTAGATGTGGTTGGGAAGAGTTGTCTTTCTTATAAGATATTTAATTGCATGGAATGGATGAAATGGACTGAAACAGGAAGAGAAATGTGAGAAGGCTCTCCAAAAACAAAAAAAATGAAATTGTCAGCTAGGTGATTGGCTTTTTCACAGCTTTCTACTGTTTGTTCAGCAAGTTCTTTTGCCAGACTGACTCATCTGATTTTATAACTTTCTTCAGAAGAAGTCACCTCTGCCATTTTAATGACACCTAGTATTTCTTTCTGATCCACTTTGGTGTTTTGCTTTTATTCAAGAGCATTTCCATGGCAGGGTGTACTAATTCCTACATCTTATTTTTTCTGTGAATATGAGAATTTGTGCAAGTTTAAATATCTTGTCAAGATTTATTGTCTGAGGAAGCGGATGTATTCCCTATAACTCAGACTTTATCCTCTTGCCTTTATTATTAATTTTCTGAGGAAAGTTGTTTTTTCCTTTTTTTTCTTTCTTCATTTTTTTTTAACATCTGTGAAAGCAAATAGCATATCTAGTTGTCTGTTCAAGTGTTATAAAACATTATTAATCTGTAAGTATCCCTGAATAAATTTGTTAATTCTTGGGCTTGCTTTTCTCTTTTCTATTCTTATATCAACACTGATTCAAAGGTTTTTTCTCTACAGGCTTTCACACTCCTACTTCACAATTTACAGTGTGCCCCATCACCAGGTTTATATCCTCCTTGTCATACTTTATAAGGGACATATGCAGAAGTAAATAAGTGGCATATATACTGAAAAGGTAAATTATGAGAGGTAATGCGTTAGCTCATTTCTCTCTCCATGGCACTTAGGGCAACATTTTGAAATATGTCCAAATCCTAAGTGCTCATTCTACTCCTTACTTGAAGGCAAAGGGAGGCTTGGCTCTGCTCTTGTTCTGTTAGGAATGATGGTGGTGGATCTTCATGATGTGACTGAGTTACAAGCCACTTCTTGGCCTTCTGGAGGCACCTGACAGTGAAAACTGTCTGGGGATAAAAGTAATATGTTTAATTTTTCCTTGTTTTGAGATTTCTGTTTGCCTCTGCTTCCATCTTTGCTTTCTTTCAAAATCTCTGTGGAAAGTCCCATTCAAATACAAAACTTAAAAGTATAAATAATAAAATAGGCTGTGAGAGAAGAGTTTCTAACAAACCTTTTAAGCATGTTTATCTTCCAAACTGCTGTGGCACTGATGTTCAGGTGCTCCTAGTTGCTGAAAAAAAGATGACTAAGAGAGCTGTCAAGAAATTTCTAAAGTAGAGAAATGGCTCAGAGAACTGAGATCTAGTAAGAAGGAGGAACAGAGAACTTCTCAGTAACAGGGAAAGACAGAGGGGAAGGACATGAAATTAAAAAAAACAACTATTTAGAGGCTTAAGGGGAAACACCCACAAAAACATAATGCTGCAGATCAAGAAGTAAGTGAGGAGATTGAAATCATGTTTACAGAGGTGAAAGGGAAAGTAAGTCAAAGACTGAAAGAAGGATGAAAGAACATTTAGACTTCATTATTGCAGGCATTGCTATATATTATAATCTAGTTTGTCCTTTTCAAATGTGACACGAAATTTGTGTAGTCAGGTTCAGATCAAAAGTTGCTGGCTTTTCTTTTTAGTGTTCTTTGAATATTATATCCTACTTTGTGAGGGAAAAGGAGTGGTGCTACCTTGCCTCACAATGGTGGGCTTGACAGCGACTGGGTTGGTTGTGGCTTTGCTTGGAGCATCTTCATGGGAGAAACACAGTGGATCAAGTCTGCTAAAAAACATAACCAGAGGGAAGAAAAAGCAGGGAATTGTACAAAGAAAATGTTGGCTCTGAAATCAAATTACATAAATTACAATGCATGTAGAAGTAAGCTGTGTTTTGCATTGACTCTTGAACAAAAATTAGAGAGCTTTAATTTTTCCCCTCCATGCATTTTATAATATCCCTTTACTTTATATGGCTACTGGACTACTTCAGCTGTCTCTTTACAAAATGCTGTTCTTTTCCATTTACTAATGTCGTTTATGGCTTCTTATCCTACTTTAGGGAAAAAACAAAACAACAACAACAAAAAAAACAAGCCCAGAAACCCAAACATCTGACCAAAAAACCGCAAACCTAAAAGAACAAAAAAACAACCCACTCAAAATTCTACTTCCAAAAAAAGCCTGTAATCGTGCAAAGTGCTCTGCATTTTAGACTGCCATAACCCTTGACTCTGGCTAGTAACACTATTCTTTCATCTTATCTTGTCAGAGCTGGAGTAAGATTTGGTAAATACATAGATGTAATCCTTTAGCTGCCAGTATTTAATGATGATCCCAGTGTTGCTTGGAACCAGAAAGATTCCAAAGAAATTTTCCTTTGTAGGAAAATACTTTTTAAATAGTCCTGTACACTACTTTTTATTAGATTAAGTATGTAATCAGAAAACTTTTTTAGATCCAAAACTTTGAGTGCTTTGAAGTCACAATTCAAAGGGAAAGTTATCTGATTGTTTTAGAAACGAGTAGTAAAATATTGATGGAAATGCTGGTTCAAGTGCAGACCATGGGTTATGGACTGTCTCTTCATTTGAGCTCCATGTATATCTCTAGGAACTTGTAACAAGACAAATTCCCCAAGGCAACATTCTTCTACTATAATGAAGTTAAAGTAAGGTTACACAAACTGCTTATTTTGGATCTATGAACTGTAGAATTCAGTTGCAGTTCCCTGGAAAGAATACATACTTTTATTAGGTTTCAACAAATCTTATAAAGCGTGCAAAAGCTGAAGACAGTATAGTTTAAGAAGTCTCTTTTAAAATATATCTCCACAGTTATAGGTGTTATTTCTGATAGTTGAACGAAAATTTGTCTAGAACCTTCAAAATAAGTTGTTAATCTGTCCATTTCACAATTTATTATCTGCATCTAAACTCAATACTGATCTTGTTCACAGAATAGATCCCCAGGCTCAAGTGAAAGAAAAAAAAATCCTGTTAATTTTTTACATTTGAACACAAAACTAATGCAAAGAAAAAATAAACCACTCCCAACACATTTACCATTCCAGATATTAATAATGTGCAGGGATTTATCTGTTGTAATAAGCAAGTTAGTTACTTTATTGCAAAAATATGTAACTAATTGGCAAGATTAAAAAAAACCCCAAAAACAAACAACAAAACAAACATGTATTTTACTTGCTAATATACGTTTAGGTTTAGGGGCAAATATGCTGTCCATCATTAGTTATCCATTAATTTTAATGTCTTATTTCAGTCTTGTAAATCTTTTGATCAGGATACAACTCTGCAGGAATTGACAGCCGTCCTGTCCCATCAGATGGTTCATGCACCTTTTTTTTCCTTCTTGGATGGCAATCACAGGATGCAAATGGCAAGTTCTTGAAAGATATTTTCTGACATCTGGCTCTTGATGGGCTCCTTAGGCAACTGGGCTTGATGCACTGGAAGGACTTCTGAGCTATTCTCATAACCAAGTGACTTCTTGGCCTTTTAAACTTGTTCTCTCCAAGTGCCCTTTGGAAGTGAAATGATCTGTGTGTTATATATTGCCAGGGAGCCCAAAGATGCAGATTGTTATACAGCTGGGAGCTGTAAATATTTGGTGTAAATTGAATATGCTTCACATCCACAAGGCATATGGACAGTTGGGTTGCTGTTGTGATGGCTGCTGTGTTTCACATCTGTGTGTGAAAACCTCAAACACACAAGCTGTAGCAAACAATTTTACAAATTATTGGAATGATATGGCTCAAAGTAGAGGCAAAGGAGGCTTAGACACTTTAAGCTGGAAATTTGCTTTATATGTGAGTTTTGTCTATGTTAATTTTTCTTTTTTTGGTATGCATTCTTAGGCTGTAGTTCTGTATTATATGACTAGGGCTGCTATAAAGCCTAGTGGGATTTCAAGCACAACTCAACTACTTTTTTTTTTTTCTTGGTATGGAAATTCAGTTTCAAGTATATGTCATGCTTACTATTCAGGGCTGAAAAACATGTGCCAGCCTAGTATTAAATCAAAAGTCACAGAATAGTTTGTGTTCAAAGGGACCCACAAGGATCATCAGGTCCAATTTTGAAGTGAACAGTCCATATGAGAATTGAAGTCACCACCTTTGTGTTATTAGCACTGGCCTCTAACCAACTGAGCCAGTCTCAGGGGCTGTTGTGTTAACTTTGGTAATAGGAAACCTAGGCATAGAAAGCATCTCTTTTTGTCAATAAAATTAAATGCTTATTGCTTAACCGCAAGTGGACTTGATAGTTACTTGTAAATAATTCCATTCTTTTTTTTTGTCACTGATCATTGTATTAGATAATCAAGATTGTTGTCTTGATAGATATTCAACAGGGAAAAAAGAAAAAAAAAAGATAAAACTTGAGTAAGTTTAGCTATCACATTTAAAACAAAAAATTGAAAAAATATAGGGATAAACCCCAAACCACATCTCAGTTGAACAACTATTTTCTAAGATACTTTTCTCTTTTTTTCCAAAATAAAACATTTTTCTGCATAAATCAAACCTGATTGTAGCTAAAAGCTGGAATACTAAAAAAATTTTCATTTTCAATAAGCATTTAAAATTGGAATATTTTAATATCTCCTTGAGCTCTATTTGAAGAAATAACTTTAATTGAAAAGACAGTGTACGGCTCGATTATTTGAATTCCTTTAGCAATAAAAAGAACTTTAATCTTCCTAAAAGTATAATGATGTTAGAATGTCCTCTTGTAAAGAGAAATTTGTTTTTTATTGATGCAAACGAAAAAATTAAATCCTAGAATATATTAGGACGAATGAGACCATTTTCTAATTGTTATTTTTTTTTTCCTTTTCTTGCTATAATGTTGGCATTTAAATATATGTAAAACTGAGGTAAAAATTTGCTATTTTTGTCACTTTTGAACAAGTAGAAGAACTTCAAAAGGTTTTTCATGATTTAAACCCTTAAAGAATTTCAGCTGGATATTTCTAGTCAAATAGATAAAACATTCCTCAGAATCAGCTGAGATATTGCGTAGAGATTAAATTTCTTTCCCTTCTTTGCTTTGAATTATTACTTTATTTGTATCTATATTTTAGTCTTGATATTATATATTTTCTTAAAAAGGTTTTTTGGGTTTTGACTTGCATCTTTAAAGATACAGAATTCCCAAGTAGCCAATCTTCTCATCCTGTGTCTGGAAAATTAAAGTTAGTAGATACAATTAATATGGACATAAGAAACTTCAGTGGTTCCCTGACAGAAGAAAAATTTAATTTCCTTGTTGTGAATGAGTTACAGTTCAACATATTTTCAGATATGACTTGCAGGGCAATGTTCTGGAATATGCCACTGCAAAACATGTAGCAATCTTGTCATATTCCCAATTCTTTCAGGAGAATTCAGCAAATTTCTTAAACGGAGAGGTGGATTGAAGAGTGTGTAGATCATGCGCTGTAAGCTAGGGAAAAACTGTCCTGCATTGAAGAAAGGCAAAGAAAGGGAAATAAAGAATAAGTGTAGCTGGAAATTTCTCTGTGAGATTTTGTTTTGGAGCATGTATGGTTCCTCCTTTTACTCTGGAGCTACTCCTGGCTTGAGACTCGATTGTCTGTGAGGAGCCCCCTGGCACTGCTGTGCCTTACAAACGGGTTGGCATTAAGGCTTGCGGGGTGCTCAGTGCAGCAGAAATATTGTAGCAAAACCTGAAAAATCCTTTCAACACTGATACAAATCGCCTAAACTCTCTGCTTCTGCAGTATTTAGTTGGTTTTGGGTGAATTGTTTGGAATTTTTTTTTTTATTTCACTTAAAGCTTTTGCGTCTAGGAGTGAATAAGCATGAATTTCATCAAAATAATCTTTTAAGAAACAGTGACCTTAATTCTTCATCTCAAGCACAATGCATTTAGAAGTGGAAAAGAGAGATTCCTTTCCTTGTGCCTCTTCCTTTTGAGATGATATTTGTCTTGAGTATTTAGATTACAGCAGTTTAGTAATGAGGATTACCGTAAAATGAGGATATGGGCACCAACCAACCACCTCAGAGCAGCAGAGTATGTTGATGGTGAGTTTTTCTCTGTACTCTAATGTGGGTTATGAAGTTTTTAAGAAACCCAGACTTGTGAGAAGAAAACTACAGTAAAACCCAGCAAGCCTGCTCTATCCTATGGTAAGTACCGTTGCACTGTTAAAACAACCAGAAACAAGCTGTGGAAGATACCTGCTGGGTGGAGTTTGCCCTCTCTCCCCAAACAAGGTTTATGCTTCTTCACTGAAGTATAAAATCCTAGGGAAAGGGTTGTGTCTAAAGTAAATAGGCACAGATTAGTCGCACATCAATTTGCTGGTGACAGTATCATAAGTTTACCAAGTCATTTGAGTGCTAGACTGTTGCAAAAACAGTGGGCTTCTTTTAAGTAAAAGTCATGTCCACTATAGAATGCTGTTCTCTGCATGAGCAAAAATCTCTACCTCAGTTATATTTGCAAGTTAACAACCAACAGCTACTCTCTGCCTGAAATAAGATGATTCCACCTGGTTGAAAGTTGATAAGCACCACCTGGGAACTTGAATTGCTGGACCCTTTGTGTTACCCATCATGGGTTTCCTTACACATTTTTCTTCTCTTTCAGAGTAGTAGTCTTTTATAAAAATGGCATTTTTACATCTAATGTGTGTATGACAGTGTTAGAGGCATCCACACACTTTTTATGATTTCATACTGCTTTTTGAATTTACAGTCTTACTAAAATTTTGCCATTTATTCCTTTTGTTTGCTGGGCTGAGAAAGAGCTACTTTCATACAAATTGCAGAACCTTGAAAATTTGACTTGTTTGAGGTTATATAGTAGGGAAAAAAAGTTTTGTAAATGGAATTTGTTTATTTGCTGCAAGGTCTAAAAGCTGTCCTTGAAAATTATTAGCTATTAAAGAACCACCCTATGATTTGAACTGACATTGCCATTAAATCAGCTCCCCATAAGAAAACTGTGCTATTTAATGGAATTGATGACACCAGAAATGGTTTTGAGAGTGCTTTGCCAAACAGTCTTCCAGAATAATACCGATATTGAGCAATTAGGAATGCTTGCTTCTCTTTTTAAATAGTTTTTTTCTTCATAGGTGTTGACACTGGATTTCTTTCACTAACCAATGTAGAACAAGATTATGATCTTATTCCTGAACTGTAAAAAAGGATATACAGAAAATTTATTTTCTTCTTTAAAAAAAAAGAAAAAAAAAAAAAGTGGTAGCATTCAGAGTAAAAGCAGCTGCTGAGCTGCTGTTTCTGTCTATAACAAATGTATTTTCTTGGTTGGCAGCACTGTTTTTAAAAAAATAAGAGAGCATCAAGTACTGCCTTAATGCCAGTTGAAGCTACCTACACTTTATCAAGGTTTACAGAGGAAGACATCTGCAGGGCAGAGAACTTGTACTAGAAGAAAAGTGTCATGAGTGCTGCCTAAAGGGTGATATTGTAGCCTCTTGTACTCCGAATAATCGGGTCAATACAAGGACAGTCTCTTTCCTGTGCAGAAAGGTGGTTAAGGGATACATTATATTTGGAACAGATATTCAGAACACCTGGCTCTCCTCCCTGCTTCAGGGCTCCAACAACATGCCATCCTTGGTAGAGTTCTTGTCAAAAACCAAAGTTTAGCTATGAATCCTGAAGCCAACTGATTTCTCCACTGACATATGTTTACAAAGATTGGTGGTGTTATGGTTTTCTCTCTAGCTAACATTACCTGTTGCATAGTCATATACATCGGACTCATTTCCTCAATTACAGATTCTTAATGCTTAGATTTCTGTTCATGAATGTTACTAAGTAAACAACAACAAAATAAATCAGGTAGAAACGCAGGAATTTATGGGTGAGTTTAGTTACTTTGGCATCTTAGAAATTTAGTTTAGCAATCAGTGGATTTCAGACCATTTTCAGATGGCAGGGAAGAGGGTGGTATTTTCTGGCTTGAAAAATCTTCAGACCTTGAGTGTGTCAATGCTTTGTAAGAAGTAAAGGTATAGATTTTTATTCAGACTCTTGGCTTAGTTTTGGGTAGAATCCCAAACTTGCCTAAAGTTACCTGTCTAGGTATGGATGTTTAATCTAAATTAGCCAGTGGCTTTTTCCTGTGATCCTGGGGAAAAGCTTGTGCAAATAATGATTCACATCAGAATAAAATAAATAGTTAAGTTACATGGTATCAACAGCCCTCTTCAGGGCATTTCTTTACATCTCGGGGAAGTTAAGCCATGGGGATATTTCTGATGGCAAAAAAATTGAGTGTTTTTTGGAATTGATGCAGTTATCATTTTTTGTATTGCTGGAGTGCTGTTATTCCCCCTGAATGCAGTTAATTCAAAAGTTATCCATACTGACACATATTTGGCAAGGAAAACACAAGGCATAATGAGTTCTGTTGGCTATTCTGCACTGGTATTTTATTATACTAATGTAAGACTGAGCTCAGCCTTGAGGGTTTTTGCTCTCTCTTTGTCTTCCTTTTGTTGCATTTAGAAAAATAACTGAGCTTTCTATCTCATTTTCTGTAATGTCAGCAAGATGCATAATTTCTGTAATTACACTGTTATCTTGTAATAAATCAGGACCTTACTTGACTTATGAACTCCATGAAGATCATTGCAGGATTTTTGTCTGTTAAAGTTTTTATTAAGTAATTTAAAATCTTATCCCAATGAGAGCCTTTGCCTGGGCTGATGGTGTGCTAATATTATGTTTCCTTCCAGAGGCAGAAAATATTATAAGACAATGCTGCTAAAGATCTTAATTGTCTCAATACATCCTGGTGTTCTTTAATGCCTCTAAATTAATTATGCAATTTAATATTGTTATTAAGTCTTGAATTACATTACTTCAGCAGAAATATAAAGCTAATGTGATTGTGTACCATAGGAATGGAAGTACCTGTGGTTTTAAGGATCATTCCCCAACATTACAATTATTCAGTAAGTTTCTAGATCAGAAGGTTCATAAAACATTTTACTGGTATGTTCCTGGTGGCCACTGAATATGTAACTTAAAAGGTCAAAAGCTACAATTACAGGATACTTTAGAAAGAGGGTAAAAGAAATGAAGGCTATTGCCAATACCTTAAGTGCCTGTAGAAGTGGCAAAACTAAACGTTAAATAAAGCATTATTTGTAGGAGAAACACTGTTTCTCATAGTTCGGGGAAAGGCAATAATAAAACCAAACACAGAAGTCCCTGCCAATCTAACCAGACTACTTTTCATTTTACCTTCAGATTTGGCTATTGGCTTAAAGATAGTTTAGTTTTTATGGAGTCTAGCTAAGCACCTGAAAATTTTGATATTGCTGGTAGATAGCATTGGTTCACATCACTTTGGGGTTAGTCTGGTATGGTTAAGCTTTCCTTAAAGATGAAAATGGTTTTCCACTTCCATACTTCAGGCTGTAACAGAAAAAAAAAAAAAGATATAACTCCTCTCCCCAGTTTCTAAGGCATCTAATTTTTCTGAAATATTTAAAAAACTACATCATCTCCAGTTATATATCAGAAAAAAGCCCATCATTTTCTTTGCTTTCCAAAGCAACACTGTGGAAACTGTATATACAGGAAAAACAGAATCATTATGTGTTAGGGAACATCACTTCTAATGTGAATGTGTAGAAACAACACTTCCTCATTGATTAAATTGAAATACAGAAGGCGATTAAATTGAAATACAGAAGGAAACATGCATAGGCAAAACCTGTGTTAATTCCAGCTAGAAAATGTGGCTGAGGTTGCCATCAGTTCTCAAGTGAAATGTGCACTTTTACATTTTGTCTAGGTGACAGCAGTTCCATTACTATAATGACCTGTGGAATCACAGGACAGTGAAGCAGTGCTGCATGGCAGGAGTGATTACAGTGAATCAGTCAGAAGTGCCTGCTCTTATGATACTGCCCGTGGAAGTCAAGCCTACGTAGAGCACACAGACGTTCTGATCTGCACTGATCCTCTGTCCTGGTTAGGGTATAGGTCATTCCACTGCTTTCATAGATACATCCCATTAGAGCCTAATCTCCTGTACCAGCGAGTTTATATTCTTAGGAGTCGTTTACACTGTCTTACTCATATTAACTCATCTGAGTAAATGTATATCAACAACAGATGTTGATTACTACTGCCCTTGGTAGTAATCAGTTCCAAGCTTTTCCTAATACTAAGCATTAAATAAATCCTGAGCAAAGCCAAACCTGTATTATCTGAGCAGAAGAGTTAAACCATGATAGCAAAGCCACTGGCTTATTTTCTCTGGGCTGTCTAGTTTTAGTAAAGCATTGGGATGATATAATATACTTTGTAATTTTGGTGATCCAATTCATTGTTTAAGTTGTGAATTTAATGACAGAATGTGGCATGAAATAATAGCCTTGTGTCAGGATTTTTATCTTCCCACATATCATTAATTTCTTTTTTTTTTCCCCTTCTTCATCCCTTCTCTTCACCAGGCAAAAGCTGTTTAGCTTTTTATTCTGTATAAACAAACAAACAAACAAACCAAAAAAAAAAAAAAATCAAGATATTGATAGAGAAAGAAATGATTAAGCTGCTTTTTCCAGTACTGAAGTTCTGTATACTAATTCAATACAAAATTAATAACAGATCTTTAATTTCAACTGTACAGAGAACCATTCTGCAAATGATCTTAAGAGGTTAACAGGTTTTCAGACATAAGCAAAGGCATGTTACAGTCCCAAAACATGCTTACAATATTCTCCCATAGAGGGTCAGGACTGTTTCCCCATAGTGAAGCTTTCTCTTTGTTTTTGCTCCTTCAGATGGCACAGGGGAACAGGGGCAGGGGTTGCGGTCAGTTGATGGCAGCTCCTCTCTGCCGCTCCTTTCTCATGCTGCTCCCTGTTCCAGCCTGAGGCATCCACAGGCTGCTGTCCTTTCGGATGAGCCTGCTCCAGCCTGGAGTCTCCATGGGCCACACATCCCACAGGGCACTGCCAGTGCAGCTGCAGGGCTCATCCACAGCCTGTGGTGCTGACCTTGGAGCCAGCTGGAACAGGTTGCGCCTGGCCTGAGGCATCCCCTGCCTCTGTTCACAGAGGGCACTGCAGCATGGACAGGGGTGCCCAGAGCAGAGGTGAATCCAAGGCTTCTTAGCTGATTTTATTTCATTGTTTCAAGCGACATTTGCCCTGGGGGTTGTGTCAGTGCTGCCGTGTTTGCTGCTGTCCCTGGGGCATGCAGAGCTGTCTTCTTTACCGTCCCAGGGACCCTCAGGGTGCCTGGGAATAGCCCCAGGAGATAGCATGGACATCATCACAGTGTCCCAGGGTCCTGCCCCCAGGAAGGGGGAGGCACTTGCTCCACAAGTGCTCCAGCTGAGGCTGGAGGAGGGTGGGTGACCCCATGCCCGGCTGTTGGCTGCACTGTGGGTGTAACAGAGTAGATTTTGGTAGGTGAGTATCGGAGGTTATTGCACCCCTTGCCAACAGCTTGTGTCTTCTTTTTTTACTTATAAATATCATTAATCCCATAATTTCTCATCAGATGTTTCGTTAAGACATTTGTTGGGTAGTTTCATGTATCCTTGTTTAGAAAGAAATTCACAATTACTTGGATTTTCCTGTACTGCCTGGCAGGCGTAGTTAGGAAAGGCCAAATTATGGGACATTTCCTACCTGAGTATTCCAGTGAACAAGCTGCACATTTCCATTAACAGACTTACAATCCCTTTTCAGGAAAGTCCATCTGCTTCCAACTGATAAAGCAGCATATTACTCACTGCACATTCAGCTGCCTCATGATAATTCAAAATTTTTCTTATGCTTTCCCACTTTCTCAGATTTAACACACCAGACATATCTTGTGTACGTAAGTCACACCCAAATATTTCCTCAAATGTTGAAAAGTCTACACTAAAAAAAAAAAAAAAGACTGTTTTTTTGTTTAGAGTAATCACAATAAAAAACCACATTGAGGGGGGTGTTATTAGTTGCAGAGATGGGTGAAGAAAAGGCTATTAACATCAGAGTCATGAATATCTTGAAACTTAGGAGTAACTATTAAAGTGAAACTGTAAAAAAAATGGAGCAGTATTTTTGCTTGGGACATTTTTTCAGATAAGGCTGTCTTCCACAAGAAGGAGTATGCTTTTTTTTTTCTGCACGTATAGTGGAGCCTAATCTCGCTCTAAGTGGCTGGATGGATCAGAATATTTATAGACTAAACAGTGGATGGAAGGGATTGGTAAAACAATTAAGGATACCAATATGTGATCATGAGAAATGAACACTCAGGAAGGGATTAATCAAAACAGATTTAGATGTGCCGCATAATGGATGGTGAACATAAGAGCCTCCTAAAGCTTACTTCATCTCATCCTAGGGCCAACAGCTAAAACACATCAGTTCTGTTGAATGGTTCTTTGGCGTGGCAGCTTTTCTTGTGTTGACTGTGCAGCCTGTACAGCTCAGGGGTAGACGCCTGTAACTGCAAAGATATCTGAAGTTAAGTGGAGCCACTTCCTAAATTATTAATGCTGATAACTGTGTACTAAATAGTGAGCTTCCTGTTTTGGTGTGTTTAACCACTGTTATCACTTCGTCATATAAAATTATACATGACATTTAAAATATTTCAGTGTAAAATAATAATCTTTGTCAGAGACACTAGCAGTCAGGTATCAGTAGGCACCTGAAGGAAGAACAGTCTAAGAGAGAGTCTAATCATGTTGCAAATTTTATAAAGCTTTTGTGGTTATATGTCAGATATGTAGAAAACATAAGTAATAGAGCAATTTGATTGAAGTGTTCTTCTAGTGTTTTTTCTTGATGTTTTCCTTTTTCCTAGCTGCTTGTTCTACTGATTATTCAGACACTGTAGTGCACTTCTGAGATGTTTTGTATATGAATTGAACTGAGTTGAACACTTTTTTGCTGAGCAGTCCTGAGTATTTCCATAATAGGCACTCAGCTTTGTCAATGAAACACTGAAGTCACTATTCTAGAGTTAAACAAATGTGACATGTCTAGACTGAACAATTCTTGGGCTATGAGACTACCAAACTAAAATCATGCCTGAAATGTTAGGATTTTGTTTTACCATACTCCTTAGAACTTCAAACTAAAATAAAGGCTTCTAGTTCTTCAGCAGTAGAAAGAAAGTTGGTTAAGACAGTACTGTGGATTAACATGTCTGTACCAAGAACATTGTCCTAAATCAGGATGTTAATCATTAGTTTTTACCTCTGTTAAACTGAATGAAAGGAACAAAAAATGATTTTTTTAGCCATCCTGAATAAATAAAAGTAGAACAAGTTGGATGAATTTGTGTGTTATTGAATTTATCCCAGCAAAGAAATTCTGTTTTGACCTGTATGTTGCACGTTTTTCCTGTTGTGTCAGTGGGGAGACACTTTTCAAGTGTAAAAGTATTGCAGTTGCAATCTTTTACTGTCCATCTTTGATATTGTCTTGGTCCAAAATAATCCAAACCTCTTTCTAATGAGATCCACTGAAAGATATACAAGGCAGAGATGCTTCTTCCAGCTTGCAGACTTTTTGATGTCTGAAGCTTAAGAACCAAAATATTTCCTGCTCTTTAAAGTCCATTGGAAATAGAAACTGACTTTTTTTTTTGCATCAGGATCATATTCATTCAACTTGTAAAATGCTTCTTATCTATTTAGGTACCTCTGTAGGCGTTTTTGAGGTTGAAAAATGTGATGTGTAAAAGTATTGATTTTTAATAAGTTATTTCAGCAAGAAAATAAAAATATGTAACTAAGTCAAGCTTTTGAGACACTTTTTTGTCCTCACAGCAAGGCAAAAATTGAAAATAATTACTTTAAAAGATCTCAACACAAGAGATCACCTTTACCTCTCTTGATACACACTGATGTGAAATACTTACCTTATTATGTATAAAGTTTTACCAGTCTGTGAATTTTATTTTTCATAGAGAGGAACCTAATTGGTGCAACATGGGAACTAATTTTCTCCGTGCAGTCAATACATGCAAATTTGTCGTCTCAAGTAAACAGGGTAGAAATTACTGTATCCATAGTTTCGCTTTACACAGAAGTTCTTCTCTTATTTGGAGACCTTTCTGACATTTTAGTCCCAAGTGAGATTTTATCAAAGATAAATAAAAAAAGCTAAAGGCAGCACATGGTGTCTCTTCTTGTTTTAAGTAGGAATTCTCATTAATATAGGAAAAGAATTATGATTTTCAGTTCTGTACCTGGAACACCGAGTGCCTGCCTGTCCTGACCACAGCTTTTTTTTTTTGTATTGAAATCACAATTGCTGTATTTGTGGTGCCACAAATTTCTATCCTCTCCTCTTCATAGTGTGCCCACGTGTGCAGAGCGTAGCTCAAATTCCTTGGCTGTGCTGCCTCCCAGACCACACCCAAACTAAAACCCTGCTGGGACCAGTCTCACAGTTTTATGGCAGAGTTTAGGTGCCAATGCCTGGAAGCACCCCCTCAAATTAAATTTTCTAGCACAGACATAGTAAATGAGGTTAGAGGTGTCTGATAATGGCTTAAATAGGTGCAGAGTTCATGCTGATGGCTGGAATGGGGCTTTGGGGGGGTTGTTGACAGCTGGAGCTTGATGTTCTGCACAAGCTGGATTGTCAACTGGCCTTGGCCACTGTTCATAAAGAGTAGAGTATATTGGCTTTGTAGCTGAATATACAAACAGCACAAGCTTATTTGAGAAGACTTAGTTTATTGTAAATGAAGGCAATGAATTCCAAAGTTCTGAGTCACAACCTGCATTATTAGGAGGGTAAAACTGGATTCTTGGTAGTAATGGCATAAAACTAAAATATAGTAGAACAATATTGGGAAGATTTCTTTTTTTTAATTGAGAATTCCTTGAAAAGTTAATTTAATAATAAATTAGTTTTTTGCTAACTGAAAGCATAACTTGGTAAGAGGCAAATTATTAAAATTCAAATTTTAATTGCCAGAAACTTAATTTTCTCAACTAAAAGGAGGTTCACCTAACTAAAAAAAGACTTTTCAATTGTTTTGCAGTCTTAAAAGTTTACAAGTTATTTAAAACTGACTTTGATCACATAGCAAAGTTTTTAAAATTATTTTTCTGCATTGATAATGTAAATGAGAAATCTTTTTCAACCTTAACACTTTCTGAATTAAAAAAATAAAGGATCACTTAATTTTTAAACATTCAAGTTTTTTTTTAAGAGTAATTTGAATTGTTGTTTCACGTCCTCAACCCAGTAAGCATTCCTCTAATGACCTCTGGGGACCTCAATTAAACAAAAATTGGTACGTGCTGTGAAAATAGCACACAGATTTTTTTTTATAGTTTTACTACGTGGGTGAATTATTAGTGTGTAGATTCACTACTGCATTGCTGGAATGAAGTACTAAAATCAAAGTTGCTGTCTTGAGAAGTCTGGAACCATCCTTCCTGAGCCAGAAGATCGAGCTGTAGCACCAAAGGCTCCACGAGATCCTTTCAGAGCTTTACAGAGTGAAAACCCTTTCAGGTGGGAGGGGGCTAATGATGGCCATGATCTCCCTGGCTGCTCTTTGCCTCTCTCTGAGAGTGTTGCCTCATTTTCCACATGACCCTTGGTGCAGACACACTTCTTTGTGCTGCGCTTCCTGTACATTGCCAGTCTGGGAGCAGTGGTGGGAACAGAGTGTTGGAGTGATGGAATGGCTAGGCCAAGAAATGCCTAGGAAAAGGAATGTTTGGAGTGATAGTCTCTCATCTAAACATAGATTCTTCTGGGGTGAGAGAGCCTGTCTCAAAGCCTGCTCTCATGAAAGGGTTGCCGCACTGACCTGTCCAGCTAAGAATTGCCTTGCACTCCTTGTAAGACAAATGACACAAATTCTGGCCATATTTAACCTGATTTGTTTCCTTTCTGTCCATTCATTCCAATACAGCCTCTCTTGTGTGTTCATTTGGTTTAAGGGGTTGTTCAGATTGGCTTCCACTCTGACTCATTGCACTTCTTGACAGTACAGGGTTAGTGGAGGGTACAGCTTTCTTCCAGGAAAGTGTTTTACCAGAAGAGGGGGAGACCTTCATGGTTAAATGCATATCAGAGCTGTGTTACAAGTGCTGGGCTGGCATGCAGCAATGTACATGGGTAGTAAATGTGTATTTTCTTCCCTTCTAAAAATTAACTGCAATATAGTCTCAGATTTGTTAGTAACTTGCCCCTTGTTGTTGCTGTTGGGTTTTGGTGGTGGGTTTTGATTTTTTCCTGAGAAACTGGACACACAGCGTAGAGAATATATTCCCTCTCTATTGTCTCCTTCTTATAACACCTGGGAGTGAAATCCCTTGGCCTTCTGGTAAAGGCTGAGACACTAAGAAAAACTGTGAATCTTGATTAGATTCATTCTTCTGTTTTTAAGTTATTCCAAGGGGTCTTGAAGCCTTAGGCTGCAGTGGCGTGCAATAAATGGGATAATAACGGCACATGGTTCTACTTGGCCCTAATTATGTGTAATGAAATGGAACATGGTGGTCAGTCATTAATCTTTCTCCTACACTTATGAATTCAGAAATTTACAACTTCTGCAGAGGAAAGTGTTTTGTTTAGGTTTTAATTATTAATATTTTTGCTTCCTCTTTTACTTGAAAAATGATGTTCCAGACCAACTTTCTAAAGTGGTTAGCTTGAAAGACTGCATCATTTTGGATGAAAAGGAGATCCCAGTTCTTAATTCTACCTTTGGGGTGACCTGCTTCTTAGTCTGAATGGGCTCATCTTTCCTCTGTGCTCAAGATGCCCATTTTCAGACATGAGCTACATAATTTTGCTTGCTGACACAGCTGCAGCTTTAAAATTATAAGCTCCCCAGGAAAGTGGTGGATCTCTCAGCACTGATCACTTTTAAGATTCAGCTGACAGTGCTGGGTTATTGTGTCAAGATTGTGCTTATGCCAGGAAAGCTCCAACCTCATATTCTATGATTCTATGACTGCTAGTACTATATTGAGGAAACTGTTATCTTCACTCCAGTTTGGTTACCATGTTTGAAAGAGAAATCATCTGAAAATACTGTGATCAAGCATGGCCCTTTGGAGATAGATGTGAGCAGCCCAAAGGCTTGTCAGTACCATGTTATTACCACTCCTCCAGATCTCTGTGTGATAAATGTGTGCTTGAGTTGTTCTATTTCCAACTAAATTTGTCAGATAAAAAAAAAGAAAAAGAAAAAGCAGTATTATTTGGCAATAAAAATTACTAAAAGCTTTTGTCTTTTCTTGCTCCAAATGAGGCCTTTTGGCTTATATGTCTGTGCCTTTCTCATGTTTCTATAATCTGTTTCAATGATTGTTCCATCTTTTGCTTTGTTCACAGCCTACATGCTGACACAGTACCAGTTTTGTTTCCAAAAGAGGAGTTCACAGAATTACAGTGTCTGATCCAACTAGCTGCTCTGATGATCCTCACTGGACCATGTAGGTAAAATTCAAAAAACCCTATATATGTCCACACTATATCTGTAAAAATATTCAACATATTGGGAAACATCTGGGTTTTGGCAACAGTTGTGGAGTCAGAGTCTTTTGGAATTTATGGGCTACAATATCATTAAGATCTTGCAACTTTTTGATGAGTTTTATTATCAAGAGAAGCACAAAATTAGACTGTCATATGTCACAATGTGTTTGGTCTTCTTGCTTCATCTGCTTTAAGTACTTGTAGGTGCTGGACAACAGGTAAGCTGTAGGCATACCTACAGCTAAGTTTAACAGCAGCTGCAGTGTTGAAAATTTCACCTTAGGCACAAAAACCAGCAGAGAAATTGAATGAGTTCTGAAGCAGCCAGTAAACCTTGAGCCTTTTGTTATTACAGCCACACAGCTAAAAGAATAAAAGCTACCAGATAAGAGCTAGAGTGAACAGGTTTACATCCATGAACCTCAATGTTTGTCTTAAGAAGAGTGGAAAATATCATGGTATTAATAAACAGAAGAAAGGTGCCTTCAAGTATTTCTGTTGTTTATCTTGAGCTTCTGCATAAATCTTCAAGTTTTCTATCAGTTTCAGACAAAATATAAAATGTAGCCAATATTCTATCACTAGGATTTCCTGAAGAATAATTCAGTTTTGCTATAGAAGAGCTATGAATCCAATGATTTATATTCAATTTCTTGAAAGGTATATTTTTCCTTTTTCTTTTGATATGCTAGCTCCATTTCGTTTCAACAAGTCACCTCCCTCTGAGCTAGCAGACCTAGGCAAAGGACTAAATTGTTCTGATTAAATTGCCAGCATTAATTGTCTCTTGACTGCTTTCTCCCTTGTATGCTATGCTGTTTTATGTCTCTGTTGCAGTGGCACTTACAATAATTCACATGAATTGGTAAGCTGCAGAGTTTATGTCTGCATTATAATTGGTGTTTCTTTTACATTCCTTGCTCTGTAAAAGCTCTACCTTGGTTTGCATGTCTAACTTTATGGAAATTAGCTGTAAACTTGGGTGTGTAGCAGTTGTTTAGATGGCCTGTACTTACACATGGTGGCACAGCCTCTGCACATAACAAACAGCTCTCCTCACATTCCCTTTTGGAACTGTGACATTGAAAGTTTATTGTGATTGCTTCTGGAGCATCTTGAGATTTCAGTCACTCGGTTCTGTAGTAGCAGATTTCTAAGTCATCTCTGTAAAGCATTTTGTGTACTGGCTGAATTTTTTATGGCTTCAGTTTTAACAACAGGTGCCTCAGATGACTCCTGTAACAATGTTTATCCCTGCTTTTTTATCCTGAAATTATGACAAGGTACATTGCATGCTGTTACATGCACAGCTGCCTTTCATGTGTTGACCATATTCCAGTTTTAATTAGATGTTTTTCAGGTATTCTGAAAAAAGTGAAAGGGTGTTGTTTGGAATTCTTACTTTATTTTCTTTTATTTTCCTAGGATGATGGTATTTCTATTAATAAATATTGAAAACATATTTCTCTGATTTTGTGGTTAAAATTAAGTTATCGTAATTAATAAATGGCTTGCTATCCCCAGAATGGAAAAGAGATTCATATGTTCTGTTTTGAGTATCCAAAGTCTTTCCCAGTTGTAATTGATGAGGAGGGAAGCAATCCCAAAAGACATTTATTATGCTGGAGAGGATATTGAATCTGAGGAGAATGGGAGAATGTCTTTTTTGTAGGCGTCAATGGCACAACTGTTCTGTTGCAGAAAATTTTATAATTGATGCTGAATTTCAGGATACCTGAAATAAACTGGAACTGTTCTCAGTTTTAGTCTGAAAGGAAAGTAATTAAGAAAGTATCTTAATTCATATACTTAACTTCTGTACATTTTGTTACTGTCCACATACCTCTTCATGTATAGACACATAATATTTGTCATTTAGAATCTGATGTGACTGTGTGGAAACGGTGAGCAAAAAAAAGAAGGGTTAAAGCACCAAGCTATATAATCAGTTTTCAGAAAAGCCAGGGATTGATATCTGTTGTTTGAGTTTTTTTCTTGATTATAAATTAATGGCAACAAAGCCATTCATGCAAGTAAATGTAATGGTTTGCTTTAGATTTACACTGTGCTGTCATGCTACCTCTTAAGGGATTATATCTATAAAGAAATAATAAAAAAATGTTCTTTATTACCCACAAGCATGCAGACCACTAAACAAAATTTGTCTGTTGTTCTGAACATGTTACATTCATCAAGAGGAACAGCATGATCTTGCTTAGCACAGGTACATTAGCTAGACTGGGCTGCCAGAATCTTAAAATCTTGTCTCAAACACAAGGATAATGGTCACTATGCTGTGCATTTGCCACGTAGTGCAAGTAGTACTTGTGCTTGAGTAGCTTTTAGCAAAGCATAGATGTTTTCAAAGGTTGTGGTACATCTTGGATCTCTAAAACCAAGTGCAGTTTCTAACACAATTGGTGTCACATTCAAGAGTGAACTGGATAATGTCTGATCCAAGGAGAGCCAGAGATAATGGTTTTTCTTAAAAGATTTGAACAGTATATGGAGAAAGATTATTTTAAAAAACCCAATTTGTAAAATGTTACTTACAAGTAGGACTTTATAAAGGGAAGGCCTGGTGTCATGGCTCTGGCCTGTTACTCAGCCTAAGTAGAGGGGAACTGAGGGAGAGTGACCCAGCTGGAATAGGGGTGGAGAGACGCGAGGGACGCGCTGTGTGACTGCCGCGTGTCCTTATCGTGCTGGGTGGTGCTTGGTTGACTTGGGCTTGTTGTGCCTTAAAAGTGTCTAAACTGGTAACCAGCTAACTGCTTAAAAACGCCTGGTTTTTGGCAATAAAGAGCACTCCTTTGCACCTGCGTGGGGTCCCTATGTCGCTCATTACCACAACAGTAAAAATTAATTTGTGTCTGTTCATAAATTTGATTGTAAATATTTTAATGGATTTAAATATCTACCTAAAACTCAGTGATATAGATAAAATCTACCAACTCAATCAGAAATTAACACCAGGGCACTGATGTTTGTTTTATAGAGCAGTTACAAATAAATATCTGCTCCTATAAATTACCCTTTGAAAAATTATTCAAGCTTTTAATCTATGACTAATGAAAACTTGTATTTTAATTAATTTGTCAATTTATTTATTTATTTACTTTGGTAGTAGGTTAGAGCAGAAGAGTACATTTGACAAAAGGAAGGGTCATTTCAAAGCATCTGCAATCTATGCAGTCAGACAAATCTAACAGTGTTTGATTGTCTATTCCCTTTGAAATTACTTGGTGTGGCATTATTTCAGGGGAAGTATCACAATTTAGACTATTGTCTGTCTGTGCTGGCGTGTTAAGCTAGTGGTTCATCCGTGAAGGTTAGGTACTATTATGCTTTATAAAGATGGTTAATGGCCAAAATTAATTTTCTAGAAACAATTTCCTCTTTGTATTTATTTAACCAACTCGATGCAGTAGCTGTTGATGATGAGGAGAGCACATAGTCTGGGGTTCCATTTATTCATTCATAGCAGCTTATTTACGTGTAAATAGATAACTTTAATTACTTGGAGGAAAAAAGGTGACACAAACTAAGCATTTGTAATTTTCTTCCTGAAAGACAGTCTGCTCTTTAAACTAGAATTAAATTTTTAAGGATTTTTTAATTTAAATGATAGATGGAAATATTTATGTGCTTAAACTTAAGTATACAAAATATAATTTTTCCCAGCTGAAACTCTCTCTAGGGTACAGTATAAACAATTATTCTTTCATTATGTGCATTAAAAACTCAAGTGAACTGACTAAGGCTGAGTTCCATTCCCTCTGAGAAAACGTAACTTTTATCAACAAAGATCTTTCAACAACTTTTTTTGAAAGGAAGACTATTAGTGTGCAGAATTACAAATTTTTATTCCCTCTGGCATTTAAAAAAAATCTCAGGTTTTCTTGTCATGCCCTTCACCAGACAGATCCTATTTAACTTGTGAGGACTGACTAGCTTGCAACTGTAAGGTGGTATGTGAACTACAGACTTCAGGAAGAGCATGATTTCCATAACCACTTCAAAGGAAATACATTATAAATAAAGTACATTTCTCTAGGGGCTTACAAAACCATTCTGTTTATAATTTAAATTACATTAAGCTAAATAAAATAGTACAGCAAAACCCTCAAGAGAAAAATACTTCATTTAAGTTTGAACATTACATTACTTCCATTAATTGGAAGTATTTTATTCTCTCTCTAATAGTTTATTTTTCATTGACTATATATAATTAAAAGTGTTGCCATTGCAACAGGAGTAATTCTTTCCCATCTCGTGTTCCAAGCCCTTGTGCTCAGTAGATCACTGTAGCTTTATTTGCCTGCCTTCCTTCCTTTCTCAGTGCTTTATTCTGGGTGCCTAACGCTCTGAGCACCAGGCTGTGACAGAAGATTACCATCGCTGTGTCATGCATGTTCAGCTTTATCAAACTCCTACTGGAACTGAGCCTCTCAGCTCAGCCTGAAGTTTTGTATCAGAACAATGGAGGGGGTGAATCTTTCTTCTGTAGGAGTATTTTAGTGTCTGCTCATCCAAACTCTGCTGCTCGCTCTTTCCAGTGTGCTTGCAGAGGTAACTGCTGAACAGGGACTGCAACACAAGCAGCAGAATCCATTAGTCTCCCTGCTCCATAAAGATAACTTGGAGGCAAGGGAGTCTGATAGGATATGAAGATAATATGTCTTCTAGAAGAGGAAAATAATGGAAAACCTTAGTGAACTATCTAATTGTAAGAGTGATTTATTCTGCTTTCCTTTTTCACCCCATGACGAGACTTTACAGGCAGAACTAAATCAGGCTGTCATTCCTGAGAGCAAGGAGGGCAGATCTGTACTGTCAAGCTGCTCTAATACTGACAGCTTTGCAGCATGGGTTTCTGTAGAGATAGTCTAAGCACATATAACCTTAAAGGAGCTGAAACAGGTTGTATAATGAAAGCAGGCCAATCCCATACATAACTCTTATTTCCACTTTAGAGTCAACTTTAAAAGAGCGATTAACTTCAAATTAATCACTATTTAAATCTAAAATATGCTTCTTGTTTCATATCACTTAATTTCAAGTTATTAGAATTATTTTTAATAGGAAAACAAATGTTTGCAGCTAGATATTAACACTATTGAAATATATAAAAAGAGGCCATGCACATATTTTTCCTTACCTTATAAAATGTTAGCTTTTTTTTTTTTTAAGTGCATTCAAAAAGCAATGGTAAATGAAACTAATGCTGACTTGAATAAAAACTTTGTTGGCCTAAGAGTTTCAAATAGACTAGCTAAACCTTGAGGAAGAAAGGTAGAACAAAATATCAAAGTTTAGACATGTTTTCTAATGATGCAGAACTTAAAAGTTTTGTGGAAAAGAAAAGTAAAGAGACTGTCACAAAAGTCTAAAGAAAATAATTCTTCAGTATATTTTTTAAGCTTTTTCATTAACTTTTAAATAAGGTTACAGTTTTGTTGCATATATAAGAAAATATTTTTTTTTCTGCATTGCAGATTTTTTTTCCCTTCAATATTATTTGTTTGCAATTCAAAAGTAGCTTTTCTTCCTACTATAAGTGGTTGCCAGGTGATTAAGCAATAGAGGTAATAAACTCTAAGGAAATACCAAAGTTATTGCACTGGGGCAAATAGGAATTTTTCTGTATTATTTTTAACTTTCTCTAAAATTTGGCATCCTGATGGATGAAAAGCTGGATATGGCCCAGCAATGTGCTCTTGCATCCCAGAGAGCCAACAGTATCCTGGGATGCATCCAAAGCAGCATGGCCAGCAGAGCAAGAGGGGGACTCTGCTCCTCTCCTCCACGCTGGTGAGACTCCACCTGGAGTTCTGTGTCCAGCCGTGCAGACCTCAGTACAGGGAAGATATGAACTTGAAAATTATCAGGACTGGAGCTCCTTTTCCCTGTGGAAAAGTTGAGAGTGTTGAGTTTCTTCAACCTGGAGAAAACTCCAGGGAGACTTTGTTGCAGCCTTTCATTACTTAAGGGACCTACAAGAAAGATGGGGATAGACTTTTTATCAGGACCTTGAAATAGGACAAGGGTTAATGGTTTTAAACTGAAAGTGGATAAATTGAGACTAGATATAAGGATGACTTTTAAACATCTCTTCCAACATATTATTCTATGATTCTTTGAAAGTCATTAAAAAATAATTTTCATTAGGCAATTAAATGTCACCATAATTTTTTTTTCCCTCGCTTGACTCCTATCCCTTTTGATCAACTTTACATTTAATAGATAATAATTGTACTTTTTAATAAATGTAGACTTTTGTTATTTTAATGAGTTTAAGATGCATTTAAGATGCACGTATCACCATATATTTAATTTAGCTCTCTGATTGGGATGGTTTGTGATAGGCTGAATAAAAAGGCAGTTCCTCATTAAAAATTGTTAACTTTTGTGCAATGGGGTCCATGTGTCTGTAGGTATATGTGTGTTTGAATCTTCAATATACTCAGCAGGTTAAGATGACTCATATCCTACTTTAAGGGATGATTGCTTGATTATAACACAGAGACAATAGTTCTTGGGCTCTTTTTCAATTCAGGTTGGTAGCAAACACTGAAGACATGGCATGGGAGGGCAGTAGTCCCTTTGTCCCTTTTCCCATCTCTCCTTGCAGCTGTGTTGCCCTTGCCTTGCCTTCCCCTCTCCAGACCCATGGTGCACCAGGTGACAGTCAAGTTCTCCTTGGAAACCTTCATGTGCAAGGACTTAGGGAGGAACTTAGTCATTATCATAGTGATGTAACCTTAGGATATCCCTGAAATGTTTATATCATTGTCATAGAGGTGCATAGCAAAGCAGTGAGGAACTGTGGAATTCCTTTAATGAGAAACTTTAAAGTGAAGATTTGTTTGGAATTTGCAAATTTGTTCACTTGACTAGTTGTGCACTTCATCATGCACTGTCTTCATATGCACTGCCACCCAGGCACCAACCCATGCTCTGAATGACAGCAAGGCAGTAGATGGATGTGGTTTATTCAGAATATGAGTCATAGGCAAGGTAGGTTATAAGTTCACTGAATCTGTTGTTTCACTGTAATTTAAAGTCAGCTTTCAAATGGACAATTAATGTGGAAAGAAAAATATTTTAATTCCAAAATGTCCAAAAGCTTCATAACAAAATTTTTTCAATCTTCTGTACATACAACACCTTGCCTGGTCTATTTTTCTACATACATTTTTCTGAATGACTGCTCTCATCTCTTATTTGTGCTTTTCATATTGCCTCTCATGATTTTATAGCACTTACTTGAAATATCCCCTCAAATCATACTCTCTTTTTTATCGTTATTTTGAATACTGTGGTGAGCAATTGAAAATGAAATACTGCAGCAATAAAGTCAGAAATACTTCTGGATGCATTAGGTTACCTAAATGTGTAAAAATGCAATGTAAAACATACTACATTTATATAGATGCTAGCCATCTCTGTTGTTTTCTTATTTATCCTATGAGTTTTGTGGAGAATGCGTTGTGTGTGATGTGTTAGTGGCTGCTATCAAAATATAAATATTAGCAGATATCCCATTGGAGGTGTCAGTCCAGCTGCAGTCAGTAATCGATGTTGCTTTGAAGAACATAATGCAGAAAGAAAGAGTCTAGACAAAGAAGCTGCATTTTTACTGTTTCTCTGAGATTTTTCAAGTTTTTTTCCATTGTAGACACCATTATAAAACTGAGACTTATACTCTGTCCTTGGGCACATTACATCACTTGTCCATGAAAGCTAGCAAGGTTCACAGTTGGCTCACAAGATGGTCATTGCTGATTTACCTGGTGCTGGGGGAATTAAAAAGCTTATGCTTTCATGCTAGTGCATATCTTTGAAAAAATGCCTGAATTTCATTGTAACTCTCTTGCAGAAATTTGCAGAAATGACCATACCCTAAGCTGCAGTGACTCTCAACATCTGTCCCTATATTGATTTAAATCTAACTTGATACAAATGTTTGCATAGATAAAAAACCCCAAACAAACCAAAAAAGATTCCTTCATATTCAAAATATTTTAAAATATCTTTAGTGAGGATTTTGAGTAGGTGGCTATAATTGAAGCTCATTGTTTGAGAACAAATTAAGCAGATGCTGAGTTAGACATGCACTGATGCACTATGCATGAGAGAAGACAGACTCCCATTCACTGTAACTACTTTGTGAGAGAACTTTGCAAGACTGACCCAAGTTATTGATAGAAAAGAAGAAATTAATAGCATGTCTATACATTTTTTTTAGTTGTGGATATTCCATACCTTGTATTAATTTACATTAGCAGGTTGAGTCTGTTGACAGACTGACACTAAGGAGCAGAACTTAGGAATGATTGTGTTCTTGGTCTAAAATAGTGGATGCATGATGGTTCTTGAATTTGAAACCTTTCTCAAAATTAATAAATCAAATAATTAATTAAAAGAATTGTTGTTGCTTTGATGCTTATCTTATTTGATTCACCTAAAGTGAAGTGAAAAGTACTTTCAAGAACATCACAACAAATTTGCAATGTCTCACAGTGGCCCAGAATATGCCCAAGATGAGGTTTTGCACCACTTGGGAAAGACCAATAAAGAACTTATTCAATGGAAAGCAGGGTGTTCTGTGGCAAGGGGGCAAGAACTCAGACTTGGTAACTCAAATGCCCTCTGCTTCTATTTATAAATGGCAATCTGCCAAAGCATTTTCAGATTTTTTTTTTTCAGTTTTCCTCTGTGCTCACTTTTTAGCATTTGCCTCATAGTTCGAGGTTCTTTGTACTGAGGGAGGCAGAACACGCAATGTCCTGGGGAATTTGTGGAGTCTCCCCCTCTGGAGACATTCAAAACCAACCTGGGTACATTCCTGTGTAACGTCCTCTGGATGACCCTGCCATGCATGGGACTAGATGATCTCCAGAGATCCCTTCCAACCCTAACACTTCAGTGGTTCTGTGATTTTTCCATTGCTCTGTGATTTCTATATCATTCTTCTGACATCCAGGGTCTCAAAGTCTTGTGTGTAACTGTGAGCTGTCCCCTTTGCAATCTCTGGGTGACAGAGCTGCAGGCAGCACAGCTTGCTAGAGAGAACTTCTCAGCCTGCTGCCTGATTTTGAGGTGCACTTTAGGCACCCCTGTACCAATTAATCTAAGGTTCTTGCAGCCCTGGTGGGATTGTGCAAAGGGATTTGAACAGCTAGAGGCTGTACTGGACTGCATTGGCTGGCATTTACCAGCTTCAACAATAGCTTGTAAAATAAAGCTTGAGAAGCAACACTTGTAATAATGTGTGTCTTCAAAAGCATTGAGCCAGATCTTCAGGCTGTGTTGCTCTGAATAATTTAAAAAGTGTATCATCTTCCCTTCTGAAATATTAGCAGACATTGCATGGTTAATAAGAGCTAGGTGTACTGAAAGGACCCTGAGGAAGTAAAGAACAGGTGTTTCATGTGGGAACACCAAGACTGGCTGTGATAAACTATATTGTTTTATTTCTCTCTTGACAGAGAATATGTTGCATTGTATACCAAAGTATTCCCTACGGCTTCTTGGGGAGAGGATGTAGACTCTCAAGTTTCTGGTTTTATTTGTGTAAGCCAGTGTCTCTTTGATGAACTGCAGTTTTATTTTCCTCCCCTGCATCCACTCCTAGGACTCCTTTTTTTCCAAAGAGCAGCCAAGATCATCCAATCGTTAATATCTGTTTTCTTTAGGCATTTTTCTTTTGGGGACTATTTGGATTGTATGCCTACACTCCAGTCAGGATTAAGAAAGATTTAAAGTACTGATCATTTAATTTTCTTATTACTCTTTTTATTTAACTGGGAAAAAATAAAAAACATAAGGACTAGGAATCCACAAATCCCACTTTCTCTCTTTTCATGATATTTTCAACTATCACAGGTTCTATTAGCAATTTTTCAGTTCTTTGTAATTGCTGAAAAAGCCTTTGGGACAAACTGTACCAAGTATCTACCAAAATATATAAGGTTGTGCAATATGTTAGTTTTCATTAAATGTTTAAATTAGGTCTCTGTTGGTACATGTACAATCACTGATGCTTTTAATATGTACCAACAGTTTTAGCTCTAAAAATTTCAGCTCAAACTGTAGTAGTCACTGTCATTAATTTCCTCAGACTGTTTCTCAGTACACATAAGGATTTGTAGGAGATGGTCCATAGTTATTTCGATACTTTCTAAAGTTTCTTCCTCTTTATAAAGATAATTTTAAATTTTATTTCAATCTTCTCAGTGTGTCTGATGAGCTTTTTGCAATTTAAAGAAATTAAAACAGCACATCTTAAACTGGGAGGAAATGCTTGTATTCTTTTGGGCCCTGATTCTGCTAATGCTGCCCATGGAATAGAACAATTCTGTAGAAGAGGGTCTGTTACACTAAAATAAAGAATCAAAGAAATATAGCTGCAGACCTTCAAGACAAGAAAGTAGGGAGCCTGTAAAAGAGAAATGTATTTTGAAAACTGATTTCAAGTTGCTAGGATTTATTTCTAAGGGGGGAATAAAAGTGAAAAGATGTTATATTTAATAACACTTAGAGAAGATAGACTTCATCTTTTTAAAGTCCTGTGGAGGACACCTATGTGCTAAGCTACACAGAATTTAATCTACCTTTGAAAGATGAAAGGTTAACATGAGCCAGCCAGAATTTGAGCCTCAGCTTCCAGGGAGTCCAGGTTTTTGCTACCTTGGTAATTAGATCTCAAAGCTGCTTTCTCTGGCTAAAAATCCCTCTAAATCATTACTATAAAGACTTGTATACAAACTGAATGTATCTCCATGAGGCAGTGAGGAGCTTCCATTATTTCAGTGTAGGGAACTAGAGGATCAAGAATCAGGTGTTTGAGAAAAACACAAACGACCCTTGGTTGGTTTCTTCTTTCTAAGTCCTTTCTCATTTAGGACAGTCTTTGTATAAATAAATAGTACATTTATTTGGATTTATTTTCTAGTTCAGTTTATGGTATAAAGATCCAAAAATGTAGGGAAATATATTTCTTTTATATCAGATGTAGAAAGTTCCCTGAAGATTAATCAAAAAGGATTCCTTTCTTTGCCCATTTATGAATAAATGCACTTGTGGTTTTTTACATTTGCTCTCATAACTAAAAGTTTAAAAACTGTGGAATTCAGTTGTTCCATTTCTTATGAGACTTGAATAAGCATATGATAATGGAAATACAGAAAAGCAGGTGACTGTTCTCGGTCTGTTACTAACTTAAAGGTTTAAAAAGGCTGGACTTTGTATTCAAATATTTTTAGTTATAGTATTGTATAAACATAACATGAATGAAAACATCTTTTTTCTTGAATTGTATGGTTCAATGTAATAGCATGGGTTTTGGGGTTTCTTTTTTTGTTTGTTTTTTGGGGTTTTGTGTTGGTTTTTTTTGAGGGAAATTATATGTTTTTGAGAGTTTCCTGACCCAGAATATCAAACTCAGTTGTAAGTGAGGATTGGGTCAGTGAAGAGAAAGAAGCACATGATTTCTGAGCTTTGTGCCAGTGGGAGGGACATGAACCCAGGATTTTTCTGCCCCATTTACAGGGAGCTGAGAAACAGTAGCGACAGTATTGCACTGGGAAAAGCCGTGCATTATTTCTTTTCCCACCTCTGTGCAGACATATGAAAAGTGGGGTTGTCGGGACAGTCCACTGTATCTATTTTTCATCAGAAAAAAACCCAAGTCCAATCAATCTTTGTATGCATGCAAACACATCTCTCGGAAAAGCATGTGCATCTTGGCTAGCAGTGACTGAATGGGCTTATGTGTGTCTCTCACAAATGTACTAGACCAAAGGAGCAGAACATATTTATGTGATACTGCTAATCTCGAAACAGCATAGAAGACTTTAATCTGCAACTCCTGATAGTGGCTAGATAGGAAGCATGGATAGACGGTTAAAGGCTTCCAGCTCAGATAGGATCTTGGTAGCAAGGACTTGAGAACATCATTGATGGCAGGCACAGCACTCTCTTATTTATTCACAGGTGCAGACATCTGTATCTGTTGCTATGCTTAGCCCTCCACAGAGGGCTGTAACAAGTGGGCTGGAATGGGTACGGTCTAAGATTCAGTATGATTTTAGAGGAGGTTAAAGAATTAACATAGATCAATCACCATTGCAAGGAGAAAAATTCTACAAAATTAACATGCGGTATGTGTGTTCTGTTCAAAGCGTGACGTCGAGCAAGCTGGCGTAATACAAGGGGTAAGGTTGCTGTAGCACAAAAATTGCACAAAAGTTCAGCTGTTTGATGTCACTATGATTTCATTATTCCATTTTAATACTTGAAAAGTGAATTCTAGTGTAATAGTCTTCAAAGACCACTAGAAAAAATTTACAGTAACAATACTGTACTCAGGATCCTTCCCAACATCTACAGTCAGGATTGGTCATTCTAAATGTATGATTTTTTAATTTTTTTTTTTTTTAATAAACTATTTTCTGTTCCAAAACTGAAACTATGAAACAGTAGAACATAACTCAAACCTCTTAATCAGAGGTTGTTTAGAAACTTTTTAAAATTTGGACCAAAATACATGCTCTTATCTAGTAAGTGATAGGGTTTGAAAACACAAACCACTTCTTGTTTTATACTGGACATATTGATTGTTTGCTAGATGCTGTTCACCATCTCTTTTAATGCTGTCCTCCCCACAGAAATATTGTAATACCTTTTGAATGCAGATTGATTAGTTATCACATATGCAAAGAAACACACACATAGTATTGTGTTCCATTATGGAAGGTGTTACCTGAAGCATTCACACTGATAAGGTACAATAAAAAGTGGTGAGGTAAGACTTGTCCTTTGTTTCCGTGGGAGTTCATTCCTCATGTTCTGGCTAATTTCTGGGAAAATTTACTCTACTTTCCATGTAATCAATATCTCCATAGAAATTTCTATTTTGCCAACAAAGTAAAGTCGCCTGTTTGTAAAAAAGCCCAGGTCTCAAGAGGACAACTTGAACTACTCTGATAGATCAGCCTGAGCAATGCTTGGCCAAAATTTACACATTTACGGACCTGCCCATTAAATGATACTGCCATCAGTGTGTGACATTTTTGTTGTGCAGATGAAAATATAAATCAGTATTCTTGTCACAATCGTACGCCATGTAACAGTGAAGTCCTATTTTTATTTTGTGTGAAGCTTCACCAGTAAATTGCTTTCCTTCAAAAACAAAGCTTCTGCCATGCTCTTTGTCACCTCCTAGTCAATCTGAACAGGGATAAGTAAATTTGTCACAGTGGAAGCTTTGGAAGAGCTTTAGGAAAATGGTGAGCAAATAGATATCTTTCACTGAGGTCATTTGCTGCTCCTAAGCATTCAGGAGTGACAAACTTTGAAGGAGAAAATTGCTTGGTTTTCACACATGAGGAGGGATCAGAAACCTCCACCCTGCTCAAGATTTCTTGTATGTCTAGGAAAATCTCTGATATACTATAAATTATGTTGCCACTCACTCAGCCATTAGGAGCCCATCTTCCATTAGATTTTAACCTTTGATAAGATGAAGATACATAATATTTGTAAAAACCAAAGAATTAAATAAGGGATATTTTACATGTATATCAGTTCTCTTCTTGCTGTTTCTGTTGGAGCAAGGTCACCTTTTAAATAAGAAAAATGCTAATTCTGGCTTCACATCCCTTGAGAATGAAACAGTATCTAAACAGTGCCTGTGTGAGCCGTTTTCAGACTTTCCTCATAGACCAAAGGTATTGCACCTATGTAATGTGACAAATCCTCCTAACTGGCAAGGTTTTGGGACCATGCCCTTCATTTTCTCCAGAGACTTTCAGAAAAAGACAGAAGATAAAGTTTTAAAACTGTATTGTTATGCCCATTTAAAGCACAGCTCTTCCTGTTACTCTAGAGAAAAACAGTTTGCATTTCAAACTTCTAACATTTTAGAATTTCTTAACTTTTCTATTCCTGTTCCTACTTTTTTTCTTTTATCACATTAAAGCAGACATGCTAAATGAATTATCATTACTAATCAAAACCCTCTCAAATGAGACGCTGTATCTTAAGTACAAGTCCTTACAGCACTTGTACTGCTGTAAGGAATCTTGATATCCTGGTATGGCCCATGTTTTCAGCTTTATTTTCCACCTTTTCAGTTCTGTCAACCACAGAGGAATGCAGTTAATTAAACCACTCCTCTCTTATTCCCAAGCAAGGACACAGCTTTATTTTTTAAAATCATATACACAGTAACCTATCCTATCCCTATGTGAGATGGGGTAAAAAAAAAAAAAAGTGAAAATAGCGGGTGGATTTTAGAAAAATCTGAAAGACATTTTGCTTCTTTCTTGTCATTAGATTGACATACCTGTCATACTCTAAACATTGTTTTTCTAATGTCCTATCCATGTGACTGTGAAGATGTGTGGCTCTGACTCTTTTTCTTGCAGACTCTTTTTGTTTTTAATATGTATAGAGCTATTTGAAAAGTTGGATTCTGTATCTTCCTATGCATGCATAACTATTCCAGGAACAAGAAGACAGTTTCCACAAGAGTGGAAACTGTTTAAACTAGTTACACCAGTTTAAACTAGTTACACCAGTGTTTAGATTAGCCTATCACACATACTTTTCTCTCCAGATTAATTTCCTGCGTGATTTAAATCTGATTTAGATAACAGTTAAATAATGTTTGTAGACCTTCTGATTTATGACTAGGATTTTTTTTTTTTTTTTCCCCTAAATAAAACGTTATGCCAGCACGGAATCAAAGTTGAGCCAAGGACTGGTCCAAAGGTCAACTGGCTTAATAGGATTACAGAAGATGGGGAACTGTCTGGATTTCTCCCTATGTATCATAAGCAGTTGCTGAAAGCTTCCTATGTGATCTCATACTATGGACAATGTAATCTCTTTCTGATTTTAATTAAGAAATTAAGAAAACTCGATTATAAAGGCTAGGTTTGATACATATTTTACTCCAGGAAAAAAAAAATTCCTCATAGGGAGTTGATTTCCTCCTCAAACCCGGTTCCTACTATCCCATCCATTCTTTGTCTCTTAGCAATGAGCATTTGCATTTCTCCTTGGCCCACATGAACACGATTGCCTTGGCTTCTCCTTTCTGTCACCAACCTCTTCAGGAATTTGCTTCTTTAATACCTTTGAGGGTCTATACTGAAATATGTGCAGTGAGGAAAACTTT
>JAWWMU010000153.1:45053695-45073196 GCA_035048155.1 Cinnycerthia olivascens
TATACTGAAATATGTGCAGTGAGGAAAACTTTAGTGGGAACTAGGTCTCCATGTGGTGGGTAGCTGGGACAATTACTATAAATAGGCAAGTATAAACAAGTCCTTGATTTATAATGGCAATGATGTATGCTATCAGGGAAAATAAAAAGGTTCACTTCTCTTCCATATCCTTTTGATTTCTTGATTTGCTGCCTGTCGCAATTTAATTTTTCCTTATACCTTTGTTCCACTGCTTTTACTGTAATTTGCTAGTGAATGGCATTTTCAAATTTGAATGGAGAAACCATCAGTGGGAAAGAATTGGAAGAAATAATATGGGACAGCATAGATATCTGTTGGTAGCAGGATTAGGTTTATTATATACGCCAAATTCCAAGACAAAGCATGGTTTCTGAGGCTTCTGTTTGGGATTTCAGATGAAGGCATAATTACTCTGGTTAAATCTATTGTGAGATTTTTGGAGTAATTGTATCTTATATGTGAGTCTTAAAAGATGTCTTAAGATCTAAACTCTACAAAGCCATTGAGGGGACTAAATGACACCTTGCTGCAAACTGGAGTAGCATAGTTTGCAGATATTTAAGTGGTTTTTTTCCAGAGTGAAAAAGGCCTAATTTGATGCCTACTAGTCTGAACCAGCACAGCATGTTTTGTGTTCCTTATTAGTAATAGTTCTTTTAATAGTTCAGGTAAATCAATAGTTCAGGTGACCGTTCAGTTCTCTGTAGTAAAGTTCTATTTCCCGTTGAATTGTTATTAATTATTTAGAGAAAGAAATGGTTATGAATTTTGTGGTGTTTATTTTTTTTTCCTTAAAATCCGTAAAATAGGTAAAAGTTACACTAACCAAACATCTCAAAAGAGTAAAATTTGAATTTTTGTCTGTAAAGAAATTGGCAAAACGGGCTGCTCTTATCATTTTGCTGCAGTTCTGTCTCTGAATACTTTTTTGATGTGTCTTTCATTGAGGGAAAAGCAATTATTCCCTTTTGCCACCTGCTAACATATCTCAAGAGGGACATCAAGTCCTGCAGCATTGTAAAGTCTGGAATGAGAAGAACAAGGACCAGCATCTACTGGTACTGCAGAACTACAAAGTGCCTAAAGCCAGCTTGCATTTTCAAGGGCTTCTTTGAATCTCTGCTCCTTAGTATTGGTTTTAGTCTTGTTTGCTAGCAGAGTTCATGTAATCAATAATTCCCTGTTGTGCTCGTTGTATGAAGCTCCTTGGAGGAATGAAAGCAGTTGTGAGATCCTTGGTGACAGCACTGGAAACAAGTGGCTGCTCCTCTCAGTAAATAGTAGCCATTATTTTTTGATGATTACAGTCAACATTTTTCAGTGAATAAACTGAGAATTCCTAAAAAGAATTGTAGGAATGAGTGCAATTTGTTTTTTGACATGACCATACACCTAAAAAAACCTCAGCTACAGGTATTCCTGACTTTTAGAGACATCATAATAAGGACTGTAACATAAATGAAGCTGGTAAGGTTTTCCTTTTAAAAGAAAGTAAGTCTCTACACTTATAATATTGGACTGCAGTGCTTTCTCAGAGTTAGATATTTTCAAAGGGATAACGAGGCTGAGCTGTCAGCCTAGGAAAGAGCAAAAAATGGAAAATTTTAGTGAGATAAAAATTCTGGTCGTTTATATGGGCTAAAAAATTAAAAACAATAAAATTTTACCCATATCATCAACATTTCTCAGTTTTCCAGCTCACAAATACCCTTATTGCTTTCTGTACTGTATATTACAGAAAAATCTTCAGCATACATCTGTGTCTACAGTGATAGTATGAAAGTACCATGTAGAAAAGTTGTGAGTAGAAGACAATATGCTAATACCAAACAGCAGCCTTGCAGGAAATCCTTAGGTCTCATCACTGTTTAGAGATTAGTTGGTTTCATTTTTCTAAACTTCTTGGTCTTCATCATTGATTCTTTAGGTAAGGAGAACCAGAGCATTGCTAAAATAATTATATAGGATCATAGAATTGTTTAGGTTGTAAAAGGCTTTCAAGATCATCAAGTCCAACCACTAATCTAGTATTTCCAAGTCCATGACAGTATAAGCTAGTATAGCAAATGCAAAAGATATTTTAAAAAAACCTGCAAATTAAGATCTGATAAAATGAAACTGCTATGCAACACCAGCAGTTTAGGGATATTTTGTCTTACATATATTTCATCTGCAAGGTAAATTTAAAATTTTAATTACCAGTTTTTCCTTCTTAGCTTTCAGTTAACAAGGTGAAAAGAACACAGTGGCATCGTGAAAGGTCCTGTAAAATGAATATTGGTCTGTTTTCAAAATATGTCTCAGAATAATTTTCCACCAGACTGTGATAAACTGATGGCTACAGCTACAGTGTAATCACTCGAGATAAATGTGCTTCATACAAACACCTCATGGCTCGCTTAGAATTGCTGGATTTGGGATAATTATAGAGCTCAGTTCAAGTTGGCAGCCTACATCTCTATCTACCAAACTTCTCAGACAGGCTGGGCAGTCTGTGTGTTAGCTGGCCTTGGGCTTCACGTCACTGTAGACGTCATTAACCTTGAGATCATCACACTAAAGTCTCTATGCCTGTGGAACTGTTACAGCTTCCAGAGGTTTAGCTGAACGGGGAATGTTAAATGGACCATCAGCAATGGTCTTTGCATTGATTTTAAGTGGCTTGTGCACTCACCATCTCGCCAATAGATTTTTGACCAAATGGAATCAGACAGCTTAGACATTAGAACTGAAAACGATGATAAAATACTTCTGCATATCTTCCTTAATATCATACTTTATAGCTATGCTTAAAGGTAGGTTCAAGATGAATAAACATCCCTTAAGAGTCTTTAGTATGGTAATACACTGGATCCCTTTCAACTTAATGTGGTGTGCTCTGCAAACCGTACTAACGTTGGCCACATTTGATTTTGAATTCTGCCAATTATTCTGCGATGCCTCGATGCATGGGGATATTTGCAGGCTTCTCTTAGGCTGTCTTTGGCACTGAAAAGGCAAGACCAGGGAATGTACTAAAACCTGATGTGTATTTTTCATATTGTACGTCTACATTCTGAGCACATATAGAATACATTTTTAATTAGGGTCTTCAACCTTGAACTACAAAAGGTGACCTGTGTTGTCATCTCTGTACAGAAACTCTGAATTGTTTCAGCAGGAAGCCCAGACTGAATACGGCTCTTCTGGAGTTTTCAAGCTTCAGAGGCTGGATTTTTCCAGCTAATTAACTAAGCAGTAATGACAGAAACGTTTCACCCACTGACACGCTTCAGAACTGTGTTGCAGCAGGAAGTTGCTCAGTGGTCTTACACACTTCCAAAGACATTTCTTTTCCTGCTTTTTGGTCTATATGTTCATGCTGGTTGCTTTTCTCTCTGGCTCATGAGGACTGCAGTTTGGTACCTGGTTGGTGTGCACAAGTTGCAATTCTGCTTCATCGCTTAGTACCCTTTGGAAGCAGCTCTGCCTTTCTGATGAATACAGTTCTTTACAACAGTCAAATGGGCAAATTCTCTGTCAGTTCCCCTCATAACCTTATGATATGATACAAGAAGAATTTAGTAATAAAATATGTACTGAATTTGTCTTCAGCATAAAGGAGAGTTCCTGCGTGGCCCTTTTCAAATTAGAAGGGGATTTGTATTGAATTTATTTGGCCTTTTGTTTTTATTTTTTGAGATTTTTGGGGATTTTTAAAGAATTCTCAAAGACACTTAGCTCTAGATTCATATTTTTCATTATGTGTCATCAAGACAGCTTATCTTCAGCCTTTGTTGATACCAAATAACCTCCTGCTTTACAAATTCCATTTCAGAGGAACATATTACCCCTTTTACTCTCATTAAATGGGAATAAAACACTTGTATATTTCTCCCTGGGTGCAAATAAGGGAAAACTGTTGTCTCAAAACAAAACTGATATGTAAAGTAATCTTCTTTCTACTGATCTTTCCTGCTCCTTCATCTCAAATTACAAATTAAAAATTCAATAACTCATATGTGTTCATATAAAATTACAACGTTTTAAAACTTAAAAAACCCAAAAACTAAACCATTGTTTTGCTGAACTTTGATGAAAGGTAAGCTTGGCCTAAATATTGCTTTTGGAGTACATTTTTTATTTTTGTTTGTTTGATTTTGTTTGTTAGGACTTACTGTGTGCTGATATTATATAAACACATCTAAGTTATTGCATTATTTTAACTAGAAAGCATCAGGAGTCAGGAGGCAGCAAACAACTCTGGGATGAGAAACACCACCAAGCAGACTCAGGTGTCAGTAGTGAGTGCCAGCAAAGCACTGGGCATGAGCGCAGTGTTCAAAACCTACTCCTGCAGGATAGGGCTGGTACATCATTATTTTGCTGTATCCACACTTGTGCAAGAATCCAGCATGTTTCCCTTCTTTATATAGCATTCAAAATAATCTGCTCTTGATTAAAAACATAGAAATATTAAAAAGACAAGTAGACTTTACAAAACTATGTGATGTGCCTGGAGAACTCACGATCAGAAAGGCTTTTAAGACACAAAATAACATTTTCCTAGATTTTGCATGGCATAGAAAACATATATAATTGAAACTAATTTATAGGATGTTCCATGAGCTGTTTACAGTAGGTCTCCCTTATGTATAGTAGACACTGGTTTTGTAATCGGTGCAGAGCTGACAATTAGTATTATCTCTTACTGCTCTTGTTTATAATAGTTAGTTTTATACTGTTAAATTTTTGGGGTTTTTTTGGCGGGGGAAGAGTCCTTAAACAAAGTGTAAAGGGTGAGAAATTAACAGTTATCAACAATCCCAAATTTTCTATTTTTTTAAATAATTCACCTTGCCTAGTGTGGAAAATTCATCTTTCTCTTCATTCATCTGTTCTCCTAGAACATTCAGGATGTGATTATATGAGTGAGTATATACAATAAAAACACTAATCTTTGGTAGATTTCTCAACTAATGTTTATAATGAAAGCTTATTTCACAGAAACTGAACATGTATTGCTTTATATGGACAAGGAGAAAGCCAAAACTTAGCTCATGAAACTATATATTGTCTGTAATAAGAAAGTTTAAAAAATTCCCTAATCTCAGGATTTATCAGATGGTTTTCAATATGTTCCAGATGTTACAATTAATCTTAAAATCCCCAAGAATTGTATCTATTGGTGCTCTTTCAGTTACAGCTGAACTGATTTGGATCCATGTATGCATTTTCAAATACATGTTTTGGACTATAACTTATTTATGGATCATTCATAGTTAATTCTGTATTTTGATCAATCACAGGCTGGAAAAAATGTAACTATCAGGACCAAATTATTGTCTGATCAACTAATTTATAATCATTGAATAATTTTAAAGGCCATAATAATCAAATAATGTTGCATGTTTTATTATTCCACTAAATACATGTATACAAAATATTTCCTGCCTCAAAGGTAAAATTATTTGAAATAGTTGCTTTTGACATTTAATTCAAGCTCTGTTTTAATCTTTTCACAAGACCATAAGCCTTAGACATGTCAAGACTTAACCAGCTGTTCTCTGCAGGAGACTGTCTATTGAAAAATTGCATTTTTGGCTGCTATACTTTCTTACAAAAGCTTAACTGTAAACCTAGCATCTTCTACAGTATATAGGAAATGGCACCTAAAAAGCCATCACAGTGTGTGAGACTGTCTAAAAGAACTACCAGAAAATGCTGAGTAGGGAGATGGGATCTCTAGCATATCTTTCATGCAGAATAAACAGAAACATCATAAAGGGAAACATCATTTTCACTCATGAGTTTTCTGCTGTATTCAGTCAGCAGCCTTTGGCACTCACTGTAGCTAGAGGAAAAACTATATTTTCAATATAGGTTTGAGGAAAATCTTTTATTGAAGAGAACACATTCTTCCTGCTCCCAAAGTGTCCTAGCACAGGTCTGAAGCACTGTTGTTGGGTTGTCCCCAGTAGTGCAGCCCTGCATTGCCCAAAGCACCAATGCAGCAGTATTTGCAGATCTAAAGCATTGTGGCCTTCAGAGAGCAAGGGCCTCTCCTCCCTCCTGGATAACCTGAATATTTTCATGTAAATGAAAAGATCTGCAGTTTGAATCATCTATTTTATTCTGCATCTGTTTTGGTGACTCCTCTGAAATCCTGACCCCAGGGAAAGTTGTCAGAGAAAGCCAAAGAAAGGGCTCTGTGCTACTGCCTCTTTACATTTCTTGGAAGGCTGGGGTTTTTAGAGGGCAGTTTTATGTGTTTTTGAGAGGAGTTGTGGATTTGGGTTTTCCTTTCTTTTAGGGCTTTGTTTTGAGCTAAGTAGCAAATAATCGAACAAAGTTATTGAATTCTGTGTAGTGTCTTTATACACAGTGAAAAACAATGAAATTACAATGAAAAAAAACTTCAGTCAAGCGTGATTTTAATAACTGCAAACTGATGCCAAAATATTAATGGCTTTAAAGGATTTTGTCCTCTGAGGTCTTCAGGAGAATAGGTTTTATTTTTCATTGAGGACATTTTTTTTTTTCTTTTTAAAAGTTTTTCATTTTCAAATATCAGTGTTTTCTACTTTTTTTGGTACACTTGAAGGGGTTTTGTCAGCTCTCAGTAAAAATTAAGTTCTTTTCAAATGACCCGATTTTCCCTCTACAACATCGTTGATCCAGAGAAGGAAGAGGAGTGGGAGTGACAGCAGCATAACAAATGAGACACGGCTGAAAGATGTAAACTAAAATCCTGTGACTAAGGCTTCACAGTAAATGAATTTGAATTCCTTCAATAAATTATATCTAAACCTCACTTGAAATCTCAGTAAATAGGATGGAAGTTTTGTTTAGGGAATGGTCAATATTTCATTTATTTGGCTTCCCCAAAAAAGTCTCCTGTTTCTGCAGACTTATAAGATTGATGACAATTTAGCCTGTCAAATCCCCAGGGAGCATTTCAGAAATTAATGCTGCCTCCATCCACCTGCCTGTGGCAGAAGGGTTTTAGCTCACACCTGTGAGATTTCTTTATATTCTGGGACTTGACCTTTTCAGTTGTTTACTCTCATGGCTTGGTTAGAGATGCATCTTTTTTTCTGAGCAAGCTAGGTTTGCTCCAAGTTGCAAGGATTCTGTTCTGCACACTATTTATGAGAAATACTTTCTTCTTGAGGAATAATGTGCCTCCTGCCTCTCAGGTTAGATTGAGACTGCTCTCAGCAAGTTTCACCAAGAATGGTATTATCTGTATAAAATCAAAGGCTCCTTCTTGCTTGCCATGGATAGCATGTGAATGTGGTGAGGGCATCCCCACACCTGAGCTGCTCTGCCCTGGCAGCTCTCCTGGAAGGAGCAGACTCAGCATCAGCTCTGCCCTTATCCCAGGTCAGCCCTGTGCCATGTCCCTGCTCTTGCACCCACCATGTGTGAGACCACAGGAGGCTGCAAGGGGCTGGCCAGGCTTGGTATTAATCGCTTCAGGCCTGAGGGGTGGGGGATGGCAGCAACCTTTGCTTCAATTAAACTGCTCCAGGTTTGGGCTACATCTACTCTAGGTACCCCCCTGAAAGTGCAGTCCCTCTCCTCTCCCACGTTTGTGTTTCTTGAAGACCCTTTTTGAGCCTTTCTGCACAATTTATATACAGCTGTGCTGTTAGCATTTACACTTCCACCTTCCAGTGTTCCCTAAACTGGGTTATAGAATCTGAAGCTTCACTTTCCCTAGAGATTGTATCTAAATTTACATTTTTAAGGTATGTTTAAGTTGTTATTTCTTTAATTTAAGTGACTTTTAATTGCTCACAGTGTTTCCATGACTTACAGTTTATTTTATGGACTACAGGCCATAAAATGTGCATAATGGGTAAGGGCTACTTCTTAAACTGCCTTAAAATCTTCCATGAGAAAGTAATGGTTGAGGTGTCAGGTTGGGAACTTGGGTTGCTTTCCTCATGGTAGGTTTGTCTTTCAACTTCTGGGGCATATCCCATTTCTTCTTCAGGAGAGCACTGCTTTCACAGCCCCTCTGCATTCCACTCTTCTGTGTGAGCCTGTGGCCCTGGTTTTTTTCCCTGAAATACAACCAAAGATCAACTCTTTAAGGCTTACATTATGTTTAATACCAACGTCCAGAAATAGGCTGGGAATCATTTCACATTCAAGTACGGACAGTGTAATCCTACAAACAGTGATTATTTTCCGATTCACTCCTCTGGTTCACAGATGTGTCAGTGATGGGATAGTGACAGAGCCTGGTGACTTGAGGCAGGAGAAGCCCATGGTATCCTTGATTTAAATGAATTGTAATTGTAGTGCAGCCACATTAGAAAGTTATATTCTGAAACTGGAGAAAGCTGACAGACCAACAAATCTGCCACCAAAGAGAAGTTCCAAGAAATTCCTATTTCCAAGATTCGAAGTAATGTAACATGCTTCATCCCTTGTCTTTTTTCTAAAGGTAGAGGTAGATACCCCTTGCACAGGACATATCACACATCACAGCAATAAACTGATGTGCCACCATTTCTTTTCACACACTCCAGAAAGAATGAAGCATCCTTTGTTCCTGTTAAATCCTGACTGCTGGGTTTGAATGAACGAATGGAGCTCTGGGTTGACCACTGATCTGGGCTTTCACAAGAACCATTATTTTATCTTTGCATGGAACCCAGAGACAAACATCAGTTTACATCTGAATATGGAGTAAAAGTAGTGGTACCTACATTGCATGTGGCTGTGTTACTAAGTTCAGAGTATTTATATATTTCTGTGAATGAATGTAATTCTTCAGTCTCCTGGATTGGATTTGGATCCTGACTTGTATATACAAAATCTGTGGCAGAATTTAAATTGTCTTCATTTTCAGTTTAAAAGAAGACTTAGTGCCAAGACAGCATTTCAACAACATATTTGTATTGGTTAGTAAGTATCTGCAGAACTACTGTGTGCAAAAATATTACTAATAAAAAAAGTTATGAAGACTGAGTATTGGACAGATTCCTCAGCAGAGACTATGGAAGGATATTCCTTCATTTTGTGTCTTCCAAGGAAGTGATGGAGATTGTCTTTTTGCCACAAACTCATGGTTGTGTGCATGTGTCTGAGAATTGAGATAGTTCATGCTGTTTGGGTTTTTAGTTGTATTCAGGTGGATGGAAAGAAATTCAATTTTCCATGGCCTTCCAGCTGTTTCAGAAAGAGCCTACTTAATGAAACACTTTATTGTGGTATTTGCTGTGTTCTGAATTTATACTTAGCAGAAAGATTACTTCTTAAATAAAGGCAAATGTATCTATTTATCCCTAATCACTGATGTTAGCAGTTCTACAAGTGATAATAAATAGCAGACATAGAATCACTTATGCCTCTACACCAGTGCCAGCATAATCTTTATTTTGCTGCTACACCTTAGCACTTATAATTAGAATTTCCTTTCTTTTAATCTATGCAAACATGACAGATGATTTAGCTATATTGTAATGTGTGTTATTTTTTTGCTAAACTTTATTTCTCAAGAGAATATGGCAAAATGTTTCTTTTTGTTTGTGTAATATTTCCTTAAGTATTGACACTAAAATCCTATGGTTGTATACCCAAAAACTTAATTTTAATTTTGTGAAATACTGCTCATCATAACTTTATTAAAAAAAGATAATTTTCATCCTGTGTTTACTTTTTGCTGACTTATAGAAAATGCAGTTAATATAATACAAAAAGTAGCAATTGTTTCACTGTTGCTGATTGCAGCAAAGGATATTAAAGCAATATTAGCTATCTTGTTTTACAAGAGTAGTAGTAATAGATCCTAAAACCCAAACGTTTTCCAAATGAAATAGCAGACACAAAATGCTGCAGCTCAAAAAAGGAACTGTCCAAAAGGTCAAAGAATGCATGGCTACATCCAGGAGTAGAAGCCTCATGGCTTTGCAGGGAGATGCAAAATACAGGGCTGACTGGCTTGCTTGATAATATACATACTTCTATGTGTGCAAAACCTTCTTGAGATTTTTGTGGATTGTTCACTCTTCTGAAAAATCTCAGTGTTTATTCATTAGGGATGCTGTGTTTTTCGCTGAGCCACAGGCTGTATTATGGAGGCGTTTCTTGGAATTCTTTTTTCATGGATGGTGTTTCATTATTTAAGTAAATTTAAGAGGTTGTAAAATAGCAAAGAGTAAATAGAATTTTCTTTTCATATTGAGAACATAAAGCTCATTTGGGAGATTCCTCTCTGGAGAGACAGTTTTGGAATTTATGCCAATCCTTTCAAAATAATTGTAATTGTATTTGCATAAATATTATGCATATTGCTCAAAAGAGAACTCTGGATATGATAAATTTCACAGTACTCATTTACAAGGCTCAGGAACAGTAAAAGTACGTTTCTATACTACTCAAGTTAATAGGTATAGCAGACTAAATTCATAGCTTGTTCCTCAGTTGTCCTTTTGGACCTGTCATATTTGCCATTTCTCTAAACCATACCTATCAGTACACAGTCTCTAGATTAGATCTGAAATAAGCTTATTTTTATCAAGCCACTGGGTAATTCTGACTGCTTCATCTGACCTTTTTAGTATTGTGCCATGGCAGCTGACCTATGTAAGTCAGGGATCCCTCTGTCACCAGTATCCTGAAAAATGTTTTGGAGCATCCTTTCAGCACATGCCTGTTCTGCGTATTAAAAATGTAATAACTGTTATGTGGAATTAGGGGATAAGCTCTGTTTTCATTCTCAGTTTGTGAAGGCTTTGAAGGAGCAGTTGTGTGGGCCTGTCATGGAATCACATTAGTTTTGTGTAGATAACATGCTATTCTCACTGCATTGTTCTTAAATCCAGGAGAAAATTTATGACAGGTTCTTCTTGAAATCTGTTACAGTACTGGGAATGTAATAATCTAATGTGGCAAAACTGTTTATTCCATGGATCATGGGGTTTTGCCTGTAAAAAGTACTTAGCAGCTGCAGTATGTTCTTGGTGCTCTTATTTCAGCTCAAAGAGAAGCATTTTCTCTTACTGTGAATGCTGAATCAGGCAGTATGTTTTCCTTTATCATATTTAGTGTTGCATGAGGAATAGATAATCCTCAATTCAAGCTGATAAGCCTGAAAGGGATTACAGCTGCTTGTTTTATCAAAAAATCTTTTCTCCACCTGCTTTATTTTTTTCTTCGTCATGCGTTCTTTTAATGAACAGTTTGTACTGTCAATACAACAGGAGGGTTTGTTGTTTTTTTTTCTAGCATGACAGACATTCTGGCTGGCTGACCCATCAGTGTGGTGCAAGATACATCAAGCAAAATAATAAATTCTGATCAAGGCAAAATTATGGTTATGAATCATTCTCATATTGTGAAAAAAAAATATGTCCTCAGTAAGGAGCATCATTTCATAAGCAAAATCAACTTGTAGAAAACAACATAAATCTGTGCTCTTAAACAGACATTGATTCATCCAGGAAATTGACACAGCAATCCTTTACAATTAAAGACTGAGGTAATAAACTGGCTTTTACATTAAAGACCTTCTTATCATATGCTTTGCCAGATATTCTTGTCAAGAATGGGTTTCAAAACTTAGCATAAATGATTACTGTTCTGGTAATAGCCTTTCTCAGAAAAAAGGGCACTAGTTTATACTACAAGATTGAGAACACTTCCTTCTAGAGATCCTAGTTTTTTATCTTCTCTGTTGCATGGGAAATGCAGATCATATTGACAATACTTTGGTAGTTTTCACAGAAACCCTTGTATTTCAGTCTGAGGTGATTGTAGCATTTAACTCTTGTTCTTTTCTGAATAGCCTCCTGAAAGACTAAGATGTAGAATCAAATGTTTTCTTCTTCCTGAAGGCCAAGTTTGATGTACAGTTAAGCCAGGAGAAAGCCTAATTGGTGCTGAAATTGCCAGTTCACTACCACAACCATTTCCATGGCTGTCTTCACTGCCTGATGATTTTCATAATAATGGCTGGCAGGCTTTGGGTCTGGTTTAAAACTTGTACTTCAGGCAAAGCATTCTTAAGTATTCACTTTCTAAAAATGTATTTTCACTTTTCCCTGCTATGAATATATGTCATATTAAGCTTTTTATAAAGATTTTCAAATGCTTCAAATTTTTCTTTCATATACCTCTGTTAAAACATAGACAGAAATCTCTGTGAAAGCAGACTAAGACAAGCTTTTACATTAGGAACATTATAAGGTACATTGCATAATACCGTTTGTCCTGATACAATTTTGTTAGATGAGGAAAACGGAGGAGAGAGGAAGGAAGTCAAATTTATATCAAGTCAGAAGCACTAATACATAAGGGAATTATTCTATGCACTGCATATTAAAATAATAAATTAATTTTCATATAAAGAGCAACCGCACACTGGAATTTTTAGAACTCCTACTTCTACGAGTAGTGTTTTTCCATTTGTTATAAAGAAAGACAATGTTTTCAATAGCAGTATTGGAAAAAAATATTAATAAAGATCCTTCTGTAAACTATTTCATTAGAGGAAGGCAAAAGGAAAGGAAAGGGAATGTATTTGGTGGTTCAGTGGTTTGGCTGAGGTTTTTTTCCCTTCAATAGTTGTTTACTGGAGTAAACTATTTCAAAAATAAAATGTAAGTTCAATTCCTTTTCTGCCTGATTCCCCGAGGGGTGATCTGGGATTTTTTTCCTCCAGAAATTGAGCAGCACACTTGCTGTCAGGACCAAATCACCTGAATGGTCCAACTACCCTGTTCCAAAACCAGCACCTACACTCCACCCTGAGCAGCATATGATGCATTGCTCGTGCAATAACCTTGTCAGGAAATGCAAATTCTAATCAAATCTTTTCATCCCAAACTAGAATGATTTACGATGTGCATTCCCCAATATTAAAAAACTTTGGTCACAATGAAGTGGCTCAGAGCTTCTTTATCATATTGTCTATGAATTATGTTATTACAGTCAAAATTGTGTTCATAGGAATTCTTGCAAGAATCCCATCCATTTCAACAAAAGAAACTGCAATTGTGTCGATAGCCTGGCTTCCCTACCCACCAAATCCTCTTGATTTTTCTGTATCTGAGCCAAGATTTAGAAGGGAGATGTAATAGGGAAAAAATAGAGGTCAGGATGGCAAAATATGTTCCTGTATATGCAGCCTGGTAAATTATGGCTAAAATAATCTTTCAGATGATGTAATATTTTTAAAACACATAAAAAATAAAATCACCTAAGTCCGCAGCTTGTGTGCTGTGGAGCAGCACGGTGCTGTAACGCAACACCTAGGCACAGCTCTGTTTGCTGGTTCTTGTGCTCAGAGTGTAAACCTGTGTAGTTTTACAGAAATTATTTCATATCCTCATTACTTGAGCTGGAAAACACATCAGAGCTTCCTAGACCCCGTCTCCATTCCTCTTCAGTGGTGCTGAACTTGGCTCTGAATTCATATGTGCTTGGCACTGTTTGTTTTCTCATTCCGCTCTGAAATTTCTCTCAGCTGCTTACAGTTTACTATTCCAGCTAATTAGGTGACATTCTAATAATTGATTTGTAGGTGCTTGCTAATTAAACTTAATCACGTATTCACAGTTGTGATTTTTTTCTCATTTCAAAGGAGTGTGATCACAGCCAATGAAAAGATGTCAGGAGGGAATGATTCAATGTGTGTGCATAATTTTCTTGAAAATCATATAAATGCTTTTCAGATTTCTGAATGCTGTACATTTATCTACCAGTTGAGCTGAAAATGCTGCCAGTGACTGAACAGATCAGTGTCTTTAGGGTATACCTTAGTAATACCAATATTAAACTATAATTGAATCTAATGGAAACCTTGCCTGAGTGGGTAAAACCTGGGACTAGGAGCCCTGAGACAAATCTCCAGGAGTATCACGCACATGTAATGCAAGCCTTGGTGATGTAAGTGAGAACTGAACTGTTCAAAATTTGTCAGTATCAGCCTCCTTATTCCTGTATACCTGGAGTCTTCATTCTTCATTCTCCAGCCTGTAGTTTTTCCTGTAGGTGTAAAACATTGGAGAGTTGTAGTCTAATATTAGATAGTAAATGTTGTCATCTCCTGAGTGTTAGTTAGTAAATATATCCAATGTGTTCATTCACTGAGATCGTTGTTGATGTCTTCCTTGTCTGTATGCCAGTGAATTTAAACTCTTCATGTCGGGTTCTAGACCATCATATTTGCATCTAAATCTTGCTGTGTATTATTCCTGCTGCAGTTGTAGGTAGACTTTATTTAACTGCGTATTTTTCCATGGCTTTTAATCTCCCTTAGACTTTAATAAGAATAGAACTTTACTGCTGAGTAGTTGGGTTTTTTTTGTTTGTTTGTTTTTAATAGGGGATAAAGCATATACCAAGCACTTTTTTCTTTTCCCTGTGTGTCAGGAAAATATGATTTTTATTTCAGCTGGTAACATGAATTTAATTGGTACTGAACTTGAAAAAAAAAATCATCCCAGTGTAAGGAAATGTGGGCTTTGTGCTTCTACTGTGGATATGGCAGTGCCAAAGTAGAGTGCCACAGTGAGGCTGTGAATGTAAAGAGTGAGTAAAGGGTGAGTTGGTGAAAGTGCAGAGCTGGGGAGGTCACCTTGTTACCTCCTGGCCTGGAAAACAGGTGATAAGTTTTTTCACTGTTCTAAAGAAAATAAATGGGTAAGGAGGTTTATGTTCACTTCCCACCTCAGAAATGGGCTGGAAGTCAGCTAGACAAGTATATTAAGGGAAACTGCATCCTTGCAACTGAGGAGCTGTGGATCAGTTTGTCTCACACAACGCTGGCCTAAAGTGCATTTAGTACCTTTGCTCTGTCCCTGCCACCTTTGCTGCATGTTCTGTTTTCCTCATCTCCTGGGTGCTTAGTGCAGAAGTGGATGCTCCTTTCTCACCACCTAGGTATTGTCATTGTTCATAAGAGTTTTCATTTGAAAGTGAAGTGTGCTGAAGTGCTTCAGGTAGCTCAACTTCAGTCATGGCACTGTAAGTTCTTTGCTGAGCAGTTTCTTACAAATTGCAGGTGTGCTTTGCAGGCACATTCGTTTCCAGAGGTTTTGTGTTTTGGGGTTTTTTTTCCCTGCTGTTTTAGTTACAGCTCTTAGTAACACATTGTTAGAATTGTTCTTCTGTTTGTAGAGCTTATATTCAGTGATCCCAGTGCTGCCCTGGCTCTGTGCTGGGCTGCAGCCAGGCACAGTTGTAGAACAGGAGTCAGGGGTGGCGATCATCTTCGGTGCTCACCAGCTTTGCGTTGAGAAGCAGCTGTGGGGGTGAGTAGAAACATAGACGTAATTGTATATGGCTTTAAGTACAGAAGGGATCAAAGGAGCAGGAGGGTAACCAGTTTTCTTAGTCTTGTGCAGCTCCTAGGGAAAGCAAGAGAGAACAGAGATGGGAAGAATAAGAAGGAGGTTTTTCAAATTGTTTTGTGCTACTTGTCTGTGATAAGTTGCTCTGTGCCACTTTGGTGATGCAAAACAGCCATAAAGTTGGTCTAACATGTTTTTTTCTGCATTTACTGCTTCACCAGAGCACTGCAAAACAACTGGAGTGTAATGATGAATCAGTCCTGTTTATTTAATTTTGTTTTGCATACTTGAGCTTTACAGCAACATTATTAATGGCAGAAACTTGAGAAATATTCATCTTTGTTTATATCAAAAGCTGAAATAATTGGAAAAAAAATGTTTTCCTCTGGTTTTCAGCTATTTCAATTAAACTGCATTTGAATTTTCAATCTGTTGGGACTCATTCTTCATTATCTTTTCTCAGGGTTGCATGTATGTTTCATTTCTCCAAAACTGAACTCCCTAGGGCTAAGAGTCACTTTATATATTGCTTGAATACAAGGCAATTGTACCAATAGGAAGAACAACGCTGTGAAAGTACTCCTCACCTTATGCAGTTATAGTTATTACATGTCGTCTTCTTTTGTATCTCTGCTTTACCTTGGATATCCTCTTACATACTTTTCTGTGCATCTATTGTACTAAACTGTAACTTATTTGACCAGTTCTTCAGCAAAGAGACTCTGCTGATGATGGAGAAATTGGAGGTTAACAAAGTGCATGTTGTGAGTCCTGCCAAAGCCTTCAGACTGTTTCCATTGATTTCAAAGGTGATTTTAGCAATTTTAACTGTGGAAATGAAACCTTGAAGTGTATAGAAAATTATCAACTGAATTCTTTTAGTAACCCCACTGAAAGTTTTGTTTCAGTTCAGACCTTCTCTTGGGCTGAAGAGTTTTGCATTTTCCTTTGTATTAAATTTATTGCTCCACTGCTTCTTATATAGCAACAAATTACCACCAAATCTGGAGCAATTCTCTATTTGATTGCATTTGATTACTTGTTTTCTAAGACAGTAACTTTACAAGGCAAAAGTTGAAAGGTGGACTTCCCATATTTCTGTTCAAATTGAAAGGATTTGTCACTTTCAGTCCCTTTCAGTTTATGGTGGTTGTGTTTATTCATTCTCATTCAGCTCTAAAGGAAAAACTGAGGATCACAAATACCTAAAACTGAAATACAATGAAGTTTAGTAAAATATAACGTCTCATAATGCATCAAGTACTTTCCCCTTCCAATCGCTTCACAATCATGATGAAATTTTTGGAAGGTTCTATATTTGTCACTTTTCCTACAACTCACATCCAGAGCCTATCTTGCTTTATTTCAAAAGTTGAATTCACAGAGATTATCCTGCAGTATTATGAACCAGGCTCCCATCCACCAGCAAGGACTCAAGGAATATCTAACTCCCAAGGTCTGTCAGCAAAACACAGCTGCCAGCTTAGGAGTTCTTGACCAGCAGCTGCTTTTCTCCAATGCATCATACATGCTCCAGAATGTATAGAATGAAGGATACTTGTAGGGGAAAATACAAGTCACATAGATCAAAAAAAAGCATTATATTCTTTGCCAAAAATAAATCACAATGATATATTCTTTTTTTCACAACATCTGAACACTTTTTTTACCTGTGGATTTTTAAAGTGTGTTTCTAGGTGAAATACAGCATATTCACATGGAAGGCATATTGAACTGAAGTTGAAATTTGGATTTCATGGCTTTCAGTGGCTGCCATTATCCACTTCATTATTAATAGCAAATTCTAGTGAGAAATAAACCTATTATTATACCTAGACACTGAAAACAGAAATTCTATTGCTTCATTAAGCAGGTACCAGTAAGTTCTAGTTCCCATCTGAAATACTTTCTATAACTTATAATATTGTAAACACCTGAAATAAATCCACATAGGAAATCTGATTTTTTTTAAAATTGCCAGAAAATAAACTTACCTGGAGAGACAACCACTACTAGTCCTTTTTTATCAGGTTCTACCGCTTAGAAGTCATTAGTTTTAAACAATGCATCATTTTTACTCAATAGAGAAAAGACACCATCAACTTCTTTGAAGATTCCATGCAAATTTAAGAATCTGTGTGCATGTATAGCTGTCTTGTAATTTCCTGTTGCCTTCTGCAAAGTTAGTAATATTTATTTCATAATAAAGTTTATCAGTATTTGCCCACCCATGGACACAAAAAGTTCACTTTTTTGGTAATACAAAAGTTTGGCTTGGTTTAACTTGCTTATAAGCAACACATCTCTTGTTTTCTTAGAGTAAGGAGACTTTAGAGATATTTGTGATGGGTTTTGCAACTTACTCTTTGAAGCTGGAATGTCACCCTTTGTTTCACTTTTCAGTGAATTTGCTGTGCTCCCAGGACTTATCGTCAGCCTTTTCCAAACTCTGCATCCCAACAAGTGGCTGCCTTCAGGCTTGCCAGAAGCAGTGCTGCCCACATCCCTCCTGGCCCTGTCTGCAGGAGACCTTGATGTCCACACTTCATTGGGTGCCACCGGCAAGTTTTAGGGAATGCTGTGAGGGTACTGCCCTACCCAGCTGTCTGGCAGGGAGGAAGGTGTCTTGTGACTGCTTCCAGGAAGAGTGTGTGCAACTGGGTTTTAAACTAAATTCTTTCAGCCTGAGGATCACTGGCACAAAGTCTTCCAGGTTTGCTTTAGAACAAGGTTGGTGTGGGTGGAAATTTAAAGCACATTAATTTGATAAAGGCTGCAGTCTCCGGGTACAGAAAGCAATTGTTCATTGATGGCTCCTGCTTCCCTTTGCTACAAAGCAGCTGGGCTGCCTGGAAAAGCTCTGCTGGCTGGTGGCTGCAGAAGCACTGACCTGTGCCCCTACTTCAACCCAGACATTGCCAAGACACACTGGAGCTGGGTGCTCACTCAGCAGCTCCAGGACTGGAGGATGGAATTGGCATACAGCTGCCCTGCTGTTTCCTTCTGTGCCTGAGATAAAGCACTCGGTGCAGCAAAGGGAATTCCAAGCTCTGTGTTAGTGCAGGATGGTGCTGGGATCTGCTGCACCAGTACAGAGCAGCCTGGTTTGCATTGAGAAGAGATACTGTGGCAGCAACAGTCTGTTCACTGGACTTACTTTTATTTCAATTTGCAATTCTAGATTTCCAGGATCCTGTTTGAAACTTGGTGAAACCCCTTTGGAGGTTCTGTGCATTTAGACTGAAGTAAAAAAAGTAAAATCTTATTATTCCATTCTAGAGGAAGCACTGACAAAATACAACTTTTTAAAAGGATAACTTTTGAAGTAGAGAAGTTGCCTGCTTTCTAAGTTATGACTCTTTCAATTTGCTCCTGTATTGTGAATTGTTTACATTTCCTCTGGTATATTTGAATAATTTTTGTTTTGTTTTGTTTTTTTCCTTGATGCTTATTGCAGGATTTATATGTAAAACTGGAAAGATAATTTGGTAATTAATTAGGTTTGTGGCTCTGCATCAACAGGATCACAGTAACTTTAACTCTTATTTGGAATCCAAGTTGCCATAGGTGTTACCAGACTTCAGTTCTCTAGAAAAACAGAAGGTGTAGTAAATCTGCTGTACAACTTCATGAATTTCATGAATAGAGTTGAAGCACCCTGGTAAAGTGAACATGTGGTATTTTTCTGTGAAAATGTGATTTCTTTTTTTTTTTTTTTAATCCTTGATAATGGTTTTATTCAAGAGCTTAAGTCCAAGAACATTCTTTGAACACAGCTATAATTGCTTATGAATATTCCAATTATTGAGAAGGCAGTGGTAAATCATCTTGTCTTCATAGAGAAAGAGGAGCATCATTGTGTGATGAAGACTGTGGGTGGGTAATCAGGACTTTAGAATTTGAAATACTCTTTTTTGCCATTCATGCTGACTTTCAGCAGTCACTGGCACTTTTCTTGCTTCAATTCTTCTAAATATGTCAATAATAGAAAGAGTCACCTTAGAGGGATATTTAATATTTGCAAAATGCTTTTCAGCTTTTAGCAGAAAAATGCAAAGACAGAGAAAAATGATTTCTTAACATATTAATTATTAATTTTCTTCTTTTACTTGTGTTAGTTTTCAATGGTTTCTTTATGTAAAATGGCTAATAATACAATATTTTAATGATCTTATATGTACAGAAACACA
>JAWWMU010000153.1:45073296-45158464 GCA_035048155.1 Cinnycerthia olivascens
GTTAGTTTTCAATGGTTTCTTTATGTAAAATGGCTAATAATACAATATTTTAATGATCTTATATGTACAGAAACACACCAAAAAGTAATACAGCTTTTTCTTTTATTTATTAAGTTTTGGATTCTTCCTTCTTTCCTAATAGACCTTTTTGGTTCCTATGGAAGTAAGAGTAAACTCAGTTCAGTTACCCATTGCCTTCAGCTAGAATTCAATAACATGAAAATAAGAACAGCAGTGATTTTGAGGACTTTCAGTCAATTATTAAAAAAAAATTGAGTACTCCATGGCTGAAGGAGTTCTGAAAAGAATTTTCACTTATTGGCAATTTCTTTGTTGTTTTCCTCAGTTCAGTACGATTGAAAGTACCTTACATTTCAGTAGGTTTAACTGTTATTTCTGCTTCTTTTAATTAGTTGTGAAGCTTCAAATGAAAACACAATGTCTAGGCAGAATTGAGAAGAAAAAAAATTGCACATAACATCTACAGTTAACATATTAAAAACTGCAGAGAAATAAAATAGAGTTTGGAATACGTGAGAAAAATTAATTAATTTTTTTTCATGTAAGCTGTGTGACAGTCTCCAGATCACAGGGAGAATGTCTAAACAGCACAGACTGCTAATTATATCATTCTTATTAGGGATATTCTGCTCTCCTATCATGAGAAAGAGATGGGGAAGAACTAAAATCCCACACAGCTCACAACCTTCTCAGTTTAACCTCTTTCAAAGCATGTAAAAGCTTTTGAAATTTGAGTTCTTCAATTCCTTCAGTCTTCTTTTTAAATCTCTTTAGAATTGTTAGGTTGATGCAATCAATATTTTTTCTATATATTTTCTAAGACAACAAGTTTTAAATTAGTGTCAGATAGATCAATTCAGGAGCTTCCAGCTCTGAAACCATTATCTATTAAAATGTGAGACTGACATTCAGAAGAGGACAGGGTGTAATTTGTACTAAATACTCTCTTATTCACATAGTCAGTGAGGAAATTTCTTCTTATTTTTTTAATCTAATCACAGTATGTGTTTTGCTCAGTGTGAGTATTCTGTGTGGATTATCTCCCCCTCTTCAACTTTTACTGCCTGAAGGTCACTGTTAGGGTCTTACGTGAATTTAGTGTTTTAAGTGAATTAAGTTTCTCTGCTGATGTGTGACTTTATCTCTTGTTTTATTAAACACCCTGCATATAACAGACGAGGTAATTCCAGAAGAAGCAGAACAAACACCCTCCCATAATATTGTCTGAATTATAAAAAGAAATGCTTAAATGACAGGTTAGTACTTCTTTAGAGTGATAAAAACAATTAAAACAATATCTACAGTATACTTCCTATACAGAAATAATTTTGAATGTCTTCCAAAATATATGTGATGTTTTGAGAAATATTTATCTCTTCTGTGTGGAGTTATGGATAGTATCAGTTATGGTACAGCATGCAATATAATTTAGAGCTTTGGAAAGTAAAATGCCCTAGATCTGTTAGTCTGAGAGAGGGAAAAAAAAATCATTAATCGTCTAAGATACAGAAGCACACTATATTAGAAGAGTGAAATAGATGTCAATTAACTGTATTTACTGTGGTTTTATGATGGATTGTTACATACTGAATTACATTGGAGCAATAATAAAACATGAAAATAGATCAATTTCAAAACCCTTTATTCACATTTCTTTGGTTGTAGTCATGTGTTTCAGTTGACATCTACTTGCTAAAATGAGCTGCTGCTTTCCTGTGTACCCCAACTTGTCACTCAGCACCACTTTGTGAAACACAGTTTTTGAGACTAACATAGCTTTATTGTGTAAGAATTACTTATGTATCTCGGCAAGAAGGATTGGTATCTTTGGGCTCTGTCAGGCAAGAGGATGAGACACATCCTCAGCACTTTTACCCAGAGACAGAAGGCACTCATGAGACCAGCAGTTGTATCTGAAATATGGAAAGAAAGTGCCAGACTGCAAAGCCTGCAGTGATGGCATTTTAACACTTAATATGCACATGATGACAAAAGAAATCAGTAAACATGTGCAAACCTTAATGACAGCCCTGAGAGGTGATGGTCATCATATCTAACTGTGTAGTGAAATGTCTGTGATGGATGTGTGACACCCTTAGTCCTCTCAGGACTCTGGGATGTTGATATGAGGAAAGCATCACTGCTCCCCTCTCAGCATGGACTGGTATGCCAGATGTGCAGGCAGTACTCTTGACAGAGAGAGAAGGTTGAGAGGAGATTATTTTGTGCTTATAGTCTCTAATAAAAGCAATCAATTAATGTGAAAACCCATTTTTTGTATGTGTGTATAGAAAAATAACAAGGTTAATTCTGAGTGTTGACCTTGTGTTAAGCTGTATTATGTAAAGATACACTGCCAAAATAGATGGATTTGGAGCCAAAAAGAGACAAATCCTATATATAGGAATTTATGAAAAAAAAAACCCAAAACCTAGGTTTTTATCATGCAGTGGACACACGCTTTATGAAGATTCATTTATTGAATCTTTTTTGTATTTCTTTGTTGATCATTGTCAATTAATGAAATATTGAAGCTATTGGTACTGTTGTATGCTGAATTGGTAATTTGAGAAAAACATGTTGAATGATGTAGCTTCAGAATTTGTTTTAAAAAGTGTATGCAATATTTTTATGTGCAGTAAAAAGATAATATTTAATATATCTTTAGTTATACTTATCATAAAAAGAGTTTTTAATACCCAAAGGAGCCTCTTCTCTTACCCCTTAATTCTGTTTTAGATCCTGCTTTTTCTTGCTAAGCCTGTACATTTAGGTCACAAAAAGACTATTACCAAGGTTGTACTACTGGTTGATGTTGGGGTAGCAATTAAGTATAAATAGACAGATGAGTCCATTTCTGTGTCATGTGTGCATACATATATACAAATGTATATACGTGTATATACACATAGATATGTGTAAATATTTACATGCATACACTTTTAGTATTTGCCTGATAAAATTCTGTTTCTATTAAAGTTTGAAATCCTGACTTGACAATTACAGTAAAATTTACCTTTTCATTTGTGTCACTGGAGAAAATTTAGTGATATTTGATTCTGCTGACACTATTAATGTACATAAAATTTACTGAACAAAAAAAATGAAATTGGGAAAATGCTTCCACTTTTAAAAACCTGCTTTGAACTAGCTCTTTCAGGGCAATGAAAATTACTCCAGCTCTGTTTTTAAGAACATTTCTTGGAAGTAAGTTCCAAATAAACTTATTTAGAGAATTGAGTCAACAGCAAAAACAAATTTGAATTTCAGTAGGAAAATAGAAGCTGTGGGAACGGCAAATCATAATGGTGCTGCCACCCTAATTACTGTGGACAGGAAAAAGTACTTTGAGGGAAACATGTTTCATGTTAGCATAATACCTATTTCATTTTCCTTGTTTGATGTGAAGAAAATGAGATAAATTGATGCAATCTGTAAATGCAAAATTAAAACCACATGTGTGAAATAAATTCATACAATTTATAAGTTGGACTAAGTGTGCTATTCTCTAAAAAAGTATCAATAAACTCATCACATAACATTTTTTATACATGGCAGATGTTTTGCTGAAACTATACTCAGTGGAGCTTGTTTCACACTTAACTACATGACCTATTTGTCATTTTTCATATGTCATGAAATCATGTTGATTAGTTCTACAAAATCAAATGTTATTGTGGAATTTTCCTAGAGTCCATTGCAGAGTGACTTGCCTGTCAAACTACCCAGTGGACGTCCTGGTGACATTCAGCATATGGAAAAATAAGGGAAAGTGAATTCAGCAGCAGAGGAACTGTAAGGAGAGCAAAATATCTCCAGCTTCAATGAGGTGCTGCTCAGACAAAGCTTCATAACTACATGTTTTCACGATACTAGGGAAGACTGTTAGTAAGATAAGTAAATGTGCATATAGTTACATGAGTTTGCAGAAGTGTAGTTCCTTTCCTAACTCACCTCAATTTGTGTTTCAAAATCCTAACTCTCTCACACAGACAGAATTAATACAGGGGGGACATCAGGCACATTTGAAGCTGAAGTTCTCTCCCAGGACGTTTCCTCATGCCTGTTGCAGAAATGCAGAATGTTGAATTTTTTTCCCTAGATGAAACTCATGCCTGTGCCTGTTCTTGCTCACGTGCAGTGAAGAGCAGAGTGCTTCTTGGCTCACCGACATGATGGAAGGTTCATCAGCGGAGTGGCCGCAGGGCTTGTCCTGAGTCTCCTCCAAAGCCTGGCCAAAAGAGCACTCCTTCCAATAGGTGTAAGCACTTTCTAGCCAGAACAGAAGTGCATTCTGCTTGTCTGTGAGATGGGCAATATATCTCAGTCCACTGGAGGGGCAAATGGCATGTATTTTCAACTAAATGAAAAATTCAGGCGGTTATTGCAAAAAAGGGGTAGTGGACATCGTCAGAGCTGTAATTGGGAGCACAGTATAGGAGCTAGGGATACAGGAGAACTATTGGGGTAGGAGAAATTAATGGGAAGAGAACAGGGTAGGAAAAAGAAATATTTTATATTGATATCTTTCTCATTCATCTGACATAGAAATGCTTATCCTAATTCCTTGATCTTGAAATTTGTTTAGTGGCAGTTCATTTAGCCTTACACCATTGATACAAAGCAGTCAATCATCTCTGAATGTTGTTTTTGGACATAAACACTGCAGAATTATAAAACCTGTAAACAGTGATGTTGAGTACCATTCATGTGTAGCCAGCTTGAGGCATTGCTGAGCTTACACAGACTTACACACTGCTGGCACACTGGGACCTGCCTCAGTTCAGTACTCCCTGCATGTATTCTTAGCAAACTCCTTTTTTTGTAGGCTCTCCAAGAAAACAGGAACAAAGTTTCTCTTTCTTCATACTTAAGAACTTATTTTTTAGTTTAGAGGTTGAAATTTTACCTAATCCCTTATTCCCACAGAGATGCCTCTAAGACAGTTCCTAGAAATAAACCTGGCTTCCTCCACCTCTCTGCTAAGAGTTTTATGTAGAGCCTTTATCCGACTATCTTTTCTTCACATTCTTTTAACAGAATGATCCTGTTTTCACTGCAAGCTTTTTCTTTCTGAAACACTGCTATCAGCAAGTCAATCCCAGTCACTCTGAAAAGGATCATTACTTATTCATTAATTATGAATTATTCATAATTCATTACTTATTACTTAACCTTCAAAAGCAAGCAGAAGGTCACACGACAATAGGACTTTTTGCATGTGACTTATTCATAAAAGCTGGTAAGAAAAAAAAGAAGTTTTCCCCCATGTTTGTTAGTTCCATATCTGATAAGCAGAAAAGAAATTTCCTAATTTCAGGTTTCTTGTATTATCAAGAATGACAGCCTTTGTGATCATTGCCCCAGAAGCTCTGAACTGTTCGCTGCACTTGTGTCTCCGCCTCTTTCCCAAAGACCTCAGAGGTTTGATACTCCCTCATCTCTCTGTTCTCCACCTTGAAAGTTGTGTCATGGACTGGACATGACCACGGAGTTTTTCTTCAGTGGGCTGCTGGATTGCATTTTTTATTTGCTTGGGTGCTGCTAAGTAGCTTCATTGCTTTTCTTTCTCTATCTAAAAACCTGTAACAGTATGATAGCAGTTTGCTGTGATTGCAAACGCACAGAGGCTGGCACTGTATTCAAAAAATACAATGTATTTTCATGACTCTGCAGTGTTTCTTTGTTAAGCTTGGCTTTGCAGTCCACCTCACTAGAAAAAGGTAAATTTGGAGATGGTCATGAAGCATTGGTAGAAGAGAATAAAGAAGTAGAGAAAGAAACTCTCTTGGTATCTATATAGGAGGAATGTCTTCTATCAAAACAGTCATGGGAATGGCAGAAATCACAATTGGAAAAGACTCCTTAGCTCTAGCTGCAGTTTACTGAGATTGTTAAATAGTTGTATGCCAGTCATATTAGAAGAATCTTCCTTAAAGAAGCTAAAAGAGGATGAACCGAACAGGAAGGTCAGTGAAAAGCTGGGAAGTATCAGGGAGATTGCTGCAAGAAAGCCAAACTTTCCTGTGCTGTGGGGGAAGTAATTCCTGATCTACATCCATGGGTTTTTTTGGTTTTTTTTTTTGTACCTAGTACAGATATTTTTGTTCAGAAAACATTCAGAACATCCAGAAATCACTAAATTTCACCAAGTTATTCTTGTCTTGATCTAAAATGCTTTAAATTAAAGAGTGACCTTCTGAATGATGAATAAGACATCAAATGACAGAGGATTGGTTGCTTATTTTGACGGATTTTGTAGTGGATGACCATGCTCCGTGACAATGCGTGCATTTTGCTTGTTTTCAGACATTTATTTCAGCTCCAGGCCACTAACTCCAGTGCTGACAGAATGAAGATTGCTTTAATATTTTCTCTTTTTGATAGAATATGTACACTAAATAGATTATGGATCCATTTTCTTTTGAGTAAGGTAGAGAAAATACAGGGTATTTTTAAAAAAGATAATTCTGTATTCTGCAGCTACTCTTAATTTTCTATTTCTTTTACAACATTGTGACTAGAATTGAATGTATTTTTTTCTTATGTTTTTTCAGTTTTAACGACAGAGATAAAATTAACTCCTCCCTATACGTGTGCAAACACATCTTTTATTCATATGCTTTATTGATCTTATAGACCTTTATGAAAGGATTATTCTAGGAACATCTCTTAGTATGCTTGAACCAAGAGGTCATTATATTCACTGTTTCTAGGTTGAGTCCCTGCTCAGTAGATAAACAACATCTTTAAAATAATTTTTCATGGAGGTCATGAAACCAGAGCCTTCCCCACCAGAGGAGTTTCGCAGACTTCTGTGGAATCAGAGATTTTCCTTCATGGAGCTAATCACAGGAACAGGCTTTTTCTTAGGGCATTGTACCCATAGGTGCTTTACCATGAATTTGCATGCAGTATTATATATAATATGCCCTTTTGCTTCTCTGCTATGTAACCCATCTGGTGACACCAAAGAAAAAAAAAAAGCCCACACTATCTCCAATGTTCTTGTTAAGTTTGCACTGTCAGTTGTAATTGCTGTTTGCTGAATATATTTTATGGTCAGTCTGATTTTCACTGCTTCCACACTCTGTGCTTAGGGCAGAGAAAATATATCAGTAAATATTGAAGAACAAAAGTATATTATGACTGGCAGTTATCTTGATTCTTTGAGATACACTGGTAATATCTGCTCAAGAATGAAGTCCCTAATTTCACATTGTTTTGATTACAAAGCTGATTTGTTTCAGTCAAAGAGTGACAGCTAGTATAATTTTTAAGGCAGGTGTCATATGTGCTTTATTTTTATAGTTCTGTGGTCCAAAATGGCAAATAAAAGATTTTCTGTGGTGTGGTAATATATAAACAAAATTATGTAAGAGCATATACAAGAACAAATCAGTGCATCATCTGTTTCAGATACATCCAGCAGAACCTCTCTCCAAATACCTATTGACCTACTGAAGAACTCTCACCAGCTCTAGGGCAAATTAGTGGGAAAATAGAGTCCAGAGAGTCCACTCAGCTGTTTTTGCAGGCTACTCCTGGTCTTCAGGTATCTCTGCACCTTTGACAGGCTTGCCTCTGCCCCTCTACTTAGTGAATGTCTGCTCTGAATCTCTGCCAACACCCTTCACCTCAGTTTTACTTCACTTCTGTCCCAAGTGTATCCATCTTGGTCCTGCTCACTTACATTTCCATGTCTTTTGTGCTTGAGCTGTCCCTTGCTTAGTGCTCTCTTGTTCCCACTCATCCCTTTTCAGCATCTTGTGTGCTCGTTCCTGTTGCAAACCTAATACTTCCTGTGATTGCATTGTTCACGCTGCTTGTTTTCTGCATCACTTTATCCTAAGGTACCTATATTGTTTGCTAAGTCTATAAATTCTTCAGGATAGCTATGGTTTTTTGCTGTGTGTCTGCATACTACAAAACCCTATGAGGGTCATCTTTTGCATGGTTTTAGGCACTACTGTAGTAAAAATGATTAATGGTCTAACCATAACTGTAATGTACTTGCTTTATAACTGTACCATAAAGGAAAATTGCTTCTTTACCCAGCTACTGATTGTACTTTGTATTTTGTCTACTGTATCTGTAGATATACGTATTCCTCTGCAAAATAGTTTAATATCCCAATTTTTTTCTGGACTGAAATTTTACTAAAGCAAAGGGTTGTGCATGTACAAGCAAAGAGAAAAAAAAGCGCTCTCTATTTCCCCATCATCAGACAATATTTGTCCACTCTCTGGGAAGAGGAAATGTGTAGTGCATTCTCGGGAAGGCAAACATTGTAAACAACAAATGCCTCCCACAGAATATCCCCTTGGCCAGTTTGGGTCAGCAGGGTGTGTCTCCTCTCAGGACTTTCCCATACCCAGTCTACTCATGGGAGGCAGAACGTTGGAGAGACAGCTCTGATGTTGTGCCAACACTGCTCTCTGTAACCAAAACACTGGAAAAAATCAGCATCCAGCCCTCGATCACAAGCACATCTGTATGTGTGTTGCTTCTCTTTCTAGACATCCTGATGTTTCACGGAACCATCAGGCTATAAATAGCTCATACTTCTGCTCCCAGTCTAAGTCTCTCTGAGCTATTTCAATTTTGACAACATTATCTACCCGTTGTTTGTTTCAATGTTCTTCAGTGGTGTGACTTTCAGGCATGTGAGCATCTACGTCATGTCCCTTCAGAGTCACAATTTTTACCTGTGCAGCAGTGTCTGGCCACAATGCAGCAGCCCAGGTGGGTTTACCCCTGCCTTGCCAATTCTTGCATTGCTGCAGCCTCCTGCATTGGGCATTAGCCACCACCCAGGAATACAGACCACTTCCTTGTTCTGGTTGGATGGCTTTCACTTCCACATGTTCACTTCACTTGCCTTCTCTTTTGGCAGTCTCAACAACTTGTCAAGGAGCTTTCTTGTGAAAACCCAAATATATATATAAAAATAAAAATATATATATAAAAATATAGAAAATTAAAAGAAGATAAGCTGTCCCATGGGCTTAGAATTGAGTTTAGGGAAACAATTAGAAACTACTCACTCTGCCTACACGAGATGCATGACCTGTGTACATTTTCTGGTTTTTTTGGAAGTTGTCATGGTGGCAGAAAACAAAAGGGAGGCATTTTGAGGAGCCTAGAGCAGGGATAATTTTATCATTTCTTTAATGCTACCCCAAGTATTTGAGGACTTCCTCTATCAGAGTACTAAACTGACTGCAGAAACCTTAAGAATTGTTAATGCTAGCTAGAAAAAAAAAAAAGTTCAATGTTCCTTTGCAAAGCACTGAAGAGCTGTGGGCTCACTGAGAGCCCATTGTGATGCGGCACATCTTTGTACTCTAAGTTATGATGAAATTAGCTCCGGCTAATCCTAACTGAACTACAAAGGAGCTGGTATGGCTTCTTTAGGAGATACCTCAGTAACTGCATGTACTGCTTATTGAACAAAGAGGCAGAATTCATGCACTACGTCTTTGTCGTGGTGTGCATGTTAGCCATACCTGTCTACCCCTCAGAATGCAACAGGGTGCCCTGAGTCCTGGTAACCTTTTATGTGCTCTATTAACAGTCCTAGTAGCTATTCCCTGTGTGACTACTCCTCTTGCATCAAGGTAGTCTCATGTGTTCATTTTTTGTATGTTTGGTCTTTTATTGTTAAAAGAACAAGGTTATAGTTTCTTGCTGCAGAAATTACAAAGCTCACTTCTTATATTTTCTCGTTGTGGGGCTTTTTGAGAAGAGTAGGGAAATTACTAATTTCCTTTAAACTGAATTGTGCTGCCATGTTTTTTCTAATGAAAATACTGAAATTAATATTTACCAAAAATCCCATCTTTTTTCAGCTCTTTAAGCACACAAAGCAAATGACTCACCATACCTCACAAGTGTTTTCTAATATCAAAGACCAAGCTTGAAAGCTTGAACATAAATTTCTGTCCTGGATATAGAACTGTATAAGTTGTGTGTGTTACATGTAAGTATACTCAGTAAACTAGTACAAATGATTGCTTATGGTGTTGTTTGATCCAGTTGAAATCAAGACTTCACTATTCTTATAACAATTCCTATCTAAAAAGAAAATTCTGTGGACTACAGCACAACTTGCATGTCTAAAATGCTTGAGAATTCATTCAGTTTTCTTGCTGATGTTCAGCCAACCAACCAGACTGGTTTTGAAGATCTTACTGATGGATATGCTGCCCACTCCTGAAGCAGAAATCAGATTTGCTTTTCCAAACTGAATTAAAAATCTGGACTTTTGAAATTTTCCACAAATGACAAAAATAAGATGATACTGTGATTTTCAGACTGACAACATAGTGCACAGTATATGCAGGTAAATAAATAAAGACAGTTTAAGAAATGCACAGGAGCTAAAATACAGATAACATTGAATGGGAACTGTTTTCACTTACAATGAATTAGCAAGTGTAGAAGTGAGCCCAAAGATAGGAGTTCTTATATTTTTTAAAATCAGTTTCAAACATTTTGCCTCTTCTAAATGCTTTTCCCTTAAAACTGTGAGTTAACATTATAGCTTCTCTGGGATTCTAGCATTATTCCTCACTTAACTTATTTAAAATGTAGGAAGAAAAGTTAAAATCTTGTTTCAGGTTATGTGAGAGAAGGAATATTCATAAAATGCCATCTAGAACTCCCTTATAATTGCCTTAGTCGTCTTCTATTGCTAATACACATGAGAAGGTAAATGTAGGTGGTCTGAAAAATGGTAGGTGTACACAAGATATTTGTATCATGAATGTTCTGACAAACATTTAGTCTAGAATTTATGTTCCTGGTGTTTTCTGGTGTAAAGGGTCACATCTTGTCCCAGCCAGTGGACATCCTAGAGAGAGGTGCTTGAGGAATGGGTGGCTCATCCAGCAAAGGGTGGTAATGAAAGCATGTGAGGTGATTAACTTTCCAAAGAAAGGTTTGGTCTCTGAGTTATTTCCTCCTAGGGCTGCAAACCAGACCAAAGCAGTCTCAGTGGATTCCCATTAATGAGCATTTATGTATGTTCTAGTATTCTAGTCTGTTTGTAGTTGCTTTAATATGTTCTCCACATAATTTTAGTTAGGGAAAAAATATCTTTTCACTCTGAAGTTAATATGCTTGTCTAGTACAATTAAACTACCAAAACATAAAAGCCTATGGTTTTAACAGTTTTGTATCAGTTTGCAATGCTGAAGAACGTCCTTGACTCTAAATGTCATTGCTAAGGCACCTGAAGAGTAGATGCAAATATTTTCCCCAGGTAATGCAGATGGCTACTGTGTATCTTCAGTCTTGGTCTAATGCACTAATTGTTAGAAAAAAAATTGCTTTGTAATGTTCAATAGTCTAAACATCTTATCCTGTAAGTTTTTAAATACTCCCTGTGCTTAACTTTGACACATATAATTAATAACACCAATTTAAAGCTATGAAATGTACATGCTTACAACCTCCAAATAACAATATTGTAAATGTTATTGTTTTTATATTATAAAATATATAAATATTATTGATATTATATTATAAAAACAATAACATTGTTTTCATTTGTATTTAAATGCTGCAGATCATTCCGTTAATTTTTTATTTTTTTTGGACAATGATTACCTTTATTGACAGGACACATATGGTAAAACATCAAATTGTATTCTAGCCTTTAAAATGCAAGCCTTGTGAAGCACTGTGAAAAAGCACAAAACTTCTGCTATGGATTTCTTTGACCACAAGGAACTGTGTCTCTGCTTTCCTGGGAATAAATCCACTAAAAGGTAGAAGACAAAGAATGTGTGGGTAAGACCAAGAAAGGAGATAGCTTTGTTGCCTCTTTCAAATCAGGTAGCCAGAACTTAGCTCTCAGAACTGTGGTGGAACCAAGGTAGAAAAAGCCCTCCCAGTTTTTTTCCATTACAATACTGCAATAAAAAGAAATTGTTTGATATCTTATGAAAGTGTTCTGAAATGGAAAATGTTGTGAGCTGAAATGCTCTTGCATTTCAAGAGGCCCATAGGCTCTCGCTACTGCCTTGGGATATCATAGCAGATTTGTAAACATGACATCAATCACACCAAATGACAGGTGAAGGAAAAAAGATTATGGAGCATCACAGACACAGCTGCAGTGCTCAGGTTACTTAATTGGTCCCACCCATGACAAACACAGTGTTGTAGAATTTGAAGGATTAAAATTCTGTAGGCGTCATTTGAACATAATAAGTATTGTGGTAAAAGAAACCTCTCTTTGATTATATAGTAGTTTTGGTGTGACATTTAGTGTTAGCAAGGGGATAAAATTAGCATTAAATAGTTCACAGGCATTTTACAGTTACATAAGATAACTGAAGAGGTCAGGATAGACATCCCATATATTCTTATGTAAGAAATCAAATTGGCAGTTAAGCATTCACAATGATAGCAATGTCATATTCCTCTCAAGCTGACATTTTGTATGTTTTCTCAAAAGTATAACATACTTTTCTGCCAGATAGCTCTATTGGCTGGTCAGTTTTGAGCTAAATAGGCTTCCTTTAACTAATTTATCATAGCTGTCTTGCTGATTAGACCTGGACCCATGGATCCACTAGACCATGGATCCATTACTTGATATCCTTTTCTTCTGAATCTGTTTTACGCTCAGAGGGAAGACAACTTTCTCTTACTCATATAGATAGGGGTGTATCGTACTGTGGGGTAATAGAAATTTCCCTGCCTTCTGTCTGGGAGGAAACAACCCTTTCTAGTGCAAACTGGAGACACCTATCCAGCATTCTGCTACTTTCCACCTGTCCAGACAACCTGACAGTCAGTCACCTGAAAAAGGACCTGCCTGTGACAGAACAGCTTAAGGCATCTCTTGCTTCCTGCAGCAGCAATAACATGGCTATGACATATGTTCTAAACTTCTGCAAGTTAGAATAAAGGCATTTCAGGAAATGTAAATTGCATATTCTGTTTAAAGACTTAATGTGGCTTCACAGCTTTTGCAGGGTGAGTGATTTGACTTTATTTATGGAAGAGGAGTGCAAGATCACACTCTGAATACAAAATTATAATGAAGTTTTGGCATGCTAGAATAAATCACTGCCACCAATGCTCAAGAACCCTCACTCTGTTTGGCTTGGTTAAGACAGAATTGGCTGTTTTTCTTGGTAAATATTAGATAATGTTTCAGTATGACATGCTATCTGAAATGACATATTAATTAGCATTTACTTTCTAAAGTTTGTTTTCTGAAAGACCTTTAAGACCAAATTTTGTCCCACACAGTTATTCTGATTTTAAAGGTTATTAGAATCTGCCTGAACATCTCCTTCTGCTGTTATTCTCTCAGGCCTGGAAAAGGCTAAGAGACATTTGTTGGCACAGTGAGGCAGTTGACTCATAACTTCTGGATGCAAGAGGGGGAAGTAGCTGCCTGAGAAGATAGAATCTAGAGTGTGGGCTCAGAAGTCCCAAAGTTGTCATCTTAGCAACAGGCTCAATGAAATGAAACAGCGTCAACAGAATTTTGGAGCTGAAGTTTATCATTTTTTTTTTATTGTTACTAAAGACAAATTCCTGAAAGGCACTGGAATAGGATTTTGTTTAACTTGTGGATTCCATGGAGAGCAAGTGACTAAGGTACCTGTTGACAGAAGGGCCTACCAGAGACGAATGCAAGAGGTTTATGCCAGATGAGCAGAGCAAGGTCATAACAGTGGTCTAAGTGATTACACCAGGAAACTTGCATAACCCAGTTTATACCCTTCTCTTAAGTGTTGTGGGCTTTCTTGCAAATATTTAATTAAAAATTATATTTTTCTCTATATTATTTGATGCCTATGTTTTACCTTGGCCTCGCTGAAGCAGGCACATAATATGCAACATGCCTAGAAACAGAAATATACCTTTCTGTTGTTTTGGTTTTGTTTTTTTTTTTCCTGTGTGATATACAAAAGAAATGCATTCAAAGTGAATATAAAAGGAAAATAAGAGAAAAGTAAACTGAAACAATTTAGCTGTATTTTCCCTCTGACATTCTAATTTCACACATGAAAAAAAATCTTAATTTACATTATAAAAATAGTCTCTTCCATGATTATCCCCATGCTACTGATAAATTCAATTTTCCCTTCTTTAAAGCATCTTGCTGCTGTGCAGTCTTTTCTTTGTTTCTGAACTTAAATTGTCTCTTCTGTCTGCAATCTACATCAAGTCCAATTTTCCTTCTGTTCCATCATAACACTTTTGATGAGATTCTTATTCTCATTATCTTCAGAGGACCAAGCCTGTGTGCCTCCTTTTATAATGTTCATGTGTTCCTGCAGTTTTATCTCCTGAAGAGATACTGTTTTCTGTTATGTTCATCTGATTGTATTTTTCCTGACCGCAGCTGAAATTCATGACAGTTTTGGCAACTTCTGTCTTTGCTATAGATGGATTTTTGCTTTGCTGACATACTTGGAATATGTGCTTTGAAGTAAGAGGAATTGCTTCTAATCTCTTGTATTTTTTAGTTTATTGCTTCTAATTGTTGTTTGAAATTGAAGCATATGTAAATCCTTTAGCAGAATCATCCTCAGTAACATTAAAATTATGTCCTAGGATTGAAAGGTTAAATAGGGTGCAAGAATGCATAAAAGAACAAAGTTATTTCTGATCCTGTGCTGTGCAGTGTGGGGAACAGAGGCAACAGGACATTGGTGTGCAAGCTGTTTCACTTTGCAGAAGTTCAAAGCTAAATCAATATGGATACAGGATCTCTGGGCTTTCTATCAATTTAAATATTTCTAAGCAGGTAACAGCTGTGGATGTGCAGCCAGAGCTTATTGTATTACCCTAATACCTGTTAGCTACAGCGCTTACGGATCATTGGACTGGGAATATATTCTAAGGAACTGAGAACTCAGAATATATTCTAAAAAAGGAACAAATCTTGCCTTACATTTACCTTGAATTTACCAGGAAGCCTTGTACTCCTAATTTGAAATAAAGTTCAAGTCCACTCCCTCATCATCCTAGTTATCTTTATTCTTCCTGCTTTTACAGCCCCTATAAACTATTTATTTCTCCAGGCATTCTAGCACATCACCTTCTATTACTGTGTACAGTCAATAGTCACATATATGTGATTTTAGAAATGAAGTTTCTGCAACCTTTTTCTGTTCTTTAACTCAATGAGATTTTATGTTATTATTTTATGTAACTCCTGATGTCTTAAGAGTTTATTCACAACTTCCAGCTGCCAGGTTAACCCAAGAGTATCATTCCTTGAGTCATTTTTTTTTCAAAATTGATTTTGTTTTTCTTTTTCAAATTGCCCTCAATTGAGTAGTACTAATTAAGAAATATGAACTGCATTTTGTAGAACCATCTCTTTGGCAAAAAGAATGGAAACTTACACCTAAGAAAACAGTTAATTGCATAATTCTTGTTTATTGTTCCCCTTACAAGTGTTATAAACAGGACAGTGGCAAACAGGTGCAGTCACTAAAGAGAATGGCTCATAAGGTGATCTCTGTACAGCATAGAATTCCTTTTCCAACATTTTCTGAGTGCTGCAGAAGTTGACGTCAGAAAGAGTTCATTGGTTTTATAAAGCCTAAACTTAGAAAACTAAGTCACCCAGATCTTAGCCCTCTTAGGCCATTTTTCATTAATTGTGTCACAATTAGCTTAACATAAGCCATCTTAGATTTGCATTAAAGTGGGAATGGAATGTCTGCATAACACACTACTGACATGCAGAACTATAAATCTTCTCTTTCTCTACAAGGAGGTCACTCCCAGGCCTCACTCAGGTACCTCCTCCCACAAACTGTTATGTCTCTCTCTAATCACCAGCACAGTCTGCTCAGCATCTCAGCCTTGTTTGTGCACTGTTCATTCCAAACATCACTTGTTGGCACCCTCACAAATAATCTGACTGCAACAGTCTGGGTGATGCCCGTTTAGGAGGGAAAACTGGATTGACAAGTCTTGCTAAGTTATGCATGCTAAAAGGTAGCATTCATTTGAGATTAAAACCATGACTTTTCAACATTTTTTTCTTATATAACCCATAGTAGATAGTGCTTGTTAGTGAGTTAGTGAGCTGGACAAACTCAAGAAGTAGGCCCATGAGAAAGGTTTAACAAGGCGAGTTTAAACAAGTGCAAGGTGCTGCACTTGAGTCTCAGAAAGCCCCAGAACTGGGAGATGAACAGAGAGAGCTGCCCTGCTGAGAAGGACTTGATGGTGCTGGTGGATGAGAGGCTGGACATGACCCAGCCATGGGCACTCCCAGCTCAGAAACCAAACGTGTCCTGGGCTGCATCCAGAGCAGTGTGGGCAGCAGGGGAGGGAGGGGATTCTGCCCCTCTGCTCTGCTCTGCTGAGACCCCACCTGGAACCCTGCACCCAGCTCTGGGGAACCAGCACAGGAAGGACATGTTGGAGTCCAGAGGAAGGTTACAAAGTTGATTAGAGGGATGGAGCACCTCTCCAATGAGGAAAGTTTGAGAGAATTTGGATTGTTCAGCCTGGAAAAGAGAAGGCTTTGGGATGACCTGATTGCAGACTTCCTGTACCTGAAGGGAGCCTTCAAGGAAGATGAAAAGGACTTATTACAAGGACAGGTAGTGACACAACAAGGGGGATGCGATTCAAACAGAAAGAGAGTAGGTTTGTGTTAGATATAAGAAAAAAAGTTCCTTATTGTGAGGTGGTAAGGCATTGGAAGAGTTTGTCCAGAGAAGCTGTGGATGCTCTATCCCTAGAAGCTGTCAAGGCCAGGCTGGATGGGGCTTTGAGCCACCTGATCTAGGGGAAGGTGCCCTCACCCATGGCAGGGGTGTTGGAACAGGATAATCTTTAAGGTCCCTTCCTACTCAGGGCCTTCTGTGTTTCTCTGTTAGATAACTGTAGTCCCCCTGCTCATTTGTATTTGAGACACTGTCAGTGGTATCTATACTGTATATATTGCACTATACTATACTGTACTATACTATACTATATCTATAAAGTTACTTCTTAGCTCCAGGATAGTTGGTAGTAATAAAATTAAAGTTTCCCATCACTGGAATATTTTATGTGATGTTACAAACACAGACAGAGAGAAATCACAGATAAAAATCTCTTATCCTACATCAAGAAGTAGCACAGGAACTTTTAAAATCTGAGAGAAGAAACTGTAATGAATTCTTCCTTTTTCTCTTATAACACTGTTTCCATGATTCAATGCTGAACATACAAATGTCATAATTTTACTTTATTAGATGAAGAAAGTTGCCTTATGCTTACTGGTTTGTTTTTTTTTCTGCTTTATACATGTTTTTTATTGTAGGCAGCTCTGATTGGAAGGTCACATCTTTCCCTGGTTACAGCATCTGGCGTATACTGACAGGTAGATAATGTTATTCCTCTTGGTGTCTCACATCCAACTGTTCAGTCAGTTTAAACAAGTGACTTGCTCTGGCAAATGCTCTCAGTTCAGGTAGTTTTGAGGTCATCTGTAGACATTTTCCCAGATCTTTTTAAAATTTAGTTCACCTAAGTCCAGAAGGAAGAGTTCAGAACATAGGCGGTAACCATGGCCTTGGCAAGTAGAACCTTGTACAGTTTTTCATGTATGTAAGGGGGAGAAAACAACCCTTAAGAGCAACTCAGATTCTGAGTCCTACAGGTATGTGGAGATAGCCTCAAAGAGAAGGGCAGAGAAGCATAACTTCTAGACCTTTTATTAAGTATTTTACTATTTCCTGGATATTCTGATCAATATGACACAATGTGGAAAGAGGATGCTTTGGAAAAACTGTGAGTTTACAGTTACTGAAAATATTCAAACCATGCTGGGAGTCAAGCTGTTTCTTCCATGTGGGCACAAAAGAAGATTATAATATCTGCCAGCCTTCAAGAAAAGCAGTATCTGCTGGGTGATTTATCTATAAATATATTGGCTAGAGTGACATCTAAATGTGGTGTCTTTACTATGTTCTCCTCCATCACGAGAGACACCAAATCTGAGTTTGTATTTAGGAGAACTTAGTAGTATTAGATAGAACTGCTGACCTTTAAAAAAACATTATTCACACTAGTGGTTGCAGTAGTGCTCTCTATATTGAAAGGTTTGAATGGTGAAAAAGCTACGTGAGTTCTTTTTCTGCATTATTTCTGTCAGTGTGGTTCACACTGGGAAAGTGCCCACATAGCAGCAGTGACTTGAACATAGGCACCAAGCTGGCCTGACTGAATTCTTGGAGATCTTAGGGAAGAAACTTGGCAGAAGACTTTGAAGTAGGGCAGCATTTATGTCTACTAGTGTCAAGGTTGTATCGCAGTGCATTTCAGACAGATTATTGTTTGTTTTCTAGTACAGTCTATTTTAACTTGTTTGTTATACTGAAGGTGAACACAAAAAAACAATTATTATATAAATGTTATAAATAGATTTATATAATTAGAAATCAAGGAAGGAAACTTGTTGCTGAGTGAGTGTATGGTCAGCCTTTAGGGAAGGAAAAACAACAGTCTAAACTTGCCATACCATCCTGGAAAATCTGAACCTTACCATAGCTGCAGTCCATCACTCACTGAAGGAGTAGTGAAAAAGTGCATGATTTCTGTCATCCAGACAACAAATAATGTCTGGAGTCTCTTTGTCTCATCTGTATCAGCTATACATCATCTCAGCTACCTGGACATTGGTATCAAAGTGCTACCTACTAGTGCTGAAAAATGGGCTTAAAATATACAGTAGAAATAACTCCACTCCGACAAAAGATGCTCCTGAATACGTTTTCCTAATCAATTGTCTTTAGAATGTTTCCTCAGTCGATAGGAATGAAACTCTTCTGAGATCTCTAATGAGATTGGCTAAAGATGCCCTGAAAATGACACCAGAAGGGATTGTAAGGGATAGCCATTGCAGTTACCCTGGTGATTTTTCTTCTTTTTATGCATCACTGTTCCTTCTCTGAATCAATTCAGAAAAATGTAGAAAAGTCTCCACAGGTTTGGACTAGAATCTAAAAATTTTCCTGCTTACATGTGAGCACTGTTGAAAAGTGACATGCTGTGACACAGCTCAGTTGTGTGCAAGCCTATGAGGCCAAGAGCTTGAAAGAGCAACCTGATCCAGCATGCTTTTCTTTTGCTGTTATATGTTGCAGATTTGCTGCTGCTCAGCCTGTGGACAGCTGGACTGGGGTCAGTGCACAAGAACTACCATCACTGTGGTTACTTTAGTTAAAATTTTGTCCATTTGGGGAGCATATCCAGCTCGTGGTGGAATGTCTACTAAAATACTACTTCATTCTTCTGTACTTAAAAGGACTTAGGAGCTATAGTCATGAAATACTATATAGTCAGTGAAATTTTCCAAGCAGTCTTGGCAGCAGCAGTATCAAAACTCAGTATCCCACTGTTCCACATTTGTAGTTGCTATACATTATCTTGCTCCAACAGGGTGACCTGGAATATTCTGGATGTTTCATACCCCTCATTCATATGAAGCAGAACACACAGCCTTGTTTACCGTCACAGCAGGAATGTGTTTGAGATTGCTGTTTGTACAATTGTGATTGTACTGCTACTCCTCATAGAGCTGTCAAAGTCCAACCTTCCGTAATGGCTCCTTTTCCACTCTGTGATGTCAGAAGTGTCACCTCTGTGAATGCCTGTTTTGGTAACCAGCACAGCAGTGGAGCTCAAAACTTCTTAAGAGTTTAAATCTGTATAGAATCCTATGCTGATGGGCAAGCAGTATGCAATTCATCTGTGGAGAATACATCTAAGGCAGTGTGCACATTTGTGTTCATATTTAACCAGTGTTTTGCCTTCAAGGATGTGAAAGCTGTATAGAGTGGAAATCATAGTCTCCTGCCAGTAAACCAGACTGAAAGCAATGGTGACTAAATAGGAGAAGCAGCACTGCTGGGTTTTGCCACAGCTCACATGAGGGGTTCTGCTGGTGTGCAGGCTTGGTGCCACAGCCCTTCTCCCCTTCATTCACACGATGCAAAGGCCATGTAGAGCAGCAGTGTGGGGAAAACCCAGCCTGAACATCACAATTGCTGACAGAATCTTCACATTTCCTTCATCTCTTATGATAGGGCTTGTATTTTGTCCTAGTATTCTGTGCATTTGCAACTAAAATTTTTTTCTCTTCTCTTCCTGTGGGATGTTTTCCCAAGATGAAATTTATTTGATTTTAAATAAACTCTCTTTTCAAACCATAGTGAGAATCAAATGAAAATTAATTACACTAATTTACATTAGATCAGGAAAAGGGGGCTGAATCTGATGCTAGAATTTCAGCAAGTTCTAGGGATTATTAATAAAGTCTTACTTTAATTCTCTTAAAAACTCAAACCTCCCATTCAGTAAATATGACTAGAAGTCTGCCCTAGAGGATCAAAATCAAAAAGTGTATAATTTTATAAAAATATTATGCTTGAAGAAAACACATTTATTAGGACCACATTTATGTAGTGAAATAAGGTGTGTGTGAAGAAAGAAAATCATGTTAAAAAAAATCACCCTCAGAATCTCTGCTCAGTATTGTAAATACTGTCTGATCTGAGACCCTTACAGTCCATGCAGAGCTTTGCTTTCAAAGGATTTTTGTACTGAAACTGTGAGTGGCTGAGGACTGGGACAGTTCATGCATTATACTGTAAAGACAGGATGAAAATATTCTGGTCAGGAATCCTTTTTGGTTACTTTAAATTATCACCTACTCTCCACTTGAAAAGGTGTGGTGCACCTTACTGCTGGTTTACACTTAAATCTTTCTGCAAAAAAGAGTTCCTTCCTCCTTTGCACTGTGTTCAATAAAGCAGTCGCTTTCTGTCCCAGATGCTTGGAGAACTTTCTTGCACTACCTCACAAATTAAACCCCTTTCTTTTTTTAAACAATTTAATGTGATTTTCTGGTTAGAAGCACATATAGTAGCATATGAAAAAATAGAAGTGTTTTTTTTCTAGGTTGAAAACCTTTATGCAAGGGCAGCTATTGTTTTATGGAAATATTAAAGTAAGGTATTTCTGAAACAGGAATTTTACAAGTGATTATGTGTATGCTACACCTATTTCTATGCATTGAAAGGGCTGAAATCTCAACCTAAAGAGTATTCTTTGAAAGTAGGTAATATTAGGAGCTATGCTGTATGTTGTGGTAGATGTGTGAAATATAATATGCTAGAAATCTACTTTGCTGAGTAAAAGAATTAGTATGGACAAAAGAAAACTTACTGAACCTTGGTTTAGCAGACAAATGGCCTGTCTGAAGTTTTAGTCCCTACCTACACCTTCCAGAGGAGACACAAAGTATCACTCTGAATACTTAAAATGTTCCAGTACCTAATAATTGGATGGGTTAAGATGAAAAAAAAAATGAAAAATACAAGGATTCAAGCAATAATTTGAAGTAAACTTTTCTCTAGTCCAAGTAGTGTTCTGAATATATAACTAACTAAAGTTTGTCTGCTTTAGGTTCTTAATTGTATTGATTTGGTTTCCCATATGGTATTTGCATGCTCCGCTTTCAAAATATTTGTTTAAATTTAACACACAGTTGGTGATTCAGTGTCAAAAATTAGTTCCTTTCCTTTGAACTCTGTCTGTGTTTAATTTGTATTCATCCCATGAATATGCTGGTATAGTGTGTGTGGTGTGGTAAAACAAGTAGGCTCAAAGCTAAGCTGTTTCTGAGAGAATCCTGGAGAGCTGGTGATATTCTAGGAGAAAATGAGAAAAATATTTAGAAAAACACAAGTTTAAAGAAATTAGATAGATTTAAAAGAATCCTCCTTACTCTAGTATCTGGTTAGTCTCCAGTAAATGTGACTGGGGAAGTTGCCTCTAAATAGATGTGTGTTTATATTTGTACTGTGTATACTGTTCATCTTACTTGGAAAATAATGATCTTCATGTGTTTTGACTAATTGTGACTTATGTGAAGCATTGTACTTCAGAGCCTCGCTTGAGAGTGGGATATTGAACATCTTCACCTCACAGTAGACAGGGAATACAGATGTATTTGGCCCTTTTGCAATTTTGAATTACTCTGTGGTGAAGGACATGCCTATTTTTATTTGGGATGAAAAAACATGTTATTTCTGTGAGTATTCAATTCAGTACAAATTTTGGGCAGTAACTGTAGTAATAGTGGAGTGATTGTCATATTTTAGAAATGAGTAAATTTTACAGGAAGTAGGTTGTTCCCTGGAAATTGTGAGTGTTTGGGGATAGAAAAACAATCATGTATTATTACATTAACTATTATGTATCTTAGAGAAATGAACACTGATGAAATAACAAATATGCTTCATTAGAAGAAATATATGAAATATACAATATTTTTTAAAATTTAAAATTATTCGTGATCCAATAATTTAGAGTGTTTTTGATACTCCACCATAAAAAGAAAACCAAAAAACCATTAAAATATCCTTAGGGAGAGGAGGAAGTAGGATCACCTCTCTTAATTGGAAGCCACACACATTTGACTCATCTGAAGGTGAAAGCCTTATCTATAACTTTGAAGAATATTCTCTTTTTATAGATAAATTTAATTAAAAGTATGCCTGTGAAGTCCCTGCATTTTCTTGTTTTGTCTTTAAATATTGCTTACATATTCTTCACAGAAGACACAAGTTATAGAGTACAACTTTTTTAATGAGATATCTGGCCAGTTTGGCTCACTTCAGATTCTTTAGCAGTATATTTTTTCTTTATTTTTCCTTTACAAGAGGAAAAATATTACTCACAGACAGAGAAGAATGGAAGTGATTCATTGCCCCAGAAAAAAGTCTGCTGTAAACTATGGTAGAATTTTTAATTCTGTATTATCTCAACAGCTTTGGAGTGAGTCATTTTATAGAATTACTTAATGGTTTGTTTTCATCTTTAGCAGAGTTAAGTTTTTAGCATGCTTGAGTTTAGTAAAGCCTCTGTTACTGTTTTGTGAAGGAAAAAGAAAAGAAAATTAGAACTGTTTGGTCTCAAGATGTCTAAAAAAACTGGTGCACAGTCCCACAAAAAAACTTACTTTAAGAAATGTGTAATTATTCTTTTAGTGAAATGCTCAGCTTTTCTTCCTGAAGGAAGCTGTGACAGCAAGGAGCTTTTCATATTACCCAGGAAGTTATCTAAGTGTGACAGCTGAGTAATGAGCAGGAATTTCAAAGGGAAACTGTTCTTGTTAAGTTCAAACAAAATTTACTTGACCTTAAGATTAGTAAAATTGAACCTTGTATTATTTTTATAACATATTTACAAAGCAACTTGCTTTGTGCCTGCAAGACAGTGCTGTCCGTGGTACATTAGTTTCACTTTTATCTTGCGTGAGCCATCTGAACTATTTTTGCTGCCCACAGCACCTTGGGAATGGAATAAAATAGCATTGGAAGCAGAGCCTCCTTCGCATAGCATTGGCAGTCATTTTCTTTTTTTTTTTTTTAATTAAAATTAATTCTAGATTCAAAGTGAACCAAACTTGTTTATGTGACTTCTTCACGTTCAGGACTGCTCACTAGCCTGTGGATGATGTTGCAGTAGTCCTTCTGCAGAGAGGAACAGCCCAGCAGGAGCTGCTTCAGAAAGGGATTGTGCATGTGAGGGGTTTCCAGGGTGCTGCAACTAGAATGGAAGACAATTGAGAGACAGCAAAGCTTCAGTGTAGCCTTCCTTCCGTAGGGGGAGGGGAGGGAAGAATTACATTATTTGATTTCTTAACATTACCTTTGTGATCTAGAAGATGTATTCTTGTTATATTTTCCTAACATAAAGTTGCATTATGTCTAGATATTAGGACAATTGTAATGGGGAACCACTAGCAAAGAGTGTAAGTAGAAAGAGTAAGCATACCTCAGAAGATAAAATAGAAACTCCACAAATACATTTATAACCTGCCTTCACATTTCCTTGTTCTGTCCTTTAGAGAGGCCAGTAAAATGTGAGAGTGAAGGTCACATGCAAGAGTATTAGCAGTTCTTAATCTCTCTTCTAATTCACAGAAATCCCAAATAGCAAATCAAGAAGCTAATTAAAGACACGATTCCAATTCCACTGAGGTTTTGTGCTGAAAGTAACTCAAAAATTACATAATGAGCCTCCATTATCTCTCAGTAATTTCAGAACAAAAGTTCTAAAATCACTGAGAACAACAGATAACCCAAAAGAAAAACTTCCTCCTGTAAAGTCTCACTCTTCAGTGCAAGTCTGTGTTTTAAAAATGAGGTTTTAAAGCTCATATGTACTTTGGTTGTTTGCTAGTTCTTTCCAGATAGCTGTACATCATGCCAATTTGACAGGCAAGAGAATTGAGCAAAGTCTTTGTTTCCCACCTGTCTCCCCCCTCAAAGGTTTTTATCCTGCTGGATAAATCCCTGTAAGCATGTGCAGAGCTGCCTTGGTAGCTTGTGGTCCTTCCATCACTACACGGTGCTCTAATAGCATCTCAGAAGTTCAGTGTCAGATCTGGTGGGCTCCAGTTGTCTGGTCCTTTTTCAAGAGTCATGTCCATTCATGCTTTAAGAAAGCAATTTAAAATTATAAGTGAAACCATACTTAATGTGCAAGTAATGAGAGTGGGACGACATAAATTTAGGTGGGTGGTCAACTTCATATGAATGAAGCAGGTAATCTACTATGGCCAATGGTGATCTTGCCAGTAGTCAGTGAAGCCTAAAGGAATATTTAATTGCTTTAATTGTTTATGTAGTGAATTAAACCACCAGAGCCATAACCCAAAATCTGTGAACGTATGTTCCCTATGAAAGAATGTTTAAAATCCATGAATCCTACATATGCTCAACCCAAAAGTGGTTATGCTATGTCTTGCATATCTAATGCTCTCTTGGAAATTTCAGAAAACCATCAAGTAGGACTACCTATGGATTGCTACAGACAATTGACATAAAAAGAATAAAAAATACTTTGCTACTGTTGGAGGCTGATTTCCCCCAAATGAACACGTTCCATTGAGGTTAAACTTAACCATCATCACTATGAGATGCATATAAATGTTTTTTTAGTAGATGAGGCCAGGAAGTGAAATTCAAGCTTTCCCAGGTTACCAAAAAATAATGGATTCAGCACAGGCACTGGGTTTATGTCTACTTACGGTCTTTCTGCTGCTACATGTCTTAATCTCTGTTTCCAAAAAAAGTCTCCTTCCCTGTCATAAAGACTCTTAGCCTATCAGTTCTTCTGACCTTTAATTGTGCCACCTGCCTTTTACCCAAGTAACTGAAGAACATTTTAATTTAAGCAAAGGACTCATTTGTCTGACCTGTTCCAACCTGAGATTTCACTTCATCTCATTATCTCGAATGAGGTTAACACAACATCTTAACCATATCAGTGAATCAGTTAAGAAAACCAAACCAAACAACCCAAAACAAGCAAACAACAACAAAAAAAAAACTTTAACAAATAAGAAGCACCTCTCCTTAACAGGTATTTTTTTAACCTGGATTACATCAAAGATAAAATGCACATTATGGCCCATATGCAGTGCAGTAGTGATGGGTGTGAAGAGTTGCAATAAAGGCATAGGATTTTTTTCACACTAGCTTCCCTGACAAGGAAAATGTCTCATGGAAGCTTGAATCGGAAAGCTATCTGATTTTCCTAATTATCTACTGAATACATTCAAATATATTTGAAAATAATGTTTTTTTGGTAAGACAGTTCATATTTAAATATACTAGAATATCTAAAAGTTTTATGTGATTGAACACCAGACCGAAGACAATGTCATTAACAGCTACTGTATAAAAGGCAGAAAAACATGATCTGAATAATACCGAGGGCTTTGAATTGTAGTTTGATTTACTATCAGAATGGACTGTTCTTCATACTTCCCAGTAAACATAGAACCGTCTTTGAAATTATAGGCATTATCATCTGACATTTTGATAGATTCTCTAGTGTTTATAATTTAACATCTAATGCAAATATGAAAAACAGATCTAATACCAAAATTGAGAATCACTACATTTTATTCGGGATATATTATAACTGAATATTTTAATACTTTCCATGCATCTTTAAAAAAAAAATTCATGATGTCGATAACATTAGAATGGATGTTAAAAAATTGGCAGTTCATTTCAATTTCATAGATTTATATTGTATAACTTGAGAGAATTTTTTAGTTGATGAAAATGGTTTCTTTAGCATTTCTAATTTATTAGAAATTTTAGTTATTTTTGCTTGAAACTTTATAACCTCCTGTATCTTCATTTATAGTACCTCATGGCCGATTTACACAGTGCCACATTTACTCTGTACATGTGTGTCTTATGTATTATTCAATTTAAATTCAATTTAAATTGCCTCTCTTACTCTACATAACTGTTTGCAAACCACATCTGTCAGATATGCAAAATTAGTGATGTTACCCTTCACATAAGTGTATGGAGACCTCAGCTGTATGCAGGGATATTACAGAAAATCTGAAACATCAGGAGGAACAATGAGAAAGAAAATGGTTTAACTTTCTCATAGCTGTGGTCTTATTGGGGACTTCTTTAGTTTGGTAAAATGTGATCCGTGTTTTTATTTTATTATTGTGTCTTTCATGAAACCTATACACCAAAGGACTCATTGAATCAAATGACAGAAGCTTTTTTGTTTTGGGACTTTCCTATGGCAAATTTGCTTTATGCTTTACAAACAGTAGAGTGAAGTCATTTGTTAAAAGAGGTGATTGTGTGTTGCTGCATGTTGAAGGAGTCCACAGCAAGGAGAGAAGCTAAGCCAAGCCAAGTTGTTTGGATATGTGTGGTGATGAGGGACATGCTTCATCCATTAAATGAGGAAGGAGGGATGGAGTTCCCAATACAGGAGGTGGGATGCAGGAGCTATCCCCCAGCTGGCTGCAGTGGCACAGCAGTCAAAGACCAAAGGAGCTGAGGAAAATGCTTCTGGCATGCTTCCTGAAGCATGCTGGCCCAAAGGGAAGTCAGATGTCTCTTGAGTGGCCTTTTTCTTCATCCCTTTGGGGAAAAGAGGCCAATGAGTCAGTCCCTGATCAAAAAAATATATCGTTAGATGTATGAGAGAAACCACAGGGGATAGATTTGACTCAAAACCAACTACAGCAAAGTGTACCTAAACAGTATGAAATCTTGGAAAACCATCCTTAGATCCACAGTTGAAGGAGAATTGGTGATCTAGTAACTTTAGCTTTGTCTAATTTTCTCTTTGGCAGATTGCAGACCAGCCCTAAACATAAGGGCTTAAAAATAAAAATAAGTCACAACTGATTTCATGTCCAAAGCTTTTCTTTTTGAAAATGGCAAAAATAATCAGATACTCGAAACATTCCTGTGATAACTAAGTATATGCATAAATTAATATCTGCGTTTTCATACTTTTTAAAATCATTTTATGACTGTCATTCAGTGATAGTATATTCAGATATATAATAGATATAAAAGGTAATAGAACCTGTTTAATACCTTTCTCAAGCTGTCTTATAAGTGTTAGGATCCTTGCCACTGTGAATATATTTTACTGACCTTTCTTTAATTGTCCTGGCATTTCCATTACAGCATTTGAAAACTGCCCTTAGTTTATTTGCTGAGTTGCCAATGCTTGTATTATGTTTGCCACCTACAGAGAAGTGCAGTAATACTTGCTGATAATATCACACATTATTCTTGGCTGTACTTTGGCTCAAAGAGTGGGGAGTGTAGGAGGAGGGGCTGTGTGTCTTTCCTCTAGCTTCAGTGTTCTGATTTTTCCTAAATAAAATCATTTCACTGAGATAGTATCTCTTTCCACCCAACAGGCAAGTTTAAAAGCTCATCTTATAGGTGTTATGTCTGTGGGGATTTTTCCTAATTGTACATTTTCTTGCTGTCTTTAATTTGACATTATTTTCTATTCATTTGATTTTGGTTCGTGTCACTATTTGATCAGATGTTGGTGTGTTATACCGTATTTTACCATGAACCAGAGCGGATTTTTGCCAGCTTTTTAAGAGAATCTCTGGATCAAAATCATAATAATTCAGGGGGATAGCAAACCAAATCACGAATATACTTTCTGAGAGGAAGATAAGATCTGCAAGCATTTGATGGGTGTAAGCATTAAAATAACTGATTAGAATACTCCAAATGGATATGGCTAGATGCAATGGGATAGGCAAAAAGGATTTGAATTTGACAGGGAAAGGAAGTTATTCAGCTGTGAGATCTTCAAGGTGTTTAACTGTCTACTTATACAAATAATAGAAACTTTATCTTAAAAGTTTTAAATAATAGTAGAGGATGTGAGAGGATTAAATTTATATAGCCAGAGGAGGAATTAGATTATTTTCTGATAATATTGTATCTCTGATTAGGCAATTCCTAAATAATCAGAATATGATTTTTCTTATGAGAGTTCATGACCTGTGTCTAGAAGTGCTACAGAAGCCCTGTGAGTTTTGAGGAGTCAAATGAAAGGAGGTGCAGATCTAAATCATGTAGGCATGAGGAGGATTCAGAATCCAGTTCCTCTCATCCTTGAACCATCACCAGGACACTGTGCAAAATCAAGCTTAATATCTGTTTCTTTGATTCACCTAATAAAGCCTGGATCTTCATGTTTTTTAAGGAGAGATACAGACACTCTTTATCCATAGAAATATATTACTGGGTCTACATATATATTTGAAGTTAAAATCCAAGGGAACTCTGAGGGAGGACAGTTGTACATCCATTCAAGGTTGGACAGAAATTGAGGTTGAGAGAGCTGAATCACTGGCTAATAACCTCTTGTTCATTATCTAGACCTAAAGGATTTTAATTTTCTTGAGATTGTTTTATTCCATGCTCACTTATTCTGATACAAAGTAATGAATAGTTACACAATTTTCTGTTTTCTGAGAAAATAAAAAAAGAAGCAATAATTACAAATGACATTATTCCTTAGAAATAGGCACTTCTAATATATTTAGCATTGCACCTGAGAAAATGCTCTTGTATTAACTCTGGGGACTTGTTCTTATTGGCAAAGTATGCCTTCCTACATCATATTAAGCTAGTGAGACAGCTTTTCCACTGTAGCAGATTTCTGAGTTTTTTCAGGTCTTTGTATAAAAATTTATTCTGACAGCTCCATGTTTGGTCCATCACATTTCCTATCTGTTCTCGAGTTGCTAAGCAGTTTTTTGCATTACCTCCCCCATTTTTTAAATGAACACTTTTGATTCTTCAAGACTTCAGAGTTTTAATGCTTTTTGATCACTTTTCTCACTATCTCTGCACAAAGAAATATTAAATATTCAAAGTGAAGTTTTCTGCTTGACTGTTTTCTCCCTTGAAGTTATGCTCAGCATAGCACCAAATGATACCAAATTTAAATGAGCCCTGCTATATATATGAGTCTGATTTTAAATTTCTGGAGAATTTGGATCTGATGCCACATGGTAAATACATGCTTCATTTGTAGTTGTATGCTATCCAAGTGAACAAAGAGTGAATATGGTACACATATTAGCAGGAAAAAGAAGAAGAAAAAAAAAAGAAGTCAACTGGATAAAAGCTTAATTTTTTTGAATATGTGTTCAGATGAGATTCTCTAAGATAGAGATTCTGATGTTTTTCCTATAGTTGATAGATTTTTAACACTTCTTTGCAGAGGTATTTAGGGTCAGAGTTTAGGTTCTTATTTCTCCTGCTTACCATGTTTGGTTTTTTTTTAATAGATAATAGTTTTTCTCAAAATGTGTAGGCATTTCATAGTTTTTAGGTCTTCTCTTCCATATCAATTTAATGTGAATTAAATTAGCATTTTGAAAGGAGGACAGAAAGTAAGAAGACAGAAGAAGCACATATACATACACATAAGTACAGTTTTATACTTAAGCCATGTCTGCTTAAGAAGCAAGGCTAGAAACTGCACTATCAAAAAAAAAAAAAAATCCAGATAAAAAAACAAACAAAAAAACCCACCTGTTCTTAAATCCCTTTGGTCCTTGCAAATCCATCTCTGTTCCTAACGTATTTATTCTTCCTGTGTGCTAGAGAAGGGCATTGAAGAGATTAAGAAAAACAAGAATGCTACTTAACAAAAAATGATTGTGATATCAATTAATAACTGAGGCCAAAGCTCCTTGAGAAACTAGAGACAGCAGCTAAATTATGCAGGCATTATTTTGCCATGACTACAGAGTTGCATTTATCATTTAGCTCAGATATAACTAGAAAACAAATACAGGGAGCTCAATTTTTATAAAATTATTTTCAATCTAAAGCCACTGGTTGTCCCTATTAAGTGTGAAGTCCAGAAATTAGAATAATTATGGAAATTATATGATGCCTTTATTTGTCTAATCAATTAAAGCATTGTTTCACTCAGACTTTGGTCTCAGACCTGCACCTGTCACTCAGTGTGGTGTAGCTGCAATGCAGAGCAGAGGTGCAGTAAGCCCCCTCTTTCAGCTGGAAATTCAAGGATCTTTACATCCACTGATCCCTGTTATTAGTTCTCCTCCATTCTATCAAACATATTTGTCACCTGTGTTCCTCACAATTCTGTACACAAATCTCTGCCACAGTGCAGAGGAGGGATGGTAGTGAGGTTTTTTGAAGTCAAATCTTCTATTGTCTTTCTCAAGCCATTCCTAAGACAAAAAACAAACAAAAAAACCAAACAGAAAACAAAACAACAAAAAAAGCTTAGGGATTAGGCAAATTTGCATCTCGATTTTAATCAAAGTTATAGTGAGGGAGACTTGCTCCCTCAATAGAATGCCATCTTTCTACCACAAAAATTCTGAGCTTGTACAATTAAGACAATCATTTCAGGTAACAACAGCCTGATGTTTCATGTAAGGATTAGCAGGCATATGCAGAAGTCATGTTTCTGTCTGCTACCATGAATGCATGTTGGTGGATATCAATGCTGTTCCCAACAGTTTCTGAGAAGTCCTGCGTTAGCCTAATCTACAATTTCCCAGAGATACTAATAGCAGTACCTCTGAACACAGCTTTTTTTTCCAGGATATAGCCCACCTGGAAAGGTTTATTTTTGGATTACTTTACCTGGGTTTGGGAAGGATTATCAAGACCTATCTTAGAAAGTCTTTCTGCCCCACTGGTGCCCCACTTCTTACAGGGCTGAAGCTTCTTACAGTGTAAGGGTGCAGGATACACACTGGTCAAGAGCTCCTGAGGGCTGGGAGGGTGTGAGTTTCAGCTATTAAACTTTACAGATTTCAGATCCTAAAGTAACAATCATAGAACCACAGAATCATAGAATGGCTTGAATTGGAAGGGACCTTGATCATCTAGTTCCAACCCCCTGCTGTGAACAGGGACACCTTTCACTAGACCAAGTAGTTCAGAACTCTATCCAACTTGGACTTAAACACTTCCAAGGGTAGGACATCCACAGCTTCTCTGGGTAGTCAGTTCCAGTGCCTCATCACCTTTACAATAAAGAATTTCTGTATTACGTGTCATCTAAACCTACTGTCTTTCAGTTTGAAGCCATTCCCCCTTTGTCATCTCACTACATTTCTTGTAAAAAGTCTCTCTCCATCTTCCATGTAGGTCCCCTTCTGTTACTGGAACACCACAATTAGCTCACCCCAAAGCTGCCTCTTTTCCAGGCCGAACAATCCCAATTCTCTCAGATTTTTCTCACAGGAGAGATGTTCCGTGTTTCACGCCTATCTCCTTTTTCTCTCCCCTCCTCTTCTTTGGAAATTCAAGCTCTTAGATGGGGGGCATCAAAGGTCCCATGAGTCCTGTCTTGTTTTCTCAAAGGAACTAGCAGACAAATTTCTGGGAAACTGATATTTTGATATTTGGCTTCCAGACATAAAAATCCAATCTTGTATTTAATTTTTTTTTTTGCTTGATATTAATGTGGTTGTACTGTAACATAGAATTTTAATGACCAATAAAATATATAGAATTATTGAAATAAAGTAGAGGTTTAACATATCATATACTTTTATCACATACACTACTTTAGCTGAATGCAAGTTTGATCAAAATTAAATACTGTGTATTGGGACCAAATTGTTTTGAAATGTTTCCAAAGATGTAAATTAAAGTGTTATGTACCAGCAAAATATTTCAAGTCTGCCATAACATTTTCTAATGAAAAATCTTCCATCAGTTATTTTTTCTCTAACAGTCTCTGTCTATTAAAATTTGTTTCTTGTAGGGAGAACATGACATTTGTTTCATATAATTCATACTGATTTCCAGGAGATACAATACTGGGAGATAGCTTCAATTAATGTATGAGGCCTTCACTGTGATCTGGATAATGTAATGTTGCCTCTGTCACTGCAATGCTTTGCAGTAACTGCACCTGCAAAAAAATGGCAAGGCAAGAGCTCTTTAACTAATACAAAAGGAACATGATGGTAGAAAAGTTCTCTGAGAAGAAGTAGCCATTTTCTCTTGTTCACCAAACCCAAGGTTCCGGCCATCAGCTATGCTTCTCATTTGGGGCTTTTTCTCTTGTTGAGGATTGAATGAAAATAGGGGATGCAGGGATTTTCTGTGATCAAATTTCATCTTTGAATATCAATTTTTGAGACTCTTGCACACCAATAGTCTTTATTTTAAATAATATTAAGAATTTTAATATTTATTTAAATATATATTAAGTGTTTTAAATAAATATAAGTTGATATACTGAAGGAGAATGGAAAAGGTAAAAGGTCAGGTTACCCAACAGACTTTTTGCTATTTCCTTTGCCAATTCCTAGCAAAGTCTGGTGGGCGTTTTTGCCAAGAGCTGTTCTGCATGAAGCAGAATTTTGGCCCTGACTATGGAGCAAACCAGGCACAGCAAACCACTTTTATAGCTGGCAGGTCTGATGGCAAGCCATAGCTGGTTTTAGACAGACTTGGAAAATGGCAGCATCTTCTGCAGAAATGCAGAAGCATCACAAACATGTGAACTTGGCCATATCAATGTTTACTTGTGATCTGGATCCAAGTCAGAGTCCTCCCTCTGAATAATTCTGTGTTAAGAGAGGATTCAGGTCTTCTTCCCTCTATTGCTAGCTTTTATACCAAAACATCTCAGTGGGAAAATTATTTACAACTTTCTTTTTCATAAAGAGGCACTCTTTAAAAGGAACCTCTACATTTATAAAAAGGCATTCCCAGAGGCTATTAACTATTCAACTAAACAAAGACATTTCCCTCTCAGTTGGTCCTCTTCACTATCTTGTAATTTAGTGCCAATATTTACAACATTTTTGACATTTCCCTCTTTTTTCTCTGAATTCCTTTACACACAAACTTGCACAAATTGCTGTGTGACTGGTATCTTGTCCTAATGTTGTGTGCTTGGTGCTGCACTGAGACAAGATGATAGAGGTCATGGCTCATGTCCCCAGAATGTAGCCAAAGGTATCTAATTTTTTTGGTATTTCTGTCATTTTAGTTTGGTTTAGGGGTTCTCTGTTGGGTTTTTCGATCAGTTGTTTGTTTTTTATTTTACTGTCATTGTCAACCCTGAGTGGAAATTTCCCAATATTTCAAATGGTTAAATACCCTCAAAAGGATTTACAGCTTTAAATGAAGTGTTACCTCTTTCCTTGTGGCTGTGAATTAACTGAGTTCCAAGCTACCAAGGTTTCAAAACATTTCTAAAGCATGAGATGATAATGCTTCGAGCGTTATAAGATCATTCTCATTTCGCTAGATAGTGACATTTTAAAAATTGTCAGATTCGTCTTTGTTTACTAGCAGAGGATAAAGTTCTAGCTGCTTTAGTTTAACTCTTCAGTTTTATAGCCTCTTTATATGTCTGAAATTCTGGAGATTATGGAAAGGGGTCTGAGAAAGAAATGGTTTTGAGCATTCTTTTCAATAATTATATAATTGGTTGTCTCAGAGGGGAAATAGTCAGCCAGTTGTATGACATAAGGAGAAGAAATATCCATGTATATTCATGCTTCTATCCTACCCTTGTGTGTTTTCCTGTGAATTCATACACATTAAGCCATGTTTTAGTTTGTAAGCTGCAGTATTACACATGTAAAATAGAATGAAAGATGCATCTTCTGGTCCTTCTTGTATTTAGCAAGAGATACAGCTACAGGGAACTGTAGCTTTAACATTTCCTGTTAGGAAATGCTAAATACAATATTGTATTTCTTCCTGCATTTTATCCTTGGCTATTGAAGAGAACTATTGCATGTCATTAAACAGTTGATGTGTTCCATCCCAGAAACACAGTTCATTTCACTGAACAGAAATTCAAGGTAGCAGACACCATGTCAGAATGGGAGCACAAGGCTGTGCCTGCATCTGCACTGTGCATGGAGAAGGTTCCCCCATATGTTCACATGCTGTGGACATGGCTGCACATACAAGCATCATCAGACAAAAATCTGACTGAATATCAACGTCTTTTCCCATTGCACTAACAGGACTTTTTCACTCTGTGACTTTCTGGGAACAAAAATCCTATTTTTATTCTCCTACATTGCTCTGTAATTTGTAAACAGAATAGTAATTTTAATGGATAGCCTCCCTAGTTTTTGGGTTTTTTTCTTTCAACTCCAGGGCATTTAATGCATCTTTAAATCTTGAAAGAGATCATTGCACAAATTCACGGTAGGCAGTTGATGCTTCTTCACTCTGAAGAAGTTTTGACTCTTTTAACTAAGAGTATGAATCTAGTGAAATGTATATCAAGAGACTCAACTGAAATGTACTGTGCAAAAAGGGTAGTAACATACTAAGTCACATTTTCCATCTGCCTTGGTATGTATAATGGAGACGAGATTTAAACATATTTTGACTTTTGTATGGTTATATTAAATACAACTGTAATGCCCTTTTGCATGTTTTTTATAACATTGTACAATGCATTTTCCCCTTTAGGGGAGGGGGAATGAGATGCCTGTTGCTATGTTCATGGGCAGAAATCCTTACCCAACAGTCCTTAGTTGTAGTGCTGGCTGATGGTTCAACTTCTTGATCTTAAATGTCTCTTTAACCCTCGTGTTTCCATGATTCTGTGGTTCTAGGTCATGTTCCTTAGTCTCCACCATGACTCCACTCCCAGGATGAATCCATTTTGTTCTCCTCACAGGTTATCTCTGCTGCTGCTTGTGTTTTGTGGTTCCTCCTTCTTGAAGACAGGAGGCCAGAACCACATGAGATAGACCAAACCATTTTTGCTAAATTTGTAGAAACATAGAATATTTTGGATTAGAAAACACTTTTGAGTCTAATAATAAACCTAACGCTGCTAAGTCCACCATTAAACTGCGTTCCTAAGTGCCACATCTATACATTATTTAAATATGTGCAGTGATGGTGACTCAATCACTTTTCTGGGCAACTGTTCCAGTTCCTAATAGCCATTTCCATGAGAACATTTTCCTATTATCCAATCTAAACCTCCCCTGGTACAACTTGAGGATATTTCCCCTTGTGCTTTCTGGCAGCTTGTTGCCTTCAAGAAGAGACTGGCCCCCAGCTGGCTACAGCCTCCTTTCTGCAGTTTTAGAGAGTGATAAGGTCCCTCCTGAGCCTCCTTTTCTCCAGGATAAACATCCCCCAGCTCCCTCAGCTGCTCCTCACAGGACTTGTGGTCCAGACCCTTCACTAGTTCTATTGCCCTTCTCTGGACACGCTCCAGGCACCTCGATGCCCTACTTGTAGTGAGGAGCCCAGAACTGGACACAGGCCTCGAGATGTGGCCACACAACAGATGTTTTTCTCTGCAAGAAAAGTACAGCTACTTCTTCTGTGGGATAAGTATAATCCTACTTCAGTTTAGAACATATTTCCTGTCTTTAATATCACATATTTTCTTGACCATCCTCTCAATTTCTTTTCTGCTTTATTTCTACTTTGGAAATTAGATTTTGCCATTTGACTTTTTTCCTAATCTCTGGCACACAGTGTGTACTTATCAGCTTCCACACATCACCACGTAGCTGCAGCACACTTTCATTTCCCCTTCTTCCCAAACATATCGTGCTTCTGTAACTGTGCCAATACAAATGTCTTTGGGCAAAGCATCACCCTTAAAGACGCCAAAATGCAACTATACTGCCTAGTCTTTCCTGAAGGGAGTTTTGCAGATGTAAATTCCCTAGTATGTCTGATATCTTATAGAATAAATTGAATAGATGAGCAATGATTAATGATATTTAGTTTTGACTATGTAGTATCTATGTTCTTTGGAAATTAGGATACTAGGTGCACAAGTTGGAGCAATTCAGGGAATTCCTCATTTCCTTAGCACATAAATACCTGAATTGTGTTTTTTCTTCATATGCATTGGTTTTCACCATTTTCAAAAAAATAGGACATTACAATGTATTCTATTTGGATAATGTTGGATCAGAAGGATTATTTTTTCCACCTGAATAAAGCCAGTGATATCTCTGTTCTATTACATTATGTGGTCAATTCAGCATTTCTTAGTATTTCTATGAAAGATGTTGCTAGCCTCATTCTTTGGGTTTGCTTAAGAGAAGTAGTATGTATGGATAGATAAATTAATGATGCTGCAACTTTATCATGAATTTATGAAGAAGCTGTAAAAACCTAATTATGGAAAACTCCATGAGGCTCCAAGCTCACAGCAATGCCTTTCCAGCTGGGCCCAAGTTTCTCCCAGAAGATCACCATATTAAGCACTGATAGCTAAACCCCGATGATAAATCTGTACTGTAGTCAGAAGTGTAGATCTGTGCCCTTGCTGGTGCACTGCCGTAGGAGGTCCTAAACACATAACTCCCTGTTCTGTTATGAAATTGTCTGTATAACCATCACCAAGGGTTTAATCCACCCCTCTGAGCTACATGGGAGCACTAACATTTCTCTATCACAAAAGTTACTGTGTCTGGAAGTTGTCCAGAGGCTATGGTCATAGTTGCCATAAAAACACGTAAAAAAGAGAGTTTGCTTCCTGAAAATATTTTTAATCTGAAAACTGGAGAAAAATTTTGATTTTATTCCCTGAAGGGGCATGAATTCACCAGACTTCCTAATTCTAACATTCAAATATTAAATTCCTTTAGAGGAGAATTGCTATGAAGTCATCTGCATGGTAATATAGTACCTTGCAGATTTAGCATTTCATTCTTGGAATTTCCATAGGGTTTTTTTAAAATCATGAGTTTCTCTCTATATCAGAAAAAGAATAAGAATAAGAATATTTACTCTTACTGCTTGGGAATTCTTAGGATGGCTACTGAATAGTCCACTAGATCACTGTTTTGTTTCCTAAACTAATTTCTGATTGACTGCAGTTGTGAAAATATGGTCATCTAGGGATACTCGTCATCTGCAGGGGTTGAAGGAACATGTTATGAAAAGTTTAGCTCCTAGGGAAGACAGCCATGTTTGAAGACTTTTTTTTTAAAATAGACCACACCTTTAGGTGACTTGTTGCCCAGATTGTCCAGCTCAGCTGCTCTCAAAGTAAAACAAAGTGGTTTTTATCAGTAGACTGTGAATCAGGAAAACATCCCTACAGAGGAATAAAGATATATTGTTTACATTTACTGTTGGAATTGCATATTGCAGATCTAGAAGACCAACCTCCCTAGACAAAAAAAGAAAATTGAGAGGATCTCTTCTAGGGCAGCCTGGAGCCTTTGATCTGCTTCCACTGTAGAGGAAACATTTTTGTGCTGGATGTTCACTGCCCTGTATTAATTTTTGTCTCTGCCACAGAGAGACCAAGGATGAAACTTTAACTCTGACATTTCTCAGTGCATTCATAGACCAGCTCCTCTTTGTGCTGTGACTTGCAGATGGTTAAAAACAAACCCAAGATTCGGCCCCAGGTTTTATAATTGGTTAATAAATAACATAGAAAAGGGAAAAGCAGTCATAAACAGACATACGGGGCTTTGTTTCAGAGTCTGTAATTCATGTTTCTATTGCTAGGATCAATGTAGCGCAAGGAAATTCACATTTGTTTTCTCTGTACATGAGTGATTTTGACACTTCATCTTGCAAATGTGCAAATAACAGCACTTTTATTTAATGTCAAAACCTAGAGCCTTGCAGCATCTGTGGAATGCCCCCAGAGTGCTTAGAAATAAGACTGAAATGAAAAATTATTCTAAATTCTTCTGCTGCTTTCAATGGAGCATGGAGCAATCAGACTTGTATGAATCAGATTTATTATAATGCCAGGCAGGAGGCACTATATAGTGTTTTCAACAAGCATTCCACTAATATATAGTGTAAGAAGCAACATAATTATCAAACCTGAGTTGAAACTTTACTTTTACAAAGGCTTTCTGTTTGTATGTTTTAAGTATTGGTATTGTCAGCCACTACAGAGACCATTTATGACATCTGCCAAATTCAGAAGATGCATTTTTTGGTGCGTGCAACTTCTTAAACAGGTACAAAAGGCAGCCAGCCTTCTGCTCATGGATAGTGGCAGCTGAGGAGCTTCCTCTAAAATAAAATAAATACAAGATAAAGTGATGTGCTAAACTATTTTTTTTCATAGAGAATTTCATTCTTTCCTGTTCACTTTTCAAAATATGAAAAGAGACATTTTAATTTATAAATTAATATTTTTTCAGCTTCATCAAGGTTTCCAAATGTTCAGAACAGTCCTTAAATGTTGTCTGACACTTTTTTTTAAACTCGGTTGTAAAAAACAGTATTTCCTGCACTTAACTGCTTTTTTAACTCGAAGAAGACATACAGCATTCAGAAAATTGTAGAAAATCTCATTTCTGAATGCCTTCTTTTTCCAGCATGCAATATAAAACAAGAACTACAAAAATTATTTTATTCATAAAAAAATAACTAGAATAAAAGCAAGAAAAATCTGTTAAATTCATGTCTTAAATGAATTGTTTGCAATTTAAATGAATGCTAGCTGACTTCTTTCAACTCAAATTCCCACAGTTTCTTTTAAACTAGTCTGATTGTAGTGTTTTGAACAGCTTCCTTTAGACATCTATCTGACCTGCAGTTAGGATTAGGAAATTGCTTAATGCTATGTCATTTACTTAAGGGATTCCCATTACTGCAGTGAAGACCATGGGAGAAGTTCTGGCTGAATTCCATGCAGGGGTCTGGACTGAATGCAGACAGGAGTAGCAGCTGTTTTTTGGAAAATCCTTTGTTCATCTGTTCCACTCCCAGCCAACTCCACTTGGCCAGTTCCCTATTCTCACTGGACAGGGAGCACAGATGGCAAACTGTAGATTATCTCCAATTTAGCTGGAACTAGGTGCCCAGATTTCTTGGGACAGGACATAGACATATTTTCCCACATATTTTTGAGTCTTTCATATTTTTTCCATACCTTTTCTTAAAACTGAAAATTTTGGAAACTCCAAAAGAAGCAGTGAATATTTCAGCAGACTCAGAACCTGTATTCTCCCCTTTTTGGATCAATACTTTTACCCTGCTTTAATTCTAGAAATGAACTTGTACTGGAGATACCCAAGAGAGACACTGATATGCGCTGAACAATAAGGAGTGCCTACTGTGAGAGCCGTCAGCTGACATCCAAAAAATCCATGAATTTTTACAGTCTTCTCCTTATAGGTCATAACACTTTATTTATTAATATAAATCGTTCTAGGGAAAGTGCAGCCTCAGCAATAACCAGTGGTGAACTGAGCTGACTGGAGCAGCTGGAAGTCATCCAGGTTCCTCTCCAATTGTGGGAGCTGCTGCTGGTGAAAAACCTGCTGATATTCACTCCTGCCACAGGGTCACATCCTGTAAGTTCTGAGAGCTGGTATAGATGGAGCTTCAAAGTTATTTGGAGATAAAAGAATCTGGGTGCATTTGGAAAAAGTTCTTGTGGCAATGTAAAGGGCAATGAAAGAAGGAGAAACAAGACCAATTTTAAAGCTCCTTTAAGAATTTTATCATAAGGACTTGGCATCTAATAGCCTGATGGAAAATCAGAAAAATATTTCTCAAAAATTCAATAAACCCCATAGATGGGTCTCAAAGGACAGAGTAGTAATCAAAAAGCTAAAATAGAGGGCTGTTTAAGCTCCTGGTACAAGTGAACAAGCTGTTAAAAATCAAATGGCCTCAGATCACTTTTTTATATTAAACTATTTTATGAATCTATCCTATTTAAGTTTCATAAGATGAAACACTGACAATTTTTGAAAGGGAAATATGAGACTACAATAAAATTTTCTGTTATGCTTCCTCATGGATATTTCATGAAAGTGTTTTAATTAGGTGGGTGAATAGGCAATTAATAAATTCCTGACTAACCTGAGTACCAATCAAAGAGGTTTCTTGAAGGATTTCTTTAACTTATCCTGAAGTTAATTTGATATATTCTTCTTGTATTATCAGATTTTAAATCAAATTAATTATTAAGGAAGAGTAAGGAATATATTTGGTTGCAAAATTGTATTTTTAAAGCAGTGAGTTGTAAACCCTCCGGAGGAACACAAAGGCCTTGGGATTTACTGAAAAAGCTTTGGAAAAGCTTCTGAGACAGCTCACACCTTCTATGGGAACAATATAGACAACTAAAAAAAGATGACTCAGGTTATCAAAAACTTAGAGAAACTCTTCAAAAGATTATACCTTTCTATTAATATTATAGGCTGAAAATTGTTTAGAAACTAAAAAAAAAATAAATTAAAAAACAAAAAAAAATCAAAGTTAATGGATTGTGATGCAGGGGTAGCATGGTGAAAATGAAGGAATGGCACACTAAAGAATTGGATAAAGCCCTTAAAGCACCTGACAAGAACTAGATAGAGGCAACAAAAAAACAACAAAACCAAACTCAACAAATTTTAGGTTTCTCTTTCTATATTTAAAGTTCTTTCCTGTATCTTCAGAGCAGGAGAAATGTACGCTAAAGCAGATTAAAATACAATGAATCATTAATCTTGTGCAACACGGAGAGCCTACTCAAGGGGAGACAGAGCATGACCCAAACTCGCAAACCACGTAGACAGAGGAGATAGATTTCCATTGTTCTTTAGTGGCCCTCAGTCATGCACGGTATAGTTTCTCACACTTCCATCTTTCCTACAAAAGCACTTGAAAAGCTTTTCTGCTTGCATTAATGTAGGGCAAAATCCAATACAAAACATTAAGAATTTTTCAGGGGACATAAATATCTTGTCTGTGCAGTTGGTAAGTACTGTGCAATTGTTCTTCTTATGTGCCTCTTATAGTATATTTTTTGCCCTAATGTTGTCATTGCTGTTGATATGACTGCTTCAGAAAAACCTTCTGATCCTCACACTGTACATTCCTTGCTGGAGTCCCTCTGTGCTTATGTGAGGGTAATGGGATAGGGAAGAGTCGCATCCCAGGGAAGAGCCTACCACCTTTGTGGCTGCATCCAACCCTTACTTAGCTGTTGCAAGATAAATATAGGTAAGAAGTTAGTGTAATTCTTAACTTCTTAAGTTAGTGTAATTCTTAACTTCACTGCTTGATGACTTAGCTTCAAGTGTGCTGATTTTCTCCTGTATTACTTCAGAACTGTGCTATCATTTCAGCTGACTCTGAAGTCCCAGCACCTAGCTTTTAAAATTCTCTGATTATGAAGTCCACAGAACTTGCATAGAGTGAGTATTATAATAGAATGCATCTCTTTTAGATTTTTCTGACTGGAATTCCAAGTGCTGTCTTGTTAACCTGTGTAATTATTATGCTATTAGTTTTCACCTATCAAGCGCCTGGAAGTCTGCTAATGTAGCTGAATTTTGATTTTTTGTTTTAAAGCAAATGTCATGCACATAAAGATTGAGGTAGATCACATTAATGATTGATCTATTGAAAGCTTTGAGCTTTTACTGTTCAGGCACAGTATCCCCTGCTATGTTCTACAGTCTCCTGTCAAGCACTGCTTGCACTGTTTTTAGTCCCCGATAATGGGTAGCACTCCTATCAGTGACACAACACTGTTTGTTACAATGAGCCCTGGGACAGAAAAAAACGATCAACAGTGTGGAGCAGCCTGCAGGTCTCCAGTCTTTCTGAATATTGGTGCATTCAAAGTTCACAGAGTTAGATGGAGCTGCAAGGGGCAGTACTGCTCTGCTAGCCCTGGCTGTCCCTTCCTCTCCTTCCCTGCAGCTCCACCAATGGCTCTGTGACCCAATCCAACCACAAATTCGTCTCAGAGGTAGATAAATTGAATTTATCTACAACAGCTCAAATCCTAAGGCTGACACAAGGTGGAGGTCGGAAGGCGTATCTGGAAGTGAAGAGAAAGGTTGCCAGCAGCTTGTTCTTTTACGAATGCAACCAAGACCTCTCAGCTGCAGAATGAGATATACTCAAGTGGAGGGGCTTGTTCTGGAGCTGCACAACCGGGGACAGGCTGGTTGCAGCCCCCTGGCTGACAGCCAGCTTTCTCAGCCCTGCAGGACATTTCCTTGTGCACAGAGAAATCCTTGCAGCCTCAGCATGCAGCCTATTCTCCAGAATGACATGCCAGGCCCCTGTTTATATGGTGCCTCTCAACCATAACAGAAGTATACCATGGTCTTCCAGACTCACTTTGTCCATCTAGTTTCTGGCTGGGATAAATGGACAAGTTAGACAAATTTCACCCTAACAGTAATTCTGAAAGAGAAAGAGGGAGGAGGGAGGAGAGACAGCAAAAAAAAAAAACCAAAACAACAAACAAAAAAAACCCACCTTTCAATCATCAGGTTTTCTCATAAGTCTGATAGATCAAGCTGAAGGAAAAAAATTATTTGCTTCTCTTACAGCTCTGAGAATTGCAGTGAGATTTGATCAATTTCTTTATAGGCATCTCAGGATGCCAATCAGCATTTGACAGGATCTCAGAACCACTTCTATGCTGCTCTGATATGATTTTTTTCAGCCCTGACTGTGAAGACATTTTCTTTCAAGGGTCTCTGTTCCACATTCCCTCTTCAGAAAATCAACAATATGCAGCCACATCTGAAGGCTACCGCATCAGATCATGACCAAATATGTTTATGAATGAGACTGTAATTCTTACCTTGGTGAGGTGAAGTTTGGCTGAGTGTTGTTTACATAGGTTATGGTGTTCTAATTCAAGACAGAGGTTGCTAACTTTTGAGTGTGCCACTGAAGTTTGAAAGCAACAACCCTCCAGACACACACTCACACATAAAATTGAGGAGATGTTGCAAGTGAGAATGTAAAACAGCAACTTAAACCCCAGGGTAATAGGTGAAAGAAAGTTCCAGGCCCATGATAAATGTAAGAAAGCCAAACATGTTAAGATACAGGTGATAACAGTTAGATCTTCTAGAAACCTTACCATTCTAATAAAAGATTAAGTGCTAGAAGGACTAAAAATAAAATGTTAATGGACAATAAGAAACTTACTGAGACTAAATACTACATTAATTTAATCATTAACAGTATACATTAGCATGATGTCAGGCAAAGTTTATATTTAATATTTTTAAAGGCGTTTTTTGTTTGTTTGTTTTTATTCTGATCTTTGCAATGCTTGCAGTATTGAGCAAAGTATTGTCTACCTCAGTAAAAACCACTAGGTGGTAAAATACAACAGGTTAAGGGCAGCAATACTTTCTGGGTAATATTTGTTAAAACAGTTCTAAATTTTAGACTAAACTTTTTCATACAGTTTCAGTACCTATGAATTCAAAATGAGAAAACATGCACAACAGAGACTGAAATGAGGCCCGACAAATAAAGAGAGCCCCTTGCTATCCAATCTAGTTCTTGGACAACCCATCCATTAAGAAAGGCTAACTCTAATGATACAGATTTATATTTCTGGGTGATTATATGAGATCAGTGGTGTAGAGATAAGTATTTTGTCCACGCAAAGAGCCTCTTTTTATTTTTCAGTGTGTCGTGGTGTTCCAAGGGTAAATCACCAGGTCACCACTCTGAAGCCACTGGGCAGTACCCAGACTTGTTTATTCTTGGAGGCAGAGGCTGAAAGAGTGAGCCAAGCAGCAAGTGATGTTGAGACACAGAGTTACACTCTGAGATGAAATATGTTTCTCAAGAATGTTGTCTCAAGTTTGATGTCAAAGGAGAAAAGTGTGGTATAAAGTAAGCAGATATAAGGCAAATCTCATTGAAAAATCAAGAAATTATAAAAGAACATATAAGACTGTTCAAAACTAAAGTATATTAACTTGAATGTCTTCTTTTCCTTAAATGACCCTGGGTTTTTTCTATGCAGTTTTCAGATTCACACCTTTCTGAAGTCTTTTCCTGCCTCCAGCCTTTCAGTTCTCATTTTCTCCAGGACAACTAGGACATAACCTTCCAGATATCTTTCTGTCATTTTATTTTATTGACACTTGTCCTTCTTTTCTGTTTGCTTAATCCCCTTTCCACTATGTGAGTATGCTTCTAATGTCACACTAAATGATGACTGTCTGCCTTTCTGGGCACCAGCTGTATCTTAATTTCTTAGTGGGTGACCACTTGTTGAGGCTCAACTGATAAAAAACTCACCCTAAAGGCAGAATGTGTGATACTTGAGTAAAATTGTATTAACATTAGATCATAGAGCTGCTGAAGTCTCCAAGGAAGGTTTGAATATAAACCAATTCACCCAGGGTCTGCTTCCCTTTCTAACTAGCTTGCAATGCAAGTTACATTAAGTGTCATGTTCTGTGATGTCCATTTATTTATTTCTAGGTAAATATATTCTGAGAGGCAATTTCCTTCTGCAGATGGATGTCTTTGAGTTACTGTTTCCTGTTTATTTTCCCACATTTCATTTTCTTGTAAATCTGAAGTTTACAGTTCATGCTGAGATCAGAACTGGTTATAAAACTTAAATGCCATAGTGAGAATAGCTGAAAGTCAGAGTGCACTGACATTAGATCACTTTAGCAAGTCCTTGATACACAATGAAAGCCCATTTCAAAGCAGTTCTCTTTTTATAAAATGATGTATTTTTTAAATCAACTCCTCTGACTTATTTCCTGAGATACCTGCAAGAATGAGGCCTTTATGTGTACGACCAACCTTCTGTTTGCTATTTTTAAAAAGTTGCTAAATTCGTTTTTGAGAAGACAAAAACAAATACGTGGATATTGAAATATGTTACATTCATATTATGTTAACACATAATTTTTTTTTTTATGGATCTCAGGTTTTTTTTAAGTACTTTAGATGTACACAGGTATGTGTCTTTTCAATTAAAAGTCAAAGGTCCCTCAGAGCCTTTCATGGATGGTGGTGGAATATTGCTAGATTTTGGTGTTGTGTCTGTTGATCAAGCCACCATTGTTTTTCTAACTGTTGATAGAACAAAGATGAGTAAGGTCTGATTAGTTTGAAGATAGGAGAGTTAGTGAAACTGAATAGCTGCCTGAGCCAAAAAGAAATACTGCCAGGAAGTGAATGATTCTTTGGAAATTGTTTTGAAATGTTCAACCAAAATTCATGTCATCGTTGTATTTATCATTTTTTAAGCCACCAATAGAAAAAGAATGACAGAAAGGAATGAAATATGACAGTATGAGATGTAGTTTACGGTGGGAAAAAAAATCAAAATTTCACAGTAAAATACACGAAGCAGATCCTAATAGGCATGTTAGATTACCAAAATTGCCTGTTATGAGCAGATTATAAGTCTAGCAGACACATATTTTTACACAGTTTTGCACAGATTTTTAATGTAGAAGCTAAACCCTTTCAGTTCAGGAAAATATTTTAGAACTCATAATTTTCAGGTTATTGCATGATGTTCTAAGTTATAACCCCTTATGCCACTCCCTCCATAGCAGTTTCAGAGATAAAATGGCTCTTGGTGCAACTTTTGCTATGATGTGCTCTACTCACATGTGTTTATTGGGACATTACAAAGAACAGCCACAGTCGCCACTGTACAATGCAGCACGCATTGGTTTTCATTTCTGAATCCATGTGGGTGCAGGGACAAGAATTACAAGTGTCTTCAGTACTGTACCTTTCTTAATGCAGTTTCTCAGCTTGTTATACTGTTCTTGTTTCTTTAAGAAAGACAATTTTTAAGCAGCAATTCATATAACAAGTTCTTACCTGGCAGGGTCCTTGAACCCTGGGATTTCTGGCAGGAAAGCTGGTGACATTGCTTGTGGCACGAAACAGTCCAGATCATATCCAAGATAATGTTTAAGAAGAATACTGAGAGGGTGCTTGGAAACTCATTTCTATTCACTCCTCCTCTGGTCTTTGTCTGCTGTCAAGCTTTCTGTCATTTAATGTGTAGAATGATAGGGCCAGCTTGTCTGTTCCAAATTAGACCATTCAATTATTTTGATTTATGAATAGCTTATGGATAACTGCATACTAGGAAAAAAGTTTAGCCAATATTTTTGTGAATTTGAAAAAGATGGCAAGTGGTACAGAGATTTTTTTTGAGGTAATGCTACTTTTATGTGTGAAAAATTTCAGTATTTCTACCAAGTACATAATATCTTCCAAGTCGTGGAGTTCTGCCACAGCTTCTCTTTTTGTTTTGCACGCTGCACCAGGCAAACAGAAGGAGCCCATAAACTTTTCAGCACACAATATTGCCATGAACAATGACTCCTTTTATAAAGATCACTTTTTGTTTGAGATAGATAGAAACAAAGCCAGTTGCAAGGTAATTATAACCTGAAAGGAAAGCATGCTGGATTGTGATTCTAGGGTATTAAATGACTGTCACAAGGTTGGAAGTAGGTGTACTGGCAAAGGAGCCCAGGAATTCCCTTGAGGTTTCTTGGGAATTCATGGGTAGGTTCATTGTTATCATGATGCATTCTCCTGTTGTATGAAATACCAGCATGGCCAGCCCTGTTTCCCTGCAGGCAGAAGATGAGTCCAGAGTAGTCTGGGGACCCAGAGTTGGCAGATAAAGCAACAGAGCTTTCTGGTTTGGCTTGATGAAGAATTCAGGTCCACATGCTTTCTGTGTGCTCTGGGAGGTCCAGCAGCTACAGAGTGACTCAGAGTTTCTAAATCAGCCACTTGAGTTGTGCTCATGCACTTAAGCGTGTAGGTTTATGGCAGTTTTGGCAGAGAGTTTTCTTTTCTCAGGAAACAGGAGTGCATCAGCAGCAGGTCTACTGGTTTGTGTATCATATTTACATAAATGGAGGTTCACATTTAGGACAAGAGGACACAGTCTTTAGCTGTGCCAGGGAAGGTTTAGATTGGACATAAGAAGCTCTTCATGGAAAGGGTGATTGGGCATTGGGATGGACTGTCCAGGGAGGTGGTGGAGGTGTTTAAAACTGGATGTGACACTGAGTGCCATGGCCCAGTTGACAAGATGGTGTTTTGTCATAGGTTGGACTTGGATGATCTCAATGGTCTTTTCCAACCTAGCTGATTCCTTGATTTCTGTTATCCTGAAATGACTGACATGGATTCATAGGGCTGGCTTACATTAACAGTAGGTAATGATCAAGGGTAAGGAAAAAAAAGGAGTAAATTTGAATAAATAGGAATGAGATAAATGATTTAAATTGGAGAAACAGCAAGAAATAATGTGCCCTGGGAAAATTACTAAAATGATCTATGGAGAGTGATATTGTTGAAGAGCTACTGTAATTATGTAAAGTAGTCAGCAAATCCAGGGAGCTGTCACATGTTTTATCAAACTGGCTAATTTGCTCTGTCATTTCTAACAACTTCTTCATTCTATGTGGTCCACACAGACATGCCTTCATATGGTAAAGATTTTTTCCTTTGCATTTAGACTAACCATTATAATCCATTCCCTTTGTTGTTAAAAGACTGCTGATAATTTAGAAATAATTAAAAGCTTGTACACGAAACATTCATCCTTCATTTTCTAAGATTAAATTCCTATTAGAAGTTTTCATTCTCTTTTTGATTAGAACTGCATGTCCCAGCAAGGGCTTGTGAAATCATTTCAGTATGATCAACACTCAACTTTCAACCAAATGTCAGGCTGAGAAATATATGAATGCTATAACTGTTTATCAGAAATCAGTATTCTGAGCATTGGTTTCTCTCAGGCTTTTTAATCCTTGACCTTCGCTACTTATTTATTTATATATTGATTTGCTGTCAATTAAGTTTGTTATTACAGTAAATTATTTACAGTAAATTAAAATCACAATGTATGATTGTCTTTTGTCTAGAAAGGATGAAATATATACTGAGGCTAGCATTATATAGAAAATATAGTGTATAGTTGTAAATACACTTTTATACGTATAAATTAGGAAAGAATCCTTAATTGAAAGAATTCCTCAAAACAACTCAGACTTCTAAAGAGCTGGAAATCAGAATTATATGCTGAACTCCATATTAAAAGGTCTGTTATTAATGTTCCATTATCAAAAGCTCTGCAAAAATAAGAAGTGTCAAAACTCGCACATGTTGATATATAGCCCTGATGCTTGACAACCTCACTGCAAAGAGCAGGTTGAGGAAAGGTGACAAGAATAATTCCTTTGAACTGTTAAAGCCTTTCTCACCTCTACTGCTCTCATTCCCTTTTTCCTCCCCTAGCCTCATCATCCACCGTGCCCTCTCCACATTGCTTCTTGTTCTGCTTTAATTTTTCAATTTGTTTTGAAAGACAACAAAAATTTCCTGTCAAGGTAATATTTCAAGAGCTGGAGAAGAGCAGCCAGCTCTGACTGGCAGTGCTCTTGCAATCTGCTGTGCAGTCTGCCAGGGTCATGCTGTAGCACACCAACTTCCAAACGTCAGGATCCTTCAGTTTTCCTACACAGTGCTCCAGCTAAGCAGGGAAAGAAACTCTCTCTTCTTTCATATACTCCTCCTCCTCCTTTGTCCCGTTAAGAAGGACAATTCAGAAAATAAACATTATTTTTTACGGGAGCTTTGCAACATTTGCATGTGAACCACGTAACCTAAGCATTGAAGCAAAGCTAGAACTGTGTGAATACAATTTGTGTGGAAGCAAAATCTGGCTGCTATTTAGGTATTTCAAAAGCAGCTGAGCTCTGCCCAAACTCAGTATTTGTTCTGAATGTGCTGACCATGAAAACCTGGCAACATAGTTAAAACTGAGATCAATGCATGAGATAGCAGATAATAATCTGCTTCTAGAGTCACCAGACAGATCCCAAAGGATCCAGGTTTCATCTGCTAACATCAGAGAGTTCAGTGCTTCCAAGGTGCTCATAAACTTCCCAATCCCTTAGGCAGGAGGCTCTGGGGAAAAGGAGGGCAGGAAAAGAAGCAAGGCAGCAGCAGTGGAGGAGTGGTACCTGCAGATCTTTCAGCTGATCTCCTCCTGAGTCATTCCAAAGAAAATATTTACATGTCTAACCTACAAGTGTGAATTCTTAGACATCATATGGGAATCTGATAAATAAGGATTAGGAGGCAGGAATCTCTGCATCATAGTGCAATACTTCAGAGTCATCCAAAAGGGTGATTTTTGAAGCACAGAACTCATATTTGCACTAGAAAGTGAAAGTCTCTTGCTTCCAGGAGCAGTGTTTATACTGAACACTCCAGTGCCATTTCCAGAAGGGACAAGAGTTGTGTATGTCCTGCCAGGAAACTTCTTTGGAAATTTAATGGCCATTAATATATATCAGTGCAACTTTTAAGTATGTTGTAATGTCTCTTTTTGTGACGAGAAGCACTATTGCCTACGGTTTGGAAAATGAAATTAATATTCTCTGTGTGGCAGACTCTTTGTGTGTAGCTTTTGCATTTAACAAAAGGAAATTATATAAAAGTCTGGGCTGTCATTCTCAATTTTGTACATGACCCTTATGAAAATAAGAAAAAAACTCACCAATTTTTCTATTGGGTTTCCAAGCAGAATTCATAACTAAAAGGAAAAAAAATACTTATTCCTTGAATAAGCCAGTGCAAATAACCAAAGGACCTTTCTTTATTTGAACAACACTCAACCAAATTTCTTTACAAACCCCAATTGCAGTCGTTATATCCAAACTTGTTTGCTCTGCCAACTTGTAGAACCTGTCACAGTATATGTTATGAATGCTACACTATGACAGAGTCTGTATATCCACAAAAATATTTGGCATACACTGTGTAATTCTCTTTGCAGACTGAAAAGGAAAATGTTAATGCCAATCAGTTCTTTATCACCAGAGCTGGGAGTGGATAGTTTTAGAAATGAAAACAAGGTGCACAGTCCAAGTCCTTATTCCTGCTCGTTGTCTATTGTCAGCAGTCATGTGCTTGTTTTATGTTACTCCACGGTGACTGGATGACTAGTGAAATTAGAAAAGAAAGGCTGTATTGTTTCAAAATATATGTTTTGGAAAATGTTTGCATAAGTATATGACAAAAATACCAAATGGAGCTTTAAAATTTTGTCTTCCCAGGATATTTGATATAACTGTATGAGAGGAGAAAGGAAGAAAAGAGTGCATGCAGGAGGCAGTAGGTTTTATATTAATGTCCTTCCTTCTGAATCAGTTAAATGAATAACTGCACAATCAAATCTATAGGAATTAGGAGAGTTACTTCTAGTCTGGAAAGCAAATTTTAGCATAATGTCTGACAGGAGATGGTCTAGGATGTGGTTAGAGGGGTGGAGCTGTAGCAGAAGTTGTACCTTAGTAAATTACTGATGAATAATTCTGATAATGAAACAAAACTAATTATTGGCTTGTGATGGCAACTGTAAAATACAGTTTTTGCTTGATGATGCAAACAAGGCTTGACATTGATGAAGATTAATTTAGACTGGAGAGTGCAATGTTTTGAAAATTCAAATTAAATCAGAGCTGGTTTAATTTGCAATATTTGTAGGAGAGATACAACCAGGTGTCTTACCAACATGAACATCAAACCAGGTGATGCTAAAATGGATTACAGTCTTTTAGCCCCATCTTCCAAAGTCATATGTAAGAGGATATATCAACAGCTGTATGTTTACTCATATGTCCTTAGCTGTGATTATTCATGCTCATCTTGGGATTTCAAGGGCTGATCACAGGGGAATGATTATTCCAGCATCCATCTTCCATATTACCTCTAAGCAGGGCAGAAAGTTAACACCAGCTCCTTTTTCTTTTGAAAATGATGTATTTTCAGAGTCCTGTGGGAATAAATACACTGAATAAATTTAAATCTTCCAGTCTTTGCAGCTTTTTACAGGACAAATCAAGGAAAGGAAAGATTAATGGAACTAGATTTTACTTTAGGTCACATCAACTTAAGCTTGGAGTGACTCCTGACTTCCTAGAAAGATTGCTCTAAATTTGCAGTGATACAAATCAGAAAATTAATTGACTCATAAGATTGTATGTCCTAATTTTTATTTTTTTTAATATCCCAGAGCTTGTCTTGGCACTACCCTGAAATTTACAATGCAATTCAGGGCAATTAATGTGAATGTTAAAATAATAACCTCTTGCCCTTCCTTGAAGGTAATCACCTTTAGAAATTAATTATTTTTCATTTAGTTTTGTATTGCTACTTTGTTTTTAGAGTCACCATTTCAGCCCATGTTATTTCAATTTCAGTGACCAGGTACTAAGAAATACTGCTTATCAGACCTGCAGCAAACCAACCAGAGGTTTTGTCAACCTGATTCCTAAATTCCTCTAAAAGAAGGCAGTCCATTCATCAGATAGTAGTAAAACACCAGAAAATATATGAAGCATTTTGCTGAGGTTTTTCCCATCAGGCACAACTTAAATTGGAAACTCTGTATTCATTGCATACTTATTGGTAGTATATAGAAAACGTCATTTTTTCATATGAGAACAAACTGGTTCTTTCTTTTAATGAAAAATGTCTTTGTGTCATGACTAAGAACTAGTTGTTATGATTGTGACAGTTAAAGTTAAGTGATGTCTTAGCTGAGCTGGTGTATTACAGGATCAATTTGTGTTTGCAAAATAAAATGTTTAATTGATGTTTTTGATGTTTAATAATACAAAATAAAATGCGTAATTAATGTTTTTGATGTTTAATAATACTGAAAGAACTTCTGGATTATTTAGCTCTTACTGCTAATAACCAGATGAAAAATAATAACAGCAGAGCTGTTAGAATAAAATATGGACTTCCTATTTCTGATTTGGAGCAAGACTTAAATGTAGTCGCAGTTAATAATTATAATCATGGGAAAGGAAGCCAGAACTCAAGCATTTTAAAAGTTTGTCAGAAAACTGATTGGATTTTCTTAATGTTCTGTTGCTTCTGTAAAGGCATGGGAAATCTCCAAGGGAGAAGGGGGAGGGAGGATGGGGGCAGCAAGAGGTGAAATATTTGTTTCTCAGGGGGTTAAAGTGATTAATCAGTTTTAATCACAGCTCAGAAGACTTGTCATTCCACATCTGAAAACTGAACTCAGAAATGTGTAAGTACAGCTTCTCTTCATTTGAGACAAAAGCAGAGATGACAGGTTTTACCACCTTCCACATGTTAGAGAAGCACCATGAAGATTCAGGAAGCGTTTTTTCCTTTGGCTGGAAACATTAGGTCACTTTTACATTGAAGGGTCAGCTGTGCCTGGAGTTATTGCAGACACAGTCATAGGATGGGCCATCACTTCAGGGAGCTACTGTAGAAACAGGGAATAAAGGAATGGTCTCTCACTACAATCCACTTTGCTGTCATAAAGCCTAATATAACAGCACTATCACTCATAATTGTTCCTAGTGCTTCTAAGATTTTCCTTGCACAATTTCACCTATATTTTTACATCAATAAAGAAAATCCTGCAGAAAAACTCAAGACTAGTCAAATGAAGCTGTTCTAAGCAAGTCTGGCTGGATATGCCAGCCTTCTCACTTAAGAGGAAACTATAACTACATTTTCAAGAAACAAAATTCAGAACTTGTGGACGCATTCTTGTTGTAACTTAAATGAATTTTAAATTATGTTTCAGTATAATTTTAATTTCCATTATAATTAAATATATATTATTAATAATATATATATTATATATATTAATAATATTGTTATTATATATTATGTATTCATATTATGTGTTATAATTTATATCTATATTAATTGTGTTTTAAAATATAATTAATTTTATCTATCATAGTTCTGGTTTTCTCATTTTATTTATAAATTTCCTTTCGTTAGTGTATGATGAAATATTTGAACGCTGAGCAGGCTTGGTGACTTTTTGATTTATTTTTTTTCATTCATTTCATCTTTGACAAGATGATAATTATATTTAATTTGAATATCTTTGGAAAATATAATAAAAGAAAAACAATACTTTTATCATCCCATAACAGCCCTAATGTAACAGCCTTAATACAGATGTTATACTCTTATCTGGATGCTTTTATCTTAGAAACTTAATATGCTTCACAGACATACATAAGCTGCTTAAACAGTGTATAAGATGAAGACAGTTTATAGAAGTAAAATCTATTCTTGTAAAAACCAGTACTGTTTTGGTACTCTTGTAGAGAAACTGCATTTTTGTTAACATACATTTAGGTAGTCAATTAATGGAACTATTCATTTAGGATGAAATAAAGCTCTGCTGAGAAGATTAATACATTTTTAGGAAAAAATTTAAGTCAAAGTTTTACTGGGACCCTAGCGGGGCCTGGCTCCTGCATAAACTTTATGCTGCCTTTTTGCATGAGCGCATTTTCTACTTTGAAAACAGCAAAAAGATCTTGAGTTTTGAAATTGATTTTGAAATTGAAGGGTGTTTAAAATTAAAATTGTATGTCTCTATTTCTGTTTTTAGTTTGTGTTCTAAAGTCAAGAAGTGGCTGAGGTGCGGAAAATCATTGTTTACACAAAACATCTATAAAGCATTTTTTACAAGGACAACCTTAGATGTACCAAGTACAGCATTTTTAATATTGGAGCTGTTGTTAAAGTTTCCTTATAGGGTTATTATTTTACAATTAGATTTACTCTTTTGGGATCTGCATAGAGACCTAAAGAATATATGTTGGCTGCTATCCATGTCCACTTTTTGCAAAAAAAATATGTTCTGAGTTTGCTGACATCTGTTGTTCTCTATTGCTTCAGGCTCTGCAGCCTCCCAAGGAGGCACTGTTCTGAAAGAGCACCACAGGCATTGGGTTTCCTTAAACTGAGACAGTCCCTTCCCCAACTCTGCTCTCCACAGGCCATGAATTAATCTCTTGCTTGCTGCCTGGGGTATTCTAGAAGTTATCTACAGGTCTCCTTGGCAGTTCTTTCCTCCTTGACTTCTCCTCAATATACAGATCTAGATTTAAAGGTGGATTGATGCAGAAGTGTCTTCCCTCCTTATCTTTTCAATTGCCCTCCACTTCATAATAGCCCTGTGTGTAGGGGGATGCCCACCTCCACACTGCCTATGGGAGCAGTCCCTGGTAAGTCCCCAGTATGGTCCTTATGTTTCCTATTTGTGAAACTAGGGGAAAATTTAAGACAGCCCATACCTTATGGTCAAGTCTCAACCTTGTTTAACATTAATATAGGCTCAAATCTATAGGAAAAACCCCTGGATCCCTGCTGAGGTGAAATTAGCGTGAAGGGAGAAAGGTAGAGAAATCTTGGCACCACATATCAAAACTGAACTCTTTCTGGCTCTTATCCCCAACAGCATTCTCCTCATAAATTAATTTTGCTTACACAAATGAAAAGCCTTTAGCCCAGTTTTGAATATAGATCTTTGTACAATGTACAGAACTGAATACCTTGAATATATTTATTAACCAAATAAGATTATTAGGACTAGAATGACTTTTCACTTGGCTTGCTTTCACTCACAAACCTCTCTCTCGATCTTTCTTATATTTCTTCTCTTCCTGAAAAACCATCAAAGACTGATAAAACGTATGTCTATTGATATTTTAGATTTTTCATTTAATTCTGTCATGGAATCTGATAACTCCACATCTCCTTTGCTTTTGAAAACTTTTGTATATAAGATGCCAGTGACACCCAAAAGAGGCACCTCTGTTACACTGTGTTCTGATATAGATTTATATATGCCCAAGTCAATATGTCTCAGTGCAGAAGGTGTGAGTGGGAGACTGGCTGGATACTTTGTAAATGACCAGAATTTCTGCAGATGATTAAAAAGACATCTCTTTTCTTTAATTTTTATTGCCTTCTGGTAGGCACAATGTAGAGCTGGGTCTGGATGCGAGGTTGATTGCTGCTTTATCAACCCCATTCACAGATGGAAAATTGCCATTTGCTCTGTGCATTGTGGTAAAATTTGTGCAGATGCCACATCCATTTGAAAGGTAATTATCTGTTGGATACATGGATTTTTCTTATTCTGAGGTGTTGTGGGCTTCTAAAGCACAGTATCCATCCATGACTCACAGTAGCAGGTTAGGCGTAGGGAGAGCAGACAGCCCTGATGAAAAAACAGAGAGCTTTCTTCAAGTGCTTTTAGCTGATGTTCAAACCTGACTTTCCCACACTCTACATGGCTTTTTTTGCGTGGAGAGGACTGTGGGACAAAATAGGACATAATTGTTCATGAATGTCCAAAGCTATAAAAAAAATTTGGTATGTTCACATGAGATGGTGAGATGCAGTGAAATAGGCCCTCCAGCTCAGGTTGTGAGCTGTTTCCTACTGTATTTCATATCCTGAAGGGTTCTTCTTGCCTTTCTGAAACCTTCCTGAGAGGAGTCACACACTTTAAATCTTCTGATGACTGTTTCAGCAATAAGTAGCATTTTACAGTAAGTATCTTACCCTTTGTGATCAGTGAAACTGGTTGTTATGTGCAGCAGAGTCAAAGAGAAGAGAGCCACTCCTGATGTGAGGAATCACTGGTTTCCAACATTTCTTTCAAAAAATCCAGTAAAGGTGTTGACCATACTTTAGGAAATGTTCCAGATCCAAATCATATGGATTACATTTGACCTCACATACAATCAGCCTCAGCCCTCAGCTAGAGGTCAGTCAGTGTTTGCATCAAGTTTACATCACATTTCATCTTCTAGTAAATCTCTGGAAATAAATGTCATCTAGTCAGGCTACTCATCATCTGCTCCAGGCTAGGGTACCCTATGAAAATGTCAATTGATATCTTAAAAGTAATAGACTACCATTTTTTTCACTTTTGCCATTTAAAAAAAATACGGACATAACTAATCTGCACACAATTTAACGCCCTACAGTGTTGGTAATGAATAAACTACATTCTCTTTCTTTGTTTCACAAGTAAATAGAAAATATTATTGAAATAGTTGCTTTAACAGAGAGGATTACAAATGTAACATCTTTGGACATTTTGTGACTATTCTACTGTTCTCAGTCATTATTATTTGCAGCAGTGCCTTTCAGTTTTTATTTTTCTTCTGTTTGGGAATAGCTTGTTCTTGTAATTGATCCCTGCAGAGATTTTCTATCTCAAAGTTCCTTTTTAGAGGCTATTTCCAATAAGGCCAGCAGTCTGTTTATATGTTGGCATAAAAGAAGCATGCCATGTTCAGTAGAATGAAGCAATTTTTAGATTGTTAAGGATATCTAAGATCAAAGTTTTTAACAAAACTATCAAGAAAGCTTGTCACAAATGAGAAAAAAAAAATCTTTCTGCAGTGAAGGAAATCTTTGTAAGAATTTGGTCAGAAATCAAGAGCCCACGGCACGCAGTCTACAAAGTAACAATATGTTCAGAATTTTTGATTTAAATATACTGAGAAGAAATGCAATGCCAAAACTAGGATAAAATGTTTTTGTTAGTGATATCTGTTATTTTTCTATGAAGAACCACAGTTAAAAATACAATTACGCTGTGATGCCACATTTCTAGTACTGGGAGGAAAAAGGCAAGTAGGAGTGAAGGGGTAACAAAACTTACTAGGTTCTGAGCATTTTGTCTGTGGGCATGCTAATAAAGGAAAACTCTTATTCATAACATTTTTTAAGGATTAATATGTTTTGTTTAAAATTATTTATTACTGTATTATTCTAATTTCATCAAGTTTCACATATAAAGCACAATAAAGAGGCTTTCCCTGGACACCCAGTACATTTCCTTCTTAGTTATGCTAATGTTTAGAAACAAGAGTACTATCAGCAGATAGAGATAATTCCTATAAATAAACTATTTTCCTTTTAGAGACCAGTATGAACTCAGTAAAGCTTTGTATTGATTTGCTGGACTCACTAATAGCTGTATTCAAATGTCATTTACAACACAGACCATAGTTTAAAAAGTTTTCATTAATGCAGTAGTTTTATTGATGCAAGCGTATTTTACTAGTTGTCTTCAGTATTGCTTTGCTTTAAAGATAAGCTGTATGAAATAGTACTGATATGACTGCAGTTTCAGAATTGCCTTTTAGTTACTTTTATTGGTCATCATTTACTTCATTGAATTTGCAAAGGTAATTTAAATAACTCCTCTCAAAATATGAACCATCAAGAGCCAGTAATTAAAATTAGTCTGTGGTTTAAACCTTTGTCTTGACAGACTAATTGAAGTATAACTCAGGGTAAGAACACCTGGTTTTATTGGATTGTTCCACCAGCTTGTTTCCAGATCCTGAGTCATATCTCTTTTGTAGGTCCTATCCATGAAATCTGAGTTTCTTCTATTCACAGGAGACAAGGGAACAGCATTTCCCAGGGTTACTGCTGTTTATGTGTGACTGATGCATGCGGGCTGTGGTTTGACTGAGCTGATGCAGAAGTAGAGCTCACACCCTCCCGTGGTCTCCTGCTGACTGGTCAGCAGCTGTGTGGCTGTAACAGCAGGAGAGTGGTGACACACAGCCCACCGTGCTGTGACACTTCCATCCACACTCTTTCACTTCACCTAAGTAAGATGAAAAGTATCTCTGCCTTTCTGAGCTGGCATCTTCACCTCTCTTTCTCCTGGTATTATTAAGCTGTGGCAGAGAGAGGTTTTCAATAACTCCTCACTTCCACTAGTCAAATAAAATTATATATACTTTCTGATTGCATTCCTGAGGTTTTCACAGCAATTTCAGCTCAAATTGAGAGAAAATAACAGACTCAGAATTAAAAACTTGAGGAAGTGTGAGATTAAGAAATCATTAAGCAATGATCTCCATCAGTGGATTCAGTCCAAAATGATAGTCCTTAGATATTCCTACTCCTAGTACAGAGTGGTTTAGCTCTCATTATAATCATTGTTCAGCTCTTCCGTCAGTAGAGCTTCCATGTCTCAGCCTGACTATCCTATAGCACAGGCTGCATCTGTAGATTCCAAAGCAACAGGATTTTTTTATGCTGGATGTAGTCTAAGCATTCATCAGTGGGAACAATTATTCAAATTACTGTTATTAGTACTTTTTGCATGAATGCAAGCAAACCATAATTGACTAAAAAAAGCCCTAAAGGAGTGAAAGTATTTTTCATTGGAAATGAAAACTGACAAGCTCCTACAAGCACAAAAGGACACAAAAATGTGATTCCTGTCAAAAGTTGTTGTAAACCTTTTTTATTGTCGGTAAGAGACCTTCAGAAGATGAAAACTTTAAAACCTGTGATCACATTTTTATTGAATTTCAGGTGTGAATGTTGTGAAGTAATCCTTTTTCACTACAGTTGTTCGTGATACAAATAACGTTTGATCTGGCAAGGTAAATATGTTTTCAGAGTCTATAATAGCAGAAAACAAGTCTTTAATTTCTCGAGTACTGGATTGTTCCACTGCAAAACATTTAGGTGACACATATATCTTTCTCTCAGAATAAATTTAAAAACTTAACATTTTTCTGCACTTGAAAAGACTTTAGACAGCTGGCACTCATTGGACCCTGTAGTCCACCTCTTTGCTAATAGGAGTTTCTTTCTTACAGTACTTCTCACTTGCCAGTTTAGTCTTTTGGTTGTTTGCCATTTTGGCATTTTAAGAACTTTCTCTAGAGCTTCAAATGTATCCTAAAAACTAATAGTTCATGGTGCCAGATGTCATGGTATAACCCCCAGCTGAAACCAGGACACCAGGAAATAATCTTCCCTTTGCTCAGGTATAATTGAGAACCCTCCTTATAACACTAAATAAAAGTTCTCCCTTGCTTGGAGCTGTACTTTTGGGGGTTCTGCCCCTGCTGTCAGCATCTTCATTATTTTTGAGACACTTCTGCTTCATTGCTGTGAATAATTTATTTGAAGTTGAAGAAACTACCTGTGAGAATAATGTTTCACTTATTCTGATACAATTTCCAAAATGACTTGGTGCCCTTCTACACTTTAAATGTTTTTCCTCTTGTCATTTTGTTTAAACAGAATGTTTCCTCACGTCCCATAACTCAAGGACTTCTCAAACTTTTCTATTTTTTTTCTTTAATCTTTTGTTATTTTGTAAGTATCTTGTACAGATTAAGTTGGCTGGAACAAAACTCTATTACACTGTGGTAAGAGCAGATATATCTTCCGACCTTTCAGTCTTCTTGATATGAAGTATCATAGAAATTCACATAAGGCTGTGGGTCATGAAGATGTTTAAGGTAAACTGAAATTAATTTATAACTAAAAGGTAAAATCTTGTTTTGGTAAAAAGAATACGTAATGTAATTTCTTTTTCTTTTCTTCATATGTCAAGGCTTCAGAACATCAAAAGAACTTTCTCCCTTAACTGCAATATATGTTATTACTACTGCTGAAGTAGTGTGAGGCAAATAGCTCCCATATAGGCTTAGTGTTAAGGATATCAGGTTCTGCAAAATCTATTTGAAACTCTCAGCTTGAAATCTATTCCTGCTCGAGATGTTTTCAGCTCACCTGTTAAAAAAGTACTGAAATAAGATTAATTCGAATAAAAAGAAACAGATCAAAAGATGATACCTCTCCAAAGTAATTTATTTCTGTAATTACTCCAAATTTCAGGGTTAATATTATGAACTACCAAGTTAATTTGGATAGTTAATATTTTAAATTAATATGACTATGAAGTATAGAAAAATATTTTTATAAAATTTCTCAGAAGAATGATGTTTTTAATTCTTTCTCATCTCCCACCAATTTTCTTTTTATATATACTCTGCTTCTGTAGTCTCAGATTTGTAACTGATATTCCATTATGGAAGTAAAAATCAATAACATAGACATGGGTTTTTTGGGTTTTTTTTCACATTGGCAATTGCACAGATATTTGCATAGCATTTTTTTCTGATCAGGACCAGTGGGTTTTCCAAAAGATGCTACTGGGAAGCATTTTGGTAGTGCAGAGGGAGTATCCATTGTTCCTGCAGTGATATAGTAAAGAAGGCAGTATCCATTAGCAATGACTGAGTATCCATTTTCTTTCCATTATTTTAGCCCTTGTCCATAATTTACTTGCTGCCTGGCATTTAGGATTCTGATTCATTAACAAAAGAACCTTAATATTTCTATTCAAATAGGTTTTTCTATGAAATTCAGTTCCCGACATCTCTCAAAGTATTTTTGCTACAAATGTATGTGTTTTATGTATAAAATATGCAAAAATACTTTTTTGATATGAAGAATTTTCTAACCCAACTATTTAACATCTGGGGTTGTATTCTGAATTACTGGAAACCTAGATTTTTTTTTATTTTTTCCTTTAAAAGTACAATTTCCAAAAAGTACAAATATTTGAATTAAAAATTTCTGTAGCAGTATTGTCTTAGTAAATATCAATATGAATTTTTCCAGTAGATTTTACTTTATAGGTGGTGACTTGATTTCATTTTCATCTGGACTCAGTATGCCCTGGAAGTTCCTTGCCTCTGAATATTGAGGCAGCTGTACTAGCCAGAAAACAAAAACGGAACTTGCGCACTGCATGGCTTTATTGTCTGTGATACAGATGCTGTAAGTCATTGCAGTCCACTGAAAGTGGGCCAGAATTAAATACCACATCATGTCAGGAATTCCTTCAGAAAGAGAGAGTTCACATTTCACTTATGTCTCGTTTATGGTTTTTTAATTGGCACTGTTTGCTACAAGAGGAATTTGCAGGCTAAAACAATCATATACGCTGATGTAATAGAAATATAAAGTATGTGTTGGTAGAACTTTCTCCTAGAATTTTGTAAGGTTTCTGTAACCATTTTTTGCTCCCAACCAACCATTGCACATACCTGTAAATTGCAGTCTGACAATTGTTTTGTTATCAGGAAAAAAGCAGCCATACTTGCTACTTATAGCTGGTTCCATTTTGTGCCAGGGTATCCTGTGAGCAGCCCTGCATGGCTGGAAAAGATCTATGAAGCTTCAGGGATTCTGCTGAATTGCCCTTGGGAATCTCAGATGGAGATACAGAGACAGAGGAAAAAGTAAATGAGAAATTGGCAGTAAACCAAAAGGAGTGTTCAAATCAAGGGGACTGACCACCCTCTGGACTCCTGTTGGAGCTTGGTTTATATGTTCATTTCCCGTTAACATCCTTATCATTTGGCAGTCTATAAAAGGAACAGGAAGCTCCTAGCCTTTGTGTACAGGATCCCTACTACCACCCAGAAAATCCTTATCAGCTTAATTAGTATCCATGAAAGAAATCTATCCCAGCCTAATTCCTAAATTTATTCAAAATAGTTATTTGGGGATTACAGGTTCTGCTTAGTATTGCTACAGCGGATGCAATAAAATTAGGCACCTTGGGCAACTGCAAGCCTGACTGTGAAGGACCAGTTTGGAGATGCATATTGCTTCTTCCTCAGAGTTGCTGAAATCTTATTCAAGGTTGAGTTATTACTAATCTTGTACAGGCATTCATGCAGGAAGGACAGAAACTGCAAAAAGCTCCTGTCTCCCTGTTCGTGCAGAGATACATTTCCTGCTGCTGCTCTCCCTGAGTGAGATGTGTGTGATACCAGTGCACAGAGAGGTACCAATCTCCTGGAAAGTAACAAGCTGAGCAAAGCCTGTTGTTTCTCAGCAGCTAGTGTACCTCTTGTGCCAGAGAGCCAGTAAGAAATCTCAGTGCAGCCTGCCTCCTTGGGAGGAGAGAGAGCTAATTGTGTGCTACAGGCAAGCACTCATGTTATAGAGAATTTATTCCTCTCATTGAAGCACACAGAAAATGAATGAATGCTGCAGTAGAAGCTTACTGAAATATATAGATATAGAGATAGAGATGTATAGATATAGTGTTGTTCACAGCATGGTTGTGGTTGGATGGCTATGTGTAGTGGATCTTCGGATTCTTCGATTTGTCTTCCTAGCTGTTTCCTATTTCCCTCGTGTCTTATGAAAAATGGTTGCGAAAAACCCGAAAATTTCGCGCGTATAAATAGTACAGGAAAATTGGGAGAGCCATAAGAAAAGTTGATAAACATTCTGTTCTTGTTTCACGAATATTCCATACCTGAGAAAACATTCTAATAGAAAGGTATATATGTGCTTGCACATGAATATACAAATTCTCACATGCATGTCTTCAATCATAACTGATCTGCACAGCTTTGATAAACCTGTCTCCAATAATAAACTGTTGTTAGAAGGAATTAAAGCTTTGGTCTGAGAATCTCTGCAAATACATATATACAGTGTAGTGAGATCAGTAGTAATAACTCCCATAATCAATATATCAAACTGTCCTCTCTTCCCGCCTGTTATGACGTACTTTTAACTTTCCAAAACCTATTAATTTAAGTAAGCTAGACTGTATGTGTTTGTATAAATGCAAAAATGCACAATATATTGATCCCTGGCAAGAATCAAAGTAGTGATCTGTTTGGTACATGGGTACTGCCAAACTGGAAAAGTGAAAGATAATGTTTGGCCAGATACCAGTGCAGGGCTGCCTTGCAGTAGTGGGGTAACAGGAATATGTCACTCTGAGGAAAAGGTTTCCTCCTGGATGTAAAGCAGAGCTCTAAAACCATGAGGTATAGAGCTGGCAAGGTTGCCAAGTACAGATGAGCTGGTAATTCAAGGACCTGGGCAATTGCCCTTGATAGGAAATGTACTGTCAAAAAAAAAAAAAAAAAAAAAAAAAGGAGCCCCACTGCAACATTTGCAGCATTAGCTTACTTTGAAAGGTTAGCCATCTAATGCTTTGCTTTATTGAAAAACGTGATCCATGACTTCTTTTATGGTACTTGTTATAACTCTGATGGATTCTATATTAAGATTTTCAATCCATATGAAACTTTATGTTTGCTTGGACAGAGTAGTTTGAGATGTTTAGGGATAATAAAAAATTCAAGAAAAATTAACAGTTCTTTGAGAGTTGAGGAAATGAAAAATTAATTATAAAGACTCAGTGCTTTTGTAAATAATTAGCTATAGTTCTGACAATTAAATACATTTGTGGTTTTTTCCTACTTGAATAGCAGCTCAGGCACAAAGCAGTTAAAATCCAAGATCATGAAGTTTATATGAGTCTACATTTTAATGTTCACCTTGAGCCATCTTTAATCTGGACTTTCCATACACAGAAGTCAATAGCTTAGGGTGAAAAGCTTTGTTAGCATTATTAAAAATTTTATCATGGGGAACCTAGTTTTAAAGTCACTGTAAGAACTAGAAAAAAAATGCTGACTAATAAACTAAATGGTCGACCTGACTCTCATTAGTGCTAGAGATGTCAGATGGGAAAATTCTCTCCTCAAAAAGCTGGGTGGCACAATCCCCTTTTTGAGGGATTTGAGGGTTTAGCTCTAAAATTATCACTTAACTTCTTTTTCCTTAAAAGTTGATGAATTGATCCTCCAAAACCCTGGGACTTTGGAAAAACCTCAGCTCCATCTAGTTATCTGAAGTTTGAAAGTTTTGGTTTTAATTATAATCCATATGAGAATGATATGAGTGAGTATGAGATGCAGTTATGGGACAGTATTTGAATGCCATATACCACATGTTAATGGTTTCTAAAAACATGCCAATATAATTAGAATAACCTCATATCTGATTCTGCCACTGGACAGTATTCCCATATTGTCTCTAATGGTTTACTCCTGTGGATCAAGACAGAGATTTCTGTCACATCCTTGGAACATTGATGGTTTAATTCCTTTGGTGACAGTTCCTCTGATTCTTCAAGTGGATCAAAAATGAGTGCTATTGGTTCAATTTTTCACTTTTGGCATGAATATTATTTAGAGGACCAAGAGAAACACACTCTCTTGTAATTCAGTTCGTTCTCCTGAACCTCCTCTGGGCCTTTTAGGTCAGTACTGCAGTAGTGCTTGATGGAAACAAAGTCTGATGCTTAGTACAAGCTTTTAAAAAAAAGATGTTGAAAAACTCTACTTTTAACAATTTCTAATAAGATCATGCCTGCATCTCACCAGAGGAACATGTGACTTCACATTTATAAGCCTTACAAAGACAGCTGGCAAGAAAGCTTCAGGTAAGGAAATTTCTACTGCTAAATGCATTTTTCAGGAAATGGAATACTTTCTCTGGAATCTAGCAATTATATTTACATCTTTTGGATTTAAAAAGGTGTAAATGCATAATGTAGATGTATAATTAATTAACTACTGATATTTTTAAAATTTAAATATTTAAAACACTTAATGACCTTATGAAAGTAAAGTCTTTTGACACTGAAATAGTTTTACTACATTATCAATACAAAAACCTGCTTGGATTCCATATAAAATGAAATAGAAAAAAGCCCCAACCCTGTCTGAATTTGAACTATTGCCTTTTCATTCCAAGAAAAAAAAAATAAGATAAAGGAACACTTCTGAGAAAAAAGGAATTTTCACATGCCCAGTCCTATTCATGGTTTGTCCTGAGCTGCTCCAAACAGTCTATCAAATTAATATTTTTAAAGGTTTCTCTGCTCAAAGTCACAGGGGTTTTTACCCTTTTACACTCATAAGTCCATATAGTTTTTGCAGTTTCACTAAAAATGCCAGGAAAAATTCTGCAATTGGAAAGTTGTCTCTCAAACTATAGTTTTAGAAGTCCAGGTGCATTTTACCATCCCTTCCCCTGAAGACTTGCATTAATTATAGCCTCAGGGATACCTGGAAATCAAATTTAGTTTCACTGAGCTAAGAAAATTACAATAGCCAGTATTTTTCCATACTTCATAGAGCACTATTTTGAAGCTCTACCATCAATCACAAAATTATATTTAAATTAGATTGTAGATTTCAAAAGCTTCAGTAGAAATAGGTAATACAGAGTCAGAGAGAAAAATATTTTCCATATTGAGATCTGGAATCAGCTGGACTTCCTGTAAGTTCAAGGCATTTATGTCATTGGAGACATCAATTACATTAGAGATGTTAAGACCAGTACCTTTCAGATAAACTACTAAAAATATGAGGAGAGGTTTTCCTTGGAATTTTAGAAAGCATTTATTGATTTGATATGATTTGTTTATGATTAGAATTCTCTGTTTAGTGTATCTGCTCAAACATGCAATGGCTAAGGAAATCAAGGGACCTCCACCAGGATTTGGGCAGTGTTTGTGTAAGAAGCATCTGTATTTGGTTCAGGAGATCTCCTTCCATTGCTGTTTTAAGGAAAGTGCCATCACATTGTCAGGAGAGGCTGTGGCACAGAGGAATGGCTTCTTAACATGTAAATGTTGGCTGGATGTTCACAGAGGCTGATGCTGAAAGGGCAGAGCAACCCACAGACCCTATTTGCTGTCAGGGCTGGTAAATGGTCAAAGTTTTGTCCTCAGCAAGAAGAATTCACTTTTTCAATTCTTTGTTTAACAATTATGTTTTCCTTTTAGTATTCTTTTCTAATCCTTAATGAACTACAGGAGATTAAGGGATTAAAAGCCCCAAAATAAGAGCAACAAAAACCTACCACACACAATCCTAAAAAATAATAAGGCATATTAAATTTGTTGAATGAAGTTAGGATCAGTTATGCTGCAGAGTTGTGGGATTCTGCTAGGTTATGAATGGGGTTCTTCATGGGTTTTTTTACCATTTTGGTGTGTGGGATAGAATGTTCATTTAATCAGACAAATAAGCAATATGTTACACCTCACTGTTGGGAGCTTCATATAATAAATTTCCAACATTTTTTAAAACACTCAGATGAACGTCTGTTGTAGAAAATAGTTTCAGAAGAATTTATTTCCTTGGAATCTTAAAAGCACCTGCATAAAAACGGCACATGAATCAGATTAATTTTTGTTTAGTGTTAAATTTGCATAGTATTATATTAGGGTTGTTTTATTTTTCAGGCTTATCGGTCATGACTAGGTGTGTGGTCTCTACAGGTAACATGTTCTCTCCAGATAAAGTAGACTTAGGCACATTAAATCCAGAATAGATTTAAGCAGATTTAAGAACATGCATGCATGAAGAACACGGGCCAGCACAGGAGGTGTTTGTAGGACTGAGCTGTACAGCACTGAGATAAAGGTTTCTCAGTGGTCTGGGTGGTTTCCCACACTCAAGTATCACCCATCTCATACTCGACTCTGACACATAGTTCAGACTTAAACCATCTCTCTTTGTCCAGCAGTGAATTGCTACAGAGCTGGTTGTCCTCTTCATTCTCTGACAGCAAAAAAAAATTTAGTGAATATATGTTACTGGTTCTTTTAGTGTAGAAGCAAAAAAGTTATTTATTGTGTATATCCTACATTCGCTCAGATATTGGCTTCCCTATAATATCAAATATCACTCAAGCCTATAGAAAGTACACAGATCATTTTTTTTCTTTCTGCGTAGTAAAAATGTGGAAAATACAGCAAAGCATTTTGGTACTTTATATATTTTATACAATTTTAATGTAATTTAATAATTAATTTTTTAGAATCCGTTTTACAAGCTGCATGTCTAAGCTTATGTGAGACCAAGACTTCTTTACAGAGAAGCATTGCTGCTTCCTGTTGAGAGCATTTTGAATGAAAACATAAATGCTGTCCATCATATACTATGATCCAGACTTAAAATGAAAAATAATCCTTCTTCACTCTTTTATACTTTCTGAACTTGTCTCTGTGAGTTGTTAGAATAAATCAATAAGAACAGTAGGACTTTATTCCAATTTTGCATGGATTGAAGTGAATTGAATGAAAAATAAGAGGTCAATAAAAATTTTTAGAAAAGTCATATTAGCACAGATATAAAGAAACTCTGACATTTGCATATATTTAGAAGAGGTTCGGGTGAAGATCTTATGGCAAACAGAAGAAAAAAATAATGAAAAAGAAATTAGGACTGTTTGTTATTTAAAAGGCTAAATCAAAGTCTATTAAGAGCACGATAATGCACAGCAGCCTGGAAGTGAAGAACGTGAGTGGTCAAATAGAAGCTTCATGAGGACAGAAAGGCCATTCCAAGAAGCTTTTGAGCACATGGAACAGGCTGCACCCAGAACCATTGGGAGTCTCCCATCCAGCTCCCTTGAAGGTTAAGTTTCAGGCTTTATTGGTCAGCAGGAGACACATACACAGAGGGAAAACTGCAAAATCCAGTTTAAAAAGTGCAGATTTATTAATCTACTTGATGACAATCTTCTGCAATGCTGAAAGATCTGAATTTCCCCTCTAGGTTTACTTGCACTGTGTCCTCTACTGAAGACGAACAAAGGGAGCTGAGTCAGTGTCCTGTTGAGTGGCTGTTGTAATTAGGTGTGATAGGCTCGCTCAAGACCTGGGAAAGTATCATTATTCCACTTGGGTTTCTCAAATAAAATTTCATTTAGACATGCAAACTAAGGTTTGATATTTGCCTGGCTTTAAGGAAAAGGTCAAATTAAATAGCTATTAGCTGTTTGCTATTAGCTTTAAGGACTTTTCTTCCAAAGACATGAATGTGTCTTGCAGAATAATTCAGTTGGGGCTTGGACACAGCGATTAGGTAAATGGATTTTGTACCTATTTATATAAATAAGGGATTCAAGTGATTTACAGAACGGCACACCAGTGACTCCCTTTGGGAATGGAGCTGAGTGTAAACTGTTGACCTCTCTAAGCACACAATAATTCACACACAAGGACTCTGTGCTTCAGTATATACAGGGGAAGATGTTGGAATGGATCTTTTTACTGGAAAGTATTGATTTATGAAGTGGGTTTTTACAACATTAAGGAAACCAAAATGTTGGTTGTTTGGAAAATTCTTTACATGTAAGAGGAAAAAAAAGTATCTTCCTAAAGAAAGAAAAAACACCTTGCCATCCACTTTTAATGTACAGCTCTTAGAGAATTAAATTGTCTGAATTTGCTTGCATTTCACTTCTCTCAATTCGAGTTAAGTAAACACTTCAGTGAAATGATTTGATAGAAAAATCTGCCTTGAAGTAACTTTCTAATAGAGAAATTATTCTTTTATAACTTCCTAGTTCTGCAAAAAGATATTTCTTTTTAATACTGATGTAGAGTTTTTTTAAAAACAGTTGCAAATTACGTTATATTGATGTGTATCAGACTGTGACAAGAAAAAGTACTTGATGCAGCCAGCAAAAAAAAAGAAAAATATATATATGTGTGTGTATATATATATATAGTGAAGTGAAAGCCCTATGAATTCCTTCCTGAGCTGCTACTAAATGAGGCAACCCAAACTCCTGCCCAGCGTCCCTGTGTATCAGTTATCCCCAAATATTCTGTTAGCAATTTAGTTTTTCTCTCCACTTATGTGTTTAGTTTTTCTCCCCACTTATGTGTTTGGGTTATCATTAGTGCCTTTGACTAGGCCAGAGGAAGGCATTGTAATTGTAATCACCTGCAATTTGTTTACTCAGGTACACAGCTTCCAGATTTGATCTCTTGTTCTTCTGATTGGCTTGGTTTCTGGATAGAACTTTCAATGAATAAATGAAAAAAACCTAGCAAATACTGGCAGTCCCAATTGAAATCTGACCTGCTGTGTTGTGGGGGCTGCCAGTGGGTAGTTATATTGTGATATTTCCTGCACAGGATCCCAACCCAGCAGTGCCTCTGCAGCCAGTGGAAAGCGCGGTGAAGTTAGCACTTGGGAGGCAGGCGCTCAGGTCACAAAACTGAGACCCTGCTGCACTGGCTTCCCATACCTGGGGGTTTTTTGGCAAACACAGGGTAAAATCTCAGCCTTTCATCTCCGAGGGCTTGCAAAGGTGGTAATAGCTCTAGAGATTTTGTGTTCTCTCTCTGACCATGAGACCCCTGTAAGCCACATCCCCATGATTCCCTAAAACTGTCCTGTACTAGAGACTGTAATATGTCTAGAACTGTAAATATCTTTCATTTCCCTCTTCTGATACAAGTATTTCTCTTTCTTCTTCCATTATAGGTTAGGGCTGCCCATTTCCAGATGACCTTCTCATTGTCCATGCCAGAAAATCTGCATTTTCATGGCTCCAGTTCACCTTCTTCTAATGGCCAAATTTTTTAGCCCTAAGTAATAGAAACAGCTTGCTTTATTCTGGTTTCCTTTCTTTCTTTCCTTACAAACTAAGAGAAATGAGAAGCTTTGAAAATTGCTTAAATTACTCAAATAGACAAGAAGTTTAAATTGCAAACAGAGTGTGTTAAAATAAACTCAGTGTGAAATCTTGCACCACTAGAATTAGGAACAATATTTCCAATTACCCCGGCATTTATTATTTCCCAACTCTCAGATTTTTACAAGTAAACCATCCGGTTTTATTTCAAAATCTCAGAAAAACTTTCCCTCATTTTTGTGAAAGAATAAACAAGTATTGATAAGTAGAGAGACTCTAGTGAAACATTGATTCATCTAGGTCCTATCATCTGAAAATTATTTCTAGTAGCAAAAAATAGGTGGCATATGATGCCTTTTTGAATAAGGTCGGTCACAGGAATGCAACAGTACAAACTCATTTCTGCTGACACTTTGTATCTCAGAAATTGTTTCCTCTGGTTCACTAATGAATCTTTTTTTTCTTATTTGCCCTTGTCTGACACATTTTACCTCTATCTTGGCAGGAAAAGTCATTTCCTCCTGTGAGTAAATGAGTGATAGAGGACAGATGAAAGGGCAGAAATGTGCAAGTGCCATCAAAACCCTCATTTTTGATTTTTAATATGCTGCAGCTGTTGGTGTGGAGTGTTTCTCTTGCAGTTGAGAGCACAGCCAGCATGGGAATATTGATAGGTTTACATGAATCCTAAAGAGTCACAGCTTATTTGTATTCACTAATAATGTAGAGCTTGGAGGATACTGCCTGCACAGATACATTTTCAGCTGGAAAAATTGTGAAGCAGCAGTAAGGATTAGTGAGAGGGATTGATGGGGACACAGAGACATTTGGAAAAGCAAGCTCAGATCAAAACAGTCTACTGTGAGATTTAAGTGTTAGTCTCTATTTCAAAAGCTCAGGTAAACATTAATACGTATCCAAGCGACTATGATTCAACATGGTCCCTCATGGATATGTTTTGCCTTTTGAAAGTCTTACCAGTATTCTGGCAGCAATTAATATTCTGAAGTATCAGTATTTAAGTTAATATTACTTCCTTCAAAATCTTTGAATTCCTTTGTTAATTTATAATTTATCATTGCCTTCAGCAGAAATACAGATAATCTCAATCTCTGAAATTGGGCCACATTTGCTGAGACAGGAATTTTGAATTTTTGAAAAAGCTGGAGACACTGGATGTTAAATGCCTGTTCAGGTACTTTTCAGTGATGGATAAATATTTCAATGCTTTAATTTTTATTAATTATTTAGTTAGAAAATTTACATTTAACACATGGTATTGAGAATGGCAGGGAAATCCTGCACCATTTTCATGATAAATCCACAATACAGCAAAAAATCTAGAAAATCCTGCTGTGTTCTGTATGGATAATGTGCATAATTATAGCAGCTCAGGCACATTCCTCCACTGCTCAGTGTTGCCGGGCTAGTGCTACCAGTACTACATTGCAAGTGTTTGACCTGAAGACCAGGGTTTTCCAAATGTTAACGCAACATTAACATGTTCACTTTCCTAATAACATCACTTTATCCCTTGCCTTTACTTGTCACTAAAATATGAATATTGCTTCCAAGAGAAAAAAAATATAAAGAAGCCATCTGGGATGTGGACTCCAGGTCTTTTATGGTATTTCAGTATGGAGCCACTTGAGCAGCCAGCTTGTTTCCTTCCACATGCCCTCTGCCCCTGCATTTCAGGTGACACAGATAAATCCAGGGTATTTTCCTTGTGCCCATAGGTTTGTTGAAATACCATAAACTCCTTCTCTTCAGCCACCACTGCCCCCCTGGTAGCCAGGGGTTGTTGAAGCTCCCAGCTACCGCCATTGACTGATGTGAGGTTAAGCCTGGAAATGCATTCTTTTTCATCTGACACTTCTAATGTTTAACTACTTTATTGAGATTCAGTTCTCCCTGCCTCCTTTCTCTCATGAAATGATACTGAATCAGAGAGATCCTGTGCCATGACTACTTCAGGAGCAAGCACAGTGGATTTACTTCATCTGCAAGAGCTGGAGTGGCAGGCATCTGGACTTGACTCAGATGCCCACGTGTTTATCTGCCATCACCTGGCTCCAGCCCACAGCTTCACTGGCTCTGCCATAATGCCTGGTCTCTTTGGAAACCTGATTCTCTTTTTAGCTCTGTTCTTCATGCTACTGTACCAAGCATCTGCGATCAGATCTCAAGTCTCAGCTGAAATAGTATGAGTGATGTAAGTGGGTGAGGGATTTTATGTATTTATTTAACAAAAAGTGTGGGTTTCCTGAAAGCCTGGGCGGCAGTATGGCTTCTTCCTTCTCTTCACTAAGATCATCACTGGCACTTTTGTTGTCAGACATATGAGAAATAAGACATTGATTTGTTTATAATATATGCCAAAACAACTCCGTGCACTTGTCTTGTTCTGATATAAAATTCTGATATTAACAGAACCTTTGTTCTTCTCTTCCTACTCTTTGAATCTCTATTTCTGCCATGACAAACAAAAATTTAAGTTCTTAGGAAAGTGGCATTTTTCCAGCCAATTTCAAGCAATTCTTTCTCTTGAGTAATTCCTTGCTGAAGATTCTTTCTTCTGTAGAAGGCAGTTACAAGCCCCAGCTGTTCTTGACCTGTTCAGTCCATTATACCTGGACTCCTCTTCTGATTACTGTGGTTGTAATAGCCTTTCTTTTAGCCACCGTAGGAAGAGGGAGAACTGTTGACAGAGAATTGCTGCTCCAACTAATGGAAATGCCTTTTTCCTTCAAGCGATTCTGTTGCTACTTTCAGTTACAAGAATTGTTATGCCAAAAGGAAGGATGGGCTGCATGACCTCCCTGCTTTACCTGCTGACTTCAGGCTCCCATAAGGAGTTACAACATTGTACCCTCATATATCTTTGTGTATTTTATCATTTGTGTCCCTTTTATCTTTATCTAGATTGGTTTTGATAGTGCAGTGAAATTTCACGCAGGAGCTTTTAGCACACAAGCATTCACGAGCACATGGAGTTTATGCTGACCATTCCACTCTTCCCTTGGTACCCCTGCCCTGGATGCAAATCCTAGCCCACACCTCGTTGTCTCCAAAGGGAGAACTGGCCCACAGAACAGTTTTTTCAAGAACATAGTGACACTGCAGTACACTCTTATTACTGAATACAAGGATCCAGGTCACAAATCCTGCAAACTGGGAATTGCGAGTTTGAAACACCTCTGAGTGCTGTTGCTCAGGTCATGGAGAACAAAAGACAAAGCCTGCACTCGCATTTCTACACTAAACCTTTAATCCTGCAAGAAATGGGACGAGAAGGTACCAATAGCAGCAAGTGAGGTTTAAATTTGTTCTCTTCTCTGATGTCCACCAGTAGAAATCCAGAACCATTTTATCCTCTCTGGAGTCTGTCCACAGATTGCTGCAGATATTTACCTAATTAAGACTACTCAGTCCTAGGAGCTTTTGCCCACATGTATCTTTGTAAGACTGCCAAGAAAGATTAAAAGAACAACAAACCAAATACCCTCCTGAGTGGCGACCAAATAGAGAATCCTTTTCTGATTCCAAAAAATAATTGGTCAGATAGACCCACAGCATATATAAGTACAGCTCACTGGCAAATCAAAGCATAAAAGTGGGACAGCTGGAAGATACAGATGAATGGAAGGAAATAATGCAGCATTATGTCTTCTTTTTGAGGAAATGGGACTTTGTGAAAAGATGTGCAGCATGTATCCCTCCTCTTAGTTCAAGCACTAAAATACTCCTGACCTTTTAGAGTCAGGAGATATTTTTTTCCAGGTTCAGATTCTCTTTCTTCTAGGTTTCTACTTCCTTTCTGAAAATAACATATTATATTTGCCATTCGAGCAACCCTATTAAAGCTAGGAGCAATATTTTCCTTCTAATTTATGTAGGAATCCTGATTTTAAGTCCTTTGTTGATTGTCCTAGACTGTAATGAATTTATAAAATGCAGGCTTTATAGGCTTGAAAGGGAAAATGCAAACAATCATGAATCCACTCTACCTTCTTATTTTAGAAGCAAAATCCTGTTACTTAGATAGCAACCTTTACAGATAATGGAATTATATCTCCATGTCTTTCCATTTACCTTGTACAGAATGCCTGAATCCTCAGAAACAGAAACAAGGAGGGACTGCAGAGTACCATAGCTGTGTTAGCTAGATAGTAAATAGAAAACTTGTAGTGTTTAATGTAGTGTGTAGATGAAAAAATAGTTGCTGAATTTAAAAATGGTCTTTTTTTTTTGTTGATGGAATGATTTTAGAATTGTGTAGAAAAACCCTGCAAAGATATAGTTTAAGGTCCTTCATTTTACAAAGTTGCATATACAAAAGTTGAGGAATGCCTGTGATTTATTAATTCAGCTTTGCACTCCCCTTTCAAGGTAAGGTGATATTATTTTAAAGATCTACACACATCACTCCTCCTGTAGTGTATGGAGATCCTGTGACAGAATTAGGAATACACTTGACTTCCACATTTAATTTTCTTAACCTTGGTCCTTAATTTTCCTTCCTCAGCCTTGTGCCTCCTTTACCACAAACCTCCTACAACCATCAGGGTTGTAGAGGGCTTTAAAGAACAAGAGGGTTATAAAGAAATCAATGCTCTGCAGTGCAACGGCAGTGAAATGATGGAGCAGATCTATTTTGCACACAGAATAAAATCACTGCCTTGTGAATGTTCATTCTCTATACTAGCACTGATTTTTTAAAACTGTAGTTCAAAACCTTAAATTCTAGGGATATATTTCAATTGGGCAGAAAACAAGATAGTCAAGAAAACCTAGTTAAATCTTAGTAGGAAGAGGAGCCTATCTTGAGGGCTACCAACAGGCATTTATGCAGAATAATTAAAAATTAATTTTGCCTTAGCACCTCCTCCCCTCTGTCAATTCTGTTTTCATTGGAGATGTCTCCATTTAGTGACATGCCCACTTAGGAACATCTTTGTTCTGTAACTCAAAAGAGCAAACAACCAAAAGAAACCCACAAACCCTGCAAACAAACCCAAAAAAAGGAGCATAGCATTGGGGCATCATTTGATTATTTGTCTGTATCTCACTAAAGAACAATTGCTTGCATGCATTAAAATCTACAGTGCCTGCCACTGTCAATTTCCCAGACACTTTACAAATTCCTGGAAGCATGCATAAAGGGGATTGAAGTTTGGAATGGGTCATTTTGATTAATCTACAGAATTCCACTTGTTTATTCCAAGGGCAAAAAAAAATAATAATTAAAGTTAAACTACAGCAGAGAACACAGTTTTCTGCAATTTGGATGCTAGCTTGATTTAGACCAGTACTTGGATGACATGCATTTACTTTATCTGCTGTCCCTATCAAGGAATAGATATAATTTGGTTTGTAATTTCTATGTAGAAGACAAAGGTTTTATGAGAGACTGGTTAAGACTTTGTTGTGTAGTCCAGACTTTTGCTTCTGAATAACTATTGTGCCACCTAGTGAGTGTTTACTGCACTTTTAAATAGAAGGAAAGATTGACTTTAAAAGTACTGGTGAATAAAGTATTTGCAAAAATATTTTGAGTGAAATGTTGAAACAAAAAGTGTTTTCCCTTTTTTCTTGATTATTTACAAAGATGTGCCACTGAGGTAAAAAATATTCCGTTTCAACCATAATATAGCATTTTGTTTGCAATTGTATTAAAGAAATATAATACATAAAAAGAATCCAAACAGAGCTCTTTACCCCCCCAGCAGTAAGTCCATTCCGATAAATTATTAGCCCAATTCATAGGCTTATCAGTGTGAAAAGATATCCCCTAATCTGAGATGATATGAATTTCCATTCTGTAAAACAGTTAAATAAATAAATACACTGAAAATGGTATTTTCTGACCAACTGTGGCAACTTGGCACCAAGAAAAAATGCTTTAAAACATTATTATGATTGTATGTTTTAAGGCATTATTTAGACAAAATAATAAGCAGTGTTTTATATTATAATCATAACATTCTGACACAAAGTTTCTCATAAAATTTCCTTTGCTATATAAATAGTTTGTGTCCAAAAACCTATGTAGATTTCATTAGTCAGTAGCTATTTCTTAATGATTTTTCTCCTCTAGCTGAAACCTCTCAACTCAACAGTGTTGTGTTTCTTTTTTCACCTTTTAAGTAAACCATCTGTCCTGTGTGGGAGTATTGGGTTTGCCATAGTAGATAGCAGTAATATTTCAATCACCAAAGCAAATAACAATAAATCTCTCTTAATAGAGAATTTCCTAGAATTTTTCAAGTCGCTTTATTGCATCTTATGTTAAATTGCTACACTATCCATCTTCAACAGAAAGCCAAAGTAGATTGTCAGCTCCTAATACCTGCATGCAGTGCCATAGTTACAGTAGGAAACCTAGTGATCAGCAATAGTTCCAATTTAGAAACTTTTTGATTCTCTGACACTCCAGGGAATTTATTCAAATTGATGTTGTTCAGAACATTTAAATAATGCACTTCAGAGATCTTTTGCATAACAAGACCTAACACCAGGTAAACATGATACAGTGTCCAGAGACTTGGAGAGCTCTATGCCAGGCCGTGATGGAAACATAAATATTTTTTATAATTTTCCCTCAATGAACAGTGGAATGGAGCTTATCTTCTTTCAATTACAAAATCTTATCTTCTTTTTGTTACAAAATATCTGAGATTCAGTTCCAAGCTGAGAGAATATGAAATTAGTTTATGAAGGTAAAAACCATATGGTTTTGAAAAGCAGAATATCCGTGGTTTGAGGAGGCTTTTTTACAGTTTTTGTTGTTGTTGTTGTTGTTGTTTGGGCTATTTCTTTTCCCACCATGAAAAAGACTTCCAGAAAAAAATGTTTTCAATTTTCTGGCTTCAAGGCTTGACAGACATTTTGTCATTTCATTTTCTTCTTGCAAACAAATGAAATTGAAAAGATTGTGTCAGGTGTCAGGTAAGCTTCTTTAGAGCTCCGTTTCCAGGCTTCCTGAATTCTTTGATACTTGAAAAGTGTTTGTATAGTGTTCCAGTTTTTTCTGGAGATATATTGTGTAGTGAGTAAGCACAAAAAAGAAAAACTTATTTCTTTTTAAAGCATAATCAATTTATTAGTTCATTTGAAAGCAGTATCATTTAAGATAGTAAAGAGGTCTGCCTATGAGGTTTTTTGTTCCCTGTAAAGGTTTTTAATGGCTAATATTCACATTAAATATGGAATCTAAATGCATGCAAGTATTACTAAAAGTAGGGCAGGATTAAAAAATATAACTTTTTTTGCTTTATCTAGAATTGATAACAAGCTCTTCTCAATAGCAACATGCTCAAACATGATTACTTTTATAGAGGACAGTGACATTTCAGTAAAAGAGGGGAAATCACTTACAAAGCTTGATTTTTTTTCTCTCTTTAGACACTATTTTTCCATATTGATTCAAGGTATTCTAGCATTTCACAACATCTGGGAGAATGATATAATTAAGCCTAAAAGGTCTCATATACTTTATTTCACTTGGTGAACATTTTAATGTGACTTTAAATATCTCATTGGGAGGATTATATGTGGAATCAATGGACAGTGTTTCATAAAGAGAGAGATAAAAATCCAGATCAAAACTCTGATCCAACATTATATTAATTAACAAAATATTAATAAATCCTGGGTTAAAAAGTGTATATATAATAAATACTGAAACAAAGTCTCTATGATGAACAGGTTTTATTCAAAGGAAAAAAAATGCACTACTCACAAATAGAGGAGATAATTGAATGCCATGTATTCTTTCTTTAAATCCAGTGTCATATTTATATTCAGTGTAGTAATAAACCCTTTTTCCAAACTTTCCTGTCCCCAGACACCTGCAAAATCAGTTTGCAGTGGTTTGCTCAATGTGAGTGAAACTCTCAGTATTTGTAATTCTTACTAACTTCAAGCTGTATATCAATTTCCTCCAATATCAATTAGACAGATGGGATGTAATTCTAATAAAGCTCAGTGAAACTGCCTGGAATCTAAATAATTTCTTCTCGATATAGAATTGTATCTCATAGACTTAACTGAGCTGATAGTCAATGTTTGCTGTAATCCTAATTAAGCAAGACTTGATTTGCTCTGGTTTTCAAACATTTGAGAACTCTAGGCATGTCCAAGCTCAGGCTTTTGCAGGTTTTGCTTTGTTGTGTTTTTGCTTTTATGAATTGTTTAGACAATAAACGCTAAGTGCACTTGTGCTTGAAAGACAAGCACCCTTCCTGGGGCAAATGTGCTGCTGCTGCATGAGAGAAACTTGCACTGTCCTGAGGCCTATCACAAGTGAGATTAGTAGCTCCTTTCTGAAACCTCTAGGAATCATTTTAGAGGATTTCAAGATAGGATTATTTTGAAACTGAAATTCATTGTGTGAATGAATATTGGGTCATGGGGTAAATTTATAATAAATAGTACAGAAACACTTATTCAGTAAATCTGTGAAAATCACTGTCCTTTAATCATGCAGGCTAGGAGGTATATTTGTTACAGATGGCATATTTGTAAAAAAAAAACTATGCAAGAGAATTATACAGGTTGTATAATAAATTCAATCTTTGATGGAAGTCTTAAGTGAAAGAGACCAGAAATACATATCTGGATTTTTGCACAGATGCAACATCTTAGATTTTTATTCTCTGGTCCTAATAGCAACAAAGTATTTATTCTTATTTTTGAGGCTGTTTAAATAAGCAGAAATTTCCACTGAAGTCACTGGCCATTAAAACACATTACTTTCAAAGTTACATTTCTATCATAATATAAAAACCCTCTGTGAAGAGTTCATACTACAAGAAGTAAGGTGTTTGGAAGAGCAAATTCTGTAAAAGCAAATGCAATAGAAACACTTGAGGAGGGATGCTCCTTTCCTCTGACTGTAGGGCTGCAAGGAAGATGGATCAGGTAGCTCAACACTATGCATTAGGCTCTCTATACACTCTTCAAAGTAATGAAAAGGATCCATATGATTAGAAAAGTAAGTTCCTAATTTGCTCATGCTAGACCTTGCACTAGCAGCAGAAATAGAGTAAGAAAATAATGAGCAAATATAATTCATTCATCACAAAGATGATTTTAAAGCACTAGCATTTAATTTAGAAAACAAAACATATTTATGGATTCAAAATGTAAGGGTTTAGGTTGAAGTGTTACTGGGATATGTTCGAACATTATCTGTATCAAGTTGATAGCTAATTAGTGAAAGATATACTCTTCCCTTATAACAATATTTGAAATAATGTGACAAAATTATGTATATATAGCCGCAGATATATGTGAGTTTGTATACATATAAGTATGTATATATATATACTTTCATCTGCAGTTCTATATACACATACCTGTCACACTATATGTGACATAAATTTGTATGTAGATATACTTACCTGTATATGTACATATATATAAAAGTATATGACAATCAGTCATTTGTTTTTATCTACTGTGAATGTGCAAGACAGTGGCCAGGATTTTTCCTGGTGTGCTGGATTTCTATGGTTCTGTATCTTCATTCTGCAAAGCAAAACTATATTTAGTGTAATATAGTTAAGATAAATGTAATTTAGTCTTGGTAAATCTGAGATCGTGCTCACTAATAAACACACTGTGCTGTGCTTCCTATTGCCACATAAACATTCATATGGAATCCTCTACTTTGTGCTACACTAACTTGTATGAGCCACTGTAAATGTAAAACTATGAATGCTTTCATCTTCTATTTTAAAATAGAATAAAAAGGTTTTAAAATTCTTTATTGTATTTTGCTAAAAATACTGTGCATTTTGAAAATACACTGTATTTTGAAAAAAAAAAGACCAAGCACAATACACAAAAAAACTTTATGTGTTTTGAAAAATTCTTATATGTAATCTTGCTAATAATCTTAGGAAGACCTTACAAATCAGATGTATATTTTTATTTTACCCAATAATCGTTTTGGAATAAAGTGCATGTGCTAGTTTAGGTAACCCTATTAAGCATTCTGAAGGCTTTCTTTCTCTGTGTTAGAAAAGACTTTTATAAATCACTGCATGGAGCTCTCTGCTGTTTAGGCTAATGTGGATATAAGATCAGTGCAGAAGAAAATGGAAAAATAAGGTAAGCAATCTTCTTGTCTGTGTAAACAGATGCAATATGAAATTCTTCAGCTGTAAAGGCTTGCTAGTTTTGAGCTCACAGATAGCCAAGCCCATAGATTGTCATCTCACTTCCCAGAAAATGCTTCTTAAAGCACTTTAAAGACAGCAAGAAAAATAGACTTCTTGAATAGGAAGGTTTAAGGAAAATGAAAAATTTTAGTATGATGTGGAGTATTTACAAAAGCGTTTAAATATTAAATAAGCAGAGAGAAATTAAATACACTGAAAATGTGTGACAGAACTGTTACTACTGTCTATTCTATTTCACTTTCTATTTACAGCAATGTGCAATAAATTAGACTAGTCAAAATTTCAGGCTTTTAAATCTGGGTTATACCTATTTCTTGAAATCATTGACCACTTTTGTAGATGCTTTCTCCTACCCTTCCAATTGATCTTGGTGGGATATCAAAGATCTCACCCCCTCTGGCTGGGCAGAGAGCAGAGGTGTGCAGGATGGATGTGTGTGAAAGTCTGTATGGCCATTTCTTGTACTGGGCCTACACTTTTCCTGAGTAATCCTGGGAAGTGTCCTTTGTGTCGGGTGCTCTCTGGCCTGTGCCTTTCATAAGATCCTATGAAACAACAGAAACAAAGACTCAAACCTGCAGGGACTACCATTACTATGATCTTAGATAAGTAAGTATATATTCTTAGCCTAAAAGAAGTTTCTTTTGCTACTCCCTGCCTTGAAATTGTGATGTAGTATAGCATACCAATAATTTGTAAATTCTTATCACGGTATGTAAACCTACAATCATTTCACAGTTTGATTTGTTTGCCTCACTCAGACAGTGCTGCAATGTTTGTTTTACCAAAGTATGTGTGGCTGCTTTCCCACTTGGTCACACATCATTCTGTCTGAGCTTGGCTTGCTGGGCAGGTGCTGGCGGCTGCACTGAGAATCCCACTGTCATCTTGTCAAACCCAGGACACTCTTTCCCTGTAGCACTTATACAGAAAGCAGAAACTGCATGGCAGCTTTGGAAAATGATGGATAATGTAGTTTGCCTTGGCTTCCTAAAAGGCAAGAAAATCCAGTTGTGCTTATCTGGTTTGTTATAGTGGTGATGGTGGTAGTGATATTTTCTTTTTTCTGTGCAGATGAACATATGGTTAATACATTTTTTATTGAATTAAATTGTTCAATTACAGCAGTTTGTAGAAGAGGCAGAATGACAAAAGACTATAGTCATCATCCCACTAGCACTTCAATTTTATCAAATAGAGCAGTCAATGAGAGTTTAGTGTTCCCTTTAATCCCTACGGAGTTTAAAAAACTGAATTTCAGATGCAGGATTGCACTGGACAGTAGGAGACAGATGACAGGTTGTTCTCACTTTGTCCTTTTCCTGAGTTCCTGGACTGCTAAGGACTGCTCAGGTTTTCATTGAAACGATAACTTAGAGAAGTTACTTTGAAGTCCAGACATGACTGGGCTGACTCGAGAAAGAAAGGTTTGGTTCCAACACTTCCTCAGTGTCTGAAAGAGTGAAGCAGAATTATGATGATCCCAGGACTCCTCATCATGAGTCCCTTGAATCATGGCATTTCTAAAGGATTTATCATTACATTTCCATTGGAACTCCATTTCAAAGTCTACAGTTAAACAGAATTCACAATTGGTTTATGGACTTAGTGATAGTGTGGCATTTGCATATTAATTTTGCAAGATTATTTGTATCTCTTATGTGATGTTTGTTTTGGACATCCAAGGCTAACACTCAAATTAGTTCATAGTTGTGTTATACAATGAAAATGGGAACTACGACCTAACTGTTAACTGTTTTTATTTCTTAGTAATATTGTTAGTTTTTACCATCACTTCCAAGTGATATTGTTTTTCATTCTATCCATCTTAGTGGGAGTTTGGTCTCCTTTATCGATACATTCTACCTGATCTTTTCTGGTGTGTTAGAAGATACCAGCTGGACTTTATTTTATGAAAAAGCAGCATAATGATATCATTGCCATCTAAATATACCTATCAGAGTTCTCAACCAATATTTGACTGGATTGGCTGTTGCCCTACAATGGTTTTAGAAATTTACGGCTGCAGAGCGAATGTTTTTTGCTTTCATCCTCTGCTCTCCATCCCTAGTGTGTGTGAAGAAAGATCTGCACCCTATAACATTAATAATTTCTGGCATATATTTAGCAAATATCATTATTTGAGATCTCTCATACTATTCTGGTTTTGGCCTCATCCTGTCTGACAGCACTAGAAAAATGCCTGTTTCCTAAATAAAACATTGCAAGAAGGATGGCTTCCAGAAGCCCTGTCTTACCATTTTTGTTTTTAGAAGTTGAGCTGCTCTGAGTTTTTGACCATTCTATCACAAAATTTAACTGTGTGATTTACCAGAGCAATATTTATTCATAATTTTTGTTTTCATATTCTGAGTTATATGATGATGAAGGCATTAAAAGTGGACTGAATTAGATTATAATATAGCATCTTCATTGTAACCTTGTGGTTCTATTAATAAAAAGAAACAATAATACCTCATTTACACTAGATATTGAAATAGGGGAGAGGACTGTGTTAGTTATTGTTCATGAGCGAAGGAAAGGAATTGCTGATCTATTATGTCAAAGAAACCGCACCATTTAAAATCACACAGTGTCGGATGGCTTAATAACATAACCAAGTACAGTGCAAGGGAAAGCAGAATTTAGAAATTTATTAGAAAAACAGAACCAAACCCTCCTCTTTTGAGTAAATATTTCTGTGTAAGATCAGTGTATTGTGATACTCATTTTTATCTCATGCCATTTTATATTGACTCTGGAAGGACTCACATTTAGCAAAGAACAAATATTGACAGCATATTTTGCTCAACATTTGCAGTCAATGATGGACTTCATCAGAATTTTTTCTTCTTGATGATTTAATTCATTTATTACAATGAATACAGTCAGCTAACTAGAGAAGCTAATGAAATGAGAGAAATGCAAGTTCCTATTCTGAGAATGTTTTCATTTTATGTTAGTACTTGGGGAAAAGGATTAAAGCTTAATTATGAATCTCTTTCATGCTTTTTTCCCCTATAAGTGTTTCATGATTGCTTTGACATACATCTGCCAAAGGTTTTATTCCTTACTCTAGAGGCCATAGTTTCAAAGGAAGTTTTACCATATGTTGCCCCCAAAGAAATTTTGAAGTCATTAGATGTGCAAAATCCTTTGTCCAAGTATAAAAATGTGCATGAAAAAAATGAATAGTGGCATGCACAAAAAGTGCTAGTGAGAACTTTTACTATTTTTATCAGATAGCTGAAAGGTAGATGAAAATGGGAAGAGTTTTTCAACCTCACAGGTTAGAGTAGTTTAACATAGTGAAATGATGCTGGCTTGTATGTCCATAGTTTAAGGCAAGGCAGAACAATATTTTTGTTTGTTACCAGCTATAGCTGGAGGCAGCAGAGGCTGTGGCTCTGTTTTGCTAGAACCAGGATAGCACTGGAGACCAGCGTTGATTGGAACTTGGAAGATTTGTGGCTTCATATTGTTGGAACTTAATTTTTGAAGGCTCCAGGATGGTGGATTTTTAAGATGTTGAGTTCAGGACAGATCCAGCAAGGAGTGTTTTAATTCAGAGTCAGAGTTCGGGGACATTTTAATATTACTGTGGGTTCAAATTCTCCTGGGATTTTGGTTCCTCTGTTATTGAATGTTTATAAGGAAACACAGTGTGATCACTATAAAGGGCTCAGATGAATCACAGTCTGGAAGCTGAGTACTATCACATTCAGTTTGACTTGAAATGTGTCACAGGCAGCTTGGCTTTTTAAAGACATCTTTAAAAGGGCTACAGTAATTTTATGTACAAGTATGAGGACAATTATTTATTTAACATTTTCACCTGTTCACTTCATTTTTATTTGGTTTTTCCCTGTTACAGACTATGTCAGAGAGCCACAATGATCATGCAAAATAACAGTTCATCCTCGCCCCTTTTTCCAAATGTGAGCTCCTTCTGGAAGAGAGATTCTCATGGACCAGGACTCCTTGATGAAACAGCATCACTCATTGGCAGCTATGATTTCCCTCAGACCACAGAGAGTTTTCCTTTCTCCATTGTGGAATCAACAAACATGACCCTAAATGCCACAGGCAAAGACCCTCTGGGTGGACACACGGTCTGGCAAGTAGTTTTGATTGCTTTCCTCACTGGGATCCTTGCACTGGTGACCATCATAGGAAACATCTTGGTGATTGTTGCATTTAAGGTTAACAAACAATTGAAAACAGTCAACAACTACTTCTTGTTGAGCCTTGCTTGTGCAGATTTGATCATCGGTGTTCTTTCCATGAATCTTTATACCACATACATTATCATGGACCACTGGGCTTTGGGAAGTTTGGCCTGCGATCTTTGGCTCTCCATTGACTATGTTGCCAGTAATGCCTCTGTCATGAATCTCCTTGTGATAAGCTTTGACAGGTATTTTTCCATCACTAGGCCACTAACATACAGAGCCAAACGAACAACCAAAAGGGCTGGGATAATGATCGGTTTAGCATGGATTGTCTCTTTTGTTCTTTGGGCCCCTGCCATCTTGTTTTGGCAGTATTTTGTTGGGGAGAGGACCGTGCCTCCTGACGAATGTTTCATCCAGTTTCTAACTGAACCTGTCATCACTTTTGGCACTGCCATAGCTGCCTTTTATTTGCCAGTCACCATTATGAGTATTTTGTATTGGAGGATCTACAAGGAGACGGAGAAACGCACCAAAGAGTTAGCAGGGCTACAGGCTTCGGGCAGTGAGGCAGAGGCAGCACGCTTTGTGCACCAGACAGGCAGCTCCCGGAGCTGCAGCAGCTACGAGCTGCAGCGGCAGAACACGAAACGCTCCTCCCGAAAGAAATACAGACGCTGCCACTTCTGGCTCACAATGAAGAGCTGGGAACCCAGCACAGATCAGGGGGACCAAGAGCATAGCAGCAGTGACAGCTGGAACAACAACGATGCTGCTGCCTCCCTTGAAAATTCAGCCTCCTCTGATGAAGAAGACATTGCTGCAGAGACCAGAGCCATCTACTCAATCGTGCTGAAGCTTCCCGGTCACAGTGCTATCCTCAATTCCACAAAACTACCCTCCTCGGAAGATTTACATGAGTCAGGGGATGAGCTGCAGAAATCCGACACAGAATCGAAGGAAAAGAAACCTAAAAAATTGCACCCTCCCAAAAGTGCTCAGGATGGCGGAAATTTCCAAAAGAGCTTTACTAAGCTTCCAGTTGAACCAGAGTCAGAAGAGACAACCACAGCTTCTGATGGCATCTCATCAGTGACCAAGACATCGACAGCCCTGCCCTTGTCCTTTAAGGAAGCAACCCTGGCAAAAAAGTTTGCCTTGAAGACCAGAAGTCAGATCACAAAACGAAAACGAATGTCACTTATCAAAGAAAAGAAAGCGGCACAGACACTCAGTGCCATTTTGTTTGCCTTCATCATTACCTGGACCCCATACAACATCATGGTTCTGGTGAACACCTTTTGCCACTGTATCCCCAAAACTTTCTGGAACCTGGGGTATTGGCTTTGCTACATCAACAGCACAGTGAACCCTGTGTGCTATGCACTGTGTAACAAAACATTCAGAAACACTTTCAAGATGCTGCTGCTGTGCCAGTGTGACAAACGAAAACGACGCAAACAGCAGTATCAGCAAAGGCAGTCCGTCATTTTTCATAAGCGGATCCCTAGGGAGGCTTCATAGAATAGTATTTTTCAAACAAATAAAAAAATAACGAAGCAGGGATGTGATGGGACAGGATGGGTTGGGATGCGATGGGATAGGACAGAACAGGATGGCACAGGACAGGGCAGGATGGGCGGGATAGTGAGGGATGGGATGGGATGGGATGGGATGGGATGGGATGGGATGGGATGGGATGGGATGGGATGGGATGGGATGG
>JAWWMU010000153.1:45158564-45255691 GCA_035048155.1 Cinnycerthia olivascens
GATGGGATGGGATGGGATGGGATGGGATGGGATGGGATGGGATGGGATGGGATGGGATGGGATGGGATGGGATGGGTTGGGGTGGGAAGGTGGTTCCAGGGTGCTGATTCTATGATTTAAACATCAAGACACGAAAGCAGCTGCCAGGCTTATTTATCCTTTCAATAAATCCAGTTTAATATAAAAGTCAATCCACATTCAGCAAAAACTAAGAAACTTCAACATTTTTACTAAGGAGTGAAAGATTTAATAAAGTTTTCCTACAAATTTGCGAGAAGCTGTATAGCAATTATAAACCCATTACTGATCTGCCCAGTTCTTTGATCATAATAAACTCTGGGATCTCAGGTAAGCATATCTAGCTAGCCTAACTCTTCTATTTCCAAGGAATCCAACAACTTTCAATTCAAGTTACATAGAGATGTAGCGAGCTAGGAGAACAGGATTATGAAATTATTTGAGACACTGTATAGGTTGAAAAATTGCCTCTTGTTGTCCTGGTAGAGCTTCCTGTCTAGTTCTCTTCTGGTATATTGTAAATTGTACCTCTGATTCCTGATTTCTGAGTATCTATGTGTGCAGCTGATGTTACATGTGTGTGCATGAGTGTGTATGTATGCATAGCACACATTCACACCTCTGAAATACGCACATACCAGGAAAGAGGTGACCTATTGTTCTAGGTTTTACAGGGCCCCCCATCATGATTACATGTGATTGAAATTTTTAAAAAGTCAGAAAATCATGTTATAAGTATATAGTTCATTATTTGCCACCTGAAATTCAAGTTTGTCTCTGGAACCAAAACATGATGTCCACATTTCAAACTGAGAAAACCAAAACATAGCCTGTGAGTTTACACAGTTTTATAATGGGGTACTTGCCCATTAAAACCTTAATCTTGAGCACAGAGTCTCTCCTCAAAGTGATCATGCCTCTTTAAAAGTTACAAAGCGGAAAGGAATTGGAGGCCACATTCAGGGAAGAGCACGAAGCTATCTTTGCAGGGCACAGGACAATGGGGACCCAGACCTGGGCTGCACAGTACCGACGCTCAAAGGGAGCTGCTCAGGAGCCAGGCAGCAGCAACCCCGTGTCCTGCTGGGGAGGCTGTGCTGCTGTCGAGGCACACACAGCTCCTGCAACACCTCGTCCTGAGCTGCACCCTGGGGATGCACCACCTTCTCAGAGCCAGCTCAGATCCTGTGTGCAGTACCTCTATGGCTTCCAATGAAGGTTCAAGTTGTAATTTTCTGACAAAAGTTGATGGAGCCCCGCTGCTTGCACTGTCTGCCCAGGTGATCTTCAGATGCAAATGATTTGTTTCAAAGAAATGTTTTATTTTTGCACGTGAAGGATGCTCACTAAAAAGTGTTTGTTTTCCACAACCTGCTTTAAAAATCATCAGGAGATGTGCACCTAAATCCGTTTGACGCCAGGTTATTCGGTGGTGTGAAAAATGTGATTTTGCCAATTTGTAACCTGGCAATTTTTGATAAAGACAATTTTAAAAGGGCTTTAATATTTATAGTTTAGACATGACCAGTATTTCCTGGTATTTGTGATGTGGTCTGCACCAAACATGATTTATAAAAGTCAGAGGTCCCCTGGGGAAAGGATTGTACTTTAAACTGTTGCTCTAAATCTGATTTAGTTATATGTTGAAAGATTATTTTGTATTCTCCTTTGAACTGACCAAAACTTTTTTTTTTTTATTGCTTAGACTCTTATTTTGCTGAAAATAAAACAAGTATCTTATTTTACAAAGGGGCATCAGTGTTGTGAACAGAGAACTGATGTTAAAGCTGCTTTTGTATTCAGTGTGAGATGGTGTTTACAGATGATTTTGACAACAGTGGAAATATATTAAATGGTGTCTGTGTATCTGAACTATTTAATTTTGTGTTATGTTCATATGAAGAAATACTTATACATATTTCACCGAATGTTTTATTTAATGTTGATAAATATTGCTCTTCAGTCTTCAGCTGTAGTGTCCTTTTAAAGTGATTCATAAAGGTCTGCTTGAGAAATGAATAGACTATATCTAGCTTTCTTGTCATTAAAACAAATTCTCTTTTGTATGAGTTGTTTAAAATGTCTACCCTAAAGTAATCTCATAAATTATATTGAAACTCACTGCAAGTACAATTTTAGTACAAAAAAGAAAAAAATTAAAGCTTCATCTATGTCACAAGTGCATTTTGAATTAAAGATACCAGAATTGTTTTGCTTGTTTGCTAGCCACATACAAAGGCCACCCATGTTGCAAAGAAAATTAATTACTTTTATTTATAAAAAGAAGAATATATTTGAAATATATTCATTACTCAAGTTGACCTAAAAAAGTTTTAACATTTAAATATATATCTATATCTATATATATTGCCATATTATTATATTCTGATATCTAGAGTAGTGCTGTGCCCCTAATACACAAAATGTGAGAGCATGTAAGGAAGTCAGAGTTCATCGGGGGATTTATGGTATATTAGTATTGATTTTAAAATAGGAAACTATTATTTTTATTGAAGTTAAGCTTCCTTGAAAGCGTCTGTCACCACTGTTTACATAATAGGAAGAGTTAAATCCTTGGATTGTTTTAACAGAGAAATAAAAAACCTGTCATTTGATGTGTGAACAGGCTTTAAAATGTTATTTACAGACATCATGTGTGTGTGTATACACATATTGTAGCATAGATCAATTTAGCTATTATTTATGTAATGGAATATGCACTATAAAATATTAAGAATTTGGCTGTGTTACAAGTACAGTGGGCATCAATTTAATTTGTATTTTATGTTTCTGTGTTTGCTTTAAACCCAAGCACACACAAAAATTTTAGCTGTCTGCACTAGTAGATATATTATTTAGGAACACAGGCGCACATGATAGGTTGCAGAAGAAGAACAGTGCAAGACCAATGACACAGAATTACTTTTAAGAAGTACAAATGGTGTAATATTTCATCTGTTTTGAGGAAAATTGTCAGGAACAGTAGAAATCATCATTCTGATGGCAGACAAACAGCTCAGTCCCATTAACTCTCCTCTCAGCTCTGAAAGCTGGCTTTTCAGAGACCAGTCTCCATTAATTGCAATAATACAAGATTAGACTCCATATGAAGAGGACCAAAAAGTCAGAAGCGATAGCCAGACAGGAGCCATTGGGTAGTCTGGAGAAAGCTTTGTAGAATAGACCCCAATCACTGTCAGCCTCTGAACAGGCAACAAAACACATTGTAATGTATGTTTGACTTTTACAGTATAAAATTGTGATAGAGGTTTATTACTTCTGTACTGGTATAGACTGTGAGAGATGTCTGATCTGAAAATCCGAGGGCAGGGGCCATGGTGCATGAAGCACTTTTTCCTACTCCTGCATAACACACTTTCAACAAAAGTAATCTGCAAATCAGTCTAGCACTGTTCTAAAGCTAAACAAATATAGGAAAGGCCTAAGTAGTTCCCAGGATCAAAACCTGTGGATCTGAGTAACCTAAACCATAAATGGCCTAAAGGGTTCTGGCAGTAGGAATATGCACAGAAATATTCTGAAAGAGTTAGTGACCTTTCTCAATTATGTACAGCTTCATTTTCTTACTTTGCTGTCTTGATTATTATGTTTCTTTACTTATTCTGCAAGAATATTCTAAAAAGTCTTGGTTCATTATTAACCTTATATATCTAAAAAGTGAGTAGAGATCCCAAGAACACTTTTTTGCCTCTACAGAATGCAAACATGAAAGCAAAAGAAAGTTTTAAACTTCCCTAATCAGCAGCATCAATAATTTTTAAAATAATTATCATCATGCTACCCTCTATACAGTAGGGATGGTCAAGCAGTGTCATGCTATTTATAAACTGCTTTTCACTCACCCCTTACCCATCTGACTATTTATGCATCGCTATTCAAATTTATATTCGAGATTCTAAATCCTCATTTTCCTCCAGATGGCTCCTAGATTCACATCCTAAATATGCTCTACAAGCTTGCCTTGTTATCAGGCAGCTTTTTTTTTCCTTTCACAATCTCCCTATGCAAAATTATCTGATCTTACATTATCAAAAGACACTTTACTAATTTCAGGAGTTGTACAGTATTGAGGTCTGATATCTTCTTTTCTAAAGATGTATGAAACACATCAAAAACAACTGGAGAAGGCTTCACATTTGCCAGGTATTGGCAGAAATGGTCTGTGCCGCAAATGGTCTGTTCACCAAGCCTGACCAGGGAATGACCTGTCCCTAGGGATGTTCTCCTAAACCCCCACTAGCTTGAACTTCACACAGTTCATGAATCATCATGTTTTTTAATGCATTTGGAAATTAGAAAAAAACAACCATACATATTCATTGTGATAGCTCTGAATATTCTTTGACCCATGCAAATCCACTGTCCCTATTCACAACCTGCTTCCACCCACTGTGATTTTCTGTTTTATATATTCTTTTTATCTTTTATGTATTTGCCCATTCAAATACCACTGCACTGGCTTCTGGGAGCAGGTCAAAGTGATACATATTTGTAGGTTGCTTCTTGTTAGCCCAAAGGGTATGCAGAGATGTCTGAGGTGTTCATAATGATGGCTGCCTTTTCTGACGCATGCACTGCACTCCCATGATACCCAAGCACCTCTCTTTAGAAGCTTTGTTAAAGCATGCATGACGTTCAGGCTTTCATGGAATTAAAAACTTCATTTAATTAGGATGTTCTCCCTTGTAGCAAGCATAGATCATTTATAGCATCGGCACTTTTCTACTTCTACATTTTTGAGCTGCAAGAAAGATATCGGGCAAAATACTAATTTGTAATGTCTGATACTTGGGCATTTTTGTACTTCAGCTTTTAAAGTAAGGCAGAGATAATGCAGTTGTGCTATTTACTGAAAACAATTTGAGTATGAATGGGAATTCTGCACTATGTTTATTTCATTTCACACACCATGGCACTGCAACTGGCTGAGATTGAGCATCACAGTATTTTATACCACTGACAGTTCTTCACAGTCTTAACTGGCAAACTCATTTCCTATGCTATACTGGCATTCAGGACTTTGACTGCTCTTCACCACTCACCCTGCACGTTCAAAATATAACATAGATTGTATTTTTTTTTTTTTCTCGAGAAATATCATTTTAGTTATTTCCAGATATATTCCTAGATGTTCTTGAGAATGCTTTGCTTAATTTTAGATATTGAGATGGCCCAAGACAGCCAATCCCTGTCAGGGGTTGTTTAATGGAAGGAGCACAGGTAACATGGGAAAACATTAAGATAAGTGCTACTTATTTCATGACCTATTCCAACATGTATTGTATGGTGTGTATATTGTACCTATACATCTCCATGCCCTGTGTATGTCTCAGAAGGATAACATGGAGTGACTCTACTGTGCATGTACATACAGAGGGATGTACCATATCTAGAGCAATGTTTACAGATGTATGTACAAACTTATGCTGAAATTGTCAGCCATGGTAAACTTTGTCTTTGATGCCTCATCTGTTGTAATTGGACGTTGAAACTGTCTCCTCTGCTTATCTGCAAGAAAAGTTTCCACATCTTTCCTTAGTGCATATTTTTAACAATTGCATTTTTCTTATTTCTGGATATGGTGCTTTCAGTGGATTGAGCTGGCTTTTAAGACATTACCCAAAATTTAGAAGTGCATATTTCACACACTGAGCTATTGCATCAAGGCTACACTAGGCTTAACTCCATTACATTGTCCAAACTCACACTGCCTTTCTTCAAGTAAGGAAAAAAGACCTCTTAGACTAGATTCTATCTAGATTCATGTAAGAGAAACTCCTACGTTGAATATCACTGGCAATTTCTCAAAGTTGAAAGAGGAATCCAGTCACTATGAAAAAGCATGAGGCAAATGTCATGAACACATAAAGGCAAGACACACTGCAAATTCTTTGAGGTAAGAACAGCACTCCTTCCATTAGAAATGAGAGGAAAAAAAATTACCATCCTCCCTCATCCCATCCTATTGCTCTGCCCTTTGTGTTGCATGGTAAAATGCTTTTCATTTGCCAGTCCCATGGGTGGAATTTTGCAGGCTTTAAAAACCTTGTTTGCCTGGTAAGACTAAGAAATACTTACTATATCTAGATCATTCACCCCCTTCTGGGTTTTCAAACAATAAATCTTTGACTGTGTGATGCAGGCTTAAGGGAATGTCTTATGAAGATGATAAAACCATTCAATGTAATGGTGGTGAGGAGAGGTAACCCTTTTCCAAGCTAGTGAAGCTATTAAACTTATGTAACTTGGCAGAATGTGTGGAAAAAAACCCAAGATATTTAAAGGCTTTATAGATGTGCACATCCTCCTTCCATAAGGGTGAATAAACACTTGTAAACAGTGACCAAAAAAGTTCAGTGTATGAATGACTCTGTGAGCCAAAAGCACACGTCACCATCAACTGCACTGTTGGCAGAGCACCCTGACACCCCCTCAGGCCTCTGTGAAGAGATCCTTATTATAGCACTCTAGGACTAAATAACAAGACCTCAATATGTAAAGAGGGCTTGTTTGTCTGGGTGCATATGCATTTTCCAGGAATTTGATGGGAGATTTTTTTCTCACTGCCGGACCAAAGTTATTTAGTGCACTTCCTGGAATGAAAGTAGTCTTGAAATGATCTGGTAATCATCACTCAACCATGCCTAACAATCAGAAAAGCACAGGATATTATTGTGCCAAGAGAACTTAAATTTATTTTTCAATTCATTCATACAGGCACATACAGTTAATTTACTGAAATTTCTCAAAAATCTGAAAAATTTTACACTATCATGGAAATAAAGCATCTGGACAAGAATCTGATTCCCTATGTCGTTTAAAAACGTCCAGCGTTCTTGAGCCTCTTTTTCTTCTGTATTGAAATTTTTGGATAACAAATCAACTGTAGTTACTCCTGAAATACTACCTACTCTAGAGATGCCAAAGGGATGAGGAAATGGCTAAATGATCTTCATTAATTTGTGCTTAATATGTCCACATTAAGAATTATTTTTACCATTGTGGCACAGACTAATTAACACCATGGGGCAAAAAGAAATAAGCCAATTTACTTTGAACCCTGCACAGGGCTGCCCTCTGCTTATGCAGATACATTATAAGAAATAGGCCTGTGCTGTGCTTCCTGATGCTCAGTGCTTTTCTCCACTCATTACTTTTACCCTTCACATAGATCCTCTCCTATTAAACGTACCTATCACATATATTTATTGAATATACCTATTCTGCCATCAATGTAGAAATATGTCATTTCTCTTGCACTTGCAAAGCTATATGAAATCAGATATAGCTGGAGTTAAGCAGCTTTTATCCTCCATTGGCATGAATTTTTCTGATTCAGAAATACATTCCATTTGCTTGCCTTATCTCACCATTAATGATGTTTATTTTACAAATTATATTAGGACCAAAACTTTCCACTTTTCAGGCTGTAGAAGTACATCTGAGTAATGTTTCGTTCCTTTATTCAAAATTAGTGTGACTTCTTGGCCAAAGGATAATCTGAACGAAATCTCCTGTGTAAAGGACAGAACAGCATTTATCCCCTGCTCTGCCCCTGCACTTCACTGAATATGATGGAAGGTCCTTTCAGGTCTATTCACTTGTTTTCTACAAGCTACATTACGTAGTTGCATAGTTCTGCTGTGAGACAGGAAGGACCAGCGTGAAAAATGCAAGAGACTGAAACTAGTAAGGTGCACAGGTGCCACTTTTGGTTTTGTTTAATTTTGGTTTTTAGTCTCTGCAATGCGTATTGATTCACACAGAATCCATCATTAGAGGTGAAATACAAAGACTAAGGATGGACAGCTGCTCTCAAAAGCAAGCTGCATAGGGATGGATCGCTGAAGTCCATGTACTAAGTGCATACAAGAGCTCTTGGTTAAAGCTGTAAAAAGCCTGAATTACAATTCATTGCTTTCCAAAAGTAAGAAAATAATAAATATAATGTGAAGCTTTGTAGTTGTAATTGTAAACTTAGAAGAAGTCAGTGAAGGAGATGTCATTTTGTTAATATGAATTATCCATGGATTTCTAGAGGTGTCCCATCACCCAGCTGCCTCTGAACCCAAATCCTCCTCCCTCAAAGCTGACCAGCAGTCATGGGACTTCTGCCTCACAGGAAGCTGGAGCTGAACTCCTGCCCCTGCCACCCCACAGCAGGAAGGGTGTGGACTACACCAGTCAAGTTGTTACAAGAAAGAGCCATAAGCTTCCTGCTTCTATTTGCAGATAGTGGGTATTTTTGTGATAGAAATAGAGATAACATTGCAGGAATCTGATGAACATATTTTATGTGTTTCCTGATATGTTCCTATTACTTGGAAGCTTTCTGTTCTGCTGGTTATGGAGCAAAACAAGTCCCAGAGACAATATCTGAATACATAATTTTAAGGCTTGAAAATTTTAAATAAATTGACTTTTGCCTGCTGCTTTCTGTTTTCAAAATATTTGGAGAAATTGCATGCAGTAATTAAGCATCTCAGAAATAAGTTTCATAAAAAAGAATTTGGAATTTTACTCCTTATAAAACTGATTTTCTTCAGCAAAACCAGTGGAGCTGAATGTACCATAAACTAATAAAATAACAGAAAACAGGAGAAAGGAGCCACTCAAATTCTGCTGTGTAAAAAGACAGTGCTTGAGCATTCACTCAAAATCTGGTGTCTATTGATCTAGTCATAGCTACCCATTCAGGTACTAGACAGAATATTAACATTTTTTAAATTATTAGCCAAGTTGATCTTTTTTTGTTAGCACCTACCTTACGGTGCAGCAATTATTCTGCCAAGTAATTAAATTCTATGTCTTGGTAAACTCTCAGAAAGAATAATTGGCTCTAGTTCATATTGACAGCACTTTGCAAAACACTAGCACAGTAATTGGAAGAGCAGAGGCAGATGATGAAGAGCAATCGTTTTCCTTGGCTTCAATGTTTTAGAGGAGCCTTCTCTTTTGCAGCTAATAAAAATAAGAGTAAGAGAAGATGTACTGAGAGAGATTCAAATGCTTTATTCTCCCCTCTGGAATGACTGCCACCAGTGCAGTCCTGAGGGCAGAAGGTGGATGGCTGGGTGTTGGTAGAAAAATCAATGCAAGTGTCCCACAAGAGCTCACATTTCTCCTTTCACCACAAGGGTATCAGCACAAAATGTGCTGTCAAAACTTGGCTACCACTGAACTATCATGGTGGTACATTGTGCTCTTAAGAGATTTTCTCCTGCCAAGATGTTTTAACATCTTTTTTTTTTTTTTTTCTTTTTTTAACTCTCCACAGAAAACTAATCAGGTGGCACCTTCCCGTGTGGAAATTTCCTTGCAAATACATTACTGTAATCTACAAATGATTTTTACCCTGTATGCCCCTGATAACAATTGCATTAATATAAGCAGATAAACTCATTTCTTTAGTTGTTGCTCATAGAGTGGCTTGCTAGTTAAGATAAAAAGCAAATTATGGGATATAAAAGACATATCTGATTGTACAGTGTTACACTGTGTGCCAAGCAGTTGGTGAGGTAAGGTTTACATAACTTCTAGATGTTGCTTGAACTTTTGAGATATATTTCCATGTTATTTTTTCCTTTCAGGAGCCAAAATGGGCAGAACACAGAACAAGCAATTAAGAGAAACATCATTGTTTTGATTGAAGTAATTTGAGATTAGAAGTTGTGAGCGGAATAAACAGTCTAGAAAGTGTTTTGAAATCTTCATCATGTAGATGCTTTCCTTTAGGGAAACTGTCCTTCCCCTTCAGTCTGGGAGGACTCCCCTTAGGTGCGGGTTTGTAGAAGGAAACTTCGACTCCAGTCATTTGCTGCAATATTCTTTGAGTGCTATTAATTCACTTAATGACCCAGTCTGTTGCTCAGTGAAATTGCTCTGTGCTCTCTTAGCGACAGTGAAAAACAGCCTTTTCTGGGGGCTGATCCAAGCCCAGCTCCAGCTGATGGAAAGACTCCCTCTGTGCTTCTGAAATGAACATTTTTCCCCAGAAAAGCAGGAGGCAGCCAGGCCCCTGTGCCATAGTGTGGGGCCAGACTGTGTGGGCTCCCATCAGCATTACAGACCTCCACTTGTGAGACCCCCACCTTCCACTCCCTGGGCATAAGCCTGCAAAGAAATTCTCTTGGAAAACACAGAGGAAACAAAGCAAGCCACCCCCAGCCATTTTCATATATATGTATATGTATATATATATATATATGTATATATATACTTCCAATTCCCTTCCTCCTTTCTGCTACCCAATGACAGCACATTCACACAACAAAAACAGAGGCTTCTAAAATAATTTCCATCTGAATTGTAGACTGCAGTGGTCTTTATTACCAATAGCATTAGAGAAAAATGGAAATGAGGAATTGCATAGCTCTGCCCTTTTTATGACTCCTTTTCTTCCTTTCTCATTTCAATGATGTACACGAAATATTTATTTGTTTGGAGGAGGGATTGTGGATTACTGGTGCAGCATTCTGATAGATATTTTAACATATTCAGAGAAGAGAAAATTCAGTCTTACTAATAGACATCTTGGATTTCTTTTTTATTTCTTACTAAATTCATGGCAGCCAGTTTAAGACCCACCTCTGCACAAGTGTCTTCCTGTATTTTTGACAATTGAGCAATTTTCTCACATGTGCCAGTTTGTTCAAATTTCTTTATCTGTTTTCTCACTAATGGTTTCTGAATTAACAAGCCTTTGCCTTTTTGCTGGTGCATAGAGTCTGTTTGCACCAGCCTTAGTTTAAGTTACCAGGAGTGATCCAGCCACAGTAAGAATTTTCTCCACCTTACCTTATTTTACAGCTTGCATTAGAACCTTGGCATTCCCAACTATCACATACTGAGCAGGCACAGAGTTTTTGGCAATGCTTTTATTTTTCATAATATTTAATAAACTAATCATGTACATATAACTGAGGTGTTAAAAATGCCTATCCATAATCCATCCCATTGCTTCAAAGTACCATATCAAATACGTTTTCTTATTAGTTGTGGAAGCAAATATGTCAGTGTATAATGAGGACTAGCTATGTAGTCTATAATGACATCTAATATAAAACAGATATTCATCAAATACTTCATTAAATAATTTGACCTAATTCATCCTGGCTAAACAGACTTAGTTTAGTTCAATCCTGCTGTTAAGCTCTCTTCAAAATTCTCATTAGCATCAATGGAAATTCTAGGAAGAGCAGATAAATCGGTCTCACATTATAGGACAGATAAATAACACTTTGGATTAATATTTCTAGCTAATAAATGTAATCAAATTATTTAAAATATAAACACTCAAAGCCTGTTCTGTGCCCTCAGGGAACCCCTTTATCCCACTGCAGCAAAGCTGCATATAGCAGGATATATTCCACTAATACAGTCAAAAATATATGGGTTTATAAGAATAAACAGCTTAAAAAAAATCATACTGTAAATGATGTGATTGAGTGAAACTGTATGTATATTTTTAAGTCTTCAGAATAGTTGAAGTTTTAACTTATTTCAAATTTTTAAGTTGAAATCTATTCATATTTGGAAATTTTGTACAACCTTGTAAAGTTAAATACTATGTCACTGTAATTTATTTTTGTTGTCATATATTGACACATGCTCATTTATATATGAAGTGTACTGTTTATCAATTGCTTCTAAGGCAGCAATAAAAACATGAAAGTTGTTCTCATTTTCCTGTCACAGCTGTTATTTATATCCAGTACATTATTTTAATACTTTCAATTCTCTTCCTTACCAAAACAGATATTGTACTGAGTTCTTAACTCTATATCTTCCAGTTCTCGGTGAATACATGGGCTATTTTAGCCTGTACAGCTGTGAGAACTTGGTGATACATTTTGCAGATGTCCTGGAAAGGGTTTGCCACTTTAGTGAATCATGCCAAGAGGACATCAGAAAGTGAAGGGGAACAAAAAGTCAGAACTCCTTCTCTTTTCCTACAATGAAGGTTTGTACATCATACCATGTGTTTTTTCAAGCTCTCTGGAGTGTGGGGTATGCAGACCTCTTAAAATAAAGAATGTGGGTCAAAGTTGCAGAGCACCTTAAAGTATCAGTCCCACTGTTGAGATCTGAGTCAGTAAAATAGTATTTCTCCAGTTTCCTTTCTTCTTGGAGGAAAGGCTTTAGAACCTTCCCCCACAAGCACAACCTGTAGAAGTCTTAAGTACTTTCCTCACCTTCTACACTATGGGAGGTACCTGTAAATTCACAGCCATTTGGAATGGTTGCACAGTTCCAGTTTTCCCTTGGTCTAGCCCAAAGGCCAGGTGTGTAAAAGGGTGTGAAATGTAGGTTCATGTCATTGATGTATGATACATACATCAATGTGTGATACATACATCAAGGACTACTAGTTACTATGAAATGCAAACATCTACAGACATTTACGTTTCATATCTACAGCTCTATCAAAGAGAGAGCATGGGAGGAATAAGTTTAACTGAAGGGGTTTCCTCCAGTAATTCAACTTTATTTTCTCCTTGCTTATCTGAGGAATATAAATTTAAAGGGAGCTAGAAACAATAAATATCACTTTATTTCTTGTTCTCTGCAATAAAGTCCTAGAGGAAATAGATAAAATATAAAAAAACAAAGACAAGGCCCTGGACATGGACCACACATAATAGAAAAGGGAAAATAATGTTGTGGAGTGAGTGTGTTTGCTTTTTATCGTTACTGCAAAGGTGTTTATGTGTTTTCTTGTTATGTGTCATTTGGAACCTGCTTGTGTCATGAGCATTTCTTTTTCATCACTATCAAATTTCACCTGTCCATTTTCCTTCCTTTCATTACAGATTTATTGCCACCCTTTCAGGAATGATTGTGAACTGTGAATCACAGAATAACTCAAGCAGCTGGAGCACAGCTGGATGCAGCAAGCAGCTGAGAGTACCACTCCTCCAGCCCCAGCCAGCTGATCTGCAGCGAGCTGCTGAGCGACAACACATGCTCCCAGTTACAGCTGAAAGTGGTAACACTCCACCCAGATTGGGAGTGCCTTCACAGCTGACACAAATTGACCTATTTATGCTGTAAGAGATGAAATAAATAGGGAGAGAAGGAAAAGGGAGTTTGGGGTTTTCTTGCATTATTTTGTGTGGCTGAAGTGAGCTGGTAAGTTTGTTTGGCACAGTCTAAAAGGCCTGACCATTGGGATGCTAGGGAAAGACCTGTCTTAAAAAGACTTGTTTTGGCATTTGAAGATCAGTTGCTTCAATTAAGGCTAAAGCAGTTATAGATGAAAATTCTGGATTAAAGTTTTGAAGGTACTTTTAAGCATTTCTAAAGAAACTGTGGATTGGGGCTAAAGTAAACTCCTGATGGGTGTATCTTGAAGTTGTATATTGTTCAGAAGCCCTGGTAATAGCCCTTATGAGGATATTCATTCCCAATTTTCTGAACATCCTCAATCTTCTCTTTAATGCAAAGGACTCTGTGCTGCCCTCATTATAAATATCATTCATGGTGCTTTGTCAAATAAAACAATAAACTATGTCCTGTAACCAGTTATAGCTGCCACTATGGCAGCTAAATACATCTGCTCACTGCAATAAGAAAATGTAAAATCACAAACACTTTCCTTTAGCCAGCAAGCTGTTTCCTGGTGATGCTTTCAAAATGGAAATTTACTTCTGCTTCGTTGTACAAATATCCATATGCTGTGTTTATACAGTGCTTATGTCAGACAGCTGATGCAACTCTTCACAGCTTTTTGGCTCTGCTACTTAATGCAGCTAGATATGAATTCTAGTGAGTTGTTTGCATCTTCTCTGAAGCTGTTTATTCTGCCATGAAGTAGTAAGTCAGCAGGGAAGTTGACTTATTGAAAAGGTTTAACAGCAATATTTTGTTACTTCCATTCAGCTGAGGTCAAAGAAAAAGTGATACAGTTCCTAATGCTGCTCAAACAGAACCTGACAGTACATTAGTTTGTTTCCCAAAGTTACTATACACATTCTTACAGCTCCTTCATGGAGGATTTGCATTATCAATAATTAAATAGACTTCTTGCTCTGAAATATGTTGGATAGGGATCTTTTTGTAGCTATGAAGTATGGCTACTTAGCAGATTTTTACATGGCTTAAATTAAAATGTGCTTAACTTGGAGAAGGAAAACATGGGATTTTTTTTTCTCCCAAAAATATCCACTGGAGACGCAAAGCAAGAGCAGCACAAAAATCTCCAGTTAATAAGATGCAAAAGAAAAACCCTCAATTTTATTTTCTGTGCTTTTTTGCAGTTTTAAACATTTGTCAATTTGATTGTAGCCAGTCTGAAAGATAATTACCTTAATGGCAGTTCTACACAAAACAAGCTAGGAGGGATCTTGATCAGTATGAATGTGCTTTGCTTTTGGATTATTTGAACAGACTATGAGAACAATTGCAAGAGTCCCTTGGATTTATTAATTATGTGATCAAAAGATTTTAGAAATGAAGAAATAATTGCTTCTTGCTTCTCCTGTCTACAACAATAAAAGTCTACAGATGCTGTGGAAACAGCACTTTTTTTTTTTTTTTGTCTTCACTGCATGTGCCAGGCTGTGCAGTTTGTGAAGATTTTGCCAAGTATCTTTTCCTCTTGGTTCACATGAGGACTGAGGGCAGGAGTCCCCAAACATAGATCCAATCCATACAGGCAAAAAGTCTGAACGTTGCTTTAACCATAGCATTGTTCCCTGTGGAAAGAGTGGAGAAACAGGAAAAAGTGGGAAGTGGGTGTAACTTAACTGTACTGAGTGCAGAGAGAAGGATGATATGGAGCAGCTATTGTTGTTGTATAAAGTTGTATGCATACTTGTGGTTTTATTTTTTTTTATTTAGAATTATTGTCGCTGTATAGTACAAAAATGAGTCTGAGCTTGTTGCCTTGCTTTTGAAGCTGTGTGCTCTTTGCCAGCATTACTCCTTGTGAGAATAAAGACCAGTATTTTGTCAACTGGAGGGAAGGGGGAAAAGAAGGAAGGACAATGCACGTAAGAAAATAATTTGGGACTTTCACGGATTTCATTTTAGGAAATAGAACCAGATTCAGCAGCTATTTTTTGGCTTAAAGTGTAATAAAATTAATTTTTCCTAATTTTCAAGCCTAAGTCTGCTCCCTCTTGCACAGGAATATATTTTACTTGAGTGATTTGCAACGGTAATAGAACATATAAAATGCCCAGTCTTTCACGTCTAGTTTATGTTTAGAAAATAAGGAGAATTACTAGATAGCAGATGGTTAGTTGAGATGGGATATCTCCAATGGTAAGAACTATTTCATTGTAATGAAATTAGCTGCAATGATATAGGAAGTGAACGTGGAGACCAAGTCTATTACATTACAGACTGGTTCTGTTACAGAAAACAAGAGAAAATAATATTGTGACTTCAGTCTTCTGATAGTTCTCAAATTTTTTTGAGTGATTTGAATTCTATATCTGTCAATATAGGGGGTGCTGTTAACCTTGTTTTGAATGCCTTTTTTAGAGGAGACCAAAAAGGAAAGGAGCTGCAAAAGCATCAGATAGATAACCCTCCCCTGTGAACAACAGGCCTTCATTCACAGTACAATCTCTCAGCTGCTGCAGAGTATTTCATGGAACACCCATGAGGCTCAGTGAGGGGTCTAACCCTTGACTTCCAGTTGCTAGTAGCTTCTTGTCAGATGTCTTATTTAGAGCTACCTGACTGGCAGATCATCTAATCTACATGTGATCACTTTCTTCAAGAATTCCTTCATATTGTGGATATTCACCACTTTAATGATATAATATTAAATTTTAAAGAATTTTAAAACCTGGCTTCCAGCTGTTGTTAGCTATTAACAGCCCAGTACTACACCATAGAATGGTTAAAGCAATGTATTAGACAAATTTTGGATAAGCTAAATTTGCTATAAGTTCATCTACTATTTTTGTGAAGTTACAGAAACAGGACGAAAGTCTTTTATAAACCTGAGATATCTTGACCTAACTGAGCTGAAGACAGGACAGCCAAAATTTAGGGGAGGTGAAGGAAATTAAAGTTAACTGGAATGGTTTAATCCTAACAAGTTTTGACTTCTTTCCTGCTATATGAGGGAGATTCTTAATGGATTAGATTCTGAAGCTGGTTTCAAACTAGGATAGTGACTCCAAATGGGCAAGGTAAAATTAAAGCCCAAGAATCAGAAGCTGTGATGCTTTGTTTGCAACATAGGGCATGCCTGCCAGCTGAGGTGTCACACAAAGCCCAAAGAGGTCTGGCCCTTCTGCTGAGCCCATTCCCTTGCAAGAAGGGGACTGGATTACATTGGCATTTTCTCTCATCAGCCACAAGTATATTGGATGGGAGAAGGATTATATACCATGCATGGACATCATCTCTGATTATGTATAAAGGCTATGCAGACCATTATTCTGTCATAAGCAGCAACACAGATAACATCACGACTGATAAACGTGTGCAACACCTCGTGATAGAGCACGCTTTCTCAGCTCCTCCTTACAGAGCACGGCAGCTGCAACTCTTCTTGCGTGCCTTAGGATGACTATCACTGCTAAACACTTTGCTGCTTGTGGTTTAGCTTTTGTGGCATACTTAATACTGGAGTCAAGAATTATCCAAAGAGAGGAGGTAAATGATAAATCATTCAAGAGAGTCAAGGAGCAAAGGTTGTGAAGCTCCAGACAGTGTTGAAGAGAGCATCAGTAAAAATGAGTATTAGAAACATTGATTTCTCCAGCACTCCATAAGCCCTGCTGGTGATATACTTGCTTTCAAATCAGACCTTGCTCATATCTAGCCAGCTTGGCTAGGTAAAGTGGAGGTAGGTCATTCAGCAGTGGGCTGTGTGTTCCCTTGTCGTGCTTCACATAGGTTTCTCTGGAAATTCCTATGCCACTTTCAGCCACTTTTTACCTTGTGTTGGGTAAAACTCTTATATTCAAGCCTAAATTACCATATTGAAGTGTCTTGCGTAAGTTCAAGTAGAACATACAGAGTTATATGAGATTACAAACTCTGTTTTCAATTACACCTGTGAGATACGAAATTGATCATTCCCAAAGTTTGGCCCATGTTAAGCTCTGAGGCTTTGGTGTGACACTAATTTTAAGAAGAGGATAAGGCTAATTACAGCAGAGTAAACTGACCTAGTAGGAGAAACCAGATCCTTTAATCCTGTAAACATACAGATCAGTTAATTGCTAACATGGCTCTTGTGGAGGGAGTGGCAGATGGCAATGTAGTCTCAAAGACTGTTCCAGTTTCACAGATAACATCTCACAGAAGCGAAGCAGTTTGCCCAGGATCCTAAACTAATTTGGTGGCTGTAGCCCTGCGTGCCAGCTCAGGGACAACCCAATGAGGCTCGTGCTGTGGCTCTTTGGGTTTTGTACAATAGGTGTTTTGTGAAGAAGGAAATAAGAGACCCTAGCACTAACTAGATTAAATTGTATAGGGGCGGAGTAGTTTTTCCCAGTAAGAAACATTCTGTCCAAAACTATGTTGGACTTCCTACTGTTAAAATCACTGTAGCTGTCTGTACCAAGCAGCCTGTGGTGAATAGCTATAGAAAAACCCCAGAATGAAATAGGAAGTCAGAGTATATGGTTCTGGAGAAATGCAGACCTGTCACCCATGCAACTGGAGAAGGCAGTGCTTGGTATAATGGGCTTTAGGACTTGGGGGACTGGGTGGCCCCAACAGCAGTTTTAGCCTGCAGAAATGTTGCACAGCAAAGGTGAACAGTCAGTGGTGTGACCTTCTAAGAAAAAAAGAAAGCAAAAGAAAATGTGTATTGATTATCAGAGAGAAGGTGAAACACTGCCTTTAAAAACATTCTTGACATTAGACTCTTGCTTATACCAGAAGGCAAGAACTTGTCGTTTTCTCAGAACACACAAAAATCAGAGGTCCATCGGAACTGCTGTCTGCAGTATTAAGCTGAAAAAGGCTATTGGACAGATGAGCATGGTCTTCCCCCTGAACTTATACATTGTGTTTAACTATTCCTTCCTCTCTGTAAATGTTTACTTTTAGCTTTACAATGTTTAGTTATAATGCAGTCTTTGGGCATAGGTGTTGTGGGCTTCTTTGTGTTAATATTACTACTACAGCAAGAGACTGCAATTTCTGTTTTATTTTCATATGATTAACAGAGAGCAGCAAAAAATTTAAAGAAAAATATTTAATTTTTAATCATACTTAGAAACTCATTTTTGTATGCAAATATATACATGAGGGTTTTTGTGCAGGATAATTCCAAAGCCTATGATATCATATAGTGCATGTCAGTATTTATTAAGGCTGGGCACTCCTACTCACAGAGCATTAGCCACCTCATTACACATGCATTAGGAGAACAGGTTTTGGTAAAAGACAGCATCACATGCCTTCCTTGATAAATGGCTTGTGCCTTGGGAAAAGTCCTGTCAGATATGGGAAATGTATGACAGATGTCTGGGAGCTGCTTTGTGAGCAGCCTGGTGCTGCTGATTAAAACTCCCCTAAATTATATTAGCAAGTAGGTTTGCTGTTGCCAACAAGAAATGAAATCTTTCAGAATCTGACACCTATGACAATATCCAGGGCAGAATTGTTTACATGTGACAGGGCAGAGGAGCTATTCCATTTCAATAAGGAAGAAATCTACGCAAGCATCGTGGCAGCCAAGGTCTGACCTTACAGAAACACTCTGACAGGCAGTAATGTAAGCAGGCTTCCTCTGAACATTTTGGGCAGAGGTGTAACCAAGGGATGGCAAGCTGTGCAATTTGCACACCCTATTTGCAGTTATGCCTATGCACCACAGTGAAGGCATTTGCTTATTAACAGCACAACTGAGGTAAGAATTTGGCTGTGGGACTCAAGTGGGGACCTCTGCAAGCAGCCACAGAGAAAGGGTGGTGTGACAAGGAGAGCGTGCTGAGTTTCACAAAAGCCTCCCAACAGCCGTGAGTGAGGCAGCAGGGACTGTCTGCCTTGTCTGATAAGGTACAATGTCTTATGTAAACTTTGATCAAAATAATGCCCTTGTCAATCTATAATAGTGCTAGCTTTACAAAACTCAATAGTGAGGGAATTAAATCTCTGTGTCATTTCTTTTCAATCCCTAAGGCTAGAAGATTTGGCTCAAAGCAGTCATCTACTATTTAGCAGAATTATTCTGAGGTTACATTTGGAAACATCATTTTAATTGTACTCCTGAAGCTGAATCCCTGAGTTAGACCACAGACTCTGTCCCCACTTCCCATGCTACTTACAATGAAGGAATCTTTTGCTACCTGCACCTTGAAATATTTGATCTTTATGATTAAGGAATCTTGGCCCCTTCTGCATGAAAAACCCAACCAAATTTCTGGGGGAGATTTCTCTTCCTGGGGTAGTGCAAAGACATGCTGATTCATGATCTATTTCAAGGTTCAGTGTTTCTTGTTATTCCAGCAGTGCCCAGCTGTGATCTTGGTTGTTCACTAGATGCACCCAGTATATTCCAGCTTCTCATTTTGGGGCATAAAACTGAATTTGCAACACAATTCTGATAACTTAAAATTGTAATCTTAAAATAAGTCTAGTGCAGAAAACTGTTTTTCACGTACTCAGAAAAAATATTCTTTACTCTGATCAAGGGGATTTTATTTTTTTTTTTTATTTTTCAGAATATGGATACTGTAGCCATGACAACCATGGGTGCCTAGATGAAAATTGTGGAGATGCAACAGACATGCCAGAAATGTGTCACCTAACATGATAAAAGACTTCTTCAAGACCTTTGAGTCACAAAACCAAAGTCCCTTAGAGGCTGTTTTAACTCGTATTATTTTCAGTGTAAGAGAGGCAGGGTAAGCTCCACAGCAAGTGAATGGAAAATAATCCCCAAACCTTTACTCAATCCCTGTCTGCATTCCACTTTCTAAGACCTTGACTGGTACATTATAGTTACAGCACTCTGTTTAAAAAATAAAAGTGAGATTTTTCTTTCCATCTTAAAATAACAAATAGTTTTAAAATTTCAGTTTCAATTAAATGTAACAACACTAATATTTTGCAAAAATCCTAATAGGAAGGTCTATTCCCACTGGCCCTAGCTAGATATCCATCCAGCTAGGATTTAGGACTGAGGACAAAGGGACCCCTTTAATTTCAGTGGGAATCTTTCTCTTGTGTTCAGCGCTTACTGGTTCTGGCCCTCAAGCTGCATTCCCCTGTACCTGGAATCATCATCATACAGGCATTCAAAAGTGTTCCAAGCTTCTTGCAGCCTTAACAAGTCTCGAGATTTAGCTCCATGTAGCCTCATGTGCATCTGAGGGTAGGATGCCTGCAGGTAAGTGCCATGCTGTCAGAACAATGAGGTAAGTTTTGGGCTACTTACAGACTCTTGGTGCCATTGCCACATTTTGTGGGGGCTCACTCAGGAGGGCAGCCCCTGGCTGACTTGATTGCAAATGCTGCTGTAAAGCCAATGCACCTCACCTTATTTTCCTGGTCCATCCACCACACAGAGATGAGCATTTTTTTCTCTTCCCTGTGAGTAAACTCACAAGCAGAGTGTACAACACTGTGTCCATGGTGTAGGTTCAAACGGAGGTTGATACCAGGGCTGTGGTTTGGTTCGCATTCAAAGCCAAGGTACAACTTTCCAGTGTGCTTATTTTCAAGAGGATTAACTTCATTGTGAATGATGGAAGCCTCAGCCCTCTACCCACAGCAAAGGAGCCCGGCAGTTTTTTATCCCTTCACCTACCCATATGATCCACAGCAGGGAGAGTTGCAGATTTCCCCCTCCCTACAGCAAGCAGCACTTGAGCAGCAGCAGAATAAAGGCTGCCAGGAATCAAATGATCTCAGAGCCCCGTGCTCTGGGGAAGGCAATTGCTTTGTCACCAGGTTTGTGTTGCATCTCACACCAACCATGTGATGCTTTTCCAGCAACATAATTTTCTCTGTCTTACCTTGTTTCAAAGCGTGTTCAAGGGCCCTAATAGAACTCTAAAGGGTCAACAGAGGCAAACTGATCAGAGCCTGAGTAAGTTCCTAAAGTACTTCACAGGTCAGAAAAAGTGGTTTTTGTACAAGATTTCAATAAATCAAATTTTCATACTTTATGCTTATAGACTAAAGAGGTAAAATCAGTCATTTTTCAGTGTTGCAAGACCTAGTATGTTCCTTGCAGTGATTATAAGGAGTGATTTGTTCAGTCCAATGCTTAGTCCAAACACTTTCTGTTTCAAGTGAGCCACAAAATGTCAAAATGAAATAACTTAATTTTGGAGGCTTTAGCATGTAAATAAACCTTAAAAAAAAATTGATTTGCTCAAATACAGCAAAATCTGTGAAGGACTAGGCAAATACAAATCCATAAATATACCGCTAACCTTAAAATCTGTATATATTTTACAATTTAGGAGATGATTCTCTACATGCAAGCCAACAGTGCCATCCACTGATTTCTTGTATGTTTTCACACAGATATTCTTCAAGATGTTCCAAACCAACAGATGGTCCTAAAAGCATTTTTAAGGATGCTTGCTTAAAAGAACAGGATCCTCTTGAACTGATCAACAAATAATAAGGAAAAAAGCCTATTTTTTGGTCTGGTTAGATTTTTTAATGGGTTAGTTTCTTATATCTGCATAGAGCTTCTTAGCTTTTGCAGGAAGCTGTCCTGTATTAGTTAGACGCTTCCTTATATTCACCTTTCAAAAATTCTAATATCAAGAAAAAGTCTGAAAGTCTGATGGAATGGACAATACTGGTTATGAAATATTCATTTATCAAAGGATCTGAACTTGAACTAGTATCATGCATTACTCTTTCAACCTGTTACATACTCTAGAGGACACAAGAAACCTGTACAAAATTATTCCTTTGCAAAAAATCTGTTAATTCACCGTCTCTCTGAGGAAAAAATATTTTGATCCAGGATATAGAATCAGTTTCCACACTACAAATGGAAAAAATATGCATTAGTAGTCCCAGAATTAAGGACTTTAAAAAAAATTTATCTATATTTAAAGGAAGCACAAGGTAGGAGAAATCATTTATTTAACACTTTAGTTTTTAAGCCTTAGATGTCTATGTTTTCAAATTGTGTTCTGTAGCTGTAAATGCTGGAATCTTACTTATTTTTGTTTGGTTTGCCTTTTGATTGCTTACATGATGGTGCTGATTACCACATAAGCATTTGCCATGCAGATCCACAGAAAAACAGAAAAGTTTTCACACAACTGTGACAAGACACACCTTAATTTTAAGACCTGAAAAGCAACCATTCAAGCTCCTCTTATGATTATGTTACACCTGCATGTTAATCTGACCATATGGCTGCTGTTGCTTGGGCTGAGGGATGTCCTTTATGAACTGCAGGAGTAGCCCCAAGGAGTGGCTGTGTTCATAGCCACATGTCCATAGCAACATTCACATTTTCCTGTGGCTGCAATGTGAGCTACCTCTTGCTCCTACCTCCACATGTAACATGTAGAGGGAAAGTATTTTTCTGGGGTCATTCATATTTGTTGTAACTGCTCCTCTCAAGCATTACTTCTTAATTGTCTTTTGGAAGTTTGGTAACTTTTTATGTTGTTCAGATAAAAATGTTTCGTATGCCATAGTAATAAACATGAGCATTCTAAAATTGACATAAAAGTAAAATTTTTAAATATTCTGTAAGAAAATGGTGTTAGAATAATATTGAGGGAGGATAGGAGGGAACAACATAACCACCCTTCCTCCCGAGAGTCGAAAAACATCACTTCTTTAATAACCCTCTAGAGAAGTAGTTGTTTTCAATTGTTTTCTCTGCAAACCTCAGCAGCAACGACTAGGTGGCACTGCATGATCACTTGAGAGAAAAAACATATTTTAAGAAAGGAAAGAAAACATGAAAATATATCAAGATAGTTAATATCTTTATTTTTTAAAAATTTAGGTTGTTAAAAATTGATTAAATATATTCTATTAAATCCACTTGAAGCCTCTAACATTAAATATATAGTTATATGAATATTTATATCTATGTATCTGTAAATATCTACACAATATGTACTCTCAAAATAAAAGACTATGTGATATTAAGTGGTATTTGTTCCTAAATTCTACCTTCTGGACAAATAAAAACCAAGAAGGTATCTCTGGTGAAACAGTCCTTGATCATGGTTCTTGATGCAAAAGTGAATATTACATGCCACAAGAGAAAAGAAAACTTGTAACAGAACTACATAATATTGTTCCTCTGGAGTTTTCTTCAGAGGCAGGACAACCAGGAGTTGATCATAAGGGGTCACTTTCATTTTGGGGTTTTTAATTCTAAGCAAAATACTTTAATCTTACTGCACCTTCCTACAACCTATTCCCAGCTCTACAGGTGCCCACAAAAGAGCAGCTGAGACATGGACCTGAGGAGGGTGAGCTGAACACTTGTTCCACAGAATGTTTCTCTAAAGGCTGTGTAAATCACTGCACATACAGACTCCTGGAAGAAAGGACTGGAAGTAGTGGTTCACCTTTAGCTTTGCTGGAGCCAGCCAGAGTCCCCTGCGCTGGATTTCCTTCCCTCCCAGCTCAGACTGGCTGTGCCCCAGGGTCAGTGAGTGAGTGGGAGCTGCCTCCTACCTCTCCCAGCTCCTGCCCTTCTCTCACAGCTGGCTAGTGAGTTCCCCTGGCCAGATTGACTGGGAGCTTGACCTTTACCATGTTTCCTACATGTTTATGCAGTTCCTGCTCTGCAAAAGAACTGTACCACTGCTAACTCTTGTCTGTACACAAGGGCATGCCCACTTTGGTTGGAAAGCTGTTCTTTGGGGGTGACATGAAATTCTGAACCTCATGAACATGCATACACCTATCTCAGAAATTGAAAACTGTTGAGATATTATCTCAGGCTTTGGGTTTTCTGCTTGTTGGGTTTAGGCAGCTTTATTTTTTTTAATATTATAGGACAATAAGTTACCACTTTCAGCAGCCTTCACCTCACAACAAGCTCTAAAGCTTTGCACATTTATGTGGGCCACTGACACCAAGATTTTTTTTTTTTTGCTATTATAAATGCTTTCATTTTGAAATAGTTTACCTTAGGATATTGCTTCCTTCAGGATCAACTAACCCAAGAACTAATAGCCTCTAAGCTATATAATCTTTCTTTCAGCCCTGGTAGTAAATGGTAGTCTTTTTTTCAGCCTACTTTCCTGTTAAACCCAAATGACAAATAAAAGCACTGCAACATCTTAACAGTCCCACCATCATACCTGGGGTTTCTCAAATTCATTTCCAGGTATGAATTCTTTCATATCATTTTAACAGAAAAAGACAACTCTTTTAGTAAGAGCCAAGAAGTGGAAGAACAAAGAACTAAGACCTAGAGAAAAAGAGCAGCTTTAGGGTATACAAAAAGAAGGATCAGAAGAGGAGCCAAGGGAGGGAAACTGGGGAACAGAAAGAGAAATACAGTGATTTCTAAAAGCTGCAGAACTGGCAGCTTCCATCATTTTGGTGTTATGCTGCAGTGTTTTCCTAATGCTTCACTGTCTGGAGTTGGGCAGTTATATGAAATTTCCTATTTGTGTGGTTTAGGGGCGAGAAAATTGATTCAAAATCTGTGAACTATATTTGAATAAATAGATTGCTAGCTTAGCCATATTTATTTATCTAGATGCAGAAGAAAAGAACAGAACATTGAACAGTAAAGAGACCAATATAACCTTTCCTAAGCACTGTCCAGCTGACATCACTGGCAATAATAACAGGGAGATTGATTCCCAATTTCAGCATTAGATTTTTAATTTGGTGGCTAAGCCTTGCTCCACTTAATTAGTTTGCTGTATCAATAAATGTGAAAGACAACCCATGCCTGTGGATTGTTTATTTTTCCATTATGCCATTTTGCTAATCAATCTATGCAGAAAAGCCTAACAAATGCATATGAAACCAAATGAAACAGGCAAGCTTAGTGTCACCCAAAGTGCACAAACATGCACAAAGTTTTTCATAACTTAACTATAATGACACCCTGATGAAAGTATAGCTGATAGAATCATAATCAAAGATATGAACCTACGGCTCTTTGCTGTTCAACCATCCACATGCTTGTCTTTATAACAATATATAGACCTTATTTGATTAAAAGGTAAATATAAGAGCTGATATATTTATTCTCATACTGGGGCCATCATCCTTACTCTTATGGCTGAGTTAGTTTGTAATGTTTTTGGTTAAGTGATAGAAAAGTCAGCTCTGTGCAGGTGTAAAAGTCTGCTACATGCTCATTTATATCACACTTTAGAATAAAAATATTAAATTATTAAATCAGTAGTACAGTAAAACCTTTGCAGAAATTAATTTTGGAATAATTTGATAATCTGTAAGACTGCTTTTAATTGAAAAAAAGTATTTTTCAGGACCCCAAAAAAATATTTTCATGGAGATTATTCTTGATTTATATTCTAATTACTGTGCTGTACCACAGCTATCTCCTCTTTTCGTTACTCTACCTGCATCCAGCTCCCTGCATGGGCAGCACCTTCCCAGTTTCATCGATGTGAGTTTACTGAGCCTCACCAGGCATGACTCCAGTGCTTCAGAACTCTCACCAGATGTTACTGTGCACAAAACAAACTTTTCTCGATTTTTTCAGACTAGCTCAAGGTAAATTTGAAGGGATGATTTAAAAGAGTTTTTATGCATGGGAAAAACTGGTGTTGCTTGTTGATGCTAATGCCAAATGACTGGGAATCATACAGCTACCATTCCAGTTGCCTTGCCAGCCTACACAGAATGGCTCTGGACTGTAAAGCCATGCTACACCTGCTCTGCCTAAAACAGCTCCAGAAGAATTCGGTGCCAGCCCTCACATTTTTGCATTTCACCATGCAGGCAGAGCAGAGAGTATCTGCTACCAGTGAGTAGGCAAAAAACTCTCCTGTTCTGCCAGCTGGATTGCCAATCTTATGGGAAGGCATTCAACAGCTCCCTCCTGCTTGAAAGAGTGTGGTTGTTTCTGCAGCCCACAGCACTTCATTTGGCAGTATGTGAGTCTGTGCCACACAGCCTGGTGTGCCTGGCTAAGCCCTGATCCCCCACCAGGCACAGTGGGCACCCAGCTGGTCCTGGGCTGGGGAGACCCTGCTGCTGCCATTGCCTAAAGCATCCTGCTGCGACCCTCCTCTCAAAGCAGCCAGGCTGATGGTCATGCTCTTAAGGAATGCCTGCCACTCCAGGCCTTTCCTGACATGTCCTGTGATCCAAAAAGCAAAGGGAATAGAAAAATATTTGTGCCATACTTTTTCCACCCAAACTCTTTTTGTGTCCTATTCTAGTTTCTTTCTTTCCTGCTTAATTTTATCTTGTTTTATTTACACTATTTTCTCCTTTTTCCTGCTCTATTCTCTACCATAGTATTCATCCAACTTCCTCCGAATGTATGCCTGGTTTAAGCTGCTCACTTAGGAGCAATAATAGTAATAAATATATAATAATAAAGAGTACTAATAGTAAAGATTACTTTGACATTTGTGTACCATATATATTGTAATGTTAAGGGCCTTTTAGCAGGAAAAAGTCTTTCAACTTATGCTCTTCAGGGAGCTCTTCTTTTCCCCTTTGTCCATATTTTTCAGCTTTTTTTTTTTCTAGTTCCTCCCTGTAGGATCTTAATACAGCCCACAGAGAAAGCAATTTGAATATCCTTTGCTGACAGCAGTAATGCAGCCCTAACACAGGCACTGCGACACCTGTGGCAGAGGTGGGAGAGGTGCTAAAGAGTCACAGGTGCACTTTCACAGCCCTGAAAAAATGGTAATTTCTACTGCTGATTTATCAAAAAAGGGAAAAGTAAGTCTGACAGTAGGTGCTTAAACATGATACATAGGCAAAGCACCTTAAAACGGAAAGTTTATCAGCTGGGTTTTTCATCCTAAAATCTGTGGGAAAATGTAAGTGCCCCACTCCATATTGGTTATTACGTTTTTTTCAAAGGAAAAACTAAATTATGTCACTTTTTTTCTCTGATATTCACCAGTCAGTCCTTAATTGTTATCTGCCTGACAGTGTACATGCATCTCTCTGGAAATGAAATGAAAAATCCTCCTTTCTCCTCTTGTAAAGAAGCATTATCTAAATGCTTCTTGGCAGCTGATGATAAGTACACAACCCATAATACATTTCTCCAATTAATTTCAGGCAGAAAGCCAGATGTTACTCCCATTCAGTTTGACAAACCTATAGGAGTGCTTAGATTCTGGCTATCTGTTCTTTGACCACTGGAGAGGTGGAAGGAGTCAGCATTAAGTCTTGCCATAAGCATTTGAATGAATTTGAGGTAAGACAATAACTAGAGCCTCTGTGCTGATTCCTCTTAAGGTAAGATTTGCTATCATTTTAGTGAATGCCTTGAGTTCCTACTGGGTCTTAAGATACTGTCTCAAGAAATGTATCTTTATATATTTATTACAATCAGAATTTTAAAAATGTTTCCAGGAGGTGTTTTTATATTTTTATGATTTTTAGACAATATTATCTCTGTAAAAGTTGTATTTACATGATAAAGATGTCTTGTAAGAAGACTTACAAGAAATAATTATGTGTGTTTTTAAAACATATACAGCTTATGTTTCTACATCTTAAGGGCAGGAACCTTTTAATTGGTAGCAAAATGCAACTTGCTTTATTTCAAACTAAAACACAGGAAGGTCACCAAGTTCAAGAATAGAAATACTATGGAAAAATTCATTAATGTACATGTCTTAAAATATTCAGAGCTTGCTATGGAGAGAGGAAAATGTTTCTATGAAAATTTCATTTTTTTTTTAAAATAAGGAACTGAGCACTAAATGAAGGAAAAATAATTGAGTGAGGAAGTGGCATATAAGGTATACAAACTGTACATCAAAACAATGTGTTTTTTTCAGTAGAAAACTTCAAGCTGGTGGGGGAGTTTAGAAAACGTTGTGAGAAAATCCATCCCAGCATTTGTAGGCTCAGTTTTAGGCAGGGTATGTTTTTGTAACAAACATTAGAGAGCATAAATCTCTGTGGCTGCTGGCACATAGCATCTCCACCCCTTCCCTGAGAAACACCTAAAAGGAGATGCATCCACAGTGTGATCTCCCTCTGTCCTTAAACAGTGCCTGTCTTGTTTGGTGCGACTGGCACTACCTTGCAGGTACAGCTTCAGACCTTTCTGACAAGTCTGAGGGGCAGCAGGGGCCCCAAAGCAGGGATACCAAAGCAGGGATACACCTTTGGTTAGGGCAGTGGGCTTTGGTTAGGGCAGTGGGCTTTTTTGTAAGGATTGTGGCCTTCAGTGGCTCGGTCATGGCCTCGGGCCCGAGGCAGTTCTGTCGCTTAATTGTTCAACAGGTTTTGGCAAGGTACATTGTCTGTCCATGCTTCCCATGCCTGTAAAAGGGACAAAACAAGACTGAGGTGTCAGTGAGTTTGCTGTTGCTGGACCCCTCCTGATTTGTATGTTTGCCAAAGAGGTAGAGCATTTCATGCAAGTTCAGCTGTGTGAATTACCCAGGATCTTCCCAGAAAACAATGACAGACACGAGAATTAAGTTTCAGTTTGAATGGTGAAACACTTTCCCAATCCTTGTAATTGTCAGAAAGAAACTCTATGGTTTCCTATAAACAAAGTCAACAGCTTTATTTTCTTAATTACCAGCTTTCATCTTTTCTTTATCTTCTTGCTGTCTTTCTCTCCCACCACACAAATCCTTCTTCAGAAGCTGCATGAAAGACCCAGTAGGACACAGTGTTAAAATTTGGAGTATATTCTCTAGCATGCACCTTATTTCTGAGGTAATAGGGTATTATCCCGTATACTGGGATTATGATTCTCCTCAGAATCCCCTGCCTGGTGCTTTTCCCTGCAGCTGACAGCAGCGAGTAGGGCAATGAAGTTGCTATTTCTGGCTTAGGGCAAGAATTGCATGTTTTTCAATTATTGCATGTTTACAGTTATTGTAGACATATTCTGTACTATTTCTGGCTGGTTGTGCTGTATGATGGGACTTTATTGAGAATTCTGCCTTTGAAATGTAGAACATAAGGTAAAGACCAAGTTGATACTCTAATTGGTTTATGACTCTTTCTGTCTCCATAAAATGTTTTATCTCTGTATGGGCTATCATAAAATTTAATAATATCCATCTGGTGTTCTGAGGATGTTTTACATCCTCATGAAAAACTGCTTATTCAAAATAACTGCCTTAAGTTACTCTGCAGGAACTCTGGCAAAACAGTATGTTTGGCAGTATTTCCATAAATGAATTTGAAATAATGACCAGAAAGTAAAATAAAGACTGAAAATTAAAGACAAATTAATAGAGATTTATCACTTAATATTTTATGGATTTCTGTGCCAGAGAAATTATTCACCTGGAAAAATATTCACCAAAATAAAAAAAAATAGTAAAAGAAAAAGGATATTAGGAGATTTTATCTTTCTTTCCCTGGATATGTAAAGATATACGACTGAGCAGTTATAATGACAGTGTAGACCTTTATGTTTCTCCATAATGTTTTTTTCTTGTGTACTTGTAGTGCCTTCATTGAGGTGTGATCCTCTTCCATCTTGATCAACAACTCAATTTAAAATGCTTAGTACTTTTGTATGCAAAAATTTCAGTGCCTACACCATCACAAGTACTGGTACATTACACATGTGAAAGAACCAAGAAATCAAATCAAATACGGTATCACAGAATTTGAGAGCAGTGAAAGAGCTTACTCAGTGCTGAACTTCCAGACAAAGTGTACTTACTGAATATATTCCCTTATATTAAAACTAGTCTGTTTGCTGCTTTGCACTTCTAGAACATCAGAGTAATGTGCTCCAAGTTACAGTTTTTAATTCACATGTATGCCTTTCAGTCTTGAAGCCCCATTTTGGTAATGGGGGTAGGATTAGAACTTGTTACAGCTAAGTACTGTGTGATCCTTCAAAATATAATGTAAAGTTTTGTTTCCAGCATGTGGAATCTTCTTCTCTGGGAGATTGTATTACATATAGAAACCTGACTTCTGATTTCTTAATACTGAGAACCTCTGCAAGATTCCTCTTCAAAAAAGCTATGGTATCTGGCAACTCAGTTTCCAAGAAATAACATTTATAGCTTGCATTCAACAGCCTATGGGGGGAAAAGGTAACTATTCTCATTTCATCTCACTCTAGAAGCTGCTTTGGGCAGTAGAAAACCATTCCTGTATTGCTACCATAGGCATGACTTTAGGCAGGGCAATGATTTAAATGCATACTGCCTTCTACATTTATTTCACCAAGGTTAGATTTCTACTTATGTCCTGAGCAAAAAGAGAAACAAAACACACACACACAAACAAACAAGCAAAAAAAACCCAAAAACAAAACAAAACAAAAACCAAAACAAAAAAACCCCAAAACTCCAACAAAAAATGAAACTAAATCCACAACCAACCAACTAAGAAAAAGAACAAAATCAGAAAAACAAATGAAGTCCTATATTCTCTGGCTCCTTCACTGCTGTGATTTTCTAGACAATGTTACTAAATATGGCAACTTCACTATGGTATTTTTTTCCTGACAGATAGGAAAATGCAAAATCCACTTTCCTCTCTTGACTGTAGCATTGGAAGAGGAAGCACAGCACCTCCATACAAGTCCTTTTCTTGTAGGGTATTAGTTCTCATTGTATTTGTCTAACCATTAAGATAGAATCTTTTAATGACTGGAGGAAAAAGGGTTCAGGAGCAATTTCTTTGACTTGCACCTGCAGTTAAATTAGCTCATGTAATGCCAAAGATACAAAATCCACCCACATGTGACTCAGTAAACAATCAGTGCACAGCCCTCCTAGGAGGGTTGAGGGGATCCCATACAAAGTCTTGTCATTGGAGGGAGCTCTGTAGGCCACTGAAATGGAGCATATTCAGTATCTCTTTTATTTGCTGTGATGACAGCTCTAATAGACAAAATGTAGTCAAAAGGAAATGTTCCCATTCAATTTCTAAATCAATCTTGCTGCAATTTGTGGGTGTCTTTTTGTTGGTTTAGTTTGGGGTTTTTTGGGGGGTGGAGGGTATTCAGATTTTTTTATAGAAAAAAATATTTTCTGATTTTTCTTTTTGTCCCGCTTCTTATATTTATGCTACTTTGCTTCATAAGCTATCCTAATTAAATAGTCTCAAACAATATCCTCATGATAATCTTGCTAACCTACTCTGCATAACTCTGGCAGGATAATCTTAGACAGGGGAAGAAATCTCATGGAGTAGGAATACTGTGATGTTCACATAGCTGCATTTGAAGGTTGCTGGAATTCTTTATTCTAGAATATGGAAATTTCACACCTTTTGGCCAAAAGTATATATTGTTTTAAAGAGACACTTTAGCTGCAATCTAGACTGAAAATATGGCAAATAAATAGTAACATTTCATTCTTTCAAACTCAATGAAACAACTGTTCTACTCGCTGCCTCATTACATTTAACTTTTGGGATGTACATGCAGGGTCATTTCCAAGAATTGTATATCTTTCAGGAGAATTTTCAAAACAAATTACAAGATCATATCTACTCTCACTTACTTGCAGGCATCAAACTGATTTTCCAGTGTGAGTGCTACACCAAAAGGATAGTAGCTCTTACTGAAATGCCACATCCCAGCCATGTCTGTGGAACACCAACGCTGGCTGTGTAACTCATTCTTATTCAGTACAACAGGTTGCTGGTGTCCCAAATTCTTATGGAAGAGGCAGTTTCCTGTCAGTACTTCATCTTTGAGGGATGTGGTCATTAATTTAGATTACCATTAACTTCTGAATAATGAAAAGAATGTCATTTACAGAGGATACTCTTTGCTTCTTTCCTTGCCTCATCCAAACACAAAAAATCAGCCCCTTTCTGACAAATGTTGGATGGACTTAATGTAGAAATATGATTCAGATGATCTGTGCCTATTTAGGAAGTCTGATGGCCACAAAATATGTATAGGCTTTTCCTGCTAAACTTACACAGGACAGCAGGAGTTTACAAGCTGTGTTAGAACAACTTGTCACTGCACACTTACCAATTTGGTTTTCCTCCTGTACATAGCACAGAATCTTGGTTTGCCAATCATTTGGTTACCTCTTTAGTGAAGGTGCAAGAGCTGTAGGAGTCATATTAATGGGGAAAGAGGAAATATACTGCTTCTTTTCCTATTTTTCTTCTTAGAAAAATACCAATATTCTGCTCCTAGAGCCATGGCAAAGTTGTAAAGGAACAATGCTCATGTATTGCTTTTATCTACATTTAGCTGGCTTGGAGTTTTTTCTTCCTCTCTCACTGACCTTAAAAGGGAAAGGGTTCCAAAACTTCTGAATACTCCTTGAAGGCTTCATGAGGTTCTTTGATTTTATTTTATTTTTGTTCACATTAAAAAGCCAGAGAGTCCAGAAAGAAAGTATCTCAGGTGGGAGGAAGGCTTAAAATAATCCATGTAACTTCCATTTACACTGAGAGGAATGAGAGTCTGTCAGCTAAGACTTATCCTGTAATACAGTGATTCAGGGACAGAGCAATGCCCCTTGAAGGTCACCTTCTGAGCATGAGACTTCCTCAGAGCATGAAATGGCTTGGAACAGAGAGCTGTGTTCTGAGTGTCTCCATTACTGCAGTCCTATGAAATGTAAACCACAAATCTGTCATCTTCCTCCCTCCCCCTGATGCCGAGCTCCTTCAAATTAAAACAATAAAAATAAATCACTTTATAGCAATAACACTGGGTTTAAAATAAATAAAGGGAGGGAAGGGAGCTTACTGGAAGCTTAGGTGCCAATCACAGATTTATTCAAATCCACTACTTTTTTCAGTTTGTGGAATTCATCTCATTTAATTGCTCAAACTCCAACATCCATTTAAAATTAAAATGTCAGATGCTTCCCTGATTTGCACACAAGTTCTACTTTAGTGAGACTGTAAAGATATAAAAGTTGGGATGAAAACTTTATTCAATATGGTTTGCTCCATAACATAATAGGTCGTTATGTGACATATTACTATGAACACCTATGTTCTTCCAAAAAAAACACACATCACATTTTCACTAACTTTTGTGCAAAGTCTTTTAAGCAGTGAAATTTCTTAAGGCTTTTATGATTTGTTGTTTTTTTAACATTCCTGCAAATGTCAGTGGCTGTTAACATCTGAATCAAACTGTTCCCAGTTCATGTGACTGGAAATGATGCCCAGAGCAAAAAAGCCAGACATTCTGGCTCTCGTATAAGTATAGTCCGTGTGGAAATGTTTCTCTGAGCAGAAGTAGAAGTTACTGAGTTCACATCAGAATACATTTTGGCAGGAAACAAGGTAAGGCTGCATTATGACCACTTTATTATCATTATTACCTTTGATTAAGGTATGTTTGGAAAAAAAATGGTCTATAAGCTGAAACAAAACACAATGATCTGCTGAATAAGGATTCTGGCTGGACACAAGGCTAAGTGGCTCACATGTTGCTGGCAGTATCTGAAACTCTTCTGGGATTATATTGGAATTATCTCACAGGATAGAAGGCTGAATTTGGGGTTTTAACTTATAGCCACTCCGGGGAGCAGTTCTGAACAGACTTAGGCTCTTAAAAGGTTTTCCACCTTTTAAGTAGAAAGAATGCCACACAGAAACAAGCTGTGCATAAGAGTAAAGGGAATTTTTAGCAATGAAGACTGAAAGAGAGAAACTGAACTCTGTGCACATGTGAATGAGATTTATTTGGAGTGTTGCATGGGTGGTATCAAAGACAGAAAACTGTGCAAGTCAGAGATGACTGGGCTAGGAGCAGCTGCAGACTTGCACTTGCACTTGCCTCCAAAGGTGTTAGTGTAGCTAAATATATTTAAGACATAAGACTTGACATATGCACATACGTTCAGAGAAACTGAAAGGTCTCAAAGCATAGCAGAGGACCTGTAACTGAATTCCTAACTCCCTATGAAGCTCACAGTCCAAAGGAGAAAAAGTTTTCTGTTGTTGTAAAAAGGTTGATCATAATTACAGGCTCAGATGAGTTCTCTAAACTTTATCTGTCATTTAGGAATAGGTCTTTTTTAAGACTAAATACTGGATGGCCAATGCAGATAGTCAGGGTGTACATTAAGATACCACTGAAAGGAGAAACAAGGAAGAGTAATTAACTCTTTCTCCTCAGTCTCCAGCTGCCTTCTTGTGTTGTTACCCAATACTGTTTGCATATTCCTGGCTACACGGAAGCAAGAGTAGCTTCAGACCATGACAAGTCTAGTCCTTTGTGCTTTGTTTCTCCTCTCTTTGCTCTGTGTCCTGCTTACAGCATGTGCACAAACAGTAGAGGAACAGGATAGAGAAGCAACCTCACTGCTCAGGAGGTTTGCTGCTTTGGCAGGACAGCATATTTTGTCCTGTGTAACTACATGGCAGGGTCTTCAAGCTGCCCACATAACACTAGACTAACTTATATTTCTGTGACCCAAGCTACCTAACTGAATGGATGGATTGTTTAGGGGTTTTTTATCATTTTCTTTCATCAAAAAATTATTTCCTATGTGCCTCCAAGAGGAGGTATGATAGGGGTAAACCAGGAAAAATAGGTGTCAATTAATTTGACAAAGGAGACTAATATTTCCAAAATATCCTTGGTGCAGTGTCAGACTGTTTGTGTTCATCTTATCTATGCTGGATCTGGATTTTGATTTAAAGACTAAAGAAAAACATGATGAGTGCGTTAAATAAATAAATAGCAGATAATGGTGTTTTAGAGCAGCTCATGTTCAGTCTTTCAAGATCTGCAAGTGTTTTCCCTAAGCTGGATTGTCATCATTATCTTACCATTTTTAACTGATAAAAAGTTATGAGTTGTCTAGAAATGCTGAAGAAGAAGCATGGGGAAATCTTATCACAGACAAAAAGCTATACCCCCAGTGCTTAAAAATAACCAACCAAGTAGGTGGCTTAGTACATCAGACCCTTTTTATCTGGTTTGAGATGATAAATGAGGTGGCAATATAAACCTAGTTTCTGTGGATATTTCTTTAGCAGCAGAAACAGTGTAATATATGAGCAAAAAAGCCACAAAATGTTGAAATAGCTAATACCACATAATCAAAGTTACATCTATGTGCCTGTAGAAACCAGTTACACTCAAGAGTACAAAAGAATTCAAAAGCATTTTGTTTTGATGTTTTAATAGGAGACTTTTTTAACAGAAAAAAGTGAGATTGACTGTTCTCTCATGAAGTCTTTACACAAATGGCTCTATATCAGAAAAATCTAAATGTGCCAGGTTAAAGGACATTTAAGTAGTGAGAACTTATTTTAGATAGATGTGAAATAGTCTTATAACCAATTCATTACTGAAATTCTTGGTGTTTACAAAATATCTGTAAGAGTTCTCAGTCTGAGTCGTCCGACGACAGCAACTCAAAATCTCCCAAAACCCAGTAGTTTTCAAAGTTTATCATCATACTGAACACATACAGTGATTTTTGTGATTTATGAGTACACACATCCTTAACCTGCATCAAACTTTCTTTTTTTTTTTTTGTTTAATTAAATTAATTTAGCAGCATAAGAAAACAGTTCTTTGTTCCATATGAAGATCTGAAGTAAAAAAATATTTACATGTTCAAAATTTTAATCCTAACCTATACTAAGTTCCTTATGATGTCTTCAAAATTGTACATAAGAAAACTCAGTTTCTTTCAGTTGCTTTAATCATTACATTCTGATCTGGAGGTTTCTCTGCTTCAAGCAATAGCCTGGGCCTTTTCTGTCAGGACTTTATGACTTTCTTGAATGTTATACTCTGAAACACAGCAGTTTATATACAGGCTATATTTCAATGGAGAGTTTAAATTTGTGTTTTCTAAAGCTGCCTTTACATATACTCATTATAAATATTTCAAGGCTCTCTTCTCTGCACTTATTTTCAGGATAGAATTGGAAGACAATGTGGAATGAAACAAAATCAAAATAGAAAAAGAATATCTCATAGCAGACACTATTATTAGAGGAATTTTTAAGTAACATGACATTCTATCTCTTTGAAATAGAAGCTATACTGCATGCTAATATTCGAGTAAGAAATGGTTTTCTAGGTCATGAACAAGGTATTTCTGTCTTTTATCTGCATGCCTTCCCCAGAAAGCAGTGGGTAGGATCTATTCACTCTGAGCTACAACAACAGGAGTATCAAGGGTTCTAGGACACAGCTGGAACAGACCCTAATTGAGGGAACAAGGCAGCTGCATCAAGATACATATATATTTATAAATAAAGTTGGCTTTGGTGTGGGCTTTGCCTTAAGGTGCCCTGAAATCTTCCATGAAGTTAGAGCTTTGATTGGCAACATAAGCAGCCTTATTAATACATGATTTGGGCTAATGCCAGTTTAAGGAACTGTAACTGTGCTGACAACTATAGGAGTTGAATTAAAAAAAAATTATCCTTTGGGCTTTTTATATTTTTGAAAGTAATTATGATATATATATGGAAAATTTTTGACTTCTATTATCAGAAAAATCATATATCCAGCATACTGCAAAGCAGCTGTTTATTCACAGCTATTTCCAATTTACTTATTCCTGCCTGTGCAGATAATATTGAGGGCTGTGGTTAAATGGAAAGCCATCTGATTTTCTCTCTGGGACACAGCTGGATTTCCACATCAGAGGGAGAAACGTCAGACTGTTAATATAAAATTTAACACAGAAACTTTGGACTGCTTAGAAGCCTCTTATGTCACTTGATATAATTTTTATTTGCATTGAATTAGAAGGAACAGAAGAAACTTATTTGTGTCTTATCAGATATTGACATGATGGTAGAAGAAAACAATTATGTCATGAATAGTCCCTAATGGGAGTGAATAACAGTAAGGTCAGTGCAGCGGAACAGAAAGAAAGCAGGACATGTAAATAACCTGTCAAATTATTTTCTCCTTGTTTTTCAGACTGGCATAAGATATTTATCTGAAAAGATTAAAATAAGATGCATTTTCTAATATTGCATATTTCTGCTTTATCAGTAATCTTCTCGTGTCCCAAGTTAAATTAAATATATATATATACATATATATATACATATATATATATAAAAGAAACCAAACCCACCACCAACCAGATTCCCCCAGATCCCCAAACTTTTCTTCTGCTCTACTAACAGGATGTTTAGTGCACAGTATACCCTTGGTCTATATTAGAGCCTAACGTCAATATTAGACCTGTCACGAGTTTTCTCCTCTTTTCTATACTCACATTGAGCTACAGTATCTATCCACATAGGTAGCACTGGTAACAGTAATGGTTGAAAATAACAATTAGTACATCCACTTGAGTAATTGTATGTTCTGCAATTGTGCAGAAGTCCAGTACTCTGTGAGATAGCAAAGGTCATCTTTACTTTTTCAAAGCTTGAGAGTTCATGTGTTTGAATGGAATGGAAACATGAGGTTTATGTCTACACCCACAGTTAAACCACCCAGAAATCAGAGACTTTAAGGCAATATTTCCTTATTATGTATTACAGAAAAGACAGATCTTCCATCTGTCTTCAGTTTTCCTTTTCCAATTCTTCCTTTACTTTCTTTCACTTCTTTATAACACTATTGTGATTGAGAGTTTCATGTCAGATTCATCCTATGTCAGTGACACCTATGATCTGCACTGTCGTGAGCCCTTCTGTAGCTTTATTGTCCTTTGATTTGAAAGTACTGACATTTCGCACTCTCTTTTTCCACTTTACTCCTATATGCTATAAACACAACACAACCACTTCATTTTACTAGGCCAGGATGTCTATCCTTTTCACATTAAGAATCTATTTCTAGTTCATATTTTCTGGAAGACTACTGATATTTTTCGATCAAGTACCTCTTCAATGCACTGTGATGCAAAAGTGAAAGCATTGAAAGGCAGGGGGAAGAGAATGACTGTAATTGAGTTAATGAGGTTACCCATGTGAGTCTGCTTAGATTATCAGCTCTCTGGTGTAGGAACAGTGTGCTCATAGCACTTTGCTCGGTGTTTGATGCAGCTGGTCCCACCTTTGAGTGGTGTCTGTGAGCACAAAACACAGCTAACATGATAGCACACCCTGAACAAGGTGTCCAGCACAAAACTGTTTGGAGTTATGGGACTCAATTAAAACAAACAAACCAACTCCCTTATCTAAGGACATCCATTAACCTGAATGACAGATTTGGAGAATTAATGCTTACACTTACAGTATTTTCTACATCATTATCTGCAGTTTGTCAGGTCGACAACTGCTGGAACCAGAACTGTTGACAACTGATGTTGAACCAGATGCATCTCCAGTCCAAATCCTATATTTTTTACTTTTTCAAGTCCTATATCCTGAAACATTTTAGTATCTGTGGATATTGGGAAGATTTCTGGCACAGAAGCAACTAAAGCACCAGATGATAATGGGAATACCCTGTTTAAAAGTCTTGAGCCCCCTTATGACTTTTTTTTCCTCTTTCTCTACACTATGCTAAGGTAGCCCGACACAACTTTGGTAAACCAAGCACATCCTGTAATAACACCCTAGGTGAGCTGGTTCGGAGAAGCCCATCAGAATTTTGTTAATTGAACATTTAATCTTTTTATCCCCAGGTGGTGTACATTATTTTAAAAAATTGAAAATAAGACGTCTTAGGGCATAATTTATCCTTCTTATTGTAAACACATACAAAAATATGAGCTTCTCTATGGACAGTTCACACAAAGTCTCTTTAATTTTAATTTAGGACTGTTGCTGAAATGGAATTGTCATGTCATTTATTGTATGAAAGTGATCAGCCTGGATATTGGGAAGAACTCTACTTTCTAAATAATTTTATGTCTAAATTTTATAATTTAGCTCTTAATATGAGGATATTGGCAAAGTTGGGGACAGATTATGGTAAAACATTTGCTTTAAATTTTTCTTGCCAATTGTTGCATAAATTAATGCATGGGTAGTACTTCACGTTCTATAACCAATTTCCCAAAGCACTCTAGGCTGCAACATTTTAATAGAATCATAGAATTTGCTTAGCTGGAAGGGACTCATCAGGATCATTGAGTCCAACTCCTGGCCCTAAGAAGAACACCCCAAGAATCACACCATATGCCTGAGAGCCTTGTTCAAACACTTCCTGATCTCTGATAGGCTTGGTGTTGTGACCTTTCCTGGGGACCATGTTACAGTCTTAGGACATATTAAGACTTTGAGCAAGCAAGCATTCTCTGAATTAACTCCCTACACTCTTCACAATTCTCTCTCAGAACTAAAGTTTTTAGTAATTAGATCTAATTTTCCTTAATCTCTTTTCTATAGCATAAACTCTCTTTAAAAAGATGGGGATGAAAATATTTAATTCTTTTCATTCTCTTTCTGACCAGTCGTGTTTAGACTGTGACACTGTAGAAGACTGGAATCCAACTCAGAGTTTTCACAAAGTGGAAATGAATGTGCTGCAGAAAGCTAAAGTAAATTGTATAAAAATTATAGATAAAATAGATGATGAATACAGAACACCCTTCACATTGTCAGTCATGTCTTGACAATATTTGAAAGACACGGGCATTAATATTTACTAATGTTATCCAAGAACCAAGACATGGAAGGCAAAAGTAAAAACAATTAAAATGTCTGTATGGTAAACCAGTGAGATAATTTCATTGTATTCCTTATCCACAGTAATAGGTGAAAGAAAGTGGTGTTTAGTCCTACATGCTTCCACTCATTACTGACTATCTATCAAGAGCTGGAAGTGACTCCATGATAGCTACAGATGTGTACCGTTAACAAGATTTTGGATTAAAAGATAAAAATGAGTGCTGATACACCATTTAAGGACAGGACAGTTATCATGTATAGAAGAGAACGGGATTAGAAGAAGGGAGAGGTGCAGTAGAAACTGGCAAATGAATGTAAGCGTTTGAAATTATCAACAGTTTCAGAAAAAGGAATTAATGAAGATAAACCAATATAGAAAAAGAGGTGCCATTTTGTATCTAGAAGCAGGTCACCTATTATATTGAGGATATTCTTGGTCTGTGGATGACCTTGGATAAATCATGAAATGAAAAGAGACATCAAACAAAAAATTATTGTATACAGCACTGGTGGAGACAAAGTCAAAGGACAGTTGCTCAGGACAAAACCTTCAGTAGAACAGTTGATATTAAATACTTGGTCAGATGAAGACATTGAAATCAAGGAAGAAGGCATAAGAGTATGAAAGATTGGGAATGAGTAGTGAGCAGAACAGCGATCTGAAAAACTTTAGCTTTCTATTGGTCATGAAATGAATATTCAGTCCCCTAACTGGGTCACACTATTTCCTCTCCATATTTAGCCCTATAAAAGCTGTAGTTCAGTGGTAGCTTCTATGCATGTCATAATACTTTTGATATAAAAACATCATCATCCTAATTGAATTTCATGACCTTTGTCTAGAAATCTTAGTTATTTTCTGGACCATGTTTCTTCTCTCTTACTGTAGTTAGTTTGCCACCTGTTCAATCGTTATTGACAGTCAGGACCTTAACTCAGCTTTTTATGATAACCATTCAGCTGACAAAATGAAAACCATTTTAACTACAAAACCAGTAGGAATTCACTGTGCTAACTAGGCTTTAGGTCCCTCATGCTAAGGTCTAGCTGAGACACAAAACATAAATTATGGATTGCACCCACTTTGCATAGTTGAATCTGTCTCAGTGCAGGTAACTCCTATCACAGCTGGTTCAGCCTAGTGAGGCAGCCAGGAATGCTTGACTGTTAGCAAGTACTGTGTGAAGGTAGACTTGTAGACCAGCTGATGTCCATTGCCCTGCTTTCTAATTGCCATAAGTATTTGAAACAATACAACAAATTAGTACAAAATTAAAATGATCGCACTTTGTAAACTTGTCCAAGTGTTTTACAAGAGTTTGCCCCAGGGTTGTTCCGTCTGTGGAGAACATACTTATGGCAATTGACAGGAGAAGGGCTGGTGTTTCAACAAGAAATGAAAGCTGATCAAATGCTGTCTTTTTTTTTTATTTGACCCAAATTTTACACATCCACATATGTGTATGCAACAGAACAATAACTGATGCCTAAAATAAGAGGGTAAAAAATTAATATTATTTCTTCTCTTAATTTTTAAAATTTTTAAAAACAATCAATGTAATTGGTTGAGATTTTAAAAAATTTTAAAAGGAATCTCAGGAAAAACTGATCTTTGTCAATTTTCCCTTCAGATTAACAGATAATTTCTCCAGTAGAAAAATAAAATTAGAGCACTAAGTACTTTAGTTAATCCCTTGTCTCCTGCAGAAATGGAGTAGGCTCAAAAATACACCATTGTTTCATGGCGTTTTGGGCTCTCTGCAGGCAAAAAGGTTCACTGATATGATCAAAGTCTACATTTTTCAAACCTGTCATTAAGTACTCTGGGAGTTGTCCAAGAAAACCAACAAGACAATATGTAATTTTTCGCTTGATTTAACAGAATATGTTCTTTTCTAAGGAATGAAAATGAGGAGGCCCAGTTTCCTACAGTTTTGTGTTCTTTGTTCCTTTCTCTATCCTCTTGTACAATAAATCTTGTCCATTCTCATTTTTTTCCTATGAAATGCTTGCTTGTGGTGGGTAGTTCTAAGCTACATTAATCCTGTTTGATCGAGTGACACAGTCAGTTCTGCTTATCTTTGCCCTCTCTACACAAATAGTGATTCTGCACATGTGTGAATTTTGCAGGGGTATAATGATTTCCATCTGAAAAGTTTGGTTGATGTTTCCTACTGTGTTCAAAAGCTATTATGAGGTTTGAAGACATAACCTTATTGCTGAAATTTCATTCCTTAGAAAATAAAATTGTAACTTAGACCGTTACGCCAGTTTTAGGATTGTACTTTACAGTGGCTTAAATGGTAGAAACTGGTTTTTTCTTTATTTAACAGTCGAGTCATCTGATATTTTGCTTATTTTTTTTTCTTGGTGTAGCCTAAACTATGTTTCGTTTAATTCATTCAGCATATACTAGCAAAAAAGTGCTGGTGATCTGTATTCAACATAAAATTTGTCTGAAATTAACTTTGTGCAAGGAATAGGGGAAGCTCTGCCGCAACATACTTCACTTTTCAGTCTGTAATAGAGAATAAACCAGATTTTCAGGCTTCCTCATTACTTGGGTTTGGATACAGTAGCAGTGTAGTACACTGTGCTCCAAACACAGGAGTCTCTGGCTGTAGCATTTGTGGAGGCCTGAACTTTTGGAGCCTGTTTCTGTGACCTAACCCTGAAATGCAATGCATAAATTTCCGGAATGCTGGCAGGGGTTTGAGTGCAGCTGTTCAGCCAACTCCTCCTGTATAAGTAACTGTATAGGTTCTGTATAGCTTTTATAATGAAAAGTATATTTTACAATAAAGAAGTAGGAAGAATATGGAAATGCAAAGAGGAAACAAATAAAGTGACTTATTGGAATACATTTGCTATGTTGAGCAGATCATATTTTAAAACAAAAAACGCTCTATTTCACAATGCATTGTCATGTACTATTGCATTTAGTTGAAAAATTCAGGAGGTTAAATGCTTCATAGAGATTTTGGCTCCTAGCCAGTGCCCTTCTGCTGGAGACACTGCTTCTTTAGATTAATTTTAAATGATAGTTCTCACTAGATAGAAATTATGAGAAAGAAAGTTCAGAACCATGTAACAGGCATTTGGAAATCCTAGTCAATATTTTTTCATGCACTAAATAAAACTTCCTAAGCAAGTAAAATCTCACCTAGGACCATTGCTTGCTAGGTTTAAGCTCCTTGAACCTTCCTAAAGGAAGCCTTTTAGTGAGTAAATTAGGTTTTCAAGTAGCTGGATCACCTCTATGTAATATATATACAATGCATAAGGCATGGTTTCATACTGCTTAAACTAGTAATAAAAGAAAAAGCAGAATCTCATATCCCCTAGAAACTAAACGAAGCAAGGGCAGGACTGGCTTTAATCCTGGCCACTATGGTCTCTTAATTCACTTTATATTTTCTGATCTCCTGACTTATCCCTTGCAAGTCATACCTAGAGCTTGTGAAGGCCTAAAAGGCAATTCTCCCTGTAGCTGAAAGAGACAGGTGTGTGGGGGGCAGGAAGAAATTTTCAACTGCTTGGAGCATGACTTTGGAAATGTAAGGGAATATTTAATGGTAGCTGATGCCTTCTGGGAAGATAAATTTTACATCACGTTCAGAACAGCAGCCATGGAAGGCTTCTTGCTGCCACAGGACAGCAGGAACTGGGACCAGGTTCTAGCACTGAGGAGAACGAGAATGATTATGAAAATTCAAACTTTATTAACATAGATGGGTGGAATGTTTTGGTCTTCTTAAACAAGTCTTTCTTCACACCCTCTTCATTACCATATCCCAGTCAGTAGTGTGACACCAGAGTACTTTTAAAACCCTCCTGTTACTGTATGTGTCTTTATCTTCTAACCACAGCCATGCACATAGAGCCAGGGTGTGTATGGCAGACATGAGGATCTCCTGCATCACTCACATCTCCTCTGGGATCGGGGTGAGTGGAGGTGGGGAGCAGAGCCCAGCTCCCAGGGCCTGCAGTACAGTGCTGAGGCTCTCACACTGCTGCTGCCCCAGCCCCAGCCCACCACTGTGTGGAGTCTGAGTCCTTGCAGATTGAGATTCAGCCCCCTTTAGTCAGCCTCTACCCTGGCCTGCCGTGTTGTGTCTCTTGCCCAAGAGAGCTGCAGCAGCCTCATCTGCCCCTGACTCTCCCAGCAGGGACGTGGAGGGCACAGAGCCCATGTTCACACACATGTGCAGCCTGGCCAGTCCCTTTGGGCTCCTGCAAGAGCTGCCTGTGAGTACAGAGCCTGTCCCTCAGTCCCTGTGCAGGGTGCTATGGGGACACACGGCACAGTTCATTCTTTGCCCTCCACATCTTTGCTGCACAGTGGTGATGGTGCAGCATCACTGCTGGGATGCTGCTTTGGGTCCTTTGAGTCTTGCCAGCACTCCTGTGAATTAAACCCTTTTCTTGGGTCCTGTGGGTGAAGACTAACCCTGCCCAAAGACTTGGACTCCAGTAGGCACAGCCTGAGGCAGAAACAGGGTGTTGTCTTCACTCTACTGGGGCTTGTTGGGAGCAGAATGAAATATCACAGTCAATAAAGCATGGTGAAAACTCATCCATCCCAAGAAAGCTGTGTCTCCACCGAGCAGGTTCCCCTGGGCACCTCTTTTCCTCCAGGCAGCCCATGTTTGCCATAGATCCAAACTGGCAGGATGCCAACTGCTCACCCAGCCTTTTTGTAAGGAATTGGAGGGGGCACTCCTGACCTGCCCGGAGGGCAGAGCTCTGCCTTGGCTGTGCTCCAGGAGGCTGAACCCAGGTGTGGACAATCAGTGCTGCCCTTCCCCTCCCAGCTGATCAAGGGCATGGGCAGGCAGTGCTGGGGAGCTGCTCACCTTTCCAGTGAGGCTGCAGGAAATGGTAACTATTGCCAGAATAATTACAGTCCTGCAACAGGGTTTTGTGTTTTTAACAGGAACGTGTTGAGGTGGAAGTCTTTGGGAATGCAAAGACAGTGTGTCATGAGCTGTAAGTTTTGACTCTCCTGTTGCTGTTTGCCTGTCCTGAGCTTAGAAGGAGAGAGAGAGAGATGAGGAGGGTCTCAGGTCTTACAGTCTGACCCCTCAGTGTTTTTGGTTGAGCACTGGCAAATATTGAATGAGCCAGGCAGTCAGGCTCCCTGACTGGCCTTAGTAGTTTGTTGACAGTTTATAGCAAGCTAAGTTATACTAACTCAGAATGAGTTATTATCACTCTTTAAATGAAATATCCTTCTTGAACATCTAAATCCTTTTTTTTTCTCCATTTAGTATCTTTTGAAAGTCTCTCTTTTTTTGGTGTAGAATATTAAATACCATGTCAGTTTTTAAAATGTAGCTTACACTGATGCCAAAATGTTCTGGTTTCTTGCTGACTTTTGATTACCTGTTTTTCTCTAGAAGCTAAAAGACTGATTGAGAATAAGCAGCCCCCAAAATATTAACATTTGTTTTTTTAATAGTAATATATTTAAATTTTGAAAATATGTATGGGCATACATTATATTGGGTTTTTTGTAAGGACTATCTCATTAGAATGTGCTGTATGAAAACTTCTAGGAAATAATGACCTGACATGATTAAAACCATTATAAGCTTCTAGTATCCAATTAAAAAATGAAGACTGCTCTTTAACTTCATGTATAAGAATTAGCTTGCCTGTCAATGACTTGGTTTTGCAACACAATTTGCAAAGTAATCGCTCCTGGTGAGTTATCAATAGTTGTAATGAAAGTGTATAGGATCTTCCAGGCAAGTTTATAGGGAAGGAAGGAAAGTGAGTGTTTCAGAACATTACACAAATTCTACAGTTCCCTTACGCATTCAGGCCATTGTATCTTTATATTACTCCTGCATTATGTTAATTTCTGGCAGAATTTAGTAGGAAAAGAGTTTTTAAATGAGGTTGGAAGATACAAGTACTTCAGTTGTAACCAAGGCTTGGATTCTTGTCGGTTCTTGTCAGATAAAATACCCATCAAGGTATTATTCTACTACAGTGGTTCTCTCAAACTGTGCCTTAATTCTTACTGTGTATCTTCAGTTGAACTGAAATTATGTGTGCTTCAAAAAGTCTTTTGCAAATACATAATAATGATGTAAGAGGTAAACTGCTGCAACAAAGTAGAAACTAAGTAGGATAACAGAAAGCAAAAGCAGGAATGGAGTAAAAAAGCAAAACCGTGTCACATGCTCTTGCAGGTTTTGCTATACTAGTTCTTGTTAGTATATAGTTGTTGAGTGTTAAAAGTGGAAAAAATAGATGTTTAACTTGGTTACACAAGGAAAAATAATTAATTTTAAAAATCTAAAAAACAACCAAATCATTCCACTGACTATACAAAGTCATCTGATCCACAAAAAACACTCAAGTTATTGTAGACAAGGGGTTTCTCATGCCTGAAACACTGACCCCTCAGGACAGGGCTTACATCACAGCAGTAAGTGACCAGGAAGCACAATGAAGAAATTATGATAGTTCAAAATAATTATTTTGCATGTGTTATTAACAGTGTCATTGTTTCCAAACCAAATAAAGAGCAATTATTTGCTGTTTATATAACCAGAGCCTAGGTTTGTAAAGGTATTTAGAAATCTTTGGGAAAAAAAATCATGTATGTCTTGGGAGATAGGGGAAGGATATGCCTGTATAGTTTTTAAAATGTGAATGATACTCCTTCTTCTTTAACATCTATTAAGGCAGAGGAAAGAAGTCAAATCTCTGGTAGGAATTACATCAAAAGAAAGAGTTAGATAAACCAGTAGAATGTGTTTCCCTGGAATGATGTATTGGTTTAAGCAATCCCTGATGAAAGGCAAATTTGCAAGTGGAGACACTCATAGCCATGAGGAATACATAAAGTCTTTCACAGAAACTGAACCTAATAGATTGGGCAGTTTAGAGATGGTAAATTATAAACAGTAAAATCTATCTAATTACTACTTGTTTGGTGTTGAACCAAGGTATTGGACAGCTGAATTAATGGAACTTGGCAATTTGGCATTCTCAAGTCCTTTAATTTCTCTTCCAGTTATTTTAATTCTAAATTTTAAAAGTGGAAGGTAATATCTGTCTATAAGTTCAGGAAATGTATGTATGAAATATTGAAATTTATACATCTAAAGTGAAAATGAAGGAGAAGCAGCAACTGATTGAAACTTTTGCACAAGCTTCCAAATTAGTTAGGAAAAATCATCATCAAAATTAATTATTAAATATGTAGGGTGAAATAGAGAAGTACTTTACTGTATCTTTTTCCTTAGTAGCATTTGAATACTGCTATTTTTCTTGTTTGTTTTATCTTGTTTCGTGCCAGATGTTCTTATCAGGGAAAACAATGGTGATGTGTTTTAATATTGATGAGTTGATTCTCCTGGGAATAATAGTATATCTACCTTCTCAGAATACAAATTGTGGGAGGCTTTTTATAGCATAATTACCACAATGCATTGAATTTTAAGTGCAACTTTTTGAAACTGTGGAAAGAACTTTGTGTTTGTTATCTTCATTTTATCTACTTTAAAAGGAGAATGACTCTTTTAAAATTATGTATTGTTTTGGTGGCCTTTAAAAAGCAAGCATATAAATCACCAGAGGTATTGTGTAATCTGTCAAAGCAGCATATGCTTAAGCACCTTATAAGCTATTAAATAATCATAATATTTCTCTTTCCAAGTTTGTTAGTTTGTTTGCAGAGTAATTAAAGTACCATGCTTTGACTATTTTTTCTCCTTTTCCCCTTCAGGAGCTTGAAGTACCAAAATTGTAAACGATCTGGTGACAAGCTGAGCTTGCAATGCAGGCAATAAAAACCGTGGAAAAAGAAGTGACTTTTATAAAGGAAACCCTTTTCACAGAATCCTTCCTAAAGCAGCAAGAGTGCAGCAGGAACCCGGCGAGCAGGCAGCTGCGAGAGCAGCAGCCATTGGAAGGAGCTGTCTGCAGCTCTCAGTGCTGTACTGAGCATGTCCCAGCGGAGCCCAGTGCAAGCAGCACATTATGCAAAAAGGCAGCTCTAGCAGATGGGAGAGAGGCACAGCAAGCATTTGCTTCACTTGCATCACCACCGCTTGAAAACAAACCTGGGTCGCTAGAGGGGATCTCGCCAGCAGGCCAAAGGAATGAAATCCGGGAGGATGGCTTGATTGCCAAAGGTGCTGTGCTGCGAAAAATCATGGGGAATCAAGATGGGAAGCTAAAGAAAAATGCAGGTGATGTGCAAGAAGGAGGAGAAGATGCCTCTGGGCCCAAGGATACGGACGGCACAAAGAAGGTATCGGGAGGCAGGAGGGGACTGGGGAAGCATGCAAAAGGAAGCGAATCCAGTAAGAAGAAGGGTAAGTCGGACTCCAGGCCCTCTGTGTTTTCAAATCTGAGGATCAGAAAAAATCTGTCCAAGGCTAAAGATGGGAATAGCAGTTCACGGGAGGATGTTTTGGAAAGCCAGGCCTTGCAGCCTGGGGAGCTGGACAGTACTCATTCAATTGTAGCCAAAACTCCCGACATAAGCATCTCTGCAGATGAAGGGGGTCTCTCAGACACAGATGTTGAACATTTTGAAATCAGAAATGAAACTGTTCCAGCTGCTGCAGAGACACAAGATGGACAAAGGACCAGCTCTGGCTCTGATACGGATATATACAGTTTCCATTCAGCTGCAGAACAAGAGGATTTGCTTTCTGATATCCAGCAAGCTATCAGACTGCAGCAGCAGCAGCAGCAGGGGGCAATTAACACTGGAACTGAGGACCTTGTCACCAAAACAATGGGCCGACACATGGCTAATTCTCAAGCAACCCCCTTAGATTTTGAACGGTTTTTTTCAGTAACTACCACTGACAAAGAGAGGAGCCCAGACACTGAGGGGGCTTTTCCAGCAGCATCGGAAACTGTGGAAAATATTCCTGTCTCCGGTGCGAGTGAACATGAAGCGAAAGAAGCCGTAAATGGCACAGGCTCTCCTGGTAACGGCTTATTTGAAACACAAGAGCGTCAGCTATTGATTGAGGAACAGCTCGATGCTGGAGTGGATGCTGTAGCCAGTGAACTACAAGATGGTTTGAATAGGACTGTGGTAGAAAATGGGTCTCAGACACACAGCTCCACATCACCTTTTCCAACTTCAGCGGCAGATGCTGAGGCTAAAATTGCTGAAGTGCAGGCTGTTGATTTTCAGGACTCAGTAACAGAGAGTGGTATTTCAGATGCAGGCCGTGATCATGCTGCTGAGACTCAGGAAGGGAAACACACTCTGTCAGCCAGTCAAGAGGAGCTGCGTAATGGTTTATCCACGGAAATGAAAAATGGCAGTTTGTCATCTGAAGGAACAGCAGACAGTCCGATGCTTGGTTCCCGATGTTTTAAGCCCTACCTAATTAATCCCTGTTACATCAAAACCACAACTAGGCAACTGAGTTCTCCCAACCATTCACCTTCTCCCTCCCCATCCCAGAGCCCTCTTGTCACAAGGAAGCAGGAGTCCTTCCACAAAAAGGAAAAAGTCTCAATCAGGAAGAAGAGATCTGCTAGTTTGGCAGGTTTGTTCAGTCGTTCTGCAGACTGGACAGAAGAGGTGTCTAATCACAAAAGCGAGATAACGGAGAAAGTGAGCTCTGCAGACTATTTGGAGCACAAGGGGTTTAGAGAGAAATTTCAAACAGAAAGAGTGCCTTTGACTCATTCAAGAAAGTCCTCAGGGGTCCAGGCTTCTACAGAGACATTTCCCAATGTCTTTTCAGGTGAGTGATACGTATTAAGGGTTGTTTTTGGTTTGGGGTTTTGTTTTTTTGTTCCCCACAACAGCTTTGGAAATGTTTTTAAAATACTTTAATTCATTGCATGCAATACTTTGTATGCATTATCATCTTTATGTGCGCTGACAGCTTTAAAATCCATGGCCTGATCTTACAAACACAGTCACATTTCATCAGTCTGGCAGTACTGCCAGTAAAGGAAGTGCATAACTCTTTGAAGTTTTTCTTTCTACTTGTCTCCTTTGTCTACATCCTGTAGGAAAAGGCTGAATGCCTTAAATTATTCTTGTTGAAACATGCTAAAAAGCTGCACTGTTGTAGGCAGACCAGCTCCCTGCATAAATAGATCTTTCAAATGCAAAGCTTTCTGTAGCCAGGGTCCTGTTTGGGGTTTTCTTGTGCTAGGTACTGGTCTAGTGTACTACAGACATAGGAGAGCTGCACCTGGTGTTAGACTGAGGCAATGATGAGGATTTGCTTAGTATGAAAAGGAAAAAGCCATGCAAGCACAGAGGGACAGCACTTCAGAAAGGAACCAATTTCCTCTTCAGAAGGGGGAAGGGGGAGAAAAAGAAATGTTAATGCATTGAAAGGCAGCAAAGACAGAGGAGGAGAAGGGAAACTGGGGGTTGTATAATTTGGTAGCTGTGACAGGCTGCTGCTCAGGCTACGTAAGGTGACTCATTCAGTTAAGTGTTCTTTACCTTGCCTGTTAGGCAGCTTGCATCCTGTCACAGATACATGGGAATAGAAAGTTCACAAATGAAGTAGTGTGAGTAGACGGTTAGATTTTCCTTCACTTTGAGGTTTTCTTCCCTTTCTCTTCCCTTTACCTGAAATTTCTTTCTAAAGGTAATACATTCATAAACAGGAACACTTCTGACATATAGGATGTATGTATATAGAGAAAACTCAGCAACATATTCCATATATTTTTCACTTAAGGCTGTGGAACTAAGAGAACATATCCTAAGAGCACCTACTGTGAGATAATTTCAGTTTTGTTTTAAATGAAGTCAATTCTAGATGCATGAGCACAGCAACCATATATGTGCACAAACTCTTAGCAAAAAATGGAGTGAGATTTTTTTGTGGTTTTATGAAAAGTAAACAAAAGAATATGATATAAGAAATAAATAACTAAAATTGTTTTCTGGATTCAAATCACAATGCTTTGATTTTTCAGTAGCCTTGAACAAAAATCTCCAATTTTAGCTTGGATTATTAGAATTCAATTTTTTTAACACAGTACAAGTCAGCCCCCTCTGAAACTAGCTCTCTGTGAAGTGAGCTGAATACATTTTTTTAAATCCCTTTCACTGTTTCTTAGACTTAATTTCAGACACGCTACCTAAACTTTTCCAGTTTGAGGTGTTCAGTACTTTCAGATTTATAGCATATAAAAAACACACTGTTTGTTTTTTTTTTTAGCTATCAACATTTGTCAGCTCATAAACAACTCAGAAAATTTTTAATTGCCACATCAGTAACTAGAGTTTATGGTGGAAATAAATTTTATGTAGCAAACTTCAAGAATATGGTATTTCTTTTCAGATATCTGCTTTCAGGGAAGTAGACTTTTTCACATTTCCTCACAAGATTTTGATTTACTTACTAATAATTTTTGTTTTGGTTTGAGTTTTTTCCCACCAGTGCTTTACATTGTTACTCTGAAGGGACCAGTGCCCAATGCAACAGTAGTTCTATCTCTTATGGAAATTACAGTGACCCTCATTTGCATGTACATACCAGCCGTCTTTACGGGCAGAGGACAATTATATCTTTCAGTTCTTGCAGAAAAGCTTAAAGTGAGGGAACTGGAAATGACTCATCTCTGTTTGGCCATTCATAGTTTTTAAAAAATGTATTTACAAGCTAAAATTTATTAAGAATTTAAAAATAACAACTAGTGTACATAAAAGAGGGAAATTAGACTTCACATTACTATTTCCATAAACTGCCATTGCTGTAAGAGCAGAAAAACCTCTACAAATAAACTATTCTGCACAGCAATGATTACAGAAACAATTTCCTTGTAATTTACTTACGAAAAATGTTGTATTTTACTTGCATGCATGAGATACATTGATTTGGGGATTAGGACCAGGCTTTTAGAAATAACATTCTTATAGTGGGTTATTTCTAGCTTAAAAAAACCAAAAAACAAAGCAAAGCCAATCCCAAACAGCTTCTTGCCTACAGCATTAAATCCCATTTTGCTGTGCAGTGACTGCAGTGTTGTTTTGCATTTCTAACTGGAATTAAGTAAAATATTCCACAACACGTTATCATCGATTTCAATGACAGCAGATTCTATGTAGATGATTGGCCTAGTTTTGCACCGTGTTGTGGTTTGGCTGTGTGCCATTTGGTTTTCCCAGTGAGCCATATGAATTCTTTAAGACTGCTTTAATGTAAAATGTAGATAGAAGCCAAGGACTTGAATAGCATAGACTTTGCATATTTTTGTTTTTCTTTATATAAGAAGGAAAGTACAGTATTTTGAATTTGATGCTTCCCTTCGGAAAATGGAATGGAATGGACAAGTTTATGGGCATTTTGTAATTCAGGTATTGGATCATTTCTTATGTGGACAGCTGTATTTGAATTTGTAGTGACAGTAATTATAGGTTCTAGATTACCCAATGCACAGTGGAGCCATGTTTTTTATATCAAGGTCCCAGGAGAACAAGAGCTCAACAAGAGTTGATTCTCTCACTTTGGTGTCAATGAATGATTTGCACTAATGTGAAGAGAGTATCTTGGTAGGAAAGTGAAATTGATGTTTCCAAACATTAACATAACTGAAATGAAAGGGCCAATAGAGTGATTTAATAAAAAGGATTTCATCCTTGCATTAATTTGAGGTGCAGTGATTGCAGAAGAGCTAATAAGAGTGTCTTTTACATAAATTGAATGAATCCCATCAGCTGCCCCAGATGGTAATTAAACTTGACCCAGACAAACCCATGCCCTTCCTAATCTCTGTTGGCTGGTTGTAATGCCCTTGCTGCATGAAGCTCTTTCAAACAAATAATTTATCTTTAAATTTTTCTTTAGAGATTTATATTTTTTTATGCCCTATCTGTAAAGGGGAGACAAATAGAAAATTCTGGTTACCATAAAACAAAACCTGAAGCCTGTGCTCTGTTTGTGTATTCATGTCTACTTTCTGATACTTTATATCACTGTTGTACTGTGCTAATGCCATCTTCCCACTTGCAATTGCAGTGCAGTGTCTTCAGGCTTATACAAAGGTTTACTATAGATAAGTATATGAAAACTTGAAAAAGTTGGATCGAAGTTTGTTTCTGAGACATAAAAGAGATATTTTAAAATGCTTTTTGAGGCTTTTTATTTTTTCTTATTCATGTGATGCTGCGCACAATATGGATTTGTATCTGTTGGCATCCCGAGTAGGCTGTTTATCATGCAGCTGTTATTTAAGATTACTTATGGTTTGCTGTTTCACTGCTGATGTTTGTTAGCAGTAATACAAATGATTCTTTTATCAGATGGGGTGTAGCCTCCTCTAACTGAGGGAGCTGCCCAACAGCAACCCTACATGTGGTATGTGATCACACACTACACTGAGTGTTGCCAGCAAACATCTGAAGGGAAAGATCCTCCTCTTTTTGCCTAGTACACACAAAACTTGGGGCAGGGGGATGACTCCAATACTGCACTTCAGCTGTACTAAAATGTGTTTGAAAGTGGACTGTAATATGTTACTGAAAGACTGCTGAGTGCTGATAATTTAGTTTAACATTACTGTGCCAGCCCTGCAATATGGGATTTGGAGCAACATGAGTAATTTCACTGGAATTCACTGCTGCCACAGGCTTGTTTTGATGGGATCTCATGATTAATACTTTGATCTTTATCTAGAACTTTATTGGGAGTAGCAGGTTTTGGTCATGGGATTGAGTGGCTCTCTATTGGGTAACCACATTCTGAGGTATGACTGGCAGCCTGACATGTCTGGCGTAGGAATGTGTGGTCTTGGTTGTCTGATGGTCTTTTTTTGGGGTGCAAAGGAGGAAAGGGAAAGGGACAATTTATAGCTGAGGTCTGTGCATCTCTACTTGGTTCTGAGACAGTATCGCTAGAACATCCATCATACAAGGCATCTGTCTGGAACTGACCATTGAAGGATGTGTGCTTCAGTGACTTCATTTCTGTGAAATGAGTGGTGAATTATTTCATTGGGAGTAATTATGTGGAGTATAAGTTTAATTATATTTCTTGGATCTAATTACGCTTTTTTTTTTTAAATATGTATGTGTTTTTTAAGAGCTTGGGGCATGGTTGGTCTATTTAAAAAAAAACCAAAACAACTGTGTGTAGGACTTATTTGCAGAAAAAAAAAATCTTGAAGCAGGCCTTTTTTTCGTCTGTGTTATTCTGTCTAAGGAAAAACAAACTTGAAAAGCAACTCTAGGGATATTTTAGGCTCACAATATATGAAGAATTAAGTTTTAATGTGAATCATAGTGATAAAACAGCTACAAGAATAATAATTACCCAAGAGATTTTTGTTTAGTGTTTTAATCAAGCTCAGGATATGGCCACGTGTATTCCTTATGAACGACTTCTGCCAAAGTTTCAGCTTACATAAGGAGTAGCGGTGATGAACCATATATGTGTAGGTGTGGGTGACTGCAGCTCTGGTTATTTTTAGGTACATTTAAAAACATCATTCTGTAGCAGTTAGCTGGACTGCAAGTCTCCAGAAATTTACTTTTATGCAGTTGATCTTTTTTGGGAATGAGGTGAGTTGGTACAATGAGAACAGGGCAGAAGCAGAAATAAGCTGTGAAAGGAAGGTGATGGACAGATGTTAGGACTTTCCATTGTGTCACTTCATTCCTACCTCTTCATATGATAATAGAAGGCCAGTTGCATTTCATTAAATGCTTTAGAAAAGGCAGCAAAGTGGATTCAGGAGCTATGTCATACTATTATTTTCTCTAAGCAACAGCAGCTTCCTGCATTCGTACACTACAGTTCATGTAAAGAAAATTAGGGACAACGAGGTGGGCTGTGTTACCTTGAGTGAAAAAAATGACTGTTCCTCCTTTTATTTCTATGTTGCTGCTGTCCAGAATTTTTTCTTCACTCTGATGGAATTAGCTAGGCTTTCTGACCAGGAAGTAGGTACTGTTTTCTGGTGCCAAACCTTGCCTTATTCTCAGATAAATACTGACCATGACTTCTTTCATCTGTAGCTGCACAGCAGTAGAACCATTAGTAAGTTAGCAGTTTTGCAGCAGTGAGAAGCAGTGGTTAGGAGATTATTATGTGTGTGTAAACATCACAGGTTGTAAAAGTAAACCCTAACATACATAAAGTTAAATGTAAACACATAAATATAGAAGTACATAAATGTTGAGAATTTAATCTTTTTGACATCTTGAAATATCTAGCTAAGTAGTGGCAGGAAAGCCTAATCACAAATGAAAGCTATTGAGACATCCTTATTGGTCAGTATGAGTATGAATTTTTTGGGCTTAGAATCTATATAAAAGTTATCAGGAATTCCAGAGCTCTGAACCAAGTGTGAATTTGAATCAGGAGAAAACACAGATAACTTTACTGTGGAACTAATTACAGAAGGCATGTTTCCTTCTAGAATTAATTTGATGCTAAGATCTGTCTCAGATGTCCCTTAAAAATGCAGAGATAGAATGCAACAGGGAAAAAGTAACACCTATCCTTTCCTCTTCCTTGCACTGATAAAGACAAAATCACTGTAAAAAAGAAATCTATGCTCTGGTATCACAATAACTGCCTACGTTAACATCTCCTAAAAAAAAAGGAAGGAAAAACCCCAAAACATTGCCTTCATGAAAGAGGTTGTGTATCCAAGTGCTATTTTGTCATGCAAAGAGTAAAGAAAAAATTTTTCTGAGAAATTGTTGAGAGAAGTATTTGATTACATCAGTGGGTGGAAGAACATAAAGACCCAGTTCTTGCAAGGGAGTTGTATTTCTAGGTTTTCTTCAAATGAAGTCTAGGAGAACATATCTGCACAAATTCATGGATGTGCATGTCTACTTTTCATTTTTGTGGAATGTAGTTCTAACTTTCTGCTTTTCCCCTTTCTTCATCTAACTGTTGTTTGTTTATGGATATGAAGAAAAGCTTTTGTACACCTTGATAACCATTAAAAGGCAGTTATTAAATTTGGACGTTAGCAGGCCTTGGGAACACAGGTCCTGGAGGGGAAAGAAAGCTAAGGTATGCCTGGAAGATAATAAGTAGGTTGAAGGAACTGTGTTATTTGTGTACCACTTTGAAAAACCACCTAGTTTGATTGAGTTCAGTTGTGTCTTGTGATTTTTGGCTGCTTGAGCACACACTTGGTTTTACTTCAAAGGCAGAGGTAGGCCAGCCTATATTGAATGTGGAATAAAATGTCGAACTATTGGGAATAAAATTTTGCAAAGCTGGGTTGTAAGGAATAGTGTATATGAGGTTGAACTGACAGAAGATGCTGTTAGTAATAGATGCCCAAAAGGATATCAGAGGAGCTTCTTACTTTAAAAGAGCTAGACAGAAGAAATTGTGGCTTTCCAGCAGTCTGTGAGAACCTGGCACAGACTGCTGCCTTCACATCACAAATCACCACAGAAACTAAAAGTGTAAAAAGGACAGAATTAAATACTTGCTGAGAGGAAGCTAAGTACCTGGAAAACAGTATGAAATTTGCCAAAGATGCATATGGTGCCTAAATGATTTGGTAGACAGACACATGTAGGTTCTTCTTCATAACAAATTGATATAATTAAGGAAGCTTTGTAAATGTATGTCCATAAGCTGCAATGATACTGCATTAGAACCTGAAGAGAAATCAAGGTGGAAGGACACATATAATTTAATTGTTGGGGTGGAGGAGCATCTTCTTGATATTTTCATAAAGCTATTTTGTACTCTGTGCCAATGCTATCTCATAACTGAGGAATTGTCTGGTATTTAAAAAAAATTTTAAAATCTTCAGCTTCTGAAAGTTACTATATGAAAACTTCTGAAAGAGGTGTTCTTACCTTTTCCTCTATATGTCAAATATATATGTCTCTAAATTACATGTATAAATGACATATAGAAAAAGGTAAAAGAATAGCTTAATATTCTATCTCAGCTTATCCTGTTATACATATGTCATATGTAAGAAAATTCACTGTGGGTGAAAGGTGCAAAATCTTAGTCACCATGGAAGCAAAATTTCAAGAAGCTTATGTTCAAGTTAGAGTCAGTGCTTCACAGACTTGCTAATCTGGAGGAATGCTGAAAGCACTGTCACAGCCTATCACAAATATTTCAATATATTTTGAAGCTCTGGTGATTGAAAAGCTATAATACCTGCTTTTTATAAAAGTAAAATATTGTTATTGCAAATAAGCCAATTTTCATCACGTTTTTTACTGCAGCAGCAAGCAAGACTTTGGAACAAATATTGAAGGACGAAATTATAAGCTATAACTAACTATTGAGTATATGACAAAAGAGTAAAGAAAAACAATGAAATGCAACATGATTTTAGCAAAGATCAATAAAACTACATTGATAACATTTTATTTACAGCGGCTTTCTAGACAATACAGGGAGTGGTAAGAAGGCGTTCATCTGTATTTTTGTTATCTGCAATGATAACCCTGCAGATCGTTTTTCCAAAGAAGTCCTGGTGGATTTAGATAAGGGACTCTGTCATGTTCCTTCACTGCCGCCAGAGGGACAGTGTCATTTTGGCCTGCTCCCCCCCAGTGTTGTGATTGATGGGCTCAGTCAGGCTCTGGAAAGTTTATTACATAATTAACACAAGAGTAGACCTGTGTCCTGACCTTTGTCCTGACCACAGCACTTGTAGGATTTGATATTTTCACTAGCAAGTAAAATTTTCATTCTACTTCTGTCTTTCCAAAATATGATACAAATTTCAAAATTAGAAACTGAGCTGATCTTAGGAGTTTATTCATCAGGATGAAGGTCTGCATTAATTAGAATTTCACATGCTTTCTAGCATGATTTGTGGAAATATGGTGTAAGTTTAAGTAATCTTAGACTGGGTTATGTGCTTAAATTGATGGTGTTGTCATGTCTCATAGTCAGCACAAAGGAGCAGGTTGTTTTAAAATACAGCTGCTTGGTTCACTCAAGGAAAACTATAGATCAAGAAGGACGTGCAATTTTTTTGAAAACTGTAACATCCTTTCTGAAGTGAACTTTTACTTCCTTAATTCAGTGATTTCTCTTTTTCACCTTTAATTTTCAAGAATCCTTTTCTCAATTTTTTGTCAGACCTCTGTGTTTTCCATCGGGGCATTTCTGGAAGAATTTCAGGGCCATTTGAATGAGGTGCTACTTTTGCCCTGTGTGCACTGCGTGGCCCTGGGAGCAGTGGTAGGATTCTCTTCCAGCAGCAGCTAATGCTTCCAAAAGGGACATGTGTTCCTTAGCTCTCTTTGGGATGTCTCAAGCTCTTGAAGCTGTTAGCATTAGGTGATGCTCTTTCTTTTTCTGTGTAATGTGTCGCTTGTTCTTAGCTGAGTTAAAATCTCAGTTATACGCTTACTAAAGCTGTCTTGCACAACCCAGAATCTGTTTAAATTTTTAGTGATAACTGTAAGGCTAAAATAAAGGAAAAAAATACCTGCTTGAGTTGCACAGGGCTGATGTACTCTGGTCCTATCATTAGAGCTAGTGAAGAGTTACATGGGAAATTTTAACACTAAACAAGGGTACTATGAGAGATAGGACATTGTAAAACGATCAAGATTGAGATGCCAAGAAATTCAGACAACTTGGCAAAAGTAAAGCATAGTATTTACTGTAGCAATCAAGCACACGGCTGGCAAATGTCAAATTAATATTTGATAGTTTTATTCCAGTTCTTTGAATAGTCTATGAATGTATTCAATCAATACATTATTCTCTGTAATTCAATAAATAGATATTTCTGACTTTGGAATTACAGTGAATTGTGTGTAGACAGACATAAAAAAGTGTGGGAATAAAGGAGATAGTGTTGATATATGTCTTTTTCTTAATTCTCAGGCTTACACATGCTTTCTGCTTTGACTTCTGAATTTAGGATGATGTGTGGGTTTAGTTCATACCATCCATGTGAACATAGCCAGGAAATCTGGAGGCAGAACATCAAAGAAGGAAGGATAATCATCTTTGATATTTCCACACATCCCTAACTTTATTAATGTTCTAAATACTGAAATATAATATATAAATATGAAAAATTATGTATACTATGATAATATAAAGTAAAAATATATAGATATCCATATATAACATCTGTAGGGTCTTTTCCCCCTTAGAAACATAGGCTTTTATACAACCAGTGAAGGCAGAGATCAGCTCTTACACTGATAACAAGAACAAAAGGAGATATATTTGACAGTATTATAGCAATGTGTGCCCTAACCCTAGACCTTGACCAAATTTGTTATATTTAAGGCTTAAGTTGCCTGGAAACTATCGACTTAAAACATATTTTATTTTGTGTTTATTCAAAGCAGAAGGCTTTTTTTTTTTTATTATGAAACTATATTGTGTGGAGGCCTACTGCTAAGTAGGTTTTCCATCTTTTATGTAACCAGGTTGTGAGAAATCTGTCACGTGGTTTTAGGAAAGTATCTGTCAATAAAAATTCAATCCCTTAAAAAAAAATTATAGAAGGAAAGAAAAAAGAAAACAGCTAAAGCAACCTCACAGAATGAGAAATCTAGAATAGTTTACCAATCTAAATCAGAAGAGGATTAGAAACTCTGCAGTGAAAAAGAACAATAAATGAAGTTTCTAATCCTGGAATATTGAGCATAATCTCTCTGGTCAGTCTTCAGGCAAACAACAGACAAAATTAAATTGCTCCTTTTATACTTCAAATGCATATTTAATATACACTTATGCAGTACTTGGGCTTATTTTATTGAAGAAAAGTTTGCTAGAATACTAATTTCTGTTTCATTCCCCAGGTTACGTGTGCATCTTGGAAAACCTCTCCTTTCTCAGCAGTAATGTGTTGCACATTATATTTAGACTGAGTGGTACAGGTTAGCTGAAAGATTGGAAATTTAAAAAGATTGTGAAACGAAAGGAAAACATAAAAGGACTTTACCTCAATGATAAAAGAGTATTAATAATTTTATATATAAAGTACTAGTGTGCTGATATATTTGAGACTGGGCAAAGTACATTGAACAGCACAAAGGTGAAAATGGAGTGTGATTGATTTGTCCTGAAAAATTATTCATTAAGCTTTTTCTGTGTAGTTTGGGAAAATATGATGGATGTGTGAATATGTACTGAAAATTATTTAAGAAATTACATGTAGTTGCTCTTGATAGCTCAGCTAAAAATATGAAGATCTTTGCAGTATTTTTGTCTCTCTGGCAGTATGTTTGTCCTCATCTGGCATTCAGGGGCATGTTTGGTGCTGCACTGTTCAGGAGCTTTGCCACACAACTGAGGCCTGAGTTTCTAGGTAGGCTGGCTGGCAGGGTACGTAGAAAAGGAGATAGAAAAAGAATTGGAAAAAAAGAATGACTTAGACTAATATGGAACAACAGGTAACTGAAGTACGGCATTTCCTAACTTTTGAATGCAACTGGGTTTTTTTCCCCTCCTATTTTCTCTCTGCTTTTTAGTTTGAGGTTTTTATTTATTGTTATTTTTTGTTTATAAAACTATGTTCACAACTGAAATCCTTCTAAATGAGAAACTGTAAGAAGTCTACAATTATCTTTTTACATTTTGCAAGACTATAAAATATTGTAAATGGAAATCCACCATTTTGTCTATTTCTTCTTCCTTTCCCTTTATTTTCTGTACTGTCTCCCCAAAATAGAGCAAGGCCTATTGTACATTTGGCTTCAAAGCTTATGAAACCACTTTGTTGTGTGAGCATTTCTGATTTTACTAAAAGGAGAAGAAAAAGGAGTAAACTGGGGAAAAGGAAGCAAGCAGATTTCAGCTTCCAGCTTCTGTAGATGTGAGCAATATGTGCCTAAGTCAAGTTAGCTCTTCAGATGACTAAATAAAGTATTTAGAGCTGGTGTTAAAGTGAAGTTGTTCACTCTGCATTAGGGAGAGTAAAAATGGAAAGTCTGTCTCCAGTGTGTGTGGGTTAGGATGTACTGATGCAACTGCTCTGTTAATGGCAAGAGTGTGGTGTAGGGCTGTGGCTTTTTGGAGAGACAATCAGAGATTGGCAGGAGGGGGAGCTTTTGGAGTATAACTCATTTTGATCATTAGTCTCAATTGGTGCTCACTGACAGCTGTGCTCCCGGGCTTTTGCAAATCCAGTGTGAGGAGGATAGAAGACACATATTTAAAGATAAATGTGAGGTTATAACAGCAAGGTCCTGAGGGAAGCATTATTGCAAGCTCTGCTGTAGCACAGTGCCTCAGTGCCTGAGTGTGTTTTCAGTATGACTGACTACTCTAGCTTTTTCCAATTCTCCCTTCCATTCACGTCTCTTCTTCCCTTCAATAATTAAGAAAATGCAAAGCTAACAATGTTTTAATGATATTACTGCTTCTTAAGGATTTTCTTGGTCACCCTGTAGCTCATTGAAAGGCTTGTCTTCTGAGCATGCCAAAGATCTATCAGGTGAACCCACTGAGTCAGGATTTGCTCATATTTCTCTGTGGAAAATACTGAATACTCATTTACCCACATTTTCCATACAGGAAGACAGTATGAATGGAAACCATACTGGAACATGTGAATTTTCAGTCAGTAGTGAATAAATTACATATTCTACAGAGATGGCTTTCATGAACAGTGGTGCTCAATTCTTGATCATAGGGAGTGGATGAGGACCTGTTGTGTCATAGTGGGGGAGACAAGAACAGTAGTGCTTCATTTTCATGGGAATGGGAAAAAGAGGCAGATCATATAAAGGTGGAGAACAAGGGACTTGGAAGCTGAGCCAGAAGATTCTGGCTGAGTCACTGTAGCAAAATTATAACAAAATATCCACAGGAGGCCAGAATACCCAATACTCCCAAACTTAATCTCATGTTCTCATTCTTTTAGTTGATTAATTGTGTATTCCTTTGCAAGAGAAGAAGAAATAAAGTCTTTTTATCCCTTACTGGGGTTTAATAAATAATTTTAAGCATCTAAAACTGAGTTTATAGTCATCCTACTTGCTGAATATTTCTTTTTCAGGATCCTCAGAATACTGATTTGATTTAAAGATGAAGATCTTGTCTAACTCAAAATTTAGTATGCTTCCCATCCCTTGCCAAAATTATTAGGGGAAAGGTAAGAATAGGGTTCAGGAACTTTGTGACCTGGGATTTCTAGGAAGAAATGTTTTTAACATGAATAGGGGTAATTCAGCCTCTTAGAGAAAAAAGAGATCTCAGAGACTTTGGGTTTAGTTTTTACTGTTTTCATGGCACATAAAGGCAGTCAAGAGAAATTCTTTGCCATTCCATTTAAATCTGTAGCAGAAATCAGGTGATTATCTAATAAATATGAAATTATCAATTATTTAATTATTTCCAGATTATTTGCAAACCTCTTCATCTCCTGAAGGTATTATCTCATTTAATTACCTCATGAATATGAGCTGTAGCTGTTGCTACTACTTTTCTATTATAAACTAACAATGTAAAATTGTAGCTCAAAATCTTGTAGTTTACTGAAATTACTGGAATCCATTTAAATCAAATTGTTTATTCTTCTAGGTTAAAAATTACTTGCTAATATAATTAAATTTTTTTTTGCTGTCTTATTTATTCCAAGACTATTTCATGCTGAGATGGACAAAATTATATCATTCCTCTTACCATAATCTTCATTAATTAAATCCATTAATGACTTTTTTTGCACATATGCTTATTTTATGATGTTTGAATAGTAAAGTATTTTTAGAAAATAGTTAAAAACTACTATAAAAATTAAAGTCCAACTGAATAGCAATTAAGATTCTGAACAAAGTATTTGAACTTGAGAAAGACAATTAAATGCTATCAAATATAGAAAATGATTGGGTGGATTAAGGGGGGGAAAGCCTCACTTCCTGTTTTGTAATTTACAGATATTGCTCCTGCTAATTAGGTCAAATAAGGAAGGGGTTATTCTGGTTCTGAATATGCAGGAGAAGACTCTCTTAACATGACAAGATTATTTAAATGTTGAAATATCCAGGAGAAAAAAAAAGAAAATCTATCAAGTCTGGCATTCAGTAGTCATGGATAACATTTCAGTATATTCTATAGCATTCAGAAATGTGACATTTTCTTGCACAATTCTTGCTTTTTGGATGTGAGAAAAGTGATTCTCTGTGGCCAGCAAGAAAGAAATTATTTTGAAGACTAACAGCTGCTAACAGCTGATAGAGGGATATGTTGAATAAGCAGTTTTGTTGTCATTGCATTTTAGGTGGTATAACCAAGGAACAGAAGCAAACTAACTGGCAAACATAACAAAATTTATATCTTGCTCAAGTTTCTCTCACAGCTTATCTCCTGTTTTATTGCCTTGAAAGTATTGTATTTTTGCCTAATAAAGAGCTAGCAAACTTGGAGAAAAAATCAGATAATTATAAAATCTTTAGATGTGGAGAAGAAAAACTAAGAAACAACTTCTAACATTTTAATGGATTGTTTTTTTAGAGTGTATTGCCACATGAAATAAAAATAATACAGAATCTTCTAGCCAAATGTCACTTACAGTATCCTTTTAAAATTGCTTCCAGATGTTTAAAAGAAAAATCTTTTTCATATGTCCAGAAAGCCTGGGGAATTCTACATTTTTGAATAAAGTCAGTCTTCAATCAGAAATCTTGCATGTAAAAACCAGTAGAATTATAATTATTGATATTATTGTTTTTACGAAAAATTACACTAAAATGCTTTCTTAACACAGTTTTGTTTTTTGTTTGTTTTTTTAAGCACCTTTGGCTTTGAATGAGTGGGTGGGAAAAACAGGCTATAGAAACTTATTTCAGTATAAATGGTATTCCCAGCTAGTTTATACTCAAACATGAAATTAATTTTATTACTGCATTTGTCTTTTCTCTTTCAGTAGCTCTATTTCATCTCTTTATCAATAACATGTGAATTTGAACTTTGTTATCTTTTTACAGTTGATATTTTAGAGCTTAAGCAACTTAATATTCTTACAATGTAGATTTTACTGCGACCTGTGCATGTAACTAATTTCTATAGTCTTTTTCTGGCTAAACTCACAAAGCATTGTCATATTTCAAGACCCTAACATTTTCTCCTCTAATATATTTTGTAACATATGTTTTACTTTCCTGTTCTGGTTGGATAACAAAAGAAAACACTTTGATCATGAAATCTGGCCCTATAAGAGGAAGTAGTGTCTTCTTGCTCTTTAAAAGCTTTACTCCTCTGAATTGCTGCTTGTGTCACTGCACTTCAGTTTGAAGCACTCCACCACTCTGGAGCTGTATACAATACAATTTTATACAGAATAGTTAGCTGGGATTTTTGTTACTATTCTTTTTTTTGAGAGTTTCTCTTAAGAAACACAGCAAAATTTCTCAAAAAATAGAATAATTTTCTGATTCAAAATCAAAGGCTCATTCCAGATGTTGAGAGGCTAAACTCTGTATTAACTTTGTGTGACATCTTTGGAAGAATTTGTTTCATTTCTTGCCAATATCTTGGTTTTCCCTTCAGAGCAATTGTATAGGAAATGGAGACTACAATAACAACTCATGATTTTTCTTCTTACTTCACAGTGCAGCCAGCACATATAATATACACATCTATTTTCTTGAATATCCCAATTAAACAGCCTCCAGATCACTTAAAATCAGTATGTAGAAATATTTTGTATTCAAGACTTACTATCAGATACATTTCTTAAGAATTTTTTTATTTAATTTTTTTTTTCCTCTAGTAATTCAGATTTTCAATACACATTGTAATACCTAAATACTTGTGTCCTGCATATAGCTACAAATTCTTATTGACTTCTCATCACCTTGGCAGGACGAACTCTGCTGGAAAAGCTCTTCAGCCAGCAGGAAAATGCACCACAAGAAGAAGCAGAAAAACTGTGCTCTCGCATTATTGCAATGGGTCTTTTGCTTCCATTCACTGACTGCTTCAGAGAGCCATGCAACCAGAGTGCCAAGCAAAACACACCCACATTTGATGTAAGTACGGAAAAAATTGTCTTTTGTGCAGCAGGACATGCTTTTCTAATAGTTTATCCCTCCTGAAAGAATTCGGTTTGTCATTTTAATGAGAATTGCCCTTAGGAGAGTGACCAGCTATTTTTCTGCGCTCAGGTATGTCTGCTTTTGTATACACATAAGCCTGTTCTCCTATAACTTGATTTCTTAATTTTTTAAGTCATGTCTTAGTCTGTTCTTCATTTCCAGTTTTCACTGTTGTCTTTGAATCAAAGCAGTTTGTATGACTACCAAGATTTCCATCAATAGCTGCTTCACCAAAAAATATAAATTAAAGGAAAAACAGAAAACAGCATGTCATAAAATTTTACGGAACACTAACTGGATGTCTATGCTAGGATTTTTTTTTCCCCTGAAAATACTTTTGATACAAAATAGTGCAGGGGTCAATGCAAATATGCTGGCATTCCAGCTGTGGTGTTATCTGTACGTGTGGGCCATCTGGCCAGGTGTTTGCCTGCCAAACCTGGATGCAGACATAACCTTACATACTTCTCCTTTCCCTAGGATAATTAATTTAACGTTAGGATGTCTTCTTGTTGTAGCCTAATCTACTTAATCTCTTAATAAGAATAGTTAAGGTCATCCTTATTCTACACTTTAAACTGAAGTTTAGTTACAAACTTTCAAAAAAGGATTGGCATAGATATGAGAGGACATGATTACTTCTTAACTCTTTAAAACTTTCTCATCTTTCCTGAAGAATAGTTTAACACAACTGGTGAAGGGAAAACTGCGAAAATAATTCTTTTCCAATGAATTCTTATACAAGCTTTCCTAAATAACCCAGTTTATCTGCAAAGTCATCCCATGGTCCCTCTAATAATAGTATGTGTTTATATTTTGGCTTGAGTTTGGCTTCGTTTGTTTTGGTTTTTTTTAAGATGCAACATTTGAAACATTTTTTTAATTGGTTTTTGAAATTAATTGAAAAATGCAGTTTAACAATGAAACTGAAATTGCTCAGGCAGCTTAAGGATCACACAACACTTGAAAGTGCTTATGGTTAAATATACTCATAAAAGTTACTAGAAAAGACAAGTTTCTTAATCTTCAGGTTGTTTAAAAGAGTCTGGTAATGTTTTCCGCTCACCTGCTGTTACCATAGATTCAGCAATCTCCTTTAGATTAATAAATGTCATATTTTTAAAATCTTTTCTTCCATTCTAAATAGATTTTTTTTATCAAATTCAGAATTTGCATAGGCAGAAATTCTGGGTTTTTTCTTAACTGATATACCATGCTTTGTCTGAGTAACAATATTTTAGTTATCTTTTGTTTAATGTATCCAAAAGGAGGGACATAGTAGTAGCCCAGTGCCGTGTCAACCATCTGTCAAGGTCAGGAATTTAAGATGTTGCTGGATTAGCAGTGATCTTAATTTGACTTGGTCTATCAGTTAGCCACAAATGTCACAGCTCCTGTGACTATTTTTCTGAATAAATGCCCTAAATAGATTTCACTCCTGGTAAAACAATGCCACCAGTGGTGTAGAGCCTGTTATGTAACCGGTAGCTCATCGTACTTCAAAGGAGCACACAGCTGTCTGGAGCACCAGATCTCCATAATTGACTTCCACATGGTGCAGAGCTGAGAGCTGCTGATATGCTGAGTTTTGGAATATGCTTCTAGTCCAGCCTGGGTGACCACACCTATCAGGTTATTCACTACACTTTCTCTGAAACAAAAATATTTAGAACTTGTACTATAAATTCTAATGGCTGAAAACTTGAAAATTGTGCATCTCCTTGCTTTTAGAGTAAAATTATTTTACATGATATAAATATAAATGTTAATGCTTATGTAAGGAAATCAAACAATTAAAAAATTATGGTGATACTGAATATTACTTTATAAAGGACATGTACGGTTGGTGAGTATTTTCCTCTCTTGCATCTCTCTCCCTGTATATACTAAGTGTTTTTTTCCCTATTCACATTTTTCTTATTTGTTTGTTTGCATTTTTAAAAATTTATTAGAGTAAAACTTTAATGCTGATTTAACAGTGTATTTTAAAGACATAGGTATCGTAACTTAATTAAGGACTAGCCTTAATACCTAAATTTCATCCATCTAGAATTAAGAGGTACATCTTTTTTGACCTTACTCCAAAACTGGGAGCAGAGTCAGCCCTATATTCTTCACTCATCTCTGATATCCTTTTCACTTAGCTGAAACTGCCATCAGCAAAGCTCCTGTAGCCCTGGCCTGGTCCCTGCCACCTTGTTGGCCTTCCTGCCTTCTTCATGAATTCATGGTGCTTGCCTGTTCTTTAATATTATTTCTTTGGTTATTTTAATTTTCATCTTAGTCTGTTGCTTGTAAAGTCTCTTAGGTCACTCTTTCATAATTTTTTTTTTGCAGAACATTTTTTTTTGCCAACATTTTTTCCACTGAAATCTGTCCTTGAATCCTTTTCTTCTTTTGTGACTTATCCCTTGTATTTCTGAACTTTAAAGTACAATATTTTTTTAAGTTGAATAAAATCCATGATTCCTTTCTTGCTTAAGTGTGGTCCCACAGACTTTATTTTTTTAAGATGTTAGGTTACAGTTATGAAAACAATTCAGTAAGTTTTGTTCACTCTATGATCTATTGCTCATGGCTTGAGATGACTATAAACAATTATTTAAAAGTCCTATTCTCTCACTCTGATCCCCTTTTCTGGATGGCTTCTAGTGAATTTAATTTAACATGGCTAATGATGAAATCTCTTGAAATGTTTGCAATTGCATAGTTTTATTATATTCTCATTTTCTTTATTATTCATGCCCGCTGGTCACCTCTGTTTCTCCCTGTCTTAGAAATGTTTATCTAAATCTTGTGTCTGTTTTCTCAGTTATGCAAGAGATGTGGTTTGCTTTTTTTCTCTCAAGATATCCCAGGCTTCAGTGTAGGCTATTGAAGAATAGTATATGCTCTCTTTTTTTTATTTCCTTTTAGATCCTATTTCTTTCTCTTTCCCTCTGTCAGTAGTGCATGAGAAGTAAACACAACTTTCAAAGCTCTTGGCTTCTTGGGCTAGTTTTATAATGACTCCTAGAATTCAGTTAAATTTAAGTTCTTGGCACTTGGGTCTCTGGTGTACACTGTGCTCTGTGGATGTGATGCTTACTCTATTTTCATGTATGGAAAACGTTAAGGATCAACAAATGCCAAACGAGAGCACAAATCTTCAGAGAATTAGCAACTGTCACCACATTTATGCTGAGGATAGTTTCCAGTTTCCAAAGGCTTATATATTACTCAGGTTTTTGGATAGATTTTAATGATGATTGGAGATTGCATGTTCATGGAGTATCTCTGAACTTTTTGTCAAATTAGCCCAAGTGTCAGAAATTTTAGAACTGTTTCAAGAACTTATAAGAAAACTTGCATGTTCAATTTTGGCCTATTTTATCAATTATTTCTTTTAAAACAGTTGATGGGAATTGCCCAGAAAAAGATTAGTCTGAAAAAATACAAGATGAACAAAGCTTTAAAAGTAACATAGATAGACAAGGATTGGTGTTTTTAAGATTTTGCTGTTGAGGAGCAGTGGAAGCTTTTGTTATAGCTCTTTCTACCTACTCTTACAATGTAAGGAGATCTTAAAGAGTAAGTAAATGTTCAGTGGCAGGTTCTCTGTCTAGACGTATGTTGCCCTTATTGCTAGGTTCCCATTTGCTAGGGAGGCTACCAATTATTGCTTCATGTATGCCATGATAGCTTACTCATCATGCTATCTTTAGTCTTTCATGCTTCTGCTAGTATTTTATAAAAGAAAAACAGAGGGTTTTATTAAAAAATAAATGAAGTCAAGCAGGTAAATGAGCAAGTTATAGAAAGATAGATTAGCAAAAGTTTACAGAAAGTATGTTCTCCGAAAAAATTTCTTGCCTTTTGAATAGTTATTGCCTTGAAAATTTTTCCCTTTTTAGCAGTTTTGAGTTATTCAAGAGGGTTTCTAAAGATTCAAATTAAAACAAAATATCTTATGAGTACATGATATGCAAGATGTTAATGCCTTGTGAAAAAATCTTCCATTCATAAACCATAGAATCATAGAATTGTTAAGGTTGGCAAAGACCTCTGAGATCATCAAGTCCAACCTTTTACCCAGCACCCCCATGTTCACCATTTAAAGCACATTCCCAAGTGCACATCCACATTCCTCTTGAACTCTTTCAGCTGCGGAAATTCCACCACTTCCCTGGGCAGCCTGTTCAATGCCTGACTACCTTTCAATGAAGAAATCTTCCATAAAATCCAATCTAAACCTCCCCTGGTGCAGCTTGAGGCCTTTGCCCCTTGATTAATCACTTGTTAGCTGTGAGAGCTGCCTACCTTCCTACATGTAGTGCAGCTGTATTCTTAAGATTTTTAGCATGTTACCTCATCATATTATCCTATTAGAGTAAAATAATCACAAAATTGGTATGTCTAAAGGGTGCATCTTTGGCATGAATGTAACAACAGGCAAGTTTTTCCTTCACCTGTTGGAGGATCACAGTTTTTAATAAGTAGAGATTTCACCTGCTTAGCTCCTCTTTTAATAATCACCAAAGCTATAAGATAGCTATCTTCAGAGAGCCATCAATAATGTGTATAAATCATAAATATTTGCATTAGAATTTAAACTGTTCATAACAAGGAAGAAGCTGACATTTTCCGATCAATGTGAGGCAACTTTCTTTAACATCTCAGTGCTAAGAAATACTGAAAGTACTTGGTGTTTGCATTTTATCCAGTAGTAGCAATTAGCACACACTGTGGATGTGTCGTCCCTAATTATGACTTCTTGTTTCAGATTTTCCAGTTCACGTTGTATAGTCTAAGCTACAGGCAGTTTTTTCTTTCATAGCAAGTTCCTATTTTTTTTTCTGACAAGATTTTTGAGTAACTTTGTGTTGTTTCTAAACATTAGGTTGAAAACTCCTCAATTCTGAATGAAAAATTATTTATTCATATGGGTTTTTATAATTTTGTAAGTGCTTTTGAAAAGAAAACGAAGCATGCATTAGTATACATGCTGTACTCCTTGTTTGAGGAACTTGATCTTTATTTCACTTTGAAGGATCCTGTAATGATGACTTTTCAAGTGGCACTAATTAAAAATACCTTCATTTTTGTTTGTGATATGATTTTGACTTGACTCTCTTGGTATCGCTACATCTCTTTTCTCTGCTTCTATTTAATGCCCTTACTGCGTTGAATACAGCTGTTATTGCCCTCTTGATTTATCAACAGTTTCAGCACATTCTATAATGAAAGGGGTAAATAAGGTCTTCTGGATGGTATCTTTCTTTGCTGTGTTATGATGTGATTTTATACGCTGTCATGTTTGGCAGTTTAGGATAGTCATTGCCCCTTGTGCCATTTGTAGTTATGATGCCTGACTAGGCTGTTTGTGAAATAATGCTTCCCCAAGGAAGCCGAGACACAGACAGCACGAATGGAAAATGCTGCAAAAAATGTCTGTTTTCCTATTATCTCCTGGCCACCTGTGGTGATGCAAATGCTTTCTAAGGAAATAAGGACGCTGCTTGCTTTCTGCTGAGTAGTAGCAGATGGTGGGACTTTGCAAGTCGGAAGGAAGAGAAATTAGCAACATGAAGGCTTGACTTAATTTTAACTTATTTGCACTGCTGATATCAGTCTGAAAATTATCTGCATTCTGTTTACCCACTAGACTCCTTTCTCAGAAGACAGAGAGCCTAAACAGTGACCAGTTTCCAAAGATTTTTCACAAGTACTGACATCAGCTAGGAGAACTTAAATTTTAAACTGCAGCACATAGCTGGCAACAATGCATGCAGCATTTTTTCAAGCATACTTTCAATGCTTGGTCATATAATATGTGAGACTGAACGCAGTCCCATTTCAGAGCACTGTTTATCAGAGCAGTACACTGGAGTCAATAGTGAATAAAACTTTAGAAGTGAACAAGTGAGAATTGTGGACTAGAGGAGAGAAAACAGATGGTTAATCTGCTGTCTTAATCTGTGTTGGTAATGTAGGTTACTATAGCAGTTCATTTTGGATAAATCAAAGCCCCTATGTCTCCTATTGCCCAGTGACACAGTGACACTGTCTTTTGTGGTGAGCAATTCTGAATATTCTTATGTAGTACAGTGCAAACAGTTGGTTTATCATTGGGCTGAAGTATTGTCCTTATGCTACTTCCCTGCTTCCATTTCTTAAAAAAAATTTTGTAGCTGTTAGCTCGGACACTGTAGTCTTCTACTCCATTTACTCCTTTTCTTTTTTCTTTCTTTTTCTTCTTTCTGCTTCTTTGTGGTGATGCTACTGTATGCGCTTCCAGCTTAGGCGTTTTATGTGTAGGATGTTGCTAGGCTTTCAGGTTTCTTTTTGCAATGAAAATTGCTTACTTTTTGTTTTTCTGAAGAACTCCTCCAAGAGCCATATACTGAATGTTAAGTTTACAACCACCTGTTTAAATTTTTTTTGTATCGTTATGCATATGGTGAAGGTGATGGTCAGCCTTTCACCTCAAGAGATATTTATATTTTATGACTTTCTGTAGATTAGTTCTCTTTCTTGAGAATGTCAGTCATAAAAAATGTCTTTTCTCACTTAGAATTGCAAATAAATTGAGGGTTGAATTTGCATACATTGCATATCTCTTTCAAAGAGAGTTTTTACAGTAGTAAAAATTACATTGTCAAATTGCATAGAGGTGAAAGGAATTTTCTAAGAAGTAGTTTGATTTGGGTAATTCAAATTTTTCAGAATCCAAACTTACAGAAGAACTATGTCAGTGTAAATGAAAACAATTCGTGATCAAAAAGGTTCTTGTCTCAGCTTGTATTTTCTGATGAGTCAGTGGGAGTACAAACCCTCAGGTCATGTCAGTAGTAGCTGATAACCTGGTGGTCTTGGGATGTGGACTTATGAGCAGGTGTTCTAGTTGGATGTGTAGAGAGGCTAGGTCTTGACCTGCTCTCTTGAAGGCTAGTCACTGTTCCTTCTTCCAAGGAAAGTTTGCTGTAAGCTCACCAGTTGAACCTATTCATCTCTATTTAACATAGAAGTTACTGAAGAACAGAAAGACCAAGAGAACAACCCTGGAACACAATGAGAGTAGTATGGAAATCTGAAATTTAGTTTCCTGATTTCCTTTCCCAGTGAGAGCTCTAATTGCAGGGCTATTGGCTCTCTTTGCCTCTCCTGGGATATAGTGTTGGATTCTGAGCAAAGTTTGATGGGATGCTTGATGGGAAAAATGTTTTTTCTCTTTGACTGAAGAGGCTGAAGTCATTTCATGGGATATAAATGTTTCATAATTTTTGACACTTGAAGTATTTTTAAATTCATTGTTGAATTTAAAAGTTCCCTGAAAAAACAAAAAAAAAACCCTTTGACTCAAGTAAAATGCTTATGTAACAAATTTAGTTCATGAGGATAAAGTGCTGCTTCAGCTATACATTACAGTATTATGAAGGACTCGCTGTTTTCCAACCTTGGAAAGCATCTGTGCCCCCTAGTGCAGCCAAAGGCAGCACACGTCAAGGGTTGTGTTTAATCACTGCTCTGGTTCTGTCAGTGGCAAGACAGAGCTTTGTTACTGAACCTGTCCTCAAAAAGTAAAACACTTTCCCCATTCTTAAAAGTATTGATTTCTTTATTTTAAAAGCTGCTTAAAATAAAGCAGCCTCCTGCTGATAAGAGCATTTTGAGGTAGTCAGGCTCTAGTTTCTCAAACTAAAACCTTGCTTCTTCAATTAACTCTTTGTATGCAGTGGAGAACATGCAGTTGACTTTCTTTCATTTTAGAGGCTATATACTTAGTATAAAGGATGATTAAACTTCCTGAATGGAAAAAAAATTGATTCCTTCTAAACATTTGAAACAGACTAAATGCCAAGAAATTATGTATAAATGTGGACAAGCTCCTTGAATCTCTTAGCCTGGAAAACACTTCTGAGACATGGAGTCTGGTCCCTTCTTATCCCAAGCAACATAAAATGGAAATCCTCTTTGAGTTTATCTTGTTCCATCTTAAATGCAGTTATACTTTTTCCTTTCCCCACCCTTCAACTTCTTCCTATTGAAAGAATGTCATCCAGAATGATTTGATGAGTAGGAACTTTCTCATAATTACTGCTCTGTGTTTACTCCTGGGCCATTTATCCTTGCCTAAGAACATGCCAACACTTCTGCTATTCCCTTTTCAGGATAACTTCAAATGTTTATGGTTTTAGCAAAGAAAAATTTTCAAGCTCATTATTTAAAAAAAAAAAAAAAATTCTGCAAAATAGAACCCTATTGCATCACAGCTCAACATCAAGCAAGTTTAGAGGTACTGCTAAAGTACCTCCTCCCTCTTCTGCTACTCAGTATTAGAGCATTGTGCTGCTGAACTGCCTCATATTTCCCACCTGCCTGTGCTTTAATTTTTTTTTTCCTTGAGAAAAAAAATAAATACTTCTGGTCAGATTTTTCCCCCTTCATCCTCACATTGCTAATTCATGCTTTTGCAGCCATTTGGGGCAAATGTGTATACACCTATTGCTACTTCAACTCCATCTCCTATACCTCTTTTAAGCCTTTTTCAGAATGGCTGTTTTTTATTCTTTGAACTGGAAGCAGATTAACAGCAGATTAAAAACTGAAATGACATTGAGAAGAAGGTTGTACTACCTGTATATCTCCAGGATTAATATAGCATACATTCAAGGTTGCATATTATATTCCTACAGTGAGGGATATACTAATCTGCAATTCAGTCTGTTGCCCAGGGAACCAAACTGGTCTCTCGGTGTGTAAAATGTGTGACTCCTTTTCTGAAAGGTCCAGGCTCACCAGAATGACTTCTGATGTTTGCTGCAGGTCTAACTCATGGCCCTAGTTTTGGGTTCACCAACCACATGGCATTTGCTAGAGGCCTTTTTTTGAGTAGCTTCCAACATTCATTTCCATCTTTAAAGATGAGCTGGAAAGAATCTCCAACTTAAGCAGTGAAGTGAATATTTAATCTTTAATTTATTATGTAGTTGGAGCGTAACGCTGTGGTAGCAGAGAATGAAAAGTTGTGACAAAAAGCCATTCTCTGTGCATTCTGAGAGTTGTCTGGGAAGAGAGTGAGTTAAACTACAGACCTGACTCTCTGTGCTTCTAAATGCTAGCATCTATAAGTGGTAGAATGTGTATTGATTAGGTACCATCAGATCCTGCAGGCAGTTTGCCTCGCCCATGTGCAGATGCTCTGCACTTTTAAGAACCAGTGGAAAGTGCTGTGTAAGGATGTGTGAAAACGAGAACTCTTCTTCACATCGTGCTTAAGTGCACTGGACTCAGACAGCTTGAAGCTTCCACTGTCTGCCCAGATATGAGTCTGAATAACTAAGACTGGGATCATTCATTACAAGGATGTATAGGTAATTTTTTTTTCCCTCAAAAGAGATGCTTTAAAGACTAAATTGTGGAGTTTGAGCAAGATGAAGGGGAAATTCCAGATGTATCCAAAACTTGATCATGGTAAGCAAATTCACTGACTGTATGTATAATGATATTTAGTAAAAATTGCCTCTGAAATGAAAGATTAAAGGAGAAATTAAGATTAAGGAGAAAACTTTGAATGTGGAGATTTGGTTCATGGATGATTGCTTTGTAATTAATAATACTAAAAAAAATTCTGGATTTTTTAATTTGGATTATTATATTTCTTTTGCTTGAACAGGACTTCAGCATCACAGAATTGGCTGCATATCTCTTTCTTCAAACTGTTCTAATAATCATGCATATTTATGGCATTATCAGATTTAAAAAAGGAGAAATGAGATGGATTAATATATTAACAGACAAGGAGTTAAAGACAAAACATAAAGAGGACTAGGTTTTGGACTATAGCTTCAGTGCGTAGGAATTAGGACATTCAAATTATTTGTATCTTTTGAAGGGCATGAAAGTAGAGACAGGGTTAATATTTTCCCTTTTAAAGTGTAATTTATGGACTATCTACTTGCCATCCAGAGCTTCAGACTACCTTTTTGTCATGAGGTTTTTTCATATTTTAAATTATGTTTATAAGCTTGCAAGTAATCTGTTAGTTGTTAAATATCTTGTTTATATGTTGAAAATGGATATGCTTTCATTGTAGTGCAATTCCCTCGGAGGCATTTTTGAAAATCTACATTTGCATCCGTAAATTTCCATTACGTGAGGAGTCTATTCAATTGTCCTTCTCTGTATTGAATAGAAAATAAAGAAATCCCCCCCAAATGCAATACAAACAAAAAATACTCTCTTTTATACTCACAAACAAAGCTCCCATGCTGGATTAAGAATTTTTTATCAAGTTGTATGATGTTTTAATTTATAACTGCTCATACTTTATATGCCATAAATTATATCAGTAATAACACAGGTACTTCATATTTTCTTACCTTCATAATGTGTACCATCTGTGCAATAATTCTGAGGGTGTTTTGTTTTTTTCTAATACATCTTGATTCATGTAGATTAATCTTATTTCAAGAGTCTGTTGTTAAATTGTGTTATATCTTTTAAGAACTGACAGGGTGGAATTTCATGTCCAGGAAGAGTTTAACTGTTTGTCTTGCTCATTTATCCTATGTAAACATTACCTACAGTTGGTTGTCTTTTGTTTTACTGTCTTATAACCATAAATGTAATCCTATTGAAAGTCATCTGTTCTTAGCCAGTTAACCCTGTGCAGAACATGTTCTTCCCTGTGTTCCCTGGACTGTAAAAGGTGGGCAAGAGAAAAATTGTTCTGGTTTGTCTCAATGACTTTTTCGTCTTATTTTCATCCCCGTTTTTGAGATTTAAGTGGTGCAGAAACATGACAAATAGCAAAAATCCAGCACTTTTCTTCACACATGTACAGGTAGGACTCCCTCTCCTTGTAACTCAAAGAGTATTGGAAGTTGGGAAGAAACTCAGAAATATATATCCTCTAAAAAGCTGGAAATAGACAAAGGGTAAAAATTAATTGACTCAAAGGACTGAATTAATCAAGCCTTTTCAGAAGTTCAAATAGAGTAGCATGGTAATGCTACTCTCATAGACAGGTTTTTCAAGGAACATAGAGTTCAGGGCTATGTAAAGAACCTGATGTTATTTTTTATTAAGCTTTTTATCCATTTATTTTTACCTTTATCTTAAGTCAATGTACGTGTCTGGATTTTTGCCATGATTTTTCATGCTAGGAGGGTTTAATGAGCTTTCTCTTTAACCCTGACTGAGGCACCCTCTTTAAAACAAAGCTTTTTACTCTATTACCAGCATTTGTTCCAAGTAAGTTGCTCCCAATAGAACATTTTCATCCTTGCAGCAATTTATATTTAGGAAAGTAGAAACAGTCACATAGAATAATGGCTATCCCAAAAACAAGAAGCGTTTTCTTCTTCTTCCTGCATATCTCTTCAAAGTTTATTATCTGTCAAATTTAAAAAAAAAAATTTAAAAATGAAATACGTACCAGTTTTTACTCAGGCAATAGAATGAATAACATCTAATAAGCATCATCTTTGTATAAAGGTATTACTGTGATATGATTGTATTTTCATCCTGTGACTTGATTGTTTTTTCTATTTTTGTGCTACAATATTTGCATCTTTCCAGATAATTTACTAGGTTACTTGTGCAATTGCTGTAAATAATTTCTATAGAATTTACAGAACTCTAAGTTTCATCACAAGGTGTGCATGTGTATGCTGACTAGGAGTCATAAGAATAACTACTTGAATTGTAACTGGCCATCTAAAATCTTGCTGTTAGCTTAAAACAGAAGTTTGCCCTAGTTTTCATCAGAAACTCTCTATGTGTCCTACTTTTAATCACAGACTCAAACTCAAATCTATTGAGCAATAAGGATAATCTGATTTGAACCCAGAGGACTGAGAATACCTTTAGCTGTTGGTTTGTTTTTTTTATTTTCCTCCAAAAGAAAATCCATCTATTTACCTGCTTTTCTAAAAATATTAAAAAATAAATTATAAAATAGGGCTCCAAGGAGTGCATATATCAGTTTAATTTCTGCTGAAATAATTCTATTCATTTCCCTTGCTTGTGCATTTGGTGTAAAACGATTATGTACAGTGTGGAGAGGAATATTTCCCTCCAAGCCATAAAACTTCATGTGAGACAAGTGCAGTCATGATGGACAGAATTTGTTATTGCTCTAAGAACTAGTGAAGAGTTCCTCACTCACAAAAGTGCTGGACTGTATCCTAACTTCTTGTTGGGTTGAAGAAAAGTAAAAGCTTAATTTTCTGTTGTTAATGAACATAACTATTGTAATACAGATTTATCTTAAGTCTTTATAAGACTGAAGAGAATAAAACCAAGTCTCTCTTGATATAGGGGATATTGAGTTATTTGTATTAGAATCAAAAGCTTAGATATTTTGACCTTGTCTTTCTATATGAACTTTTCCACCATTTGTTCTGTTGTTTCTTTTTTAAATCACAGCAAGACCAGCTTTATACTTGGGCTGCAGTTAGCCAACCCACACATTCAACAGATTACATTGAAGGAAGCTTTCCAAGGAGAATTCCATCTGCATGGCTTCCACCCAAACCTCCAGATGAAGAACAAAGGCTCAAAATTTCAGAAGAAGGTACAGTTCTTGGATACAGAGAAGATAAATGTAAAGGATATGGGAAGCTGCTGTGTTTTAGAATCTGAAATATAGACTTAGAAATCTTAGCTACTAACAAACACCTGGTTTTGAGAATCTTGGATTAGCATCAAAAATAATGTCAGCTAGTATGAATCTAAAGAAAAATATTCACCACAAATGCATTCTTTTTGTTAGCAACCAATATGTGTACCAAGATGTGGCATCTGTTGAGTAATGGATTTTGCCAACTGCTGCGATCTTTATTCTTTTCCAGTTTACATACCTTCAGAGCTATGAGTTCTTTTTCCTTCTTAAAAATATGAAAAACTTCAGAAGCCGACTGGTATACTGAAAGTTATTAAAGTGATGTAAGGTATTCCTTTGTAGATTCAGCAGTCCTATGCTGACAGAGAGGTGGGAAAAGTGTATCTGAAAAAAAAAAGGAAGTCTTGTTTACAAGTCAGTTTACCTTAAAATTTGTGAGGTTATGCTGCGAGCTGAATTTCTGCAATCTTCTTCATGTTCTTTAAGACCTTTGTTTACAATGAAAATTAAAACCAAGCAAGAAAAAACCTCCTTTGTAGTTGACAAAGAAATTTAGAAGAGTATTTTAAGCCTGTTTTCTGTTAGTAGTGTTGATCCATAAATACTAGAGGTTCTTGGAAGCTTTGCATTGCATTAGTTAGTATTCAGCAGCTCTCAACACTGTAGACCGCATTTATCTTCATGCCCTCCATGGAGAGCCACTGGGTATTATCAAATTTTTCATTCCTTTCCACTCCTCCTTTTCGTTGCTCAGATATGAAGAGTTAAGTCATTATTTCAACAGATCTCTTTGTATTACTTGTAGGCTTTGGGTGGAGTTAATTTCAGATTTGCTTCTCTTTGGGACTTCTCTGCCACTCCCTCTGGAACATAAGCAAAGTATTTCTTGCATGGACACCTTTTATCATGGCAACATTTTACTTTTACTGGTATCACTTATTTCAGTGTTCACAAGCAAAACAAGTGATGCCAACAAAAATGCAATACTGCTGTATTATTCTGTATATGCTGTGCCTTTTACCAAAGGAATTCTGTTGGAGATCGAGGAAGCATTTCTGCATCCATCTCACTGATGCAATTCAGAGTGTGAAACTCTGCAGTGCTGGATTGTTGAGCTAGTCCAGTTTTTAACCAATGATCTCCTTTTTCATGCTGTATTCAGTGAAAGTGCTGCCATTTGTGGTGGTAGAATTCACTGCCCTCTACTCTGAGAGCTGTATTTCTCAGCTGGGACACTTAGCTAATGGATCTGTGATCGCAGTATTTATGATCACACTGTGCTCTGCAAAAACAAAAGGGTGAATTCAAATTCAATTATTTTGCGATTTTAGCCCTGCAGAGTTTGATGCAAGTCAACAAGAGTTTCTCTAAAATCTAGAAGAACGTTGATAGTGTAAAGTGAAATGTAAAGATAAATTTAAAGTGCATTTCTATCAAAAGGACAATACTAATAATTTTTAAATATATTCATTTTGTACATGATTTGTTTCCATCCTATGTTTTTCTGTTTATTATACCTACTACATGGATGTAATGTGTAGAGGATTTGCTTCTTCCTTATTTCAGTCATTGCCTTCTCAAAAAAATTGCAAAAATATTAAGAAATAGTTAGAAATAAAGTGAAAAATTGTGTCTTGGGAGTTTTTCTAAGTTTAATATAAGTAGTTCTTAAGATGTATTTATTGAAATTTTGGTGTGATTCTTCAATGTAGGGCATGGAGGAAAAAGAAAAGTTATAATTCTTTTGAATACAACTCAGGCAGATGAATAATTTAACTTTCTTTAATTGCTCACATGCTTGCCATTTGGAAGAACCTGGAGGTGAGTGATGTGAAACCTGATAAAGACCTTCCTCAAAATTTTTAACTAAATTGTTTCGTGTATTTACACCTTTGCAGCGTGTAGGGGACAAATATTTTTTTAAAGGTTTAAATTATGTGCAGGCTAGCTGTATTTTGTTACTAACTAGCTAACCTTAAAGTTGACAGCTCAGATCACCCTGACTTCAGCTTATGTTTAGAACCCTTTTTTAGAAGGATAACATTTCTGAGGTAAGAATAAGCTAGGCAATTCTGTCACATTGTTAAATTGACCAATATATAGGAGCGGTCTGTTCCTATTTTCTTAAGTACATTTATGTAAGGGAGGTAGTTGTGCTAATTTGCAAGGCAGAAAACATTAAGCATTGTGGGTGCATGTCTAATACTAGAAAATCAGCATAGAATAAATCTGTTGTGAGCAAAGATAAAATAGATACTAACATTTCTCTCAAACACAGAGAAATCTAAAATGTAAATGATGAGTTATTTCTTGTTAGGTGCAGCTTATCCACATCCAGGCAAAAAAGTTGTGAATTGTTAATTTTCAAGCCCTGTGACATAACTCACACTGGCAATGAAACTTCTTCCTTGTATGCCCTGCTTCCCAACAGCTGGAATTGTCAGAAAGCTGTGAGGAGACCAAATGCCTTGGAATTATGAATCCAGAGGCTCTGGTTCACAGCTGCTTCACTCTTTCTGCAAACGGTTAAGAGATTTCCCTGTTGAATAGTGGAACCTTTAAACATATAGGAAAGATGCCACACATATAGTCTCTGGGCAGGTGCAAGAAAAATACTTCTATTCTTGTTATATGTAAATAACTGGGCTATGATCAGTAAAGAGACATTAGCAGTAACTCCTAAACTGCTTAAAGATCTTTGCACTTTGTTGCTGCTATGGAATTGTTTGCTTGTTTGTTTTTCTTTTTCTGATTATTCCCTATTGGGCAAGGAAACTGAGACATATAACGTCAGAAAAGTAATCTGATTTTAAAATAAGAAATGAGATCTAGTTGTGGAGTATCTTACATTTTGTTCTATTTTTAAGATCTGTGTTACTATGTATGTCACTGTGGCATTTTCAAATTTCTGTGGTAGTGGAACAAAGAAAAACATAATTGGCAGGAGTCATCTGTTTTAAGGACAGGTAATTTTTGGGATAATTTGGAAAGTGAAACAGTTAACACTCTTCTTTTTGACTTTATACTTCTTTCATGAATTTATTAATGTTTATTTCAGAAGATCAGTCTATATTTTTATTTATAGAATTTTAAAATCTGTATCTTCTTTTCAAATTCAGACTTGAAATCTACAGTCCTAGAAACAGAGAAGCAGTGCATAGATGGTGGTCAGCGGACACAGGTAAGATTCTAACAGAAATTTTTAACTATTCTTAAAAAGAGGATAAAAAGCAGTACTTCTTTTCAGACATTTTTTAAATAGTTTTGTGTGCTAAATGTTCTGTATGAAAAAAATTCCAAAGTGAGGGTGTTTTATATGCTCTATAGTGTATCTAGGTATAAGGATTGAAGGTTGCTACCTGCCTAAGATGATTCTTACAAAATGTTATTTTCCGCTCAAAAGTAAGTTACCCCTCTGATGGCATTAGTAAGGAAAAGTTATAAAAGATCTTATTATAATAGCTAATCTACAAAAGCCTATGTAAGTAATAGCAGCAGGGATTTTTTTCTGACTCTCCTCATGCTTACAGTAGTGGTAGTATGTGAACAGGTTTAGAGGGCCATGCTGGACTTAGAAAGGAGAAAATGTAATAGTGGGACAACGGAGATAGTCTGGATGTGACATGCCACAGAAACACAGTCTGTCTTATATTTTTAGCATGTCACTGTACATGTTCTATTCATCATTAAAGATGATGCAGTTTAGTGGGGCTGAGCAACTTCAAATTCTATTTCCTCAACCGGAAACAGACTTTACTTACTTGTGGATAACACTATTTAGCTGGTCTAGAAGTCATTTAGAAGGAAGGCTAAGTTCTGAAATTTCTTTTGAAACAAGCAGTGACCAAAAGCTCTTGGAATCTCTTTTCTTCCTCCTCGGTTTCCCAGCTTGTTTCCCTCGTTTCCCTCTTTGGGTTTGTTTTGGGGTTTTTTGAGGTGTTTTTTGTTTCTTTTGGTTCACTGGGTGTTTTGTTGTGGGATTTAAGGGTTTGGGTGAGTTGTTTTTTTTTTTTTGGATTTTGGTATGTGTGGGGCTTTTTGTCTTAGTGACAAGACAATTCAAGCATCGCTGTATCAAGCAGAATTTGTGAAAATGGTCAGTGTTTTGTTTTTTAGGGAAAAATAAGGGATGCATAGTTAAATACATACTACTGATCATTAGACTTGCAAATTTAATTTGAGCTTGATCACAGGTTTTGTGAGCCATGGGTGGGGAGAATATGTGTATTAACATTATGGCTTGTTTTTAAACAACTTTAAAGTGTTCTTCTAGTTGGTTACCTAAATTCTTCTACCTTCATAATATGGAACATTTTAAAATTGCAGATCATTAATTAAAATAATATTACAAAAGAATTCTTCATTGCTGTATTTTAAGTTTAACCTAAAATATATTTTTCTCATGTTATGTGCTCGAGTAACCCAGGTTTCACTAGCAATGGTTTCTAGCCTTTATCATGGAAAAGCACTTTTTTCTCTATACTTCCAAAAAGTTATTGCATGTAAGGAGCATATTTAATCAGTCTCTAGTGTTATAATTCATTGCAAGAAATTACCTATACAAATGGTTTTCTTATTGGAAATGTAATTAATTGAAATAGGTTTATGAATACATCGTTATTTACCTACTGAAAAAAAATTATTATAAGAATTACTATGAGAATGAAGTTTAACCAGGAACTCTGGAGCACTGTGTGATTGCTTGAATGGCATTTACTTGTGGTTGTGAACTTTTCTTTATTTTTATAATTAGCCTAGTATGTCGTCCAATTGCTGAATTCCATTTGCTAGTGTTTAGGAGATCCCCATTCCTCTTATTCTGTGGTGATCTCTTATGACAGTAACATGAACTTCTTCCACTCTATTATCCACCAATGACCTGCAGAACTAACAGGAGCTTGCAGAAAGTCATCTCAAGTTTTTGCTGTATTATGTCATCATCATTCTGGTTTATTTTAAAAATAAGAGTAGAGGTTTTCATCTTTTGAGGAACTGCATGTGGATAAAAAGTTATCATATATTTAAATAATTTCTGTAGTGTCCCAAGCTGTTGAGCATATTCTACCTATCCATCAGCGTTTAACTACATCAGTCTATAAAAACATCTAGAAAGTAGAATAGCCATCATGTTTGTAGGTAAATCCTTTACTGCAATCAGATCATTCTTGGTGTTATTTACACATTTTTTTAAAGTGATGAACATTTTTCTATTAGAGACCTATCTTCTTTTGTTGTCTACCATTTTAATTTCTGAAAAAAGGAAGCATTGGCTGAAGTTAGCCTAGTAGGTGATTTTTCTCTTTTTCATGCATAAATTAAAGAGCACTCTAGTTTAAAATTTGAATTGATCAACTAAGTCTTCTTACTTTTTCCCTCTCTTTTCTGTGGGAAAAGACATTTCTCACATACTACTAATATAACTGAAGATTATTGGCCAGTTGTAAGATGATGTGCTGATAAATTTTCTCAGTTATAATAAGCAGTTAACTAAAAGAATCAGAAGATTTTTAAATTAAAGACACAAGTAATACAACCTGGATCCTATACTTTCTTGTCACTTGAAGGGACTTCTTTATATATATCCTCTCCATTTTCTTATCTTTACAATATTAGATATAATCTGCATGATTTACAGCATAATTTCTGAAAATATTTTAAGAGTGTTTTTTTGATTAAAAAATATCTAATTTTTCAAAATTGCAGCCAAAAAAAGTGAGGATGTGGGGGTATGCTTGCTTTTAGTACAGGAATTGTTAAGCAGTGGAAAAATAAGAAAAGTTGGCAGCCACTTAATGTCCTGGTTTTGAAATGCCAAATAGCAATGTCTGCTTAGTCTTCCCAGTACGAACAGAGCAAGTTTTGTTAGGCTTAACTCTTTCAGTGAAAGAGAAAAATTGAGTGCCCTTATTTAGAAACTCCAGCTTCAAACCTGATCTTTAAATGTGACAGCCGTACTTTGTGCAAGAGCCAATTTCTGTTCTGTTCATACACCTGATCTTTTGTACTATTCTCACAATTCTCCTTACATTTTAATTCACTTTTCAGAGTAGCTTGATTTTGTTTACATGGTAGGTAAAAATAGATTCTTAGCAAAAGGTGAAGAAAAAAATTGTAAAATTGTAAAAAGTACGTCTAAACTGAGCTTTAGTTAGTAGTGGGACATCACAGAGACAGAAACCTAAAGTTGTTTGAAAGGCACTTATAAGCATTGTCTTATACACCACATTATAAAATTGTTTTAAATTTTATTTTTGCTTATTTGTGATGAGAGTCTATTCTGTGGATCACACAATTTTAAAACCATTTTTACATTTAATTAATTGTCAGTATCCATATATAATGAATATTTCATGTCTGGTCCTTGTAATCCCACCTCAGGACAGGAGATTTTGCCAGACTGTTGCAGTTTCTATCAGTTTGGTTAGAAGACAGTTTACACTGACTGTTGAAAATATATGTCAGAAAAACTTGTCATCAAAAAAATTCTTATGCTCATAATGTTTCCATCTTAGTTTGGTTTGGTTCACCACATTTTACCCAACAAATAAATCCTCAACCAGAATTATACGCCTTTTTGGAATTCCAAGTACTTCCATTGTACTAAAAACCAGACAAAATTTTGGCAGCTCTGAGGTGCTGAAGACAGGTTTCTACTGCATAATCTATTGGTGCACTTTCCAGTAATATCATAGGGAAACAATGCTAGTCTTAAAGACTAAATTACAAGTTTTGCCATTTTGAAGATACTTTCTGCCTGTTTCTATAAAAACAAACTCACTGAGTGTATCTTCAGATTCTTCCTAACCAACGCACTTTACTGCTGACTCCTCTCTTAGCTGAGACCTTTCTTCTTACACTAGTTTTTGACAGTGAATTATTATAATTTCTTAGGGTAATAGCTTAGTGATATTGGAAATGTTCCGATTTTGACACTTAGTAATACAGGAAAAAAGGTTCTGAAATCCTTAAAGATAAATACATAATCAGTCTGTTTAGAAAGTATAAAACATTGGTGGGACTGGAATTTACTTTTCATTATTATAAAATGTCACCACTAGAATTTGTCTCAGAAATATGCTTACTGCCCAAAACTCTCTCTTAAAAGAAATTTCAGAGATTATTCTTTATAGGTGAAGGTAGGATAAAGAAGATAGAGGAAAGATTAGTCTGAAATGGTGGAACACAAAAAAAAATAAAACTAAAAAAGAAGACTTCACATTACAAACCTGCTTTAGATTGTTATGACACTTGTAGTCTGGTATAAAAGCTGTTTTATTTTGGTGTTACATGGTTTTCATCAGCACACAGACTAGCTATAGACAAGACTAGTGAACTGCTGCCTTCAACAGGAACCTGAGGAAAATTGGGCATTCTTCCTCTGTCGGCTCACAAACAGTTCTATGGCTGTGGCACTTTTAACACTGCCTGATTTTGCATGTTCTTTCTTGAGATACTTTTTAAGAAAAGACCTGTGAAGAAGTGTCATTCCCCTTCCATCCTTTTGCTATTTGACAGGTTACTTTTTGGAAAGGGGAAGAGAAGGCTTGAGGATGCAATGAACTGTTACTCAAAAACAATTCTTTTCCTACAAAGATATGACCACCAGAGTCTTAGTTATCAGCAGGAAAAAAAGTTACATACTTGCCTAAGAAAAAACCAACCAAAAAAATCTATGACATATTCAAAAGGATCTACTAAATACAGTTGTCTCATTGAGGAAATAAAGGACAGAAGCAAATATTTTCTGATGTTTCCATATGACTGTGAAGACAATTGCATATCTTCTTTTAAGAACTGTACCAATGTAAACTTTCTGCCAGCATCATGCCAAAATCATGCCAGCATACCCAAATTTTGGAAAAAAAAGGTCAAAAAATTCAGAGATATGTATCTGGGGTTTTTTATCTTACAAAATATGAAGCCAAAGTTGTAATATATGATGTCGAGGAACTTATATTCTAATAGTAGGTCCAATGTTAGAATTGGAGTATCTTTGCTCTGAGCAGACAAATTTCAGGAAGCATATGTAGATAGATAGTGTTTTCTGGTTAGCATTCAGAGTAAATGATGTTTTATCAGAAACGTATAGAAAGCAAACAAAGTTTGTAGGAAGTGAGGTGATAAAAACCTCGCAGAAGTTTTTACTGCCAGGGTCACGGGAAGTGCTGAAATGCAGAGCGTTTTGCTCAAGCAGTAAAGGGGAATTTATCTTTGTAGAACTTCAGAACAAGTTAAGTGAAAATCAAGTCTTTTATGTTTGTGTTTATGAAACATAATTTTTATGCAGAAGTCTCAAGTTTTATTGATGGAATTCTTAGATTCTTAATATTAGAAATTACTTTTCAATTCAAATATGCTGCCATTTTCAGATTTATTTTCTGGGGTATTTTTCAAGAAGCTTTACAAGCACAAATAGATGTTTTATTTCCTAAAACTGTAGCAGGTAAATTAATTAAACTTCTTGAAATATGAAGTGAGATTCTCTGAGTCGAGACCTTAATATAGCTTAGAGACTGCCCGTTCCAGTCTGTGCTGCTTCCTACACGGCTAGTAGCCCGGTTGTAATTAAATACTGTCATATAATACTATTGGGGTTTCTTGGGCCATGAAAGAAGGATGAGAAGATAAATAGAAATATTATAAACGAGGGAAGAAGTACATTTAGAGTCTGAAGGACATCTGAAAGAAGTCTGCCTACTCAGCCACTAGATGGCAGTTCAGTATTTTTGAAAGGGCTGCGAGGCACTTGCAAGTCATTCCCGGGCGGTCCTGCGGAAACCCTACAACGGGTTTTTTGTTGGTGGTTTTTTTTTTGTTTGTTTGTTTGTTTTTGGTTTTTTTTTGTCCTAGTCAAAGGAGTGGCTTTCTGCTAATTAACAAGGTAGCCTTTAGAATGTACATACACTTGCTCTGTTTAATCTAACCAAGATTTAGCAGTCTGAGCATATCTCAAAGTAGATCCTCTATCTTCCCAAAGCCTTGAAACACTATATATTTAGAAAGCACTGTTCTATCACTGTTGTTTTGTTGGTTGTTTTGGGTTTTTTTAAACCAGTGAAGGAAAATATTTGGTTTGGTCTACAAGTCATCTGGATGACAGCCTTTGAAGTGATAATTTAAAAAATTATCAATGAATTATCATTATTTAAACAAAGAGGTCAAAGTTCTGTTGAAGATGAAATTTGTTTCTTCAACCATGAACATGAATCCATTTTCTATTTAGTTCTAATGAGGTATGAGTTTAAAAAAATGAAAGGGAAAAAATTGGTCAGACTCAATTAATTGACATATATATGAAATATAAATCACAGACTACATATTCAAATGAAAATACAGGAGTATAGAATGTCATGCCTGTGTGGTAGAAAAATGTAAGCAGTTAATTCTCAGAACAAACATTAGTGTTTTGTATTATATCCAGACTTCACAATACTTGGATTGACTTCTGTTATTTTGCTTGAAGGCAGTGTTTGCCTTTTTAAAAGAAACAATACATTTTATTATTTTCAGTGGAGTTACAATAACATATTTTTGCACTTTTCCTCCTAGTCATGGTGAGACTAAAATTTGTTTTTTTTCTAATCTGTGCTCTTAATGTTACTGTCAAGATGAAGTTTTACTTCTGTGCTCATTTTAGTTTCAAAGGTTTTTTTATTCTATTTTTCCTTTTTTATTGAGACAGCCGTATATCATAGATCTGAAACACGTAAAAGTCATAGCATGGTCCAGGGTTGAGTGTACATTAGGAGGTCATGATGTACAAACCCTTTTCCACTAACACACTCCTCCAAGCAAGGTTAGCTTATACATTCAGTGGTTTTTCTCAGGACTTTACTCATCTCTGAGTATGGGCATGAGGTAATGGCAATATGTATTTCCTGCTTTGCCTAGTCAGTGATGGTAAGTCTTGCTCTGTTTCTGATGCATTGTTTTGATAACAGCCAAAAGAGATGAGAATGTGGGCTCTAGAAACTGTATTTCCTGTGAGTTACTCCTAATTCAAGTCCTTTCAGGCATTGATTAAAATTCTCAAGAAACTGTGGGCCATTAATTTTGTGATTAATCTCATTTCACAGCTTCTTCATCACAGGCTTTTATGAGAATGTATATTAATAATAAGAAGAACAATACTAATAATATAGATTTTGCATCCTTTAATCATAATGGACATTCTCCTTTTCTGTTTTGATATGCTTTATCCTTAGACAAAGACAGGGGGGTTTGTCATTTTAGGTACAAATTCTTGGAAATGTAGTCCTAGCCTTAGGGTTTGGGCAATAATTGATGAGAGGGAAAAGAAGAATGAGAATAAAACTGAGAAAGTAATTTATTTTAACAAGAATTGTTTGGCAATACTTTAAACCCTTGGCTATAATGTGAGAGACTTTCACTCCTTGAAAAAGGAGCACTATGGGATAGGGACTCTGTAGAAAGAATTATCACTTTTCTGTCTGTATTTGATTCTTGGTGTTAATATATTTCTTTTCTTGCCTTTTACAGCAAGTTTCTTGTAAAATAATAGCAGAGTACTGTAACTTCCCTTAGGGAGCAGTGAATGGAAATGCGTGGTAGTTATATGCTTATTAAAAATTCTGTTTAAATTGTTTACTCTCTTCTCCTCTGACTCCTCATAAAAGACTGAGGTAGTGCTCATGCTATCTATGCATTCCTGCTTAGAGCAAAATTTACAAGCTGTATTCATTTATTGTTGAAATACAGTATTTTTCTTAAATTCTCTAAATCAGAAATTCTATTTCAGATGAAAATCTGTAAACTCTTTATATAACAAAACATGATTTGTACTGTTCCATTATTTACATAAGAAATTTCTTTCATTTTTTTGGAGAGCAGTGAAAACAGATTTTGCTTATTCACTGGTAACATCCTATACTTGGATTATGCAGAATATTTTTGGTACTATAGTATTTACTTTTCAAGCTTTTTAGAAAAGAATTCCACAAAAATTGAAGAGAACAGATGAAGAAATTACATGAAATACAGGGAAGCAGTTTGGAAAAGTGTATGTGTGTAAGTCTGTATGTGTGTACATATCAGTATATGAAAAGAAACTGTCTTGTGACATTCCTAGCAGGACATTTCATTTGGCAAATGGACTTAACCTATTTGAGAGACCTCCTTCACTCAAAAGTAAGAACTGTTTCAAGTTCTTCTTATATTTCTCTTGGCATTAAATATCAGACGCTACCTTTTAGTGGTGTAGCCCCTGAGAGATTTTACTCTCTGTAGAAGGGAGATAGGAAAAGCTTTTCTTAATAAAAACAAATATTCATTTAACTGAGAAATACTCTAAATAATTTTTAAAAATACAAAAAAACCCACCCAATTTTATACTGCCAAATCAGAATGAGAACTTAAAAGTAAGGCAGAGAATTTCTACTCTTTGGATACAAGACAGAGTAACCAGTTTATTTTCTACTTACATTTAGATCAAAAGTTATCATTACCTTTTCCATCTTAAGTTGATATAAATAAAAGTAGTAAAATGACTTCTTTTCCTTTTCTGTATTTTGAACACTTATTTTCTCTTTGTATTTATTCTTTAGAGAACAATCCCAAAACTGTTCATAAAAACTAACTCGCATATTCCAGAATGTGTAATTGCTGTTTGATTATTCAACTTTTTCTAAATATACAATTTTTTTCTTCTAATGCCCACGATATCAGAAAGACTTTAGTCAGCTTCTCAATACCTAAAGCCCATTTTTGATTACTTGATTTTGATTGACTTTTTTAAGATTGTTTCACTCAAAGTGATACAGCTTTGTTTTCAATATAGCTTTCACACTTGTTAAAGAGCTCAAGAAGCTGAGAGACTTTCAGGCCCCTGCCTTCAGCATGTTCATGGATACATTTGTGAAGGCTGTCATTCCATTTCTCCAGACCTTTTCTGTTGTGAGTGGGGTAGGCTCATGCTTCAGCATATCTACAAAGATTTATTCTTGCTTTGGCTATTCTTTGCTGCTTATTCCCTGTTGGAAGCCTAAGACAAAAGCAACATGTGAACCTCCCATTTTGTGGTCTGGCTGAACTCTTGGATGAAAAGGGCAAATACTGTGTAGAAGTATCCTACTCTGGACAGCTGCTTATCAGGATGTGGCAAAGTTCATCTGGAAAATCGTTACCTTTCTTGATCTCCCCAACTAGAGTATAAAGGTGTTCCAAGCCCCTCAAATTTGAACCATTAATGTTCACATTTTGGCTCATAGAATCCATATTGTTATTTCTAGCATAAAAGCTTACAACTGTTGCATATAAAGAGCACAAGAAAAAAACAATAGATTTAGTTTTCACAGTGACTGTTTTCCAGGTTGCTGGTAAGTTTCAAATTTAATTGAAAATCAGGGAAAGGTCTAGTGTGAAAAATTTAACACCTTTCTCTAATATGTTAATACAGTAATGTTCAAGGTATGGCAAGATTTGATGTTTTAACAGAACGAGATGAATTGTTGCCTTGGCCTGGATACACAGGAAAACTAATCAAACACTTTAGTATCATAGTTGAAATACTTTAGAACAAACACAGGTGACAGAAGAAAGGAAGCAATTCATCATGTGTTAGGCATTTCAGTAGGCAATCTAATATTGAGGAGAAAATAAATCCAGACAGTTTTTATCCCAACTTTTAAAGAAATCTGTGACTTTTAAGGTACCCGTTGCTTATGGACTGCTGACATAAGTGGCTAGGTTCAAGTTACCTTTTGATCTGCACTAGCAGTCTCAATCCACAGCACAATAAATAAAAAACACCAGAAACAGGTAACATAAAATTATATTAAAGTTAATAAAGTTCAACTTTTGTTTTAATGCACAGTCTTATTTACATACTTGTTTTACACTGGATGAGTGATATAATAGTTAAATGAATTTCTGAGCTAAATTAAGCTATTTGGATAGGTAAACCCTTTTTGAAGTCTCATTTATTGCTGTACAGTTTCATGCCTCTCTAATAATGAAATTTCATCTAGGTCAGGACAGAAATCTTCAAGATTTGAGAGGGACTTTTTGGCTGTTTTTTTAACCTGGATAGTCAGGACATTGCTCATTGCATGTGGAACATGCACAGCCTGTTTGAGAAATGGGAGCCGTTCTATAGCCATACACCTCTTAGTGTATTTTTTCCTGCTCACTCTTTCATACTCAAGCCACCAGGATAAAGTGAGGGTTAAGCTTCCACAAGTGTTATTTGTGAAGATTTAAGGTAATACTGTCTAATACCACAGTAATTAAACTTGACTCCTGTGCATCTCCTAGGGTGGTCAGTTGTTCTGTGAGGTTTTATTTACCTTATCTAGTCTGTAGTCTACAAAAATTCTTTTGAGGTTTCTATCGTGGTAAAATTTGGGGATAACCTAAGGTTATTTTCCAACTAAGTTGAGTTACAGCTTAAAAGAGAGAAAACTTTCAATCTTTGATGTATCTCAAGTTGCTTATTTATTAAAATGGATTCTGTAAAGAACTGAGATCTTATCTCTGATATATGCTTAGCTCAGGGAGAAGGAATTCAAATTGTTCAGAAACTAAGCTCATTTGTCCTCTGACTTCCAGCTTTCCAAGCCAGCATTTGCAATGCATGCATCTTTATTCAAAGGTGTAGGTTCCCTGTTGATTCTGTGTTTATTTGAACTGTTTGAATTTCAATAATTATTGATCTCTGCATGTAATGGTTTGGGGGTTTTTCGTCACATGTGAAAGGTTATTGCAAAACCACTAAGTTGGTTAGACGTGTCCCAGCTCCTTAGGACAGTAAGAGCTCCCAAGTCCATTGCCAGCATAGAGCAGGTTGGTGCAATCCATCTGTTGTAATGTGTCATTGCAGAGTGGGAGAGTAGCTCATGCTTACCAAAGAAGTTTTATGACATCAGGCAGGGCAGTGCACTACGCTGTTTTTGTTTCAGGGCTTGCCTGTGTTCGTTGCTATACTGGGGAGCTCTGCATCGTTTCCTTGCGGTTGTAGGAAGAAAAATGGACTATTGTGAAAACGTGTACCCTTTGTTCCCATATGGGCAACTTCAGAACAGTAAAAGTTTCTGTCAAAAATATTTAATCTGGTAGTCTGAGGAAGAAACTAGTATCCAGTACTAATTCCACTCCTTCAGCAATTCTCCCTGATGAAAGTTTGCCAACTTTTGACTCGACTTCTACTGCTGTAAAAATAAAATGCAGCAACGAGCCCTTGAGATTAAGTGAAATGTGAGAATTAATTAGATAGATGCTATTTTTTTGAATGCAAATCAAGTCTTCACCAGTACTTCTCATTTGCCAATTACTATAGCACTAAAAATGCCTGTTAAATGTTGTGTCTCCTTTTCTTAAGGTTGATCTGCAGTTGCAAGAAGTAGCTTTGAAAATGAGACAGCTTTAAAGACAGAAACCTGAATAGAGATCACATTTCTCTGACTGAATTAGATTCTTACTGTGGCTCTACTTTGTGCCATTCGGTGAGCGTGCGCGTTCGAAAATGTTTCGCTTCGCGTAGAAAAGAGGATTTTTTAACAGACCAGTTGGAAAGAGCTTCCTTCCAAGTTCCTGTGCACTGCTAGTACCACCAAGTGCTCCCAGGCACACTTACTAGAAGTCCTCAGGGGCCTTATTTTGCCATCTTAATCCCGTTTAACTGTACGCTTCTATTTCCTGTGTGGTTTTGCAAGTAGGTAGCAGCATAGACTCTGATTCATGAATTGTCATGTGGAGAAACTAAAAAGTCAAGTTTTTTGGAAAAGAAGAGAAATCAAAGCAAATATAAACCTATCATCTACATATAAATTCCATCCAGAGAGGAAATTTCATGACACTAATTGACAAATTGCTGAAAATTATCAAACTGCTGATACAATTTTTTGATTTATAATAGTATAAGGTATTAACTTCTAAAACTAAACAATTTTATGTCTTTATTTTTCAAATATGCCAAAATTACCAAAAAGAACTGTCATTATGTTTATTTAAAAAAAATATACATTATGGCTGTTCATAAAGCATATAAGTGAATGAAAACTGAGATAGAAAGATATAGACAAATATATTATACAGACACACCTACATGTATGTCTATATATACATATAGACTTAGGGCTAGCTTTTACAGATGTGGGTTTTTTTCTGCCTGGAAATTTAGCTATAGAAGGATCTGTAGGTTTCAGTCACTCATCTGGGAAACTAGGTTGTCAACTCTGTAGCAGGAGGTAGCTGCAATCTGATCTTTTACGTGTTTGAAGATCCTGGACAAGTTCTATCTATATAGATCAGCTTTATGCTGGACATCTGAAATGCACATGTGGAAAACATGACAAGATTGGAATGAATTGTATGTAATGTACATGTGCAGATCCAAGTGTACAACTTTTAGCCAGTAAAGCAAACATTTCCAGATCCACGTACAAACAATCCTATCAGTGCAACCCAAAGAGATCAGTCCCAGATTGAGGATCCAACTCATTGCACATGGAACATGTACAGCCTGTTTGAGAAATGCTGGGCACTGTTCTATAGCCACATACCTCTGAAATGTTTTTTCCCGCTCACGCTTTCATACTCAAGCCACCAGGATAAAGCAAGGGTTAAGCATCCACCTTTCTTTCTTTCTTTACAGAAAGAAGACTGTTCCACAGTACCTGGGTCCTGGGTAAGAACTCTAGGCAAGATAGAGTTTCCTCAAATCTCTTTTAAACCCTCTAGGTTTCTGCTGTGGAATTATCCCCTGGATTGAAAATGAAACTTGTTTACATCATGTGTGGGGTTTTTTTTTATCTCAGTCTTCTGGTCCTTGTCAACAGCTTTTGACCATCTTTTATATGTATGAAAAATTAAGTATTCTCTTGCTTATTCTCTAAGGAAATCATAGAATTTTCATTTCTGATTGGATTTGGATTTATTCAGTTTTGATTTCCTTCTTTGTTAAGGATAGTTGAAGCATTCTGTGACTTACATTTGTTTGATAAGCCCTTTCAGATCTAGAGGTCGACTTTAAACTAGGACAAAAGAAAAAAATCCAATTAAACTGCTCTGAGGACATCTTAAAAGTCTAAATGAAAAATATCTGTCTAAAATAACTACTGAAACACATAAATTCTGGGGCTGTGTTTTGTTTTGCTTTTGGTTTCCTCGTTTTTTAGACCAAAAAAATATAAGTACATCATATCCTCTGGATAAATATCTCTTCATTCACATCAAAGTCTTTTTTGTTCATGCTAATGCTGTTTCTATGAAAACCTGGATATGTTGGTGATTCTTAGGTATAACATGATAGGAAATCACCAGCTTGTTTGAAATGCCTTATCTCAAGGACAGCAGAAACACTGCTTCTTAGGGCATGGCTAAACAGCCCCCTTTAATTCATCAGGACATTTTCATTTCTTGTCTGAATTGCTAATTCATCTCACTGGATTGCTCATTTAAAAAAACTTTTTTAAATAGTTCTTCTCTTGAAAAAAAATTCATTATCTGCAGGGTATGATGCAGATAATGAATGCAGTGAATTCTAGGTTTTTCCTGCAGCTAATGTAGAATTACAGTGTTCAAGAATTACTTCTTTTCCTTGTTAAAAGTTGAATCTAATCTCCAGTGTCAAAAGAGTGTTTAAAACAGTGAATTGTTTTGAGATCAGTCATTTTTAAGGCAAATCTCTTCAGAGCCTTTGAATATTGTGTTTAATCCTGTTGGCTGCAGTTTGTTTATGGCAGAAATGAATTTACTGTATCTCTTATAAAACCCTTGTGGAGTGTTTTTACAGTGTAAAATGGGAGCTTAGAAGAATGACAGTCTGGGGAAAGTGGATTTGACATCAGCTGAAAACTGGTGTGTGGCCTTAATAATCCTGGCAACACAATTCCTTTGATAGTGTTGCCTTTTGAAGAACTGATAGGCCATATTGTATTTGCAAGTGACTGGTAGGGGGATAAGAGCAGACGAAACAAGGGGATAAACAAATGCTTCAACAGAACCATTGCTGCTATGAAGTACTGAGCTATTAAAGGAAACTGGACAGACTGAAGCACCATGAGTAATTTTGTACTGGAAATGTCTTTCTCAGCCTTTTTTCCTTCTTACTATACTGTTTGTTATTGTGTCTGTGTTAATTTCTCCACTACTCATTTTTTTCATGTTCCTTCTCTGTTTTACATTTCCCTTCAACCTGTGGTAGGAAGGCCTAGTTGTAATACATACATTTTGGTTCAAACTGCTGTTTCAGAAAGTTCAAACAATCTAAGAGACGGTAAGGTTTTTGATAATGGTACTTCAAAATCGAACAATAATTGGTTTAAATGTTATTGCTGTTTTACTTCTGGGATTGCTTTAGACAACTAAGAAATTGTAAGATAAATAAGAAATTGAAATTTTGTATCTGAAAACCAATTCCATGCAGAAAAATTTCTTAAGTATTATTGATCGTTATATTTTATTAATAATCTCCAGCTGGAAGTTATAATTTTCTTTTCTAGAAAAAAAAATTACTTTTAATAGTTTCATGTGTCAAGAGATGAGGAAAATGCTTTCCTGAAACAAATCAAGGCAATTAGTATATCAAGTATTGTATATTTATTTGTAGGCTTCTTTACAAAACCTATAATCTAAATATTTGAAGTATTTACTATTGAGCAAGCCTGTGGTCTCATCCGAGATGCATATGATTCAGTAAAAGGAAATAAAAAGGCACTAAACAAGTTTTTCTGTAAGCACTTGTGAAACCTATTGCATGACCAACTTAATTCAACTAAACACTTGAAGTGCTGGATAATATTTTAAATTGAAAGAGAAAACAAAAGTACAAAAAAGTAAATGTATGCAGCTAGAAAATAATTTATTAGAAGATTTTTTTTTTTTGTTGGGAGGTCATGTCTATCTCCTGTTCGTCAATCCTGAATAAGCACAAATGGCTATTTTTGGACAAGATTACTTCTACTGGCAGATTTGGATGAAAGCACGTATCCATTTAATATAGTTTGTTACAGGTATTTCTTTAAAAATGTAGGAATTAATGTGCCTTTAAGATTAATGGTTCCTCTACTCAGCCTACAGCAAGCAGGATCATATGCTTTGGAGAAAAAATGAAACCTGTCAAATATAGAATAACCATTCCAGGCAGGAATCATTTCAATTACAGTCTGTCACTTGGCAGAGGAGTTAAAAATTTGGGGTAGGATGAAAGTTCTCCCTTAGTTTTTTCTTGCTTCTTTTCTCCCCTAGTCGTGCTGGCTGGAGTAAAGCATAATTATTCTGTTCTGAGATTTAGCTGTATTCCAAAAGATGGCACTTGTAGTGTTCTGCATTCCTGATCTGTGTTGTATCATTAAGGTGTATATTGAAACGCAGGGGTCAATACTATCTTGAGTCTGTAACGTATGGTGCGTCCCTTTAAAGAAACACAGAACATTTTTTCAATTAACAGAATTAAAGTAATGCTGAGCCCTCCCACCACTGTGTCTTCATACCCACATGTAGGCAAATGCTTGCAGTACCTGCATGCAGCGGTTTGTTGTTTTCTTGGTCAGGGTGTTTGCAGGGAGGGAGGGGTTGCTGCTGATTTTTGCTTTTGACAAATATAATCACAGTCTAAAATATACTTGTACTGATGAAGGCAGTGTCATACTGAAGTAAGTAATTTTCCTAAACTGTCTTCTTCCACTTGAAATATAGCTAACCAAAATGATTCCTCACGTTTAAAAACCTTGACATAACTAGCTTATTTTTGAACGACTGGAATACTAGTATTCTTGCTCTAATGTTCTTGATCTAAATTTAATTTCTTATTTGGTGATGAATGTTATCCTCTTTTGAGCTTATTATTTGTTTTCTTTGAAAGGATGATTTTGAGGTGAAATCTGAGGAGCGTGCCAGCGTCATCCAACAACTTGAGCAAACTATTGAGGATCTGAGGACAAAAATTGCAGAACTAGAGAAACAGTTTCCTGCCACAGAGGTACAGACTGCTGGGAGGGAGAAGGAAAATGAGCATGCACATGCAGACTCTGGGGAACTCAGCAGTGTGACTCTTCAAAGGAATGAAGAGGAGACCACACCCAGGACTGTGTCACAGGCAAGATCTGTACAAACATCACCAATAGAGGATTATTTAACACGTACAATGCCTTCAGCCAGTGCACTGCCACAGCCACCCCCACCACCACACTTAGAAGGGGGCAGAAGTGAAGGGCCTACTCAGAAATTGCCAGCTCTAGAACTACAGCCTACATTTTGTTCTGAAATCTCCTTAATTCTGTCACCGAAGCTAATCTCAGTGCCACTGGATGCAAGCCAATCAGTACAGAGTATACCGCAGTCACCTCTTCCAGGACCCAAAGCTGATTTGTCCCTTGCATTTGAAGGAGAGACTGAAATGTCAGTTTCCCATCAGCCTCTAAGTACTGTAGCTGTAACTTGTGAACATCCTCCTTCCTTGCCCCTAGAGCCCACATGTAGCATTCCCTCATCACTGCCAGTGACTGAACAGGCTGACCCCCTGCCCGGAGCTCACAGCCATTCCTTTGTTACTCCCATGTCTACGGCAGGATTACCACTGCCACCACCTCTACCTGGCTCAGGACTCCCTTCTTCTGCTGTCTCAGCAGAAACACACCTGGACCACTCATTCCCAGGTGCCATGGTGTCACCTCTCTATCCTCCTCCACATTTGCCAAGTGGGGAGATACCAATGCCTCCAGCTCCTCTCCTCTCATGTCCTGGATTCCCTCCACCACCTTTACCACCACCTTTGCCTGGAGCAGGAGTCTCATCTCCTCTGCCTGGCTGGGGCATCCCACCTCCCCCTCCACCACCACCACCACCTTTACCTGGAGCTGCTGTCCCTCCTCCACCTCCTCTTCTGCCCAGCCTAGGATTGCCACCTTCAGCACCACCACTTCCTGGAGCAGGACTGCCACCACCTCTGCCTGGAGGGGGCATTCCACC
>JAWWMU010000153.1:45255961-45277110 GCA_035048155.1 Cinnycerthia olivascens
TCCACCTCCTCTCCCTGGTGTAGGTGTGCCCCCTCCACCTCCTCTGCCTGGTGTAGGTGTGCCCCCTCCACCTCCTCCTCCTTTGCCTGGGTTGGGGATGCCTCCTCCGGCTCCACCACCATTACCTGGAAGTGCACCTCCCCTTCCAGCACCAGTCCAGGGCAGTGGCTACCCAGCAGTACCACAGGGCTGTGGTTTTCTTCCTCCTCCATTACCATCTGGTTTATTTGCAATGGGAATGAATCAGGAGAAAGGGAGCAGGAAACATGTGATAGAGCCTTCTCGACCAATGAAGCCTCTTTACTGGACAAGAATTCAGCTCCACAGTAAAAGGTAAGTCATAGAGTCATTTGGAGTGGTGGTTTTGCTTTATGGCTGTCTTGATAGTATTGTGTGTCATTAGCAAAAGTCTTTCCTACTAGGTAGGTCTTTGAGAGCACATCAGTGCAAACGGGATTTTATGTGTAGTTGGATATGTAAATAGGGCGCCCATTTTCTTTAAATGCAAAAGTTATTTGCACTCAGCTGCTCTTTGGTAGCATTTTCAGTGTCCTTTGGGGCTATGTATCACATGTGGATCAGAGATCTGGGGGTGATGGTGTGTGAACACCAAGTGTTTTGTGAAATGTTTTTTAAAATGTCATATTTGTGATTCCCCTCAAATTTCAAAGTAGCATTGGTCTCTCTCTGGAGTAGCTTGCAAGTTTTAATTGTGTCTTCCTTCTAGATGAATGTATGCTGAACACATTCTATCCTCTTTCCTTTCTTCGGTGATCTAGAAATACTTTTTTTTTTTTCACCTTGTACACTCAGCAGACTCAGATTCAATCTGCAATTTATTTGCATAAAGGGATTTTGATAGCCCTTAATTTGACTTGGTTTCAGTTGTTGATGATTTTTGGGAGTTTTGTACGTAAAGGATCATTACTGGTCATGAAAAAAAGTTTCCTTATAAATATTTTCCTTATATACCTGAATAGTAATTATAAAACCCATCTGCTGTTATTTAATGATGGATTTATTCTTTCTTTTCAAGTTCTTGCTGCTGTCACACAGGTGGTCTGTAAATAACTCTCTATTTCTACTCCCCTTCCTGTACATGTCTATATGTTTTATAGCCTATATACAGCCTACCTTTATTCCTATGTATGTAGACTGGGTGAAGATAAATAAGCCTGACCATATCATATGTGAAAAAAGAAGAAAACACAGGAATATTAGGAAGAATCAAAAGTAGTTCTTATCAAAATTCTGCTAGTAGAATTTAGGCAACAACTCTTAAATTGCTGCTATTTTATTTTTCTAATTCCTCCATTTATGACCTTATTTAGTTTGACATTGCCCTACATAGGTCTTTTGCTTAACTTTAGAGATTCTAGTGCTTCACTTGTGTGGGAAAAAATTGAAGAGCCTTCCATAGATTATCATGAGTTTGAAGAACTGTTTTCTAAAACAGCTGTTAAAGAGAGGAAGAAACCCATTTCGGACACCATTACAAAAACAAAGACTAAACAAGTGAGTACTCATTTAATTTCAGCTCTTTTCTAGGCTGTTTTTTACATAGAGACAGATTTTTGCATGCAGCTGAGATGAATTATGTCTGGTGTGGAATTTTTACCGTATATAAATACACACTATAGAAAAATAAGAACAGGAGAGAATGTAGGATGGATTTCAAAGCTGTACATGTTAAAAGCTGAAGATTTCTTTTTTCATCATTTTCTTTTCAAGTATGTATTTTCTTAAAAATGTCTTTGCTTTATCCACTTTAACAAAAATAATACTAAAATAATTAGGTGCATAGATGATGCTTTGAAATTGACTGCAGATGTGCAAAGAGTAGAATATATATTATTCTGATTAATTTTATACATTAAATAATGAGTTGCATATGAAGTACCATGACTTCAGAGAAAAATAATGCTTCAGAATCCAATTCCTAGAGTTACACCAATCAGAACGATTTTAAGTTTGTGTTGTGTTTATGTATATAAAGAATATGGAGTTTATACAGACAATAAATGATAAGTGCAGCTGGGAAAAAACCAACATTAATCAAACTGGTTTTTTGAGACAGAATGGTGTTCAATATAATAAAAAGGGGAAGAATACTTAAAAATGTAGAAGTTTAAACCCCAGAGTAAAAGAATTGAATCTGAATATTTACATGACTATTTGGCTGTAATTTTTTTGGTATCTGTGTAAAAATCAACTTGTGGTGGTATGCTAAGTATTTTCAATTATACTTTCAGGTCAAAGAGAGGGATGATCTTATGTGGGTTTCTAAAAAGCAATTAAGGTTCTTGTTTTATCGTGGTTTCATATTCCTGTACTTAATTTAAAGCTAGGAAGTTCTTTCCATCACCTTTTGACATGCAGATTAGTGCTGTACAAGACTTTATGCCACATGGGATACAAAGTGGGACTCTTTAAAATTTCTATTTACTAGACCTTATATCTGAATATGATCTGATAGTTCTCCACCTCTTGGTTCTGGAGATCTTGCCCCCATAGACACATTTTGGTCAGGTGCTTTAGTGTACTGACAACTTGTGACAGGCAACAGAGCTGGTAATGAAGTTAGGCTGATCATCCCAAGCTGTTGGATAAAACCTTTCTCCAAATGGATGGGAAGGATAGTGTAAACACACGTTCCACTGTGCTGCACAGGGCTGTAGGAGGAAATGCAATGTAACAATGTCTGTTGCTATCTTGTTTGTCCTGCAGTAAATCTCCAAACTGCAAGACCTTCGGTCTTCTTTCCTCCTTCTAGAAAAAGCCATTTTTTAATGGTTATTCGTAGCTTAAATACTATCATAGCAGTTTCACTAAAAAAGGAATGTAAAAGTGATGCTGTGTGTCACTGCACATTTTATAAGATCTGGTGATGAAAGTCTCTAAACAGAGTAGAAAACATGACTGTTTACTCTGTAACATAAAGAGAGCTTAAAGACAGACAGTGATTATGAATAAACATTAGATGTGGATTTTAATACTGAATATTTATTTTTCTTGTAATGCCATAAATTTAGATACATTGTCAGTAAATTAAAAAAAAATAATGAAAGCTAAATTAAAATGACCGATTGTTCTTCTTTGAAAAGAACAAGTTTTTTCTGACAGAAATTTCCACACAGAAGTTTAAGGCAAAGTAGTTGCTGTCACCTAGGAGACACATTCTTGTGAGCCACCTTAACTCACAGAAGAGAATTCTGTTTCTCTTCCTCTGATAATCAAACAAATGTACTGCTCTCAAAAATAGAAAGAAATTGCCTAATAGAGAAGTCTGGCTTGTTCAATTGTAGTATCTGGGGAGAAAAGATTGATTAAACAGAAAGAAGCTTTCGTTAGAGCTGTCATTTATTGCAGATGTCAAAGTTAAATACTCAAGTGTGAGAATCCAGTTAGGCTTTTCAGAGTACTGCCATGAGACAATTGAAATAGAACAGCTTCACAAATATATTCCATATAGACCCTCTCAGCAATTTGGAATGCAGGACTTCATTTTTAAAATTCTCTTAATTTATACTGCAGTAAACACTTGGATAATGAAGTCCATTCATGTTTAGGAGAAGAAACAGTTATCTGGGGAAAGCACAGCTGTAATTCCACAAGTATGTTTTTTACAGGGAGCACCAAATGCTGTTTAAGTGGTTACTGACTTACATGGCTTCTATGATAGTTCTGGGTGTTGTAAAGATCTTACAAATGGTGTTTCTGTAGTGATTTTTACAGGAACATGCTATGCAAAGCAGATGTGTTTTGTCACCTGTTGAACTATGAAGGAGCACTGTACAAAACCAGGACCCTCACCCTGCTCCTTTCTGGAAAAGCTCTTGTCTGGCAATTGATTTTGCTCCTTGTGTTGATATGCAGGGTCTGTTGGGTGAATGTATTGCTTAGATGGCTGGATGCAAAGTACTGGCTACATTGGAAATACTAGTCATGAAAAAATGCACAGACACCTTTCAAATGTATGAAGTATTTGGTACTCTGTATAAACATATAATTTTAATAAAACTGTTTTTATTGCAAGCTGAAATAAAAATATATTTTTGCACATGGCAGAAGGGAAAATTCTAGCTAATCTGTAGAAGGATTTGATAGTTTTGGGATGTTTTAGTGGGTGAAAGATTAATGATTTTGAAGTACACTGCTGTTCTGCACACAGGGCTTTCATTCTCTAAGCCAGAGTGTATGCATATGTTTATTGCGTATGAATATAGATATGCATGATATAACTATTTCTGAATAGTGAGCACTTTTTAAGTGGTAAAATTATTCTTATTGCTCTGGGGTCATTGAGTTTCTTTTGTTAATGAGTTAATTTCACCCTACCAACTAATGGTTATAATTGTTTTCTCAGCATGATCATTTGCAAGTAATACAATATAAATCTACAACACTTAAAAAAACCCAAAACAGTATTACACCTAGCATTGAATGAAGGCTGCATTAAAATCAATTCCAGAACTTTAGAGAAAGAATGAAGTATTATTTATTTGTGAATACAGATGATTTTATTCTTACCACCTCATATTCAGTGCTATGGCAAAAATTGTGATTTATTTTGCCCTGTTAATGTATGTATATCAAATTCTCAGCTGCTGTAAATGTGTGCAGGCTCACTCAATGAGAATGTCTACTAAATCTTCAAAGTAAGTCCTTTATAGGCTATATTGTAGGTGGGGCTGCCATTGCTACCTATTAAAGTGATCTGACTTTCATTAGAGGTCCTGTTATAATGTTGCCAAAATTTAGCTCTTTAGACAGCAAGTTTTGTTGGGCTGGGTTTTTTCCCCCAATTTGTGTCTCCTTTATTTTGCCAATGTTAAGAAAGGAAACAAGGTCTGTTTTAGCTCATGCCTGCATAGTTTCATAGACTCAAATTATGGAGAAATTTTATTATACATATATTTTTAGTTGTATAAAGGGTGTCTTGAATTTCAATGCTCTACAAGTTAAGGTCTGATCCTGTTGCTTAGGAGGGACTTCAGGTATAATCCTGAAGATTTTTGTCTGACTTTTTACTGATGGTTAGGAAAACAGGAGCCAAGAGGAGGGAGACAAAGGAAGATCAAGAAAAGTAACTGGAAAGAGTGAATAACAGAGGAGATCTGACAGCTGAAAATATAGAGCATATTAGCTGAAACTTTTTGTAAGACTGGGATGTTTTTTGACCTGGATGATCTTTTAAACTAAACTGTCAGTCTCATCAAACCTGTGGTGTTTGACCCAAGCAGAGGGTAAAACTCCCTCTTGTGTCTTGTCAGCCGTGCCATGTAGTTACAATACTAGTTTTGATTAGGCGGCTTGTGGTAGTCTTTTTCATAGCTCGTGTCATCTGCATGGAATGAGCACAGTCTATAATGATTACTTATTAAATTAAGCTGTTACCTGTGTCAAAAATGGCTTTATAGCAGTTGTTGCAGCACTTAAAACACAAGTACTTAGTGCAGCAGGAAGAAAATGGTCTTCTGATTAAGGCCACATACTCAAGAATGATAGTAAACACAATATTAAAAATATACTTGCATGGCAAACATTGGCCTGTGTACATTGAATGGATTCAGTGGAAAAATGGTACATAATCAGAAAATCTTTATATCAGTCAGCATAATAAGGGTTGAGCTGCATAGGTTACTTGCCTTACTTTTGAACAGTCATTTTAGAAACTTTACTGGTAATCCTCTAACTGTACTTTTGGAAAATATTATTGAAGTAACTGTAGTAAACTTTTCAAACACAGACCATGTGCTTATAATCTATCACATAAATGAAAAAAAAGTTGAAGATTTTCTCATGTGGAAAGTCCACTGAATCGATTGAAAATAAGATTTTAAACACTGTTTCCATCCCAGAATATAAATAGTAGGTTGCTAAAATTTAATTTGATTTTAAAAGCCTTAGGTGCATAAAAAAAGGTATCAATTAAACAGTTTAGATTATGATTTCAGGATATTTGAATTTTAAGTTTGAATTTAAGTTGAATTTTAAGACATAAAGAAGCTGTGGGAAGAGAATACTTCTGGAAATAAAATGCCACTCCCAACCTTAGAGTTAGAATGTGGTCCTTGCTTTTTAGTAAGGGACATTTTACTATTGCTCAGCCTCCTGTTGAGGAACACAATGCTTATCTAACTTAACTAGTTTCAAACTGAATTTAAGCAATCTAAGTATTTTTTTCACCTAATGTCATAAATAATGAATATTAACTGGGGCAGCAATCTCTAAGTAAAAGATTACTTCTACAGTAATAGTTTTATGATGTTAATTTCAAACAGTGCTATTTCAGTGCTAAAACAGCACAAAAGGGCATAAATTGTTTCTCACCCATATTGGTAAAAGCTTTATTTATGAAATAACACAACAGAGTAATAGAGAAAATGTACGAAAAGTAAATATTATGTTTCATCGCTACCCTCAAGCATAAAGTTTCAGACATGGCTGCTTGACTTTACTAATTTGCATAACACGACAACAAATTGCATCTAAAATTATATGAGAAGGAGAATGATATAGATTATTAAATTCTTCAGTGGGTAAAGAAAATAGTTTGCTTCCAGAGGGGATTTTCCATTTCGGTTAGGATAGGAGACAGGGAGATGCTGAAAATTACGCTTTGTTATTGATGCTCTGTGAGTTCAGTTAAATCATTACAAGCCAGCACAATATATTGTTAGACAGCTGGAACTGCATGTTGGTTTTCAGGGGTTCAGGGGTTTTTTTTGTAGATATTTAGGAAAAGTATTTGATCTCCTATTACACCAAAGTGACCACATTATTTTAAGTAGTCCCTGTTTCCACTCACAATTGCCATTACTAGCTAGAAGTTACTTCTCAATTTACCTTTAAAAAAAGGTAAACAAAAGATAAACTAAAACCCACAACACTCATAAAACCCCCCACCTGTAAGAGTATATTATTCTGTTATACCTATAAGAATGATATACATGGGAAAGGTATGATGGGTCCACTTCTGTGATTGCTCATTTTACGCTTGGAATACACTTGAATCTGCAGAAAAGACTTCTTGTCACAATGCCTGGTGAGAAGGTGACTGCATTACTGCCCTGAGCCCGTCTCTTAATGTTTTATTTGGAACTTTGTTGTTTCTTCCTCTTCCGTGCCACATGTATCAGCAGTAGGTCTTTGTAAAGGTTTCCTGCATGTGACTTTGTGTAATGTTCAGTAGTTTTTCTTAACCACTGAGAACTTTGGGATAATTTTTCTAAATGCTCAAAATCAGAAACAGAAAGCAAGAATCATTGAAAAATTCCATGCATTAACTAAATATTATTCTGGGGAAAAGGAATATTCATATTTTTTGCTTCAGGGTTCTCATCAAACATGTGTCTTGCATTACCTTTCACTAAGCATCTCTTTGACTGTTTTTGCTTGTGTTAAACAATCAGGAACAAATTTGGCATGTAGTTTGTTTACTGCTCAACAATGAGGACCACTCAACAATTAGAAAGTTTGTCCTAGACTTAAGGCTGCAGATAATATCTCTAGCTTCCTTTTTATTTATTTTTTTAAAATGTGTTTAAAGCAGAGTTCCAAAATCCAGACTAAAAAAGAGCTGTGTATTGTGTCTGAGGCTTTAGATCTTGTAGAGATTGGATTTATCGAACTTTTGTTGTTCTGCCTTTAAATGGCGTCACTTGTCTGTAGCCTGTAGGCCCAGACTATGCAGCTGATTTATTTTATTGTTTTACTTTTAAATGTGGGAATTGCTTTAGGCATTTATGCTAATGTTCATATTTTCTGAATTAGTGTTGTATTGTTACATCCATTCTATTGGAGGAAGCTCTAGCACTCATGCAATTGACTGAAAAGGGAATGAACTGCAAAATAGAGATTAGTATAAAAGTTGACATAAACCCTACATTTTCAATAAAACTAGAGAAAGCTGGTAGCTGCTATGTGAAACTGCTTTATCTACTGCTGTTCTGCACCCATTCAACTGACAGTCATGCTCTATGTCATCCTTTTGATAAATTCGTGGTTCAGAATTTTGGCAGCAAAAATAACTTATTCTTCATGTGGACAGTGATTTTTTTTTTTTTGTTTTGCATCTAATCACTGTCAAGACATGGCACTCAGCAATTAATTATTCTCCTGTCTATCAGCTCATTTTCAGAAAAAGCAGCTTCTTTCTCCTGCTAATTTTTAAGCCAGGACTTGAAAGGATCTACTAGGTCAGTAAGTCTGGTCCTTCTCCCTGGACGGGAATCATGTTCTAGCCTACATGACAACAACATAATTAATTTATTTGCTTCTTTTTTCTCTAGTGTTGATCCCTTTGTTGCATTTATAAGACTGATCTTAGTAGCTCTCTGAGCTTTTGAATTCCAATGGAAGATAGAAAGTGTAATTTCACAATTTGAAGCAAATATAATAGTACATGGGTGATGAATTAGAAGTGGGAGATTCCCAAAAACAGACTCCAGCTCATCCCTGTTCCATGAGCCCCCAAGAGGGAACAGTGTAGTTCTGCTCCCTTTGGAAAGGTCAAGTTGGTTCTAGGTAGGTTCACACTTGAATGCAGTTGTAATTTTTTTTTTCTTTTTTTGTGGAAGACCACTTCAAAAAGTGATTTTTCTTTTGTTTTATTTTACTCCTGGATAACATAGTATCCTGCATCTGTTCCATTTCTACTCCGTTTTTGCAGAATCTGAGGGACAGGAGACTTACAAGCTTACTTCAGATGAGCCACTTTGTGTGACTACTGCTGTTTTCTGATAGCATTTTTGTGATGAGTTTGCATTTGATTTTTTTATTTGTCACCTTTGGGCTAGTTTTCTAGTTCAAAATAAAGCCAAAAAGGACTCCCACTATATGCTGACACCAGCAATTAGTTATGCTATTGAGCAATAATGATATCGGCTGAAATCAACAGTTGCCTCAACATCTTCTTTACCAAATTCAGTCTTTTCTATGTTGTCAGAATACACAACTTTAGGGTGAAGTTTTTGAGCTTTTTTAATGTAACACATGATATTGTTTCTTTTGTTGCTCTGCCTTTCCTGCAACTATGCTTTGGTAGTAACATCAGTTGAAGAAAATCTGTTCTTTTTGAAATTTTGTGCAAACTTTTTTTTTCTGGTACAATGCAAGATACTTGTTTGGTTGCTATTACAGGTTGCAATTTAATTGTTAGAAAGATTTGATCTATACCTTGCTACCCAGGATCTACATTATTTTGTAATCTTTTTGTAGCTACAAAGAAGTAAATTGATAACAGCTTCTCTTTACAAGAAGAAAATCTCATCTTGACACAGCTTTATCTCAGTTTCAGGCTTGAGTGAAATTTTTGTTCCATTTTTAAAAATATTTAGAGTGATTGTAGCCTATTAGAAGACTAGTGCAGGTTATCCTAATTGTATTTTTCCGAATTACATTAGTTTTACATTTGAATTCAGAAAAATCTGACTATCCTATCCTAATTCAGTGCATTTGACTTCAGTTCTAAATTCCTAAGAGTATATTAAATGGATTAAAAAATTACATAGGAATTTCTTACTAATTTTTGACAGGTGATGTCAGTAGCCATGCCTTGAATTTAGGTCTTTAACCCTGTGAAATCAGTTATGACATACTTGTTTTCCAATGTTAAAATATTTGGTTAACGAGCAGTATTTTGAGGCATCCCACAACAAAAGGGAAGGGAACACACAGGTGTGCAGATACTCATGGTCAAAAAGGAATGACAAAAGTCAGAAGGTCTGTCAAAGCTTACCAAGTTTTTTTAGAAAATTATACACGCGTTGTAGAATGGAAATTGGTATGCTATTCCCTTATTTTCTAGTATAAGCACACAGTGGTGTGTTCATAGTGGTGGGTTTTGAATAAAGAGGTAGAGTGAGTGAGAGCAATTGGAGAGAGGGAGGGACAAAGATCACCAGTCCTTACTCCAGTCTCAGTCCAGCTAAGGGGATGTCCAGAGTCCTGGAGCATGTAGACCTGAGCTCCATCTATTTACAGATAAGTTTTCCCTGCCCTGGAGATAACTGATTTGCATAGAAAGCAAGAAACTTATCATGCACAGTTCGTCCCTCACAGTTCATTCCTCTAGAGCCTTCTGGAAAAGGGTTGGAGGTCTCTGGTGTCTTGAGCCCCCTCTACTGGGTCGGCTGTTGGTCAACAATCCTTTTTCTCGATTTCATTCCTGCATGTGCACTGTACCATGCCGTGCTTATCTCCAGGAGACAGAACAAGGATTTCTGTCTCAGAAAATTGCTGCCCTACCCCTATAAGGCCCCATTCTCCAGCCACATCCTGTTACTTCTCACAGCATGTTATTACCAAGGATCCTTGATTGGCCACACAGTGATCTGGCTGCTCATCTTTGAGACATAGACATTAGTCCCTTATCTTCAGGGCTCCTACAGCTGTATTTTCACTCCACTGCAGCTAGCTTGGCATCTGTGAGAAAACGAAGGGAATGAAACATCTTCATAATCAATGGTTATGAAGATTTAGGAAGGGAAAAAAATATTTAACTGTTGGCCAGACAACCACATCCTCAGAAAACCTATACTGTAAGTACAGTGAGTTTCTCAAGTTTCCTTTCTTAAGTAGTTCCAGTGGCAGAGTTCAGGGTCAGGCTTTTCCTTCTCCTCTACTGGTCAAACATCAGTGTTCAGACCTGTATATGGAAACATAAGTGAATCAAAGTTGGCAATGAATCAGTGAATCACAGAGCATCTTCTGGGTACTTTTTTGAATTTTTAAGATGTGAATGGAAACATGAAATTCTTTACTCTGGCTAAGTTAATTCTACTTTTTCTAATATCTTTTCTATTAATTAATTTTTAAATTATTTTGCCAGTATGACTGTAGATAATACAGCCTCTTGGTGCTACAATGGTAGTGGTGTAACTTGAAAGAATATATATATATTTCCTGGCATGCACCAATATTTTTAATTATCTGTCTTTTTTTTTTTTTCCTCCAAATGACTCACAAAGGTTTTCATCAGTGTGTTTAGCACAGTGTAAAACTCAGCAACCTATGCAGAGTAAATATTAACCTCTTTCTTCTATGCAATGTTTGAATCCCAGCATTGAAAATTACTCCGTCTAGAATCATGTTGTTTTACAGATAAGAGTCCTTTTCTGGCATTACTGCTTTCTCCTAACAATGATATAAAATTTATATCAAGTTGAATTCAAACAGCTTAGAGCCCTGTGTAAGATAGTCTGTGAATTACATGCTGCTTTTATGCTTGCAAAACCAACATGTATGAAAGTCTATTTTAATGACTGATTTTAACCCCCTAAAGCAAGACATTTTGATGTCTTGATTTTGGTTTCTTTTTCCTATTTTGAAAACAAAAAAGCTTTATGACCTTTTATAATCCTTAAAGTGATCAAAGAAAACCCCAATGTGTACGTGGTTATTTTGATTTTAAAATAAAATTCATATTGGCGCCTACTACGTCAAACATTCAAATAAAATACAAATTCTCACAGTTTTAACTTACATCAAAGATGGAAATCATTGTGTGGTTTTGGAAACCAAAGCAAATTCAAGATAGACACAGTTGGAATTTTTTTTTATTTGACAGCTTGTTTCATACACTTAGTAACATCAGTGTGAAGTAAAGTGTCCATTCTAATGAAGAAGGAAGACTAGGAGAACCTTTATAGTGACTCCTTTAGGATTAAATTCAGCTAGGTGACAAAATTACATACACTTGTAATGGATTTATACAGCAGAAGTAAACTTTAAGAATAATAAATTTGGATATGTATATAGACTACAAAGAGCTATTTCTTGAATATGTCATTAGTAATGCAAAATATCTTGTACATTATCCTGCATAATATAATAATACTTGTGTTTCTTTTGGCAGGTTGTCAAGTTGTTAAGTAACAAAAGATCTCAAGCTGTTGGAATATTAATGTCTAGCCTTCATTTAGACATGAAGGACATTCAGCATGGTAAGTGAAATAACTATTGATTATTCTCAGGTCACATAATTATCTGCAAATGCTAAATATTTATATCTCTTGATATATAAAATAAACTAATATGAGGCCTTTTTTACATTATTTTTTTTTCTGAAAAGAGCTCGTTCTGGTATTTATATTTCCCTTTCAGCATCAGCTGTATAAGTGGTATATAATATAGCCACTTTGATTTTTGGTCTTTTTGAGGAAGAAAGAATGATGTGTTGCTTGTTTTAATTCAGATAACCTTGGGATATATCCAGAAAAGGGAATTATAATGTTTAATTTATTTGTTTTATAAAATAATTCCTATATTTGGGTTAGCACAAGCTGTGGAGTTCTTTCATCTTCAACAGCATTTTTTACAAAGATCTTTTAGGGGAGTATAATACTTTTCACATTTATGCTAAGAGACAGTAGTGCAAAAAGGTGAAAAGTGGAATTGCATTTATATTCAGAGCATCCCTTATGTTCCCCAAAGGCTTTGCATAGATTTGAAGCAGATTGAATTATCCTGTGAAGTGCCAGCCTATCTATTAAATAAATGTGTTTTCAAGTATAACGCAGACTTCATAAATCACAAAAACATCTTGTGAACTTTCTAGGCTACATATTTACAGCCATGCATTCAGTTTACTATGATTTGCTTATTTTGCGAAATTATTCGTAAATAGAACAAATTTGAGAGCGCTCTGTCAGCTAGTGAGTAACTCGTAATCACAGTTTTAAGGTTTTATTAAACTGTTCTGATGGTTACTAGACTTCCTCAAGCTGAAGCGCTTAAGATGGTAGTCATAGAGCAAGGCGCCAGCACTGGCGCCAAGAAGTACTTGGTATTTCCAAAGCTGGCAGATGTAGTTCAGTTAAGTCATAGAGCAAAATCTGAAAACAATGATATGGTCCTTTCCTTCAGTCAAATATTCAACTTGGTTTCAGTTAATAATGAGAACCTTATGAAAAAAGGAGTCCGCCTAACATCTGTGTCTGTGGTAAAGCCAACACAAGTTCATTGAAAATTTGCTTGCTTAACATGCAACACTAACAATAACATGGCATGAATGTCAGTAGTTGAAGGGGTCAAACAATATTATTCTTAACCTTTATCCTATTACAATATTAAGCACACATGATCATCTAAGAGCTGTGTGCAGATTTTGTATATTCCTCTTTCAATAGCTGTTTTCTAAAACCAAAAGTCTTTGCAAAAGGGAATTTAACAGTTCTTTTATTCCCTTGCTGTGCAGAATTGATTGAACAAACATGAGAAAACATTTTCCTGGTGGGGGAATTTGTGAAAATGGTTGGTGCTAGAAATATACTTATTTTTTTATAAGAACATAAAATAGGCATGGAGAAAATGTGGTGAGGAGCAGGAAATAAACTTGCATGGTGGGGGCAAAGAAAATAGAGATATTGCCCAGAAGTATTTCTGGTATCAGCCATTCCATGCAGAGTGGATCTAACCATAGAGCCCACGCAGAAACTATAGAATCAAAACCCCAAGTATTTAGCTTTACCTTTACCATTATGTATGCAATGTTATTAATTCCTTATTAAAAAAAAAGGTTTTACATATTTTTGAGTGTTATAACATTTAGGGTTTTCTGCTGCAATTTGACCATACTAACAAGAATGTTCTAACAAAAATTCAAATAATGATCAAGTACCTGCATTAACAAAAATAGTTAATGTATAAAGATGCAAATACATCAATATTTAATATCTATGACAATTAATACAGTAAAAAATGTGATAAGTGACTTTTTGTCCCCTAGCCCAGGGTTTTAGTAGTGGTCTTGAGGTTTTTTTATGTTTGATGTACACCAACACATAAATTTACACATATCTCAGTACAACACAAGCAATTGTTTTCCAGAAACAAGGAATGCAGTCAAATGCAACTTGCCCCCAACTCCCTCCTGTACTACAATTTGTAGTACTAGGCAACTTATAGCTTTCTTGTCAATATTTCCTATTTCAAACATAAAGCATATTTTTAGGATGCAACGTTCATTCAAATCACAGAAATGTAATTTTTTTTTACTGGCCTCAGAAGGAGAGAGAAACTGTCAGTGCTGAGTGATATTCCATTTCTTGTTTTGCATGCTACTTACTGTGTTGTATTTTTCTGCTGCTTTTGAAAAATTTTGAAGTTCTACATGAACAGAAGGCAAAACAATTGTGCTGGGTACTAATCCACCTAATAAATTTAGGATTTCAAGTTTTAAATCTTATTGTGTTTAGATGAAGACCTTAAAATAGCTTGAGACCTGGACAAATGTTGTATTTAATGTCTTGTAAAATTTTGTTCTTTGGGCGGTGTTTTTGCTGTAGTTTTATTTGCTTTTTAAGATACAAAATGATGAAATACTGTCTGCAACAATATTGTCTGCATATCTGATCAGATGTGGCATTTAATAGAAGATCTCAGTATATTGTAATACATCTTAAATAGATTTCTTTTATTATATGGTTGTTAAGTGTCTGCTTGTGGAATTGCATTAGTCTGCTTCCAGCTTTGGAAATAGGTTTATTAAGACAAATGCCCAGAACCTGTGTGCTTTTAAAATATTTTTACAGTGTGGAAGGAATAGTTGTAATTATCAGAGCACTTTTGTTCTGAACTCTAGTGTGACTTTCTAGTGGTCCTTCAAGGTTTGCTAGGTTAATTTTTGTTGTTATGGGGATTTTTTATAGATTCTAATTGTTAACAGAACTCCCATCTACTTTATGCAGAGAAGGTTAGAACTGTAAGAAATGTTGGTCTCTTTAGTTGCAGTGCCCTTTCTCTGTTATTAGCACAAAACCGAGTACTCGTGGTTTCTCTGATTTCATGCAAGGTCTCACTGATGCCTGGTTTTCTTGCAATCATCTATCAACTATGCAAAACACTTTATCCTGGCATTTTGCTTGCTTTTGTGTTTTCATTATACCGCAAATATCCTTTATCCAGTATTTTGTTCCCACTGGAAACATTGCTGTATTTGGCTGCATGATATGGTCAAAACTTGAGAAATGCCAAACAAGCATTTCTTACTTCTTTTCCTTTATAGTTCAAATTTTCTTCCTAGAGAAAAGACTTGGAAATTACCATTAATGTTTTGGAGGGTTTTCTTGACATTTCAGAGATGCGAAGTCTGCTCATCATAGGGATACAACAAGATTCTGGTGTAACTGCATAGGGTAACATATACATTAAATATAATATATGTGTATATATATATATATATACATGTTAAATATACATATATTCACACATTAAATATAATTACACATTAAGCCAATGTCTGCACTTAGGGACCATGTCTTGTAAATAAGGTATCTTTGTTCAAGTTGTCTGTCTGTACTTGAAGTATAACAACTGTTTGAAATTTCAGCCATGGTGCATAGGTTTGTCAGTGCCTGCCCCAAACCCCTTATTTATCAAGAAACAGTGTATCTTCCTCTCTGTTTACAACTGTGCTGTAAGAATAGCAAAAAGTTCTTCTGTGTGTATAAAAAGAGAAGGAAAAATTAAACTGAAGATGTCATCTAGGAAAAAAGGCAAATTTGGTATTTTGTGCAGCTAAATATTAAATTTATTACACAGTGAGATTTTAATCTAACATTTATTTCATATATGGAAATTATTTTTTGGCACGTGAAAATTGTCTCAGTTCTAAGCATGCGTCTTGAAAGTAAAAGTTTCTTAAAAATGGCATATGCAGTTGTTTGTCTTTTGAAATTGTCTGTTATCTTTTCCAATTCATTAATTTTCTCTCAACAAGATTTGTTGCTCCAGGGACTGTGTTGCCACAATATTCTTAATTATTTTTCTGTAAAATTTTACATAGCGCCTTGTGGTTGCCCTGGCTCTGTTAGAAGTGGTTTGGAGACTTCTGCCTCTGAATTTTGGATGACTTCTCATTTTCCTCATTTAATAGATCATTTTTCCCCCCTCTCTGAGATACTGGTAGGCTGCAGAATTTGGTGGAACGACCTGTCCCACTATGGTATCTGCAGGGGAAGGAAAAAAAGGAAGGCCAAGACACTGTCTATTACAGTGTCTTACAAAAAACAATGACATAGGAAAACAAATTACAGAAAGGGCAGGGAGATTCACCTAACAGCTGGTAAAAACCAACCTTGTAATCTGGACTTGAGCTTATTTTACTGGAAGTTATATCTGCAGCAGAGTTTGTTCTGCTAACAGCAGTACAACTTTGAACAACAAACATATCTTCTGCCCTGAATCCAAGACAGATGTGCAGGAAGTGAACATACTTTAAATGTTAGCAAGAAAAAGAAATGTTTATTCTTAGTATTTGACTATTAGTGAGAAAAGAACAAGAGAAAAATCTTGGGTTTGTTTTCTTACTTGACCACTCATGCTGACATGTAGAAATGATGAGCAAGGGGAGACATCGTAAAAGGTTTAACTAAATTATTTCACTAGAGAAGGATGATAAACTGTCTCTTGCACTGCATTATTTCAATGTTCTGAGCAGGAATTATTCATGTATTAAACTATCACATAGTCTGGGTCCAAGAGATGCTCTAAATGGAAAGCAATCAGGAAAGAATGACTGAACATCTGGAAAATAAGACTCAGGATTAGCTTATATTGTAGAGAGTCCAGAGGTGATCTGAGTATTATTTATCCTAACAATGTGTATGCACAATAATTTGAAACTTATAGTACCCATTCCTCACAAATATTTCAGTACCTTCCTAAGAGACATCTTACTGATTAAACAAGTTATGAGGACAAAACAATACATGACTGGATCAAGTTATCCAGCCAGCGCTATACTAGAAAGTGTAAGTAAACCAGATGCCCAAAATTGTTATTTCTGTCCATTAGTTATGGGGAAAAATGTTTGCCTTAGGAAGATATGCAGACCTTTTTTCTGTTAAGTGGTAAGTCTATTTCTTTATTAAATTAATGATAAATAAAGTTATTGCAATCAGTGTAGGTCAATTACAAAGTCTGAAACTTTACCTGTTACTTCTGGTTTATTAGTAAAGAATTGCAATTCTTTAAGTATTTCTCTTTTTTTCCTAATCAAATATTATGCATGCAAACACCCCAAACCTTAAAAGATTTTGGTTAAAACTTCCCCTCTGATATAGCCTTTCCAACACCCATTTCGATTCTTCAGAGACACACCCAAGTAAAGATTGGCTTCATTCAGCAGTTTTTTGTCTCATGTACTAGTACTTCCTCAAAACTTCACACCATAATTCTGAGTCTTATTCTACTTCTTCTTGACTTTATGCTACCATATTCATTACATTATGCTCACTGCTAGATTGTATGCTTACATGTTTTATTCGCTTATAATTACTTTACAAGCTCCTATTGGGGAATTATTGAGAAGGAAAACAATGGAATACACAAAATGGCTTTTATAGAATACAGGCTAGAGTTAAATTAGAGTGTCACACATATGTATTGCTACAGATGTTTCCATTGCTTTTGTGCTGTTATTATGCCCAGGGTGTTCTGTATTGAGCAGCAATTTTGGATCCCTTGTCCAGCCACTCCTGTCAGACCCAGTTAGGGAAGGACAACAAAGGTCCTTGGAGAGAGGTGGAGTTTCCAATGGACATGGCATAAACCCCTGAGCCATGGGTGAAGGTCCTGAAAGCTGGTCCTGAGTATTTAAAGCATGCTTCTAGCCTTCTTTCTAAGATTTTCTGAAACTTAGTTTAGACCAGAGGTCAGTAAAGCAACAGCAACAGTTGGTAAGGGAAAAATACAATTTCAATTATAATTTTCTTTTAATATATGTACAACACATCAAGATAATGAAGGACAGAAATATTAGTATCACCAAGAAAGAAACTGAATGTTTTATGTCATATATCACTTTGGAATTTACGCTGAAAAAGATATAGAATTATAAATTTTTTTTCAAAATGAAAATGCATTTTAAAGAACATAAGTTTAGAGTTTTAAATGAGGAAAACAATATTGAGTTTTCTTCACAATATTTGAATCAACAGAGACTAATTACTGCCACATTGGACAGTTTGGATAATTAAAGATTTTTGTTGTTGTTAAGAACATACGAATGTAATTTAATAGAGAAGTTTTGTAAGAAAATGTAACTGCATTGTCTGTCTGTTGTTTCAGTTGAAACCATGGGTTTTTTTCTTGCAAGTCTGATCTAACTTTGAAAGTTAGAGAAAAGTTCCAGGAATGTTTTATTTTTTCCCCAAAAGAAAAAAAATAGTACTGTTATTTGTGTTCTCTGTGCTCACTCTGAAGAGGGATGATTACAAAATTCTTAGCATAAAAGCAACAAAATGTGTGCTATTATCATCAGTACCATGTAAAAATTGGGTGGCAGGAGGGAAAAGAAAACAAGCACCTTGAGTCTCTTTTATAGCAGAAGTATTTTCCACTGGTCATACTCTTATACATTGCTGAACTACACAGAGGTTCTAGCAATACTAAAATTAAGAAATCCCTATTAATTAAGAGCTTCCAATAATACAGTTACATATTTTTTCATTAAATCAAAAGATTTAAAAGAGAAGAATTTTTGCACAAGTTTGTGATTTTTCATGTGTTTATTAGATTTGAATACATTTATACATACAAAAAAATGCATTCAAAAATAAATGCCACTTATATGTATATAGCTACTAACAATTTAAATACAAGGTAGTTAAAATGGGAAGTTAGTATCATTGCAAGAAAAATAGGTAAAACTTTTTTTTTACATTCAGTGTACCTATAACTGTATTTTTATGAGTCTTCTTTAAAAAATCAATTAAAACTACCTGTTATATTTGACCAAGTAGAGATCTATCTAGCTTTGTACCTGATCTCTTCTGCAGATAATCATAAAATAAAAATAAAAAGCTAAGGTGAGTGGCACTGACCTCTCATTATGTAAATTTTGTAGATCTCTTATCTTATTGCAGTAGATGACTTCAAACGGAAAAGTTTATTTGGAACAGCTTTCATATATGTTGTCTATTCTTTTGATTTTTCCCTGTCACCAGTCTACACTCCATGATCCTTTCTTCCCTTTGCCAATGAGGTGACTGACTAGCCCTGCTTGCTACTTCTGAGATCTTTGTGCACTATATGCCTGTGCCAAGATGTCACATCATCTTCTTTCAGGCTCTGCTTTTTACTTTGTTGTTGCTGATATTTTGTTTGCCCTTCACCACTGCTAATTTTTGACCTTATGCTTTCAGGGAGCGATGAAAAAAATCCTTGAGTGTCCTTTTGGGATGGCAGTTGCTAATTTTGTATGCATCACAGGACTTTTACAGTCTGGGTTCTTTTTTTCCCCATCTACTTTGCATGTATTGACACTGAATATTTGAGAGATCCTTTTATATGAGTTTGTGGTCAGCTTTTAAGTGGTGTTACTATCTGAGAACATTGACACCTCATGTTCACTAAACAGCACAGTAACCTTTAGAGGTCCTAGTAAGGCTTCTTTGCTGCAAAATTCTACTTTAAAAACTAATCATTCATTTTGGTAATTGATTTTCTTTCTTTCTTTGAACAGGTTTTTGGTTTGTTTGTTTGTTGGTTGGTTGGTTTGGGTGCTTTTAATCCAAGTAGACGCATCCTCTTCTACCATGACAGTATAATTTTTTCTGAAATCTTAGGTAAGGATACTGAGGAGCCTTTTGCAAATTCAATATTAACCTGATCATTCTTACCTGGGCCTTTGTGGACACTCCATTAAAGCAGTACTACTTAATTTGTTGCTCGTGAATGCCTTCTACAAATTGTGTTACCTTGTTTTCTCATTACATGGGTTTCGCTGTGTGTTCTTTAAAAATCTGTTCTTCTGTATAATACATAGGCATTTTCCAGGCATAAAAATCAGAGTTTCCAGTATCATCTGAGAATTCCTCTTAAAATTTTCATTTGTATGTTCTGAAGCTTGTTCAATTTGAGACAGTGCCCAAAACATATCACTTGAGAAGTACAGAACTTTTTTGAGAACCTCTTTGACCTTTTCTGTGGTTGTGAATCCTTACACAAATACTTTGTTTAACCTTTTCTGATTCTGATTCTTTTGTGCACTTTTTACAGCTAGATTATCTGCGTGCCCAGCTGTTTCCTGTCAGGCTTCATACATGTGAAGTGTTTGAAAGCAGTTTTATTACTAGCTTTATGCATTTGGCAAGTTGGGTTTAGACGTTTTTGTTCTTGTCCAATTTACATTGAACTTCCAAGACTTTGCTTTTTGTTTTCTTTGGCCAATTTCCACTTTTGAAGAGTATCTTTTATTTACAGGTGTCTCCCATGCTCTTATACTTAATCATGTATGTGATTTTGAGAGTAGGAATATTAAAGATGTGAAAAGACAAGGGAGGGAAAAGAATGCATTTAAATTTATCAGTTGACTTTTTTTTTTCTCTGTGGCTCTGATGAAGTGTCTTTAAGCTTTCTTCTGACCTTCAACCTTTCTTTAGGCTTTCAACTATCCTCTGATTTTGAGCTAATTTCTGGTTATTAAATCTAAATTTATGATGTTATTCCTAAAAAACCTTATTCCTTCATCCTATGGAGAAATTTCATTAGCTGGTTTGGTGTCTCCAAGTGTTTTGTACTTTATTCAGAAGTAGATCAAGTGTTACTTCACCCCTTTTGGTAAATTTGCCTAACTGCTTTGAGTAATAACTGATGTAAAATTTAGATCTGAATGATCACTCAAGCTATATGGCTAACAGATTAACCCTTACGCTAGTATGTTTTTCATGTGGCACACTGGCTTACACATAAATGGTCAATACCATTTAGGAGTCATTGTTAAGATTCTTGTTGAGTGCTCTGCAGGAGGGCACTGACTGTGTTTTCTCTATTTAGACGTGAACTTCCTCCTCAGGGAACGCGGTACACCTTTTACACACGCTTTATCTTACCCGGGTATTCGCTGCCTCTCTTCTGCCGTAACCCTTTACGGCACCATGTGCAGCCTTGCATTGTCAGTGTCACTCTGATTATCGTCCCTCTGTTCCGCTCGGAACAGCCATGACATCCACCAGTAAATACAAACCTTCCCTTTGCAGATGGGAGATGACTCCAGGGACGTTTCTCATTCACACAGCCCGGCCTTTCCCCGTTGAGCTCGGCTCACCCGAGCCGCCTTTCGGCCTGGCCTCCCGCGCTCCGGGGCGGTCGCGGTCCCTCACACTCCGCCGGGCCGCCGCCGCCTGGCTGGCCCAGCGCCC
>JAWWMU010000153.1:45277248-45400671 GCA_035048155.1 Cinnycerthia olivascens
GCAGCTGAACGGTGAGGCAGGAGAGCTGGGAGCCGCTGCCCCAGCGCCCGGCAGGCGCCCGGCCGGGCAAGGCGCTCGCCCTTGCGGCTCCGCGAGGCGCTGCCCTTCGGCACAGCCCTCAGCAGGGAACAGCTCCTTTAAAAGAGTAGTTCCGAGTGTAAGGAAGGGAGAGCGTGATGCGAAGGTGGTAGAGCGGCATGTTTGCTGAGTCCGTGCATCGCCCGTGATAGGGGAGGGTATGAAAGAGTGCCGGGGAAATTGTGGTTTTTTGCTTAGTCTGAGCGCCCACTGCTCCCCACGCTGAAGTCAGTATGTTGGTGTTCCTGTACCTGTCACTTCATGAGGATTTCCCCTACTTAACAGCTTTCTTGTCTTGTTTTGTTGCTATCCACAGGCAATGAAAGATCAGGTTAATTTCTGTTCTGTTTCACACGAAACCTCCCCTAGTAATGGGTGTTAGGTTCTGCTGTTTCTAGTGAAGTTGCAATTGCTTTTGCTACCTAGACACAAAATAGAGCTCAGTGTTATTGAGCTGGGTACCGACCTCCTCCCATAATCTTAACGTTCTCAGTAGGCCAAAGCTAGGCATGATACTGTAATAAATACACATATGTGGTTCCAAATAACTTTTCTTCTAATGTATATATTTTGGTTTTCTGTTTACATGGGTTTGTTTGGGTTTTTTGGGGGTTTTTTTTTGTTTTGTTTTGTTTTTTTTTTTGTTATCCCAGCCTTTATTTCCTTGAATTAATACCAGCTTTGGAGAAATGCTTTGGAGTGTGAAAAAAGATGGAACTTAAACCATATACAGGCATCCGTCTGCACTCAGCTATCATAGTATTGTGATTTGAATTAGTAAGGCTGTGTCATCTGTCATGTACCTAGCCAAAAATCTTTTTGCATTATTTTCATAATCCCACCACACTTCTAACGTGGTGTCACAAGATCATTACATCACTTTCTTAGCATCTGTAGCTCCTTAGTACTCTAACTTCAGAGTATTTGGTGAAAGGCTTAACGTGCCTTAATACGATGAAATCCCTGGTGTGTTTATCCAGACGTCAGACAGGGCAGACATGTAGAATACTAGGCAACATCTAATATGCTCTCTGCTGTGCCAAAAATAAAATTTTAATTTGATTTGGAGAATAAATTGAGAGTATGTAATTTTTTTTCGATGAGATTGTACTACCATTTGACAGAAGGAAAGAGAAATTTTGATTTGAGAGAAAACCTCTCAAATGTTTTGTTTTCGTAATTCTTGACCAAGAAAATTTACATTTTGGGTTGTCACTAAAATAGTTGCTTGTACAACAGTTATAGACAAATGAGGACCTGCTTTGCATGATGTTTGAAACCCTGTATATTTCCACACAGTACTTCCTAATTCTGCTGGTATGAATACTGATACCACACACAACTGGCTGAAACCATAAGCAGGGAAAGCTTGTTTCTGAATGATAATAGATGTCTTCATGGCTGAAAGAACTTGCAGTATTTTCTGTTGTAAGTCATCAAATGGTAACAACATTCCCTGTAGTCTGTGTAAAATTATTTGAGCCTGGTGATGTTACAAAAGACTGGTAGAGAATTTGAGAGACCTAGCAAAGGGCAGCTCAAGTCTAACTTTTTAGAAGGAGCATTCTAAGCATTTAGTCTGGCTGCTAAATAAGGCAAGTTATTTAATATTGCCTGCTAATTTCTGCCTCAGGCTGTATAAATATGAATATTTTAGCAGTATAAATGATCTTGAGTTCCGGCTGAAATACTGACCCTTCAACCTTTTGCTTTCTTTGAAGTTCCTGAAAGTTTTGCAGTTGGCTTTGGTGAGTCTAGGATTTCATAGAAATACTTTAAGTGATAGAGAAGTCAACATATCCCATGAAACATTGTTCAAAGGGTTGATTTCCCACACTTTTAGCACCTTAAATAGGCTTTCCATACTGAATTTGCTGGATTAATTTACAGATACTTTTCTTTCTTTCAAGTTTTTGGTCTGTGAAATTACTTTCAGGTATCTTGTCATGCAGATATGTAATCATGTAGCTTCTTAACTTTCTTTTTGTTAGTTAACGAGATCAAGCCAATCAATAGACAAGTTCTTGATGTTATTCTGCTGTCTCCTTTGTTGGTCTTTTTGATACTACAGTGGTTCTAGCTCTAGTCCAAAAATTGATTTAACTTCTAGCCACTCCGAGAGTTTTAGATTAGTCATGATTACAGCATGCAATCAAAGCAGTTCTTTGGGTGAGATTTGGTTTGCTCAGCAAAGAGCAGCTCTCCTATTAGCATTACCACCTGGATTTCATTGAGAATTAATCACTGTTTTAATATCTTCCTTTTCAATGTGAATAGAGATATTTTCAGTAAGCTGAGAGCAGTCCTATGAAAGCCTAAGATGCTCTCTCCTTTGTGGTAATGTTTGAAGAGCAATTACATTTTCAGATCTATGAGCCAGGCAGTTCTTAGCTCATTTACAGTGTTGACAAATAATTTAATATAAACATTCTAAATTGCCATCCAGACACACCGGGAGCTTCATTAACTATGCACTAAGTATGGGTTTTAAGAGAAAAAAAGCTAAGATCCCAAGTTAGCTGCTTACTGCAGAGAATCTGTTATTTGGAAAAAAATTTATGTTAGGTACCTGCCCTGGCAGTTCACTACTGGATGATTCCAAATAAATTTATTCTTCCTCCTCCTCCTCCTCCTCCTGCGCTTTGTTTAAATTTATAATTTATAATGAGCTCCCTAAAGCAAGAAATAAAAAGCTTGTCTCTTTGCTTGTGGGCTGCACTTCTCAGAATTAGATGTGACTTTGTTTACTGTGAGCTATTCTAATAGAAATAGATTAGGTGGGATTAAATCAAAAGCCAGCAAATTTGAATTCTGAAAAAAATCCACACGTAACTCATAGTCTTAGTTAGTTTGAAGCCTGAAGCCTCATTTGTATTCCAAATAAGTCTTGCTAATATCTTCCAGTTGCACCATCACTGGTGCAATTAGCCTGTGGAACTCCCGGTCTTAATGCCACTGAAAAGATTGAAAGTCTTTACAGCCTATGTGGATCTAAAAGAAACATTTAACACATAGGAAACCCAAATTTTATGTAACCTGAATCATGAATTTAAAGCTACAAATCATATCTATCTTCAGACAGATTGATACATAATGCCAGACCTACTGCATATGTGCTTTTGCAGCTGATGTGTTTGTACAGTTTGTTTTTATAATGTCCACTGTAAATACATACTGACACGTAAACATTTCCAAAATATCTTCCTCAGATATCATGTTCTAGTAGTCTGCCGCAAAAAAATGTATACTTGACAGGTATGTATGACAAGCTTTCTTTTGAGAAACTCTAAATGAAATGTCTGTGGCATGCTGTTCTATCTTAAGTAGAAGGTGAAAAAGCTTAGTAAAAACTGATACTGAAATAAAAGCCAAGAGCATTGGGTTTTTTATAGCAGCAATTATATTTTCTGTAACAGAAATTCTTACATATAAAGTATACCTATATGCCAATACTAGCTCTATATGAAAATCTTATTCTTGAAACACCTTAAAAATACATTTAAGGGTCAGGAGGTTCACCTAGAAAACAACCCCCTAATTGTCATAAAGCACAATTATATATTTTTTAAACTTATTTAAATGTGTCTTATTTGCATTTGTGTACTGTGTTAAGCCTCAAGTAGTGTTTTGGGAGTTATCATAGTAATTCTTTTCAGTTTGTTGAAAATCTCGAATCCTGCCGCGCAGTCTCGCGCTTCACATTCTCTCCCCGATGAGCAGCCCCTGGCACGTTCATTGAGACTGTTTGCTCCTCTATGCACTGTAGTTTAAAATACGCATAATGTGGTAAAATACCAGTCTTTTCTCAACCTTCCTATATCCCACACCCATGTTTTTTTCACCTGCCAAATTCAAACAAATCTTATCTAAACAATTAAGATAAGCATTGAAGTACTCTCTATAGTCAAATCAGCAAACCTCTCAAAGCCAGAACTGAAATACAATCTCTCTAAATTAAACAGTCTACAATGGCAATCATGTTTGTATTTAAACATTTTATTCTGAAAGGATTACAGCGTTGCTCTCCATTTTTTTCCTGCCTAGACAAGAAGGCGACATACTGAGTCAAACAAAATATATTTGTTCTCTATGAGCTGAACTTGCACACTTTTTGTAAACAAACTGTATAGGTGTATGAAGTTTGACTTCACATAATCAGTAACTGCTGTCCTTAACAAAGTAGGCACTTGTTTGAAATGTATGAAATGTAATTGTTTATATTAACTGTGTACAGCTATATAAGATCTGGGGATATATTTTGTTGTAAGTGTGAATATATATTTACATGTATGTAGAAAACCTCTATTGCTATACTCTTTATATTAGGAAACAGGACAACTGTCTAAAAGTTGAATTATGTATATAAGAGAAAAATCATGCAAAAGATTCATTCCTTTCAGTGAAGTCTTGTACTTTTGTTACTTCACATTTTGCAAAATATATTCATGCCTAATTGATTCCTATTTTATTACTTCTTAGAAATCTGAATGCATGTTCTTGAAGGTATTTAAAATTCTTAACTCATTTAAAAACAATCTGAAGAAACAGCTCAACTTAATCCGTGGCTTCTGCTTAGAAATTTTGTTTACTGTTCTGGTTTCTTACACAAGCCTTAGATCAAGGTGAATTACTGCCAGAGTAAAACTGTGTGCAAGCAGTTCTAAGTGGTGTCTTGCCTCTAATCCATGCTGTGTGTACCTGTGTTGAAGCTCCAGTCTCCCTTATGCTTTGTGCACTTTAAGATTGTCAGGATGAAAACTTTGAGTAGTTTTTAATACACATATCACAAAGGTACTGAGGGCAAGAAGGTAAGTAATAATATGAAGTTATTAATTTATGCTAACTCTATTCAGTGCAGCCATACCCCACCTACCAGTTTACAGTGAGAATGGGGGGATGGTTTGCAAGTTATGTTTAAGAATTCTTTTCTTTCACTTATTTTCTGAGGATCTTTAAAAATTACGCAGTCATGACGTTTGTGTGATTGCTGCAATGTGCGTTAGCACATGAGGACATAAGGTTTTAGCACTGTTGTGTAAATACATCATTTATTTCAAAGCGCCCCATTTGGGATTTAACTTTCTGCACCAGAGATTCACATTTCTATTACTTAAGATAAAGGAGAATCCCAAGAAAATGGCAGTAGTCATCCAGTTGTTGGAACTATTACAGATAAAAATATGACCTTGTAAATTTTAGGTGAATGATGTCAGAAGTGACATGGGAGAAGAAAGAAAAAACAAGGCCGGGGGAAGAGGGGCAAGATTGGGTGGTTGCATGGGAAGGAGGGGCAAACCAAGGGATATGAAGTTTGGAAATTGTGGGTTTTCTATGTAACCAATAGGAGACTGAATGTTTTGCAGATTAGTTTATTTTAAAATATAAATTCTATGAATTTATTGAATGGAAATCTGGGTTTATTTTGCAAGTAGCTTGATATTACATCCAAATATAATCTTTATAGAACAAAAGAAACAGTTGCACTTTGATCACCTTTATAGGCTCTTTTGACTCTTTTGTTGATAAGAACATTGATGCAGGTATTTTTTCTTCTACTTCTGAATTGAGCAGTTCACGTGTCAGTCATTCCAATGGACCTGATAAAATTGTCTGCATTGAGACTTTTTTCTTGGTTGGCCTATGTTTGCATGTGTCATATTCTTGCATTTTCCTCCAAAGACACCTGTCAGACAGTGAAGACTTCAATTCTGTATTCACGGAACAGCTCTGTGTATTCTTTTTCTTTGTTGATAAAAGTATAAATTGATATTATCTGACTAGTTTTCTTGTATCAGAGGTTCTCAGATTTTAATATTTTGCCAGTATGCTAGTTTTCTGATGGTATTGGATTTTGACCACTTTCAATTTACTGCCAGTACATTTTTCTTGAGGAAGCTATTGTTTTTAATTAACTCAGAAATAATAATTCAAGGAAGATCATTCAAAGTGATATATTGGACCTACTCATCTACTTATGTGCTTTTTTTTCTCTTGCAAATACCCTTTTTAGATTATTTAAAATAATTACAAGTCCTGTGAAATTTGGTTGAATGAATTTTAATGGTACTGTTCTGCTTAAAAAATTATGTAGTAATTTTGAGACTCTGATTATGTAAAGCTTACTGTTTCTATGTTTCTATATATTGATATAGATTCTTAATAGCAACAGAGCCAATTTTTGTTGTAAGATTGGTTGATGCCTTTTCAGTTTCTTTCACTCTTCAACTTACAGTAATATTCCTGGGTGATTGCTATAGATGATTTTAGTGGAGCAGAAATATCTGGAGACCAAAGCCTGGAAAAAGTACCATGGAAGTTGGAACCTCTCAATATCCTATATTTTTGCACGTTAGAGTCTCATGAAGGGCATAACAGCTCAGAAATGCCCAGATCTGTGTGGTAAGAGTACTGTGGTTAGTTGCAGCACAAACAGGTCCTTCACTCAGAGAAGAAGAATAGATCTGCCTTTGTATATTTGCTGTGCTGACCATCTGTTTCTGCCATTTGTCAGAGAAGTTGTGAAGTCTTGCAGAAACTCCTGGTGTTCTGGAGAAAGAGAGCAGATGTGAAAGTGAGGAGGCAAAGATGTGCAGGAGGAAAAGAGGAGTGCCTCTTGAAGCAATACTGCTTGCTTTTTGGAGAGTCACGGAGAAGTCAATAGAGGAGGAAATCATCAGGAAGGACTTGTATGAGTGGTTTGCTTGTTTGTCTCCCTGAAGGATGGATCTGAGCGAGACAGTACAGGTTCAGACATGGTTTTAATTCAGCTACTGCTTCTTTATGAGGACTTAAACTGTAGTCTGTTATCAGTCAAGTAGGATTTGGAAAATGCTTAGTCAGTTTTTTTGGAGACAGCGGTGCTACCAGGAGGTTTCGAGAAGGAGACACTTAACTTTAGATGGAGTCCAGAGACAGGAAAGCTTAGGAAGCATACTTGGAAAGGCCAGAGAAATGGAGTGTGATTTGAAACCAGCCCTGAGAAAAGGGAAGGCTAAGACTAAGAATTCAACTGAATACCAGTTTTCTGAAAGTAATCCATATGTGATTGTGCTAATGAGAGTTTTATGACACAAAAGTTGGATCCAAAGGGTCTGGTTTATAACACTTTTCTTTTTCTTTCTGAAATTCTACTCAGTGGGAAACTGAATTTTGGTGTTTTCACTTTAATAGGAAATTCCAAAGTTTTAAACTTTGAATAAAAAGTTTCCAAGGACTGGGTAGCTGTAGGAAGTTGTCTTTTCTCTAACAGCTTATGTAAGTGGTACTATTGGTGGATTTAGATTCATAGCCACAGAGAAATGTAGGTTAACCATGTCTGCGTTGCCTATTGGCTTTGGTTTAGTGGCAGCTGGTAATTCATGTGTTCCAAGATATATGAATATCAACAGCAGTGATCTGTCTAACAAAGGAAAAAGTACAGCAACTTCCTTTTATAGTCTTCCTGACAATATAATGGGCATCCTGCAACTTTCTGCTGGTAATTTGTCATACATTTCCTCTTCAGGATTATACATGCTGGCAAAATGTTTGGTTTTGTTGGCTTCGTTACTGTCTTGCCCTGAGGACTTGAGGGTGGTGATAATTTATTGTTTGGTTTATCTTTTGTATTTTACTTTGTTGTTGCTTTGGTTTTGTTTGTTTTTTTAGTTGCATCTCTATTCCGAGTTATCTTCTGTGTATATGGAAGATCCATTTATTTTCAGTTCAAATATGCCTCTGAATATGATCATGTGACCTAATCTCACTCTTTTACCAGCAGCATATCTTCCTGTCAGGGGACGTAATTTCTACACTTGCAAATCAATTGATATTAATTAGAATGGTAAACCTTTGTCTCTCTGCTTACATTTTCCTTTTGTCTTTCTAGCTGCAATAGATCTAGTATCTAAATTGACTTTGCTAATGTGAGTTTATATATATATATATTATTAAATTTATATCATAAAGATACAGAATTGAAAGGAAACTCTTCCATTCTGCTAAAATATCCTTATTCTGCCATTAGATAATATCATTTCTGTCACAAAGATGCCAGTATATATTTCCATGTAGATTGTAACCAAAACAGTGACAATATCAGGAAAACTGAGAAGCAACAGTTCAGTGAACTCTAACTTGGCTAGAAATCATTTGGCATTTCTTCTTCTCTGTCCTTTATAATAACAGCTAATCATTTGTGATTGATCCCAAACCCCTCATTTTGCTGGATGGATTTTTTGTAGTCGCCTGTTGACCCTGACTTGCTGAAATAGAAAGAGAACTGTTAGTTTGTAATTCTGTTAATTTTTTTTTGTGGGTATCTGGACATACTTGGTTCAAGTTTGATTTAATCATGTCTATGTACTTGTATATATACACAATTATATATATACATCAATTAATTTTGCAGTGTTAGGGCTTGAAACTGAAGCTACTTTTATTGGCAGCAGTGGCAATAGGCATACAAGAAAATAACAAAACTGTGAGATTTTGACCATAAGAACTAAATTCCTGGGTCTGATGTGATTAAAGTTATTTCTGTTACAACAAAAACCAATAGATATTCTTCACTTTCATAGTAGTCAAGGCCAGGAAATTTCAATGCCAGCTTTGAAACAAGAAAAAAATCACTTTCTCTACCAGTAACATGGGTGAAAATATCCAGCGACTGCAAGACTAATACAAACCCTTCTCCAGTTGTTTGCATCAAAGTATATTGGAACTGCAGCATGGCTAAAAATATTTTCATACGAGAAAATTAATCTTTGTCTGTGTTTCATCATCTACCACATATGGAATCCTTTGGTTAGATGTTTGTGTAGTCATGCTGATTGTAGGGGGCATGTTTAACTAGTAAGCTTGGCTACATAAGGAAACATCATTGCTTTTTTTCAGCTCAAATTGTCTAGATAATGGAATTAAATATGCTATTGTTCTGATTTATTTTGCTAGCTATTATGTTCTGTATGGCAACGCTGCATGTTTGCCTAAGAACAGAAGCTCATATCCTGACTCCTCAGAGTAGGGGGAGCACACCTAAGGTGAACATGGGAAAATCCTAGTGAGATGTTGGAGTGCTGCTTCTGAACATATACAGGTTTAGATGAAGCATATAGAAATACATTTCTCTTTGGAGGCAGAGACTTGAAGGATATATCCTGGGATCTAACTTCTCAGTGTCCTTGTCTCAGACTGATTTGTTTTAAGCAGCTCCCTGAAGTATGTACACTCTTCTGCATACCTGTTTTGTTAAAAGTACACAGACCTGGCACCATTGTGTTTGCCAGGCGTTCTCTTATCTCCTGCAAGCATTCAAACAAAAGTGTTCTATTGCTCCCTGAGTAATCCATGGGTGATCTTAACATTGAGCAAAAGTCAGGGCAGGAACTTAAGTTCAATTTCTTAGCAGGAGTGGACAGTCTCTGGAAGGAAGGGGGGTGGTGTAGGGAGAAGACAGCCACAACTCAAAATAAATAGCTGAAGGGTTGTGAGTGTGTCCATATATGAAAACATTGCATAAGCATCAAAGTGCTGAAATGTTAGATAGTATAAACTGAGTTTCCTAATATATACTGGGTTTAATAAAGCTGCTTGTATATAGGCTTTGATGTTAGTGTTTTCTTAAAGTAAAGCTCTCAAACCTATCTAGACCCAGTTTCTATTTGCATGCTAATTTTAATGTCCAGTTCTAAAAGGCAAATTTGGCACACTTTTAAGCATACAAATAGTCTTATTGAGCAACATTATTAAATACAATGTATAATACCGTGCCTTGTGTAGAGGGCATCTTTAAGTCTCTGTTGCAATCATTATTACACTTGGATGGAGGAGGGAAGTTTAAAAATACCCCAAATAATTAGTAGCAGCTTTTTGCGTGTGTCCCCTACCCCAGAAGAAAACAAAAAACATGTTGCTTCCTGAACTGTTAACTGTTACATTGACATTATCTGCTACATTTCTTTCTAGTAAGGGAAAAATAGAAGAAAACCATGTTAATTCTGAAAAAATCAAGAATTTTTAAATTAGTTTTTGCTTTAATCCTGAAAGTTAGTTTTCTGCCCTGCTTAGAGGTACAGTGTGACCTGCTTAGTTTAATCAAGGTCAGCACTTTTTTTGTTTATAATTTTCTTGTACTGCAACTAAAACTGTGTCTCGGGCCTGGAAAGGAGATGTGATGAGTCCCAGACTCAGAGTGCTATCTCTAGATGCTTTAGAGCAATCAGAAACATATGAGCTTGAATTATATTCTGTAGTCTCTAGGTGTATACAGAATTTCTCTATGAGAGTTAAGGACATGGATTTATAGGACAAAAAGTAACCTGGTGCTGGGTCTCTGATCAATGTTGCAATTTCTAGATTAATCTCACTTAAGGAATTATTCAGCTTATTGTACAAGTGCACTCACACACCACACACAAAAAGCCCATTACAGAAAAAAGAGGTACAAATTAACGAAGTGCAAAGTAGGAGAAGACTGGTACAGTATGATAAAAATTATTCATTTCTATCACGTATATTCTAATGCAATATTCTGAATTTCAAGATACAAAATCTGGATGAGGAAAATTTGGTTTATATAGCTTTTAAATGAATGGTCACTGTGCTTGTAAAAACATGTAAGAGGGCGATTGAAAAGCACTATTTGAAAAGTAAATCTTCATATTAGCTGAGAACAATTTTTCAGTAGTTGGCACAAATATTTCCTGTGCCTTGAGAAATGTTTCTATCGCAAGTGGGGAGTCAGAATTCCATTTCTAAATGTGTGTACCTCTTAATGATTTTTGTTTGTTTGTTTTTAAATCCAGGTTAGGTAGATAGAAATCACTCTCTTTGAGCTATTCCACTGGAGTTTTTTGATGCTGAAAAAAATACAGTGTGTGTGGCGCCAGAATTGGTTGGGAACAGGAAAGGCATATTTTGTATCCATACTAAATGTGTCAGCTTAGTGCATAGAAGACTTGACCCTTGTCAGGTGTTTTGAAGTTAACTGGCTGACTTATGGATTAATGAGTTTAAGACTGAAGTCAACCAGCAACAGGAATGAGCTTTGTTGTGTGAGTGTGTGTGTGTGTGTGTGGCTGTGGTGCAGATTTACAAATTTTTATAATGCTTTCAGCTGGACCATGAAAGTCTAATGTAAAGCTTATCTCTGATCTCTGACTATGGCCATACTCATGGGATCATGTTTGTGTGTTTGGGGGGAGGGAGATGAATTCTTTTACACTTGACACCTGGCTCTGCCAGGTTTCTAGCTATACTCTTGGAAACAGCACTATTCAAGGCATTAATAAAATTAAAACCCTTAAGCTGTATGACCAGTAGGTCGTAAAAACTGTTGCTGAGTATTGTGACCAGTCTTTCTTTCACAGCTGGATTATCATCCAGAACAACTAACTCTTTTTTCTTTCCTCTTTTTTATAGCTGTTGTGAACTTGGACAACTCTGTGGTTGACCTAGAGACGCTGCAAGCCCTATATGAGAATGTGAGTAATCAGAGGAAGTCCATAAAATGTAGGAACACTGTGTGTCCATGTGAAGGTATTTTTACTTGGCATCAATAATATTCAGAAAGCTTGTAGAACAAGTCCTATTTTGAAGTGACTTTATTTTCCCCAAAAGCAATGAAAGTACTAAGTATTTTAATTGCATTTATTGTCATTGTGCGTTGTATGAAGTGTATGTATTTCTATGTAAGTAACATGATCAACTTCTAAATGACTAAACAAACATTAATTTTGCCTCTTTTTTTGCTTCTTGGGTGTGGCAGTCTTTGATCAATGGTGTCAAAGCTTACACTCCACACCTTTGACTTCACTTTGTAATTTCACTAATATAAAAACGCTGCTCAACTAAAAAGAAGTGTTGATAACAGAAATCATTCTCTTTGTGGAACTAGAACATTTAATTATTGTTGCTTCAGGGATTGCTCCAAAATAATTTTAACTCTTTGAAAGAAGAAGAATTTCTCCAAGGTAATATAATAAAAAGTAGCATAAACTTCCAGGGGCTTCATAAATGTCTGGTAGTAATAATGAGAGAGATTTGACCTCTAGGTCTGTAAAATCAGGGATTCAGAATATGCTCAGGCACATTCCAAAACTTGACAAAGCCTGTCACATAAAAATTCAAAATCGTGTGTCTTAGAAGCGTGTTTCTGCCTTCAGCTGAGGCCAGTGAACATTACCCCTTTCTGTGAGTGCATTGTCTGGATATGTGGATATGGGTATGGCTTGACATCTCTGGAATGAGTGAGGAGGCTTCCTCTTTGCCCTCCAAAAAACTCGGAAATATGAGATGTAAAGCCGTGAGCCGCAGAATGGCATTGAAGGCCAGTGTATGCTATTGTACTGGATCCTTAACTTCCCTTATGTAGTTTTGATAGTGTTAATATATTTCACATCTTTTGGATATTTGGGTTTTAGACTTTAGCTTTTGATCACCTGCTTTGGAATGATTTGATGGTTTATGAAGTCCCTCTAAATAATCCACTTTGAGGTGCAAAAAGAGAGAGAGTAAGCTCTAGCCCACTTTACAGAAAAACTGAGGTCCTAAACAAAAGAGAAAAAAACAGCAGTCTGATAAGAGCTAGAAAGGACTTTTACTATCCATCCCTGAAGAACTACCCAACACTGCTCCAGAAGATAACGGCCGAAAGAAAAACCTGTTCTAACAGCATTCCAAATCTCTATGAACGCTTTTCTTCTTTGCTCCACAACATTTCTGTTTTGGCCTATGGTATTTTATTTTAAATTATTTTTGATCTTCTTCCTTACAGAGTACGGATATATCTCATGCCATACAGTTTTTAACATGCAAAAAATTTGATTTACTTGTATATGTTACGTATGTGTGAACATGAGAGATTTTCTTCAAGGAAGCATGGAATAGATACTGCAGTCATAATCAGTTTTTGCATACTTCCCCCTCTTATAGTGAACAAGACTTTTTTTTTTTTTTTTTGGTCTGAAAAGTATTCCTCTTACATTGATAATGCACTAATACTTTTCAAATGTTTACTTAATGTCATCTCTAATATACTTCAGAACTCAAATATAATGGATTATTTGCAAATTTGCAGTTCATTGAAATAACCAAATGTCATTGAGCTCATTTTGTAATTACCTTCACTTATTACAGAAAATGTCTAGGAAATGTCCTGATTAAGAGAAATATCATATGTTAGTCTCAGGAAAGACTCAAATTTTTCAAATGTCTAATATATTTTTTTGTTTTGAATAGAAAACAGACCAGTCCAACTTTATTATATAATTTGCTTGGGTACAAAACAGAAAAAAACCCCAAAACCACAACCAAAAAAGCCAAACAAAAACCAAACAGAGAAAAAGAACAGCCCTCAGTTTACTTGGAGAGGATTTATAAGGGGACTTGAATTTAATCCTGGATCCTTTTTTTTGATAAAACTGTGTCTTGAACAAAGCTTTCTTTTTAGTTGACTTTTTTTTTCTTTTTTTCCTTTCAGCCTTTTGTCAAAACACTTCAGACCTTGCATTTTCTTCCTTTGCTAGCTTCTCTAATTATAACAATATTGTTCAATAACAGTTGTAAGCAATGGGTGGTACCAGAGAGCCTGGCATGTTTGATTCCTCCCTTATTTCTCAATCTCATCCTGTGTTATAAGTGGGAATAACTTTTCAGCATTCTCTTACTTTGTCATCAACTTAGTTTTCAGTTTGTAGGGTTCATTTATTGGATTGAGATTTTTTTATTTTTTTTTCTGGATATTTAAATACCACTGTACTAGTCCTCAGTCTTTCTATTTGATCTGCGTGGAACATATGGGAGCATTTGTTTTACAGTCTTACTTCAGAAAGTAATCATTTTTTCTGATTGCATGTGTCTGGCATAGTGCTTTCCCTTCTTAAATGTGAATGAAATTTGGGCAGTCTCCAAACCTAAACACACCCTAATTTCAAAAGCCGAAGTCCCGAGGGTTCATTTCTTGTTTACTGAGGAATTAAACTCTTGTTAAACCACAAAGTTATTGTATATGTCTTAGTGACTTCTTATAAACGAAGAAGCCCACACCCCACTGAATACCCAAGCCCTCAATAATTTATTTAATACTATTAAGTTGAATTGCATTAAGTGTGAAGGACTGTGTTACTGCAGCGTTGTACTGTACAGTGAAATAGCTTTTATGCGTGGTTGTGTAGCTTGCTTTGGGAAGAGTTATTTAAATACATGTTAATTACTAGTGATGAATTAATATCTAAACAGTTTTAATAGGAGAATCTTTATAGATAAAACTACATGTGGAGATGTTACTTACATGTTCTTTTAGAAATTCTCTAATGACAATGAGGTGACAGCTAGAAGTAGAGAGAGCAGGTAAAATTCATTCAAGTTGCTATATGGCATTTGGGCATATTGGTTGTGATGAAAAATGTGATTGGCAAATCAGTGAATTTTTACTTTGAGAGTGGATGGCCTCTTGGCAGCTGGGGTTGTAGCTTAAGTATCACTGAAACAAGGCATGTCTGCTTCTGCTTGCATCTTTACTATATCATGAAAAGAGTTGTATAAAAATTGACTAAAAATTCTATTAAATAATTTATTATCTTTTATCTATGGATTTGCCCTTTTTTACATCACAAAAGAAAAGTGCATACTTTCATAATTAGTCTCGCAGTAAATTGACCACACTTTGTCTTTTAAAGACTTAGGTCAATGCTTTCAAAAGCCACAAAATGCCTTAACAAGAGAGAAAGGCTTCCAGAAGTTTGAAGTGCATGACACTTCTCTGCCATTAAGATTCAGACTTTCTCCTCAATTATTTCTTGTTAATTTTTTTAACTAGTGATTACAATGTGATATCTTAATATTTTTTTTGCCAAAGCCTATAAATTGTGCTTGAGTTCTGATGATCCAGCTTCAAAAAAATATATTTATTATTAACCAGGGTATCTCTGTATATCCTTCTTGTTTCAGCAACTGTTAACAAAATTCCTTAGACAATGCACTCAATGCTTTTGAAATATATAACACAAACTTTTAAAGTTAAGTTTGCAAAAAAATAAAATTCCATACATTTAAACTGCTTTAAACTCAGATCTAAGGTTGTGTTGCAAGGAAAGGAAAAGCTAACCAGGAAATGTGTAAGATTTATGTTGTGAGATAAAAAAAGGGCCCTTACAAACTTTGGTAAGAGCAAATACAGGCTAAATTCCTGCTCTGGAAGAAAATGGGAAAAGAATTAAACTGAAGCAGGATATTTTTGCTGTAATTCCATTCAGATTTATGCTGTCTGATTTTTAGATACAGTTAATATCAAATTCTAGTACATTATATTATTTTTTCCAATTTTGATGCTATATATCTATATCTAGCTAAAATTCAAGGAAAGAAAGAAGTAACATTCAAAGAGATGCTAATACAATCAGATTAATGACTTTTATGAGAAGTATTTCTTAAATGTGTTCTCTCTTGACACAGATTTGGAGGGCAATATAAAAGCCTTTTTAAAATTATCCATCCATAAATTGGAGAACAAATAGGCATTAGGAATAAAGAAAGCTGCAAAAAAATTCTGAGAAATGATCTTTGATCAAATACCTGTACAAAAGACACAGTATTCCTTTTGTGTCAGAATTTCAAGTGCTCATAGACAACAATTCTGGGTACCTGAGCCATAATTAGTGACTTGAAATTCAAGTTTGATTCTGAACTTGGGCCGTATACTTCAACTTCTTGATTTGAAAATTCATGAAACCTTCTTTCATGAATTTTGTTCTGGCCTGTTCATGAGTGGATCATGCTTAGCCTTTGTTTCTTTGACATTTGTTACTTCTTTGCATACACAACCTGAGAATAACGGCTTAAATAAGGAATAGGGAGTCTGCCTAACCTTTGCCCATGGGATTTGGTGGAGAAACATTAAGAGCTTGAACATGCGTATGTGTAATAGATTGCTGTGATAAGCACTCTAATATTTTACTATGTGTAGAAAGCCAGGAGAGAGAGAACTCTCAGTATTTATTCTAAAATATTTGCAAATAACCATTTAGTTTTGTGTTCCATGCTAAAATTCTTACTTGTCTTTAACTACTATAAAAAAAAAATGAAGTGATTTTCCTTCAGTTTAACAGAAGAGAATATATTTTAAAGACTAGCGAGAAATAATGGAACGTAATTTAAATTGTTAGTATGAGAACTTAAGTAAGCCTCAGCCTAGCCCTTGTTAACTGGGAAAGGCCTGATGCCATATGAACAAGCAGATAAAGGAAAGCCCATACAGGTCAAAGGAAGAGACTTACTCAGCACTAGTGGGACCACATTTAGGATGCTGTTTGCAGGTGTGACCTCTCCAGGGCAGGAGACGGTGACTCATTGGAGCAAGGCTAGTGCAGGACGATGAGAAGTGTTACACAAGGAGTGGCTGAGAGACAGCTGGGGTCTGGAAAGTCAGGAAAGGAGAAAGCTCAGAGGATCTCACCAGTATGTACAACTACCTGACTGGGGAGGGGGAGTAAACACAGATCTAGAGTCAGGGATACCCAACATAAGGACACGGCATAGTGAGCCTTCTGAATTTGAAACACTGGCAATTCCATTTAAAATAGAAATAACCCTTTTTTCTTTCTGTGGTTTTGTGTTTTTTGAGGGTTTTTTTGTTTGTTTGTTTGTTTTGGTTTTTTTTGCTGCAAGGGTGTCCAAACACTGGACCAAGCTGCCTAGAGAAGTCGTCAGGTCTCCATCCTTGGGGATATTCAAAACCTGGCTGGACGTGATACTGAGCAAGCTTCTCTAGCTTCCTCTGCTTTGTGTCAGTGTTCATCCAGACAATCTCCAGGAGTCCTTTCAAACCTCAGCTGTTCTATTAATCTTCGGTACAGGTGCTACCACCACTGTTATTTCTTAGTGTTGAGAACAAAGTTTATTGCTGCACAAAAAAAAATAAGTTTGCAATATTTCCAATCTGTTGAAGTATTTAATATATAAGATCAGACAATTTTAGAGATGACTTTTGAAGAACATCCACAGAAATGCTGTCTAACTATTAGGATATGTGACATCCAAGACAGGTGGCTTTGCAGTAAATTCTCTAGACTTGAAAAGATGAGAAACTCTGAAGGGCTTTTTCTATATGGCTCTTTAATATCTTCATTTTTCTATTTCACTTCAATATTTTCTCTCTTTTCTCATGGGAAGATATTCAACAATCTCAGCAAAAGTGTCCAAACCCAACTTCCTGGTTTCAGGTTCCTGATGGAGCAGGCATTATGATTTGAAACAGCTCTATCCTTCTTTTGCTGACCCTGCAAAAGCATTCAAGAGAGAATGCATACGCAGCGTATCTTACACTTTGCCATTATCTGAGTGATTAGAATATAATTTTCCACTGTTGTCTTCAAGTTCTGTGGTGGAGAAAGTCTAAAAAATGAGTGTAATTTTTTCTTAAAGGAATAAAGGTAGATACACTTTTTTAACTCTTGGGCAGATTAATGTTTTGAATCTCTTTTGAAAACTGGTATGTCAAAAGAAGGGTCAGACAGAGAAATTTTCATTTCACTTTTATTTCTTTCCTTGCCATTCCATTTTCCAGTACTACTGTTTGGAAAAAGAAAATTACCATAGTTTGGAGCACAGAAAAAAGTGAGGCTCAGTTTCTATTGATTGGAATATTGAAGAAGAGACTTCACAGGGTTCTTCAAGAAACTAGGCAGTTTTATATGAAGTTTTTTGTTTGCTTATTAAGATAAAAATGAGAATAATTTTACTCTAAAGAATTATGCAGTAGTTCTCATGTATTATCTGTATGATAGTTCCATTATAAATCAAGTATGTTTCTTTCCCAAAATCTTTTTTCAAATCCCAAATAAAATATAAATTACAGTAAATAGTATAAAACTGTTTTCATTTATTTTATAAAATGTATTATTTAAATACGTATTTAAAGATCAGATCACATTCGAATGTAACTCAACAAATTTGTGAAGAGAAATACAACTCTCCTCTTGAGTCCTTCAATTCAAACACTTCATAAATGAGCTAAGAAAAGGAATTGGGAATGAAGATTATTGTCTCAGTGCATCACTGAATGAGTATACTTTACAGACTGCTAGTAGTCAATATTATTATTTACAAGATATTCTATTCTCCATCAGTACTATTTATAATTAAAATAATTTTGTGGACTCTTATAGTTTTACCATAAGCAGATGATAGAAAGAAAAGAAAAATCTATGAATTTGATTTGTTACAAGGGCGTATTTATGTCTGTTGTTTGGCTTGTCACAACCATTTTTTGTTGTTTTTTTGTTTCCTTTATTCCAGAGAGCGCAATCAGATGAACTAGAAAAAATAGAAAAGCATAGCAAGGCATCCAAGGAAAAAGAAAATGCCAAGTCTTTGGATAAACCAGAACAGTAAGAACATACTTATAGAGCAGTTTTGCTCACTTGAGAAAACTTTCTCTGCTGTAGTAAAATATACATATAAAAACATCCCAAGCCTGTACCTACTGGCAGTGACTCAAATAATTTTCTTTAATCACTTCTTCAGGTTCCTCTATGAACTCTCACTGATTCCCAACTTTTCAGAACGTGTGTTTTGCATCCTGTTCCAATCAACGTTTTCAGAAAGCATTGGTTCAATCCGTCGGAAACTTGAATTGTTGCAGAAACTGTGTGAGGTAGGTTGTGCTCTGTGAAAAAATAGATCTAAATTTCTGATTTTTAATCTTGCTAAGTTTTACTCAAAAGTTTTTATTTACTCAAAGTACCATTAAAAATCAGAAGGATAGCAGAATAGAACATTTTATGATTACACTTTAACATGAAAGTGAATTTTAAGATTAGCTTTTGCTACTGAATTATATAATGCTTTTGCTATCAGTGTGTATCAGTCTCTGGAAGACAGTGCACCTTCTTCTTTTGTTAAAGCAAAATCTTCCCACTTCACAGTCACTGTTATCACTGTTTTTCAAAGGAATGCCAGTTCAGCTAACCTTGTGTTTGCTTGGACTTGCAAAATGTGCAACTTAATAATATAGGTGATACCTAAAATCAGCTAGAGATAGCAATATTGTATCTAGTCAGAAGAGATTACTGGAATTTTGCAGTCCTATGAAAAAATAATATATAGCTTTAAAATACAGGTTTCATTAGTATTTTAATAACTTAAAACTGTTCCAAATGTTTTACTTTGTAATATCTTTTATTTGTTTAAGTGTTTTATTTGTTCAACCTGAGTTTTTTATGAACTTCTTGATGAATTTTCTGTGAAATTAAATATACCATTCACAATGTCAGTATCAGTTGAGGATTACTGCTTTGTTTTTTTCAACAGGTCATATAATACTGTACAGATTTTCTGTTATTTTTTTCTAAGTATGCATTTTGGAGATAACATTCTCTATTCGTAAAAAATTACATGTTAATATTGTTCTACGTATTGCAGTAGAAGATAACTCCCTTTATCTGAGTCTTTATACAAGTATTATTTCTAAATACAACATCAACAAATCTGCTCATTAACCATAAATATTAATGGGACTTTGAACAGAATTTTGTTGCTTTGTATTTTAGACATTGAAGAATGAATCAGGAGTTATGCGGGTTCTGGGTTTGGTTCTTGCCTTTGGAAATTACATGAATGGTGGAAACAGGACACGAGGACAGGCTGATGGGTTTGGACTAGATATCCTGCCAAAACTGAAAGATGTCAAGAGCAGTGTAAGTTGATTTGAGACTTCCTGAAGGCCTGAGAAGGTTAAATTCTCAGAAAATTACGTTGTTTCTGAGTGAATGGTGTGAAGCTTATGAAGATATGTAGAAGGGACTTCTTTTGTTACTATGCTTATCTGATCAAAATTCTAGAGTTGGAGGTATTTATGTAGAGTTGTGAAAACTAACCATCTCTTTTCACTACTGTACAAACAAAAATACCTAATATGTTTTAGTTCTTAGTCTGGTGTACATTTGACTTTCAGTATACTTCATAGTTCCAACTTCTCTTTTAATTAAAAGCAATACTATGATCTTACTGTTAAAAGATTATTACAGAAGTGAAATAAGTTCCATACTGATTCAAAATATTCATGAGGGGAAAAATGCCACTCCTGAAATGATTGAATAGGCATCCAGAGCATTTGGGATAACCTAAAATTCATTCTTTATGTACACCATGATTACAGAGTTTGTATTTGACATTGGAACATGCAGCAACCCGAGTAAAGATCTTGATTCATGGTTTGTGTAGTGCAGTCATCTCAGTAAAGGGAATAAGTGGTGTTTTTTTCTTGCTCAGTGTCAAACTGTAATTTGTGTGTTACCAGGACTTTTTGACTTTGGTTAATCATTTTTGGGGTTGCATTCGAATATCTGCTTTTGTTTACAAGGAAATAATAATCTTAGAGTTTCTATGGCTAATGAAAAACCTTATATGAATGTGACAGATTATAGCAATAATTCTTGAGCCTTAAAATTTGTTCCTACATCTGTCTGGTGAGTCACTGTCAAGATCTTCTATTCTGCAAATGGCAGAAAAAAGAGTTAGTTCCCCTACTTGGTCCCTCACTAAATATACATTTTTTAGTTGCTGGATTAGGTCATGTAAGCAGACCATTAACTCTGAGTTGAGAGAGTGTGTCAGCCATTTGCCTTTTTTAATGGGTGGAGGAACTTCCTTCTTGCATGCTGCTTTATTTGGTAAACCAAGGGTGCAGTGATGTGAATGACACTTCAGTACAACATGTTTTGGGCTGCTTAGTCTAGCTGCCCCTTCAAATTGAATCTAAATCCAGTACATCACCAGTTATAGAGCTCTGCTAGGCAGGAAATTTAGGCACACTAAATTTAGTTTGGTAACTCAAGACTTCAGTATGTAATTTGCTGAAAATATTATGACTACTGAGCTTGCAATTGCAAGGTACATTTTCAGTTTATTTGCTACTGATCAGTCAGGAAAGTTCTTACAAAATCCTTTTCTGAAAATATCTGAACATTTAAGTCTATCAGAAATCCTCTTCAAATGGAGGATTTTCTGCTGAAGTTTCATTAGAGAAATTACAGAGGGGAAACAATTAACGTGTTCCCTCAACCCCCAAGGCTCCTGTCCCCATCCCCTCAAATTTCATTTATAAAAATAACTTTCTTTGTTCCTTTGGTTATAGTTGTAGTCTTGCAAAAGAACTTGTATACATGAACCCAGAAATAATGTCTCTTTTCCTTCTTGGGAAATTTTAGAATGTAAGGGTTTGGTTTACTATCAGGTAAAATTTAAAAAATTGGGGGTGTATTACACGAATGTTTTCTCTTTCGTCATTTTATTTAATGGTTAAATGTAAATTCAGGGTGTGGTTTATTTTTGGTTTGGGTCGGTTTTTTGTGTGTTTCATTTTTTGGTTTTTTGGGTGGTTTTTTTTTTTTTTTTTAGTGAAAGGACCAAACCAGCAAAGTATTTTTTACACCAAGTATTTAATTTATCTAAGTTATTTTTTCTGAATTTTTTTTTCCTGTGAGTTTCAATAACACAACAAACTCTATCCTCTTCTATACAGGACAACAGCAGAAGTCTTCTATCGTACATTGTCTCGTATTATTTGCGTAACTTCGATGAGGTGAGTAAAAATTAAAATTAACTCTTCAATTCAGACTAAGCAGCCCAAAAATATGTACAAGTATTCTTTGTGTTTTCAGTTATATATTTTAGTACAGAAAAAAAGTAATGATCACCACGTAACTGTTCGTTTGTGTTTTTGTCAGGATGCTGGAAGAGAACAATGCATCTTTCCTCTTCCAGATCCACAAGATCTCTTCCAGGCTTCCCAGCTGAAATTTGATGATTTTCAAAAAGATCTCCGCAAAATGAAGAAAGATTTGCGAGGTACTGAACCTAGATTAAGTGCTAATTTTATGTTCCCATTAGATCTCTTCTATTCTGATTTGTATCATTTTGAGAAATGACATGATACTGTAAAAATAGTTTTGTATTTTTAACTTCTCAATTACTAGTTTTTTTCTTTAATTTGCTTTTCTATGACCATTTATGCCATAATCCTTAATTTTCTGTAGATAACCTGTAAATTTTTAAATTAAACAGCATCATAAATCTGTTTCAAAACCAAACCAAAAAATTAATTTAGTTTTCCCTTTGAGCAAGCTGATTTCAAGTCTTTGACCATAAAAAGCATTGCAAATTGTTAGACCATATGATATATGATAAAAAAAGTTTATAACCAGGTCAAAATACTATCTAGCAGATCAAATAATATGTATGACGTTGTTAAAGACACTTGAAATATCTGGGCTTTATTGAACAGTAATATGCAATGGAAGTATTTTTTCTCCTCTTATGAATCGTTTTCTTTAAATGAATTCAGCAAGCTTAAGATATATTTGCTAGATTTAATGGAAAACATTTATCATATATTTCTTATTAACATGGGGATCTAAGCACTAAATTTGTTAAGCAAGAGTAGTTTGCAAAAATGATCCATGATCTTCAATATTTTTGCAAAAAATCTCTGCTAAACTGGTCAGTTACATTACTGTGCTAAATCTTTGAGGAAGAGATACAAATGGAGGGATATTACTGTTGCCTTGCTGCTTTTAAATGCCATGTCTCTAGAGACTAAGGAATGGTTTGGTAATCCATTAATCCCTGAACTACCTAGAATGGGAGGTTTTCTATTACAGCCAAAACATAACGTGGTTACTAAATGATACCTGACCTTCTGTTCTTGCTCCTATCAAACTTTTTGTTTTGATGTTTAAAAAACAATTTTAAATATTTTGAGTATTTAAAGTATTTAGTATTTTTAATACTTAAAGTTGTATCAAAGTCACTCAGTGTGACACTGCATACTATCATTCATTTACTACTCCTGAACAATCTAGGGAGCAAAATTCTCAGACTTTGGTCATGAAAACTTTCGTCTATACTTCTTACAACTTCCAGATTATCTCAGAGCTAATATCAAAGCTTGCACGTGTAAAAGAAAGATTCTTAGGTCTTATTAAAAAAAAGATACTTGAATTCAGGTGCATGTTAACAAATATACATGGGGACAAATTTTATTCCTCACAAATTTGCCAAAAATGGGATTTTGTACATGAATGGTTGAATATTTTCACATCAAGGTTGAAATTTGCATGCAGATGTAAATCTCTTGTGGAATAAATCCAAAGTGTGCAGTGATCAAAGCAGGAGTTCTGTAAAAATGGAAATTACACGCTTCGATCTGCCTTTACATTGCAGTTGAATTCTTTCTGTGCTTCTAATCCAACCCTTAGGCTCAAGACTCTGTTGTTAGTCTTTTCTGTAATTAATGAAACTGAAGAATAACTACAAACACCATTGCTCTTTCCACATTATATTTGGCACTAACTTTTTTGGGGACAGCATTAGCAGCTACTTCCTATTCTGAATATGAAGTGACAATTTCAACACCAGATTGCAATATCAGTCATGACTTCTTAATAGTCTCCAGATATGCAAAATGCTTTGTGTTGACTTTCTATTTCAAACAGAAGTGTCAATAGAAATAAAAAAAACATTTGTGTTAAAAGATTTTATGACCACAAGAGCAGTAGTTGTAGAATTTAGTAATACACTAAAAATTCTGTGTATTCTGATAGCTTAGTTGTTGTAATGATTTCAGTGAGATAGGATAACCTATCTCAATGACAAAAATTTCTAAATAGAGCACAAATTTTAACAGCACAAGTTAAATTACTTCAAAGGGGTTCTTTTTCTCTGCATTTGGTTTAAGTACACTATCAGATTTACTAATTAACATGTGGAATTCTATGAGTTACTAGAGCTAGAAAATGCCTTATCAAATGTCTGAACAGGAAGAGGGTTGTATGATGCTGAGAAAATCCTGCCAAAATTCTAAATGTGAACCTATTCTTTTGAAGCTAGTGTGAGTAAATGAGTATTGATTATTTCTGGGAAACACTGACTTTAAAGGCTTAGAAATAAATGCCCAGAGTACATTGGAATTTTATACTGAGATGTGAACTGTAACCTTGGAATTCTATTCATCAGTAATTATACAGCAGATTTCATGAGTGGATTTCACTATTTGATGAGGGTGGGTGTTTGATTTGTTCTTTGTCACTGGGAAAATGAAACTTGTAGCTAATATTGATGCAGGCACTATCAACAGTTTAAGGCTATTCTGTTCATGTTAGTTTCAAATATGCTAAAAACCATTCAGTGAGATCATTCTTATTACAACATGGGAAGGAGGTATTGGTTCACTCAGGAAAAAAGTGTCTCCTGCAGATATTTTATTGCTGTCTTAGAAAACTTTCCATGATCATTATTCAAAGGTAAATTTCATTACAGGAAGTTCCTTTCATAGAATTTAAAAAACCCCAACAGAATACCTATGAAGTAGAGGACAGTTATTATTAAAAGAAACAGTTTGGTAACTGTAATAATAGCAGTTCATTTTAGTACTGCTGTATTTTTCAATCTAAAGATGTCAGTAGTATACACAGAGACATGCAGATATAAATAATCTTCATGATTCTATAAAATAATTTTGTTAACATGCTCTTTTGCAGTTTGGGGTTTGGGCTTATGTTTGTGTTACAGTTATTATGCTGACTGCTTAAAAAGAAAATGGACTCATGATGTTCAAACTTCTATGATTTTTTGCCTTTTGACTATCAAGGCTATTGCCCATTTTCAAGTGTTTATGAACTCTGTACCTTGGCAGCTCGTAAAATTTTAGAAAAGAAATCTCTTCTAGTATTTCAGATTAAAAGTGCGAGTCCCAAAGACTTTTAGAAGCATGCCATGTGCCTGTTCCAAGATGAATAAGATAGAAACTTGGGTTTTTGAAATAATACAGATCCAAGGGATAAATTATATACCAGATTTTTTTTTTTTTTTGTAAGATAGAAGACCAAAGAACAGGTAGATCCTCTTACTAACAAATCGAGTGAGTTTGGCTCCATCTGTTGCTCCTAGATTTCACAGCTCTCCGGGATTCCCACTTTAGCCTTTTTGACTTCAGTGACATACAGTTTGTTAAGCAACTTGATCTGCTTTTGATCTCTCCTGGCTGTCAGCAACGTTCCTTGATGCAGTCATGCCAAGCAGTGACTTCTGTTCCTGTGTTATTCCACAGAAGAAACTTTAGCACTTGCCACATGACTTAAATCAACTCACCATGTAAAGAAAATTGGGCATCCAGGGTCACAGGAGCAGTGTGTGACTCTCACTGGTTAGGACCTCTGTTATATAACTATTAGTATCAGTATGTTTTTCTAGACACTTCAGAGTGCTCCAGGTAGAGCAGAAAGATGTGGAAAACATGTATAAAATCAATTAAGGTTCTAGCCCTCTTTGCTCTGACACTATCTTAAGGTAAAATTTTGTTTTAGGAAAACGTTGGATTTGTGACACTAATCCACAATGGATGTGGCTGAAATTCTTCAATATGTATTTAGCTTAGGAAAGAACTAGAACACTAGAATGGCACTGAGAGCTATAGAATTATGGCAAGTTAAAAATGTTTAGAAGCTGTTCTTTGGCTACACATTAGCATTCTAGCCTTACAACTTGAAGTTTATTCTTGCTAATCAGAAACTAATTCATCACTTGTCACTTATTGCAAAACTTTCACTGAAGCTCAGCTAAAAGGGAATTAGAAACAATGTCAGGCAGAAAGTAAATCTGACTAGTAGATAAGATTAATAGTACAAAGAAATGCAGATTGCTATGAAATTGACTTGAAGTCAGTACTTGTTTATGTGTCATAATGTCTTATTTAATATATTTGATTGGAAACTGACTACAAGCAATAATTATGATAACTAAACATTATTTTTGTAGTGATGCTTTCTTTTCCTTTTCTGAGTGTTTACAACTCATTGAAAATTCTCCATCCAAAAGAAGCTAAGCTGTGTGGCCCAGTACATCTCCCTGATTTGGAATAAATGTGACTGAGAATGTTTATAAAGTGTTAAGCATTTGCAGAACACTTTGTGTTTTAAAAGTTTGTTCCAGGAAAAGCCCCAGAGTATCTTGGAAAAATACACATTCCCTATTTTTTTCACCTAAAGTTACCTACTCAGTTTGGACATGGTAGCTGCAGAGCTGTTACGTGCTCTCGTGTTAAACACCTGCTCTGTGAATAAGACCATTGGAAGTGCCACCTTGTGCAATAAAAAGGCTTTTAAAATTTCTATTTGGAATGATGCCAATGTGCAACTGAGAGAGTTCACACAGCAATAGGCTTGCTAATAATTCCTCTTGCCTCATTAAAGGTTACCCTCAGTACCTAGAAAGAGTTCCCAACACTGAGAGTTCAGTCGAGCTGTGGGTTGAGATGGAATTTTCCTATTCATGGTTTCTTCTGTGTGTGGGGTGGCACAGGGATTACTTTGCAAAATAAGACTGCATCCAATATTAGTCCATTAATAAGTAATATTAATGCTTTCAGACTAACAGTTTTTTTAAAATGCAGCATTCTGTTTGCCCCTCTCACTCACACAGACATACACGTATCCTTGTATCTTTTCTTATTCTCAAGACTCTATTCCATCACAGTTCTGATTGTGGATCTAAGACTCTGGCAATATTTCAATGCCACTTACTGATCAGAAGCAAGAGTGGTATTAATTTCAACTTCAATTAACAAACTCAAGAACACTTACACTGTTTAGAAGCCCACTTCAGATGGAAGAAGGGGAAGGGATTGCTCTTCTAAATTTGACTGTCCTCTCCTAAATGAGTAGAGAGACAACCTGAGGATTGATAGATTTTCCATTTAAGGAAAGGCCTTGAGCCTAATCTGGTGATCTGTCTTTTAAAAAACTAAAGTTTGGTGAAACAAAATGTATCCCAAAAAACTTCTTTTAATGTGCTTGAAATATCAGTGGCTATATGTCACTGTTCTTTCAAGTTTCAAGAGAAGACAGAGCTGGAGTAGAGGGAATTGAAATGAGAGAAAAATTGTATTCCTTGGAATTTGAATTCATTGCATCATCAAAAACGTTCTGTTCTGAGACAATTCTGTTCTGCTTTTGTCATTCTCTGTCAATAGTTTTGATATAAATGTGAATGAAAGTATTTCCCAATTAAGAAATAGATCTTTTATTTTTCTTCTATGATTCATAGATCCATATTCTGATGAAAAATATCCTTCAGTCTTTTATAAAAAAATGCCAAATAGCTCAAGGTAATTAATAGCAAAATAGTATAACAACGGTAGTGGTTTGGGTCAGTCCTCCAGTTATCTGTACCACCTACCCTTACAGAAACAGATATTATTTTAACCACATTAAAACTTTACATTTACCTTCTTATTAACAGCTGTACATCCCCAAATTCTATCTGTTTGTTCAGTTATCACTGAAAGGGTTAATTGCTGCAGCTATGCTGCATGCAGATTCCTAAACCTAAACCAGATGTAAACTAAAGCCAGGCTTTCAGTCAATCTGTGAGTCATATTTTACTGTCCCTAAAACTCCAAACAAGGAGCTGTCTATGGAAGTCCTTGAAGACTCAGCAGTTCTTAGTGTAAGTCATTACAATTCCAGAAAAAATAAATAAAAGAAAATTATGAGCTCTTTTTGTATTTGTGGCTGGGTTCTTCAGAGTTTGTGTTTTGATGAGGCCAGCATTGTTTCCTTTAGATAAAGTCTAAACTTTCTTTTAAAGTCACAGGTTGCAGTTGTAGGGAATCCAGGAAGCACTGAGAAAGTTGAGGAAGCAGTGATTATGTTATTCTATAGTTTTCAGACAAGCAGGACATAGGCACATCTCCTATGGAAGTCTGAGTTCTCAGAACCTCAGAAAATTAAGGACATAATTTCAAAGCTTTCATAACTGCTTAAAAACAGATAGTATTTCAAGTCTCAATTAAAGGTGTGCCCACAAATATCTTAAACTATCTTGAAAATCCACCTGACTTCTAGCAGGCTTCTATAGATCAGTATTTAGTTTCTGAATTAGTTAACAAAAACACCTTAATAGATCTGTTAATTACTCATTCAAGATAATTGTTTAATCTACTTGCTTTCTTTTTTTTTATTTGTTTTTTTGAGGAGTTGGGGTTTTTTTTATTGTTGGGTTTGGGGCTTTTGCTTGTTTGTTTTTATTTTTTGTTTAATTTTTATATTTTGGGGATTTGAAAAGAAAAATCCTGTTGCCCATTGTTATCCTGGCCAGAGAAAATGCAGTATGCCTAATGAGCAACTGGCCATCTGCTCACCCATTTTGTTCAAACAGAGATCTTTTATGTTTGGAAGAGATTGGTGCTTCCAGGGGCTAAAATTTAGCATCCAAGAGAACCAGATGGAAAATGTGGATTAAAAAGATATTCTGAATATTGAAATTTTTTTTCTCTTTTTCAGAAAGGTTAAGTAACTATTTCTGATAATGAGACTAAGCGTATTTTACATCAGTTACCAGAATCACTTACTGAAAATGTTAGTGCAAAGCACTGATTATTTTTCCCGCTTTCCTTTTCTCTATAGATGTCTCTTAAATTATATTGGCTGTTGTGAAACTTTATATGTTTTTAGTAAATTGACCTGAAATAAAAGAAAATAATCAAAATGGAATGAGCAAGCTAAGACAATAGTTTGAAAAAATGACATTAATTGTATTTTAACACAGAAATAGTGAATGAGATGAATTCTTGAGATACTGGATACAAATTTAATCGCAATTTGTTTAAATCTCTAAATTGGTTTTGAGCACAGATTTTCACATCAATTTCCAGATCAGGAACATTTGAAACATTTGTGTATTTATGGGCAAACAGCTACCAGTTTGAATTGCCCACTAGAATCCACTTGGATTGCTTCTGTGAAAAATGACATACAGTTCTCTGCAGCATAAGATCTTGAGAAGAGATGAAATTAGATGTATTATCAGTCCTTTCCATTGTTTAAATGTTGTTTTTATGATATAATTGATTTAGAGGGCTGGAGAAAAGGTGTCTCTGCCCTTACCAGCTTCTGCTTAGGATTTGAGATCTTTGAAGGTTTTTCAAGTGCATGATTTGGGACTAGAGGATACTGAAACCTTCACCTTCAAAGCAACAAAAACTATCTTTATTCTTGTTTGGGCAATTCAGTCTTGTGAGATAAGTTTCTACCTAGTGCTTGGCTTTTGTGACTTCCTATATGAGTCTCATTTGTGATGCCTTGAATACCTTTCAAGTTTTTCCCTGTAAGAAAATTTCAAATCTGCTTGAAGTAAATGGAGTGTTAAAAATATGCTTTTTCTAAGATTTCAATTGTATGCAGATCTGCTAAAATGAGAGAATAACTAAACATGAGAATAGGGAACTTAAGACCAAGTTTTGAGTCAGTTAAGAATAATCAGACAAGCTTTTACTTTAGACAAAACTTTTACAAAGTCGTCACATTAGATCCCCTTTGCCAATCTATTCCTTTGATATTTGGGATGTTTAGCTGAGCTGTTTCATGGAGATAAATGTGTTTTGAATATGAAGCTGAGGATTAAAAAAGAAAATTAGAAGGCTGTTTGTCTTCTCACATACTTTTTTCCCCCCATTTTTTTTCTCCGTGTTGCTTAGAAGTTATTAAATACCCTTCTGACATAGGCATTTACTCAATATCTTATTTCTTCATTTGGGCAGAAATACTAGGAACTGGTATTTTGTACTACTTTCATTTGGTCAACACTCTAAGGTCTTCAGTTACAATGAGGAATAGCAGTAGCTCATATGAATAGAGGGGCTTTATATTCTAGTGGCACATTACAGAAAATAATAAATGAGTGCTATATCCAACAGGTTGTACAAGGAGACTTCAATTCCAGTCTTGGCAATTTAGAGAATTGAGAAATTTAAGAAGAACTTACAGGCTTGTTCATCTTTAATAAAGAAAGCAACTGATGAACTAGGTTTTTTTTAAGTATCATAATCATCATTAATATGGTAATAATGAATGGATTTTTTAATTTTTAAAGTCTAAATGCTACATAAATAATTTTGCTCTCTCTACAGCAAGAGAAAGGGATTTTTCGTTTTGTTTTTTATTTTAAATTATTGACACAATGTTTGCAGTTCAGGAATAAGGTGAAAAATAGACCCGAACTGTTATTCTTCAGAACATCATTGATTTTAGTCTTTCTGCAGAGGGAGGAAGATGGGCAGAAAAGAACAAACAGTATTCCACTAAAAACAGGACAAACAAAGCTATCACTAAATGCATACCTTTTCCCACACCACACATATATGCACAAACAAATCAACTATCTGAACAGTTGAAAAAAAGACATTTCATTTTGACAATCAATATGACATTTTTTGTTGAAATGGGTATTGGCTAAGATTTTTGATGGGTATGAGTCTTCATATATACTTCTCTCACATTGGCTGAAAGATCAGGAGCTCAACTAAGCTGCAGACATTCAAGAGAGTATAATGCTCTGAAAAATATTTAATCCACATTCTTGAAAAAGGTATGATATTTCGGTGACATTAAATGTTATGGTAGATTCTATCACCTCTTTCAGCTCTGACACTTTTTTCTGCATAAGAGAAAAGAACAATCCAAATTCAGTATATTCAGAACATCTCCCTATGCAGAATAGTACAGAGGTCCTCTATTACTTCTCCTTTCATAAGTTTTAAGAAAATCCATGGTCAGTTGGATCCCCTCATCTATTTCACATATGTTGAATAACATTTGTTTAAAAACTAAAGGCTTTCCATTTTGTAATTATATATTATATGATTATATTGGGAAGGGGTTAGTTTTTTAAAATTTTTAATGTTACTTCATTAATAGGTTACTTAAGGAGACATATTCATGTTTACCTTTCCCCTAAAAGTCTGCTGTTATTATTTCTATTTTGCTCTAAGCTTAAGAAAATAATAATTAAAATTTAATTGTTATCACCCTGGTTTTACTCCACTTGTGTGGAGCTACCAGTTACTTGAGTGAGTCTCCTTTTCAGCATTTTAAATATTAGGATAGTGCTTTCTGCTACCTCAAAATATTTTTTAAACCTTTAACAAGTTTTCTGTCTTTAAAGACATAGTAATAATTCTTTTTTCCTAAAGAAACCATGGAGGGTAAGCAAGGAAATGGATGTTTTGGAATGTGTGTACTTGAACTGGAGATTCTGAGGCAGAATCAAGCAGAATTCATTTCTGTTGAATGGTAGGAACTTATCACAGCCTAAAGAAATTTCCCTTATAGTGGAAATCAAAGTTTAACATTCACCTGAAATAATAGTCTCAGGTCTTCTCTTGACCCAAATTAAATTAGCTTGGATAGTTAGTGGAAATATGATTGTACCACCTTACCCACAAAGAATGTGTGTGTCAGGGCTGCTTTAGGCTCCAGACTGTGTGTCCTGGTTTTCGGTCCAATAAGTAAGCTGTTCTTGTTCAGGTCATGAGTGTCATAGTCTTACAATCTTTGCCTTTAATCCTTTTGTGCACTTTTACTTTTGAACAATACAAAACTATTCACTATACCTGTGGTTTTATCAAGTATCAAGCCTTTGTCGGGCTTAACTTCCTAAATTAAGGTCATTCCTACTATTTGGTTCAGGTTTTGCACCTGAACCTTATTTTGATTCAGATGCTATTACCTGGAGCCAAGTCTATCAACACAGCCTGGAATCTGAGTTTCTAATTTTGTTCCCATACAGTTCTGTCCCTTAAATTTGTCTTTCTCCCTCAAAACAATTGAATACTTATGTTAAATTTTGCTACTACTTATTTAAACTCACACACTGGCCACAAATTATCTGTGTATAAAAATATTTTACTGGGAACATGACTGTTCCTGATTCTATTATCATAGTGTTTGTACTTGTGTGTTTGAGGCACATATTGCAGCAGTTTCACTGGATATGAATTAAAGTGTCTTTTGTTACAATATGCAGATCCATGCTATGGTGTGTCATCCTGAACTAATCTGTTACTTCAATTTCAGCATGTGAGACAGAAGCAGCAAAAGTTTATCAGCTATCACTAGAAGAGCACCTACAGCCCTTCAAAGACAACATGGAGCAATTCATTAGTCAAGGTAAATAATGAAACGTCACTTAACCTTTTCATGACATTTCAAAGGAAAGTTGTGGGAACAATGTTTATACATTGTGGGAAAGGGACTGTTTATTTTGGCATCATAGAAAGACATGGATTAGTTTAATCAGATGCCACACAGTTCTAACAGATTTGCAAAATTATTCTCTTGTACTGTAGGTGACTCACTCTCTTTTGCATGACAGCAAAGACAAATGCTATTGGCTTGAGTGTGTGATCTTCTAAGTTCAACATTCCAGTAGAAAACAAATTTAAAGCCTTTGTTCCTTGAAAAATTATTGAAGCTGGATCTGTTTCATTAACTTCATTCCAATGAGATAATTCTTTTGTATACGCCAAAAACATGGAATAAGCATAACAAAAGTAGCTAAAGGTTTTCCAGATATACTGCAAATCCTTATGAAATACTTGGATGTGATTAATGGTTAACACTGCAAGAAAAAATATATTAGAAATATCCAGGATCAACTGGCATCCTGAGTATTAGTAGAAAAATGCTTTAAAAATTAAAAAATTATGCATTACTAGACCTTCCTTTGACAAGATTATAAGAAATATGGGTAACTTTTAAGTTTTGACTAATGCTATGTCAGAGTATTTCCTAAAATACTACTCTACATTGACCAATTTTCTTTATAATACAAGTCAGAATTCAATGCATCAGAGCTAAAATACCCTGATGAGTACACCAACATAATTTTAACATTTTGCTGCTCCTTCTGCTTTGATATTTCCTCTTAGGTGAAGGTAGACCTGTTGTCTCCTGAACAGGCAAATTATGTGAGAGTTCTGTTTCTAGTGCTGAGTCATCAATTCATTAACCTAGAGATGTGTTAAAGAGCTGCCATATCTAGAAATATTTATTAACTAAATATGCTTTGTGTTGAGAGGCCAGTCAGATATGCTTGTGTATCTTTCTGGTCAGAGTATCCAAGAAAACTATCTATCCAGATGTTAAAAGTGGAGTATCTATAGAATCACAGAATGGTTTGGGTTGGAAGGGACTGGACTGGGCCGCTCATGTGCTGATCCATGCTATAGGACTCTCAATTGCAGGGAATAAATTGAGCACACCAATATTTTTAATCATCAAATATGAACCGATGTTTTCTAAGACAAATGTCTACTAGCCAAACCTGGCAAACAGGATATTGTCTCCACCACTAGTGGGTATGAGCCAGTTTAAAAATGGGTTCTGATTATGTATATGGCATATAAATATTGCAGTAGTGGTATGATTGAGCTTGTATCAAGTGTTTTGCATTAGGTTTGTATTATAGTTTTTATGTATAGATTATATATATATATAATCACAAGTTTATCTATCACTATTGGCATACTGTAAATCATGTCATTTGAACTTTATTAGCAGAGCAGGAAATCAAACATGGATATTATTCCTGGAACTGTTCAGGGCCAGGTTGGATGGAACTCTGAGCAACCTGGTGTAGTAAAGGTGTCCCTCACTATGGCTGAGGTTTGGAATTAGATGATCTTCAAGGTCCCCTCTAACCCAAACCATTCCCTGATTATAAGATTGTGTTTCAGCAGACAGCAAAATTTGTTAATATTGTGCTTTTTCTTTTAGAAATCATATTTTTTAAAATATCATACTTTTGCTTATTTTATGATTTCTTGCTATACTTTCCAGAATATCATTTTATATACACTGTATTGTCATCTGGTTTTGCAAGGATATGCAATTTCCTTTGTGATTTCATGTCGGTACTATAGGAGAGTGAAGAAAAAGAAAAGAAAAAAAGTGATATCCATCACATCCATTAAGAGCTTTTTCTATGTTCCCATATTAATAGTGTATATTATACACTATTAATAAGTGTATAATAAGTGTTGTTATAATAATAAGTGTTGTAATAATAAGTAATATAATAATAAGTGTTGTTGGGTGCTTGACAAATGGAGAAACCCATAATGTCGGTAAAAACATTACTGTCTCATTTTGATGAGAATAATTGGAAATTGTGAACATAGTGAAGTGTGACTAAACAATTTCTGCATTTTCTAAAACCATAGGGCCTATTATGCAGAATTCTGTCCCAATGTAAGAAAGATAAAGGCTAACATATAGCAAAAAAGAATCCCTGGTTAAGTTCCAAAAATAAAGTAATTTAAATACCTTTCATTATGAAATCCTTTGTTTTTACTTCATGGGATTGAATTCCGACTTGAAAGAGGCCATGTTTAAAGCAGGATTTCTCTTTCCTGTTCAGTGTTTGACAGGCTTTTGATCTAGATATTTTTTCTAAGGGCTTTTGTTGTTTGTGTAGACATAATCGATGAGTCTTTTCAGCTAGACTGCACACGTGATCATTTAGAAAAACAGAGGGACAATTCTTGGCACCTTTTGGGGATTTTTTGTTTATATAACATATGCTCTGGGCAAAGAAAAATCAAGCTTTATGTTTTTATCTTTTCAAGTTCCAGTTTCTCTAAAGTCAGAAAAAGTTTTAACTTATAATTCAGATGAAAAGCATTTTTCGTAAGGTTGAATAATTTGGCATGTTTGTATGATGCCTTTTCAGAGTAGATAACTTGTGTGCATAATGGGACCCAAAAGTTCAAAGTAGCTAGTTACTTGCAAGATACTCACTTACACATGTTGCAAGCAGCTAAAATGGAAAATGGTTTTCCCATAGGCAAGAAAACTTGGACACCAAGTTAAATATCCTTGGCAAGGGGTTAGAAAGACTGTGCTTTATAAGAATAGTTACTGTCACACGCAGCTAGATAACTTTGAATTATGTTATGCAGCTAGTCTAGCTGATTGTTGCTAATGATGTATTAATTAAAAAAATATCTATTTTAAATGTTAACACTTTTATTCGATTTGTCAGAGACAAAACAAGGTTGTAGATCACTAGCTTGATTGTAAAGATGGTTTCATTTGAAAGCTAAATAAGGGGAAAAGGCAAGATTATGTTCAGAATCATGAAATTTTTAGATGGAAGTGGTATTGCTGTGTATGCATGACGAAGGCTGTTGAGCATTTGCTTTGCTATCCCAGTCAGTAGGCTAAACAATAGGCATGTGCATTAAAGTGTGCAAATTAGTGACAGGATGCCAGTCCTTTCTTGAGAGACTTCATGATCATTCTTAAAATGATCAATATACTTAACAGAAGGTTAAATTCCATGTGCTCTCCTTTCTACATTGACTTAGTGGATATTAGCAAGCATGATTTATCCTATGCACTGGATTTTTGAGGGTCTGTGTGCTTCAAAACCTCCAACAAAAAAATTCTCTCTGTTCTTCCAGGTTCTCTTGTTTTCTTCCATGTTTACTTCTCCTTGTTTTCTTTTCATGTCCTCTTTTTGAGTCCACACACTGCAATCACATCACCAAATGTATGATATGGTTTTCTTGTTCTTACAAATATCGCCTTTTTTCTGAACTTCTCCATAGCCATATGGTTCAAAAAGGGAAAAATAAGAAAATAAAATAAGTGAAAAATCTACTTCAAAAAAGGATATTGAAGAAAAGTTGCCAGAAAATACAAAACTTTTCAAAATTATTTTTTTCTTATTTAGTTTTTTATAACCATTTATTTAAGCATTTCCAATATGTAATATATAGCTGTGAAATTTAGTAAAACAGTTTTCCTTTTCCCAATGAAAATTTTTTCATACCAAACAGTGATAATTTAAAATTTGCATGTACCCAATATAGCATGTATTTTCTGTCTTTGAGTTATCCCCCATAAATTATCACAATCTGAATGAGAGAAGTTGAAAGCAATCTTTCAGCCTTTTTTATTTTGGAACTTTGTCTCCATTGTTCCTATGTAGCTGTGAATAGATAGGGATCCAAATACATGAGAGATCACATCCACCAGTTTAGAAAGTTTCAGAAAATTTTCCCTGGTGAAAATGAGTCTGACACAAGGCACTGAGGGAATGCTGAGTACTAATTATCATGCAGTTTGTAGAGGAATTTCATTAGCAGTTAGTAATCCTTTAACCTTGTCTCCACTGGACAGGTTAGCCAGCTCATGCTGAAAAATTGTGTGTGCATGAACCACAAATGATTCATACTCCCCAGGTTTTAACTGTGGTTAACTTTGCAGTGAAAAGCAATCTCCGGGTGTTTGCTGTTGAGATGCTGTCTAGGCTGTGCATTCTTGTCAGCTTGATAAAGCAGGAAACTTATGGCAGGAGGTGGCAACCATCACTCCCTCAGAATAGTAAGTCTTGTTTCGGAAGCGAGAAGATTGGATATGTTGAAATCACAGCTTTTCCAGTGAGATTCTATAAATTGTGAAAATGTTGCAAACTTCACATCTGAGCAAATTATCCTACATCATATTATGAAGCTAAGCCAATATAATTAATTTTAGACTTTAGAAAAAACTTTATGCTATGGGAGAAGTACAAGCATTGTTTGCTCAAGTGAAAACAAAAATTTCTGATGTTTGGTTAGTTCATTTAAAAGCAATAAGAATTATTTCAGTGTGATTTTAAGTTTGGGACCACAGGGTAACCATTCCATCTTTGGTTCCTTCTAGTCTTGTTTTGCAAAATTCTACAGTTCTGCTATTGTAAGTGAATAGTAGCACCAGGTTTTGTTCTGCTGGACCCGAGAATACAGACTCTTCTCAAGATCTAAATTCTAACCACATCCTCATGGTCTTACAAAATAAAGATGATAAAATTGTCCTGTTGGTTGAACTGTCTCTAACTATCTCCTTCTTTTGCCTGGAAGAGCATTCAGGAACCCAGTTTCCAAACTGTTAGGAAAGGAATGTATAAATCACAGTGAATTCTATTTATTGCTGTAGCTGCAACGAGATAGTTGGTCATGACTTGTTCTTTTAGGTCAAGTAGGAAAAGGCTGTGCATCATCAAATGATGGATTGTGAATGAGACTAAAGCATCAGACTGAATCTTGGATGTCTGGGTTAAGTTCCTGGCTCCAGAAATACTGTAGATGATTGCAAAATGAGTGCTGCTAGGGTAATCTTAATTCTGGCCTTTCCTAACACAGAATGATTGATTTTGCAGATTCCATTTTCTTAAAATATTGTTTTTATAATTTGATAAATATAAGAGAGAATATAGCAGTAGTTCATAATTTTTCTAAAAATAATTTGAGGAAAATATGACTGAAGCATGATTAGGAAGATATATGAATAAATGTGGTTTTGTTTTTCTTTAAAAAATTGCATGGGACATTAGAAGGTTGGATATTAGTAATTTATATGGAGACATTCGCTTTAAATATTATTATGATTACCAAAATATACTCATTACTAAGATCTACTTTTTTTCCTTTGAGAACAAAATGTTGGAGAAATATGAAGGGCAAACAACATAAGCTCACTAGAACAAAAGATACAGGAATTCCGTTTAATTTTATGAATGTTTACATTTTTCTGTTAGTATTCTTTTTGTTGAATTATTGAAGGAGCTTTTAAAACTTGTTCTTTGAGTCCTGCAAGCATTTTTTTAATCTCACACTGACATCTTAATCCTGATAAATAGTTTAACGTCAGCATGATATAAACTTGTTCCTGCTTCAGATGTCAGCACCTCCATTGGTGTGCATTTTTACATAATAATCCTAATTTGGATTCTGTTGCATTTGCAGCACTAGACAGGCTTCACTGAATTAGCCTTACCTTGCTTCAAAGTCCATGAAAGACCAAACTTTTAGACTGGTGCTGTCAGCTGTTTTGTGCCTTTGGCACAGGATCTCATCTAATCGTTTTTGTAGGCATCACGGTGGTTTCAGACAGCAGAGGTGTGGTAGAATTAAAAACGATATTTTGTCATCACATGAGAACAGATCAATGTATGAGTATCACAATAGTATGATACAAGTCATCCAACTCAAAAGACTGAAAAAAATGCCTTCTGAAAAAAAATATACTAAAAATCTTCTGGATAGTTGGGGAGGGCAGAAAATTCACATTTTTTAATCTCTTCTTCAGTAAAAATATAATCAAGAAAGATTTCTTTCGTGACATAATTCGTGGGATGGAGAATGAAAAATAAGAGGACATTAAAGCTTAAGAGCGCTTAGGTCCTTCATGAGCCCTTACTTATCACAATGGCACATATTCTTCAGCTCTGTGAGGTCCGGGCTCATGGGTGAACAACTCTCTTGCTGGAACTTTACTGTTCCTGAAGACATATCTTTAGTCACAGGTATGCTGTCTAACTTCACATCTGTTTCCTGCCTAATCCTTCCCTGACTGAGACCTTTAAGCAATGTAGGATTGAAGATCAGTAGCAGAGAGCATCGAGTGAGGAGCTCAAAGCTGCACACAAAATACAGTGCATATTACTTCTCTGAATGTGACATGACAACATTACAGTGAGTAGCTGCTAAAAATACATAAGTATGATGAAGTGATTTGCTGGGGTTTTTGGTTGCTGTTATGTTTTGGGGTTTTTTAAAACATTGGATTTGGGTCCCACTTTTCTCTCCCTCAATTCAGCTGACAGGAGATGTCATCCTTCAATGGCTGGCAAATCATAGAATGGTGTAGGTTGGAGGGAACCTTAAAAATCATCCAGTTCCAACCCCCTACCATGGACAGACACACCTTCCAGTAGACCAGGTTGCTCCGAGCCCCATCCAAGTCGGCCCTGAACACTTCCATGGATGGGACATCCACAAGCTCTATGGGCAACCTGTTCCAATGCCTCACTGCCCTCACAGTGAAGAATTTGTTTCGTTGTATCTAATGTAAATGTACCTTCTTTCAGTTTGAAGCCATTTCCCCTTGTCCTATCACTAAATGTCTCTCTAAAAAGTTCCTCACCAGCTCTCTTGTAAGCCCCCTTTAGGTACTGGAAGGCTGCTGTAAGGGGACCCCAAAGCCTTCTTTTCTCTTGTCTTCATAGGAGAGATGTTCCATCCTTTTTATCACATTGTGTGTCATGGCGAGTTTCTCGTCAACCAACAACCAAATCTTACTGCTCTTGTCTCTTCTCAAACCATTCTCTGCCTAACTTGTCTTTGTACTTAGGATTTATCTGACTGAGGTGCAGGACTTTGCTCTTGGCCTTGTTGAACTTTGTGAGGTTAACACAGGCCCACCTCTCAGGCCTGCCCTGATCCCTCTGGATGGCATCCATTCCAAGAACCACAAAGCTCTTGTGGTGTTGACTGCACCACACAGCATGGTGTCTTCAGCAAACTTGCCAAGTGTGCCCTCAATCCCACTGTCCATGTTGCTGACAAAGCTGTTAGAAAGTGTTGGTCCCAAAACCAATCTCTGAGTAATTCCACTTGTCACTGTTTTCTGCTTGGACATTGAGCTGTTAACCACAAGTCTCCGAGTGCAAACATCAGCCGGTTTTTTATCCACCCAGTGTCCGTCTGTCAAGCCTTTGTCCCTTCAGTTTAGAGACAAGGATGTCATATGGGACAGTGTCAAATGCTTTGTATGATTCCAGGCAGATGACATCAGTACACTTCCCTTAGCCACCAACACTGGAACCTCACCAAATTTTTCAGGCAGTCTTTGCACTTTAATGAAACTGTACTGGCTGTCACCAATAACTTCCATATTTTCCATTTGCCTTAGCACAGTTTTCAGGTTAATCTGCTCCATGATCTTGCCCATCACTGACTTGAGACTGACTGGGCTGTGGTTCCCCAGATGTTCCGTATTTCTCTTTTTAAAATGGGGGATTGTGTTTCCACTTTTCCAGTCACTGGAAACTTTGCTGGACAGCCGCAGTTTCTCAAATATGATGAATAGTGGCTTAGCCACTTCCTCTGACATGGATGAATCTCATCAGGTCCCATGAACTTGTGTACCTTCAGGTTGCTTAGTTAGTCTCAAAAGTCTTCTTCTTTCTCTCAGTCCTTGCCTTTGCCTTCCACAGCTTTGGCTGTGTGGCTGGACCACTTGCTGATGAATACTAGGTCAAAAGTAAATCTCCTTTTATAGCGTATTAAGTTTAATTTTTTTTTTTTACTTTTAAGGAAGTTCAAGTTTCTGTCCTTCCATATTCAATGAATTTTTAAGGTATGCTTCTATAAATCTTGCTTACAATCTATGGAGCTAGCACGTAATTTGCAATCCTTTTGTGTGATGGTATAATATTATAAGGAAATATAATTGGCTGGAATCAATATAAATATTTATGTATTTAACTGATCATAGGTTTTGGAAAAAAAAGGAACACCATTAGAAAAATGTTCAGTATATCAGATGCTCTGTCCTAAGTTATCTTCAAGAAATTGGGGTCTGGCTATTTAAATTTAAATATTCTATTTAAATGTTCTCATACCTGTATGCATAAAAATCTCATAAAATGGGGGAGGGGGAACAGGTATTCTTCCTGGTTGCAATGTTTTATGAATTTGTCATAGGACGTATAGAAAGATGTAAGACTCTCGATAGGATTCCTAGAAGAAATCCTGCTTTATTCTCTTGTAAAGATTCCTAGCATGAATTTACTCGATAATAAGCCATCCACACGTACTTGGATCTTTTTTCAGTGTAAATAGAAATTCGAAAAACTGTAGCAACACAGCTCTAATGAGTCATTGAAAAGGCTTTGTATCTGTTGAAAAAAAAAAAGGAATAACAACTGGCTCCACTTGAAAGTTACTGGAAAGCACATTCATAGCTAATTATAAACAAATACTAGTTAACACTTTAAATAAAAAGAGGGGAAAAAAGCAAAAAGATTTAGGACATAGACAAGCAGATGAAAGGATTCTTGTTGCCTTCCATCTGAGAGTACTCAGATGCATTCCTGTATTCAATTACCTGAGAAGATGTGATATTCCCTTAAGAGAGATCGGGAGATCAGAAGGGATGGCTGTTTCGTGCATCTCTTTACTCATAGCCCTTTGAAACTGGTTCAGCAGAAATAGCTTAAATTGCAGCAGGGATTGGGGCCAGACGGTGACTACAGACAGTAATCACTGGGTCAAGATCATACTACAAACCAACAACAAAAAAATCTGGTGGAACAAAAGCTCTGTCAGGGTGTTTGGAGTAGCTTTACAAGGTCTACTTGGAATACTTCCTGAATAGGCACCAACGAGTCAGCTTGTTGTGTGACTATGCTCATCTAGTAAGTACATTTACACGTAGAGGACATTGGTGATTCTTATTATTTACTAGCTTTGGGTCTATTTTTCTCATCAAATCCCTTGCATACTTGGTATTCAATTTTCAGCTTGACTTTTGCACATTTTTTTCACAAAGCCACTAAGCACAAGCCCTGTTATTATTTAAAAATTGATTGTCTACCTTTCTTTACAGTCTTCCCTAAGACCCACTTCTGTTTTGATAGTGTCCATCTAAAATGGCTTAGTTCTTCCTAGTGCCACTCATGCCCCAAACACACTAAATAAAACATGCAAAGAGAACAAACACCAACGAAATCCGAAAAACTGAGGCAAAACAAATTCAAAACTCTAAAAGGGAGTAGGTGTAGAGGGGAAGAGGAAGAAAAAAAAAAACTTTTTTTGAGAGCTTTCTATTGATTCTGATGCATTTGCTATTCTGCTTTGGTGTTTCAAAAGCTTTTCAAAACATAGTCTAGAATAATATGCTAACTGCCAAAAAAAAAAAATTACTTAGTTGTTATCTTGGTGTTTCCTGAGGGTGTTTAAAAGTTTGTGTACTAACAAGGAGAATAGGGGAATTTTCTCAGAAGGGCTGACAGAGCTCTTGTAACTTGGACCTTAAACCCTATTGATAGGTCTAAGCATGCTCTTGCTCTTGCTTGTGCTGGTAGTTCATCCAGTATTTTCTCTATATCCACTTTCTTTCAGTCCTAGCCACATGCTTAAGATACCTACAGAAGGTATCCTCATGGCCTCTGTCAGGCACCTCAGGTCCTCAGGCCTTAATGAAGCTGGGTCAGAAGTGACAGGTGAACTGCCTGAGGTTCCATACACTTTTTAAGAAAAAAAGATTGATTTCCCTCAATTTTGTTCTTAATTTAGTTTTATTGGGACTTTTTTTGAATTTTTGCCTCTGCCGGTGGAGCTATTTAGTATATTTTTAAAGCACCAGCTACTAATCACTCATCGAAAGTGTGGAAGAAAATATGTCCTCTTTAAAGATTCTGGTAAATCTCCAACAAGGGTTTGTAAAGATATTAGTAATTATTTTCTTTTTTACTTGGTTTCTTTTTTTCAGTAAAAAGGATTTCCACAAATTTTCCTACTTTTTAATAATATGTATGTAACACTGGAGCACTGTAATCCTAGTCTAAAACAGTTGTTGTATGTCTTGAGTTTCCAGTTAGCTGTAAGTCAAATATTTAATTTTAGACTTTTTTTAATCCTGTGGAAGAGATGATAGACTGAAATATCACACTTCCAAACAAGAAATTGCAACAACTAATAATAGAGACAACAGATGTTATTTGCAATATCTGTCCACACAGAAAATAGTCTGTACATATACAAAATAGGTATATCCATGTTATTAGATATTTTAAAAGTCAGATTTAGTGTACAAAGTATAGTGGTTAATTTTGAAGGAGGCTAGCAGAGAAATTTTTTTAGACTGAAAATAAGAGGATACTTGGCAGTTGTCTTCATCCACAGTGCAGCTTGATTTCTGTGGAGAACTTAGCATAACATCCAAAATGATCCACTGAGGTCAGAGGGGACAGTTTGTGGTCAATTGGTGGTTTAGATCCTTGCCTTTGAGCCCCTTTTAATTTAATTTCATCTCATCTTCTAGGTTTCTAGAAAACAAAAAACTGTTTATAGAAAAGTTAATTTTACTGTTCTAAATACCTGAATTTTCTAAAATGCCTGTGTCTATTTCTCACATTCAATTTTGTGAGATACATGAGATTTTCATAAATGCATAGTTCACTTTAGTACGGTTATTCATATATGTGCCTTTGTAGAATTTTATATGTAACATTTCCAGGACTCTAATAAAAAAGAATTGGAAAAGCAAACACACTAAACAATGGTATGTATCATCCTGGAATGTGGGTATATGCTGATAAGGACAGGAGATTGAGAATTCAGTTAATTAGACTTCATTTGTGAGATCCTGTTTGAAAGCTTATTTTGAACTGCATGAAATTGAATTTTATGCCCCTATTATAAAACACCAAGCAGTAAATTTAAGCAAATTAAAAAAAAAAATAAAAAGGTGATAGAATAGAAATTAGGACATCTGATGTGAGCAATTTTTGAAGAGATACATATGTCCTGTAGTTAAAAGAATTGATATAAGAGTCTTGGATATAGTACAGTCCTCACACTTGGTAAGCAATGACGTAGGGAGGAAGGAATGTACTTGAATTTTGACCAAATATATAAAGTGTTTAGGAAGTAAAGACTTTGCTCTAAAAGGAGACCAACTTTAAATAATCTGAAGGTATCTTAATGGAAAAAGCAGGCAAACAGTGGGATGTCATCCAACAAAAAGGCATTAAAGATGCTTTCAAGCTAAAAAGAGAAAATATAACTAAATCAGTACATGTTGCAAACCATTGATAAGGTAGTTTCACTCTGTTAGAGGTCACTTTGACTCTAAATGCTGTGAGTTTTGAGATGGCCTTGTTTTTCAATATGACCTAAGGTTATTTTTCACCTATATTACTTGAAGTAGATTTTTCAGAATATATATGCCTTCAGAATTATGAAAGCTGCATGTAAAGCCCTACAATATAGAGAGTGTGTGAAGGCCAACATATAAATCTGTTGCTTTTGCTTACCAATGTATTACACAAAATAGAGGGGTTAGTATTTCCTGGCATGATACAGTCTTTAATAGATTTGGAGCGGTTTATTTGGACGTACTTTAGCAAATTAGTGTCAAGAATCAAGTTCTTAGCTGGAGGTGTTAGAAAAGATGATGAGCTAATAAAATATGGAATGTTTGGGAAGACAACTAACCCAGAAGCAGAAATTCCTACATCTGTCAGAAAGCCTACAAGCAGTAACTGCTATATTAGCTGATGGATTCCAAATATACATGAAAGCAGATATGGATACTGCATGACTACAAAATTTCTTTTAATGTTTTTCAAAGAAAATCAAATAATAATATTTTTAAAATAATCTTATTTCTAGACCATAGAGAGTAGAGGCAGAAGAAAGTGCTCAGATATGGTCAGCTGCCATGGTATCCCAGGATTTATCTTTCTGTGTTGGCCATTGATGATCACTGTGTCATGATCACTGTGGACTGGGTATAGATATATATTTTTTTTTTATTTCACCTATTATAGGTGTTTTCTTTATAACAGGAAGTGCACTTTTTCTCTCCTGAATGTTCTTCCAAGATGAGCACCTTTTTGCTAGCATTGGGCACTTAATGGATATAATTCAAGAACGAAGAATCCAAACCAGTGCCTTTCATGCACTCTTTTTACATCTGTGATGAACTGCTTTGGAGTATGAAGTGATGATAAAGATGCGTAATATTGAGTGAAATAATGAAGTATAATGCATTCTGGGACACTTTAACTGGATTCATCATAACTAAATTTTTTCCTTCCCCTACTCAAAGAGGAAAATTTAATTGGAAGTAGTTTACCAATGGGGTGATTGGTACAGAGCAAAGTACATATAACCACTAATATCAAGTGATAATATTCCCATTCCACGAGTTATAACAATCTCCAGCTGCTTCAACATCTAATAGTTATCCCATTGTATCCAGGTGATAGTAAAAACTCCATTGTTTTGATAACAGGAGGTTTTCTTATCTTATTGATTAAATTTCACCGCATGTCTTCAACTAGCCATTTTCCACAGCTCTTGGATGTTTACTGTGTCTAGTGCAAAAGCAGCCATCTGATAATTGCCTTTAGACAAGGACAGACCTGAGTGTATATATCATATTTTCTCTTTCACTGGTGCCACAAGTCATCTTGTGGAAGCAGAATTATTTTCATATAGTCTTTAACTTTTTCTGTCTAGAAAAATGATAATGCAAAAGAGTTGCAAATTAGATTTTCACCTGTGTAATATCTTTTTGCTAAAATGAGGAAGGTTTAAAAATATCATCACATTTGGAACAAACTACAAGAAAATTTTTAGGAGAAAATTTTTTTCCTTGCAAGATTCTATTTAATACCAAGAGGTGATTTGATGCAGGATGAAATCTCTTGCTGTGGGTATCCATATGTATAAGCTGCTTTATACGTAAGTACCTATTACTTTAAAAAAAAAAAAAAAAAGGCACTATTGCATGCATCTCTGCCATTCAGGGTTCCTAGAGTTTCTTTTCATCGTGCAATACCAATTCTATATAAATTTATTAAAATTATAGATACCAGAAATAATTTCATTTTGTTTTGCTTTATTCTGTTTTTCTTCTCTGGACCACAGTAACTTTCTTTTTTAATTGATAGGAAACTTGTGCCAGAATGGGGATATTCTGACATGCTTTGATAAGCTTAGGATAATATATTTTGCTGACATTCTTTCAAAAAATAACTGTGAAAATAACTTTCAAAAAATAAGCTGCGGAATATTTGCTCCATTACTGGTGGATAAGTAATTGTTTGTAAACATGGGCAGAACATTCTAAATAAAAACTCTAAGGCAACTCTAATGATATTCCATCCCATCAATCTTGGAAATGATAAAAAGATTTATATCCTAACAATGCAACAGATGTATACAAGACTGTTGTAGGATGGAATATGGGAGCCTGTATTTCTAAGCATTGTTTAAGTGAAAGAAGTCCGAATTGTATTTTTCAGTAATAGAATTATTTATTTTAAGAGTTGTGTTCACAGATACACTTGGTGACTGTGTTAATGCAGAATGAGATATTTTATCTCATTTCATTCAGAGGGCTTGTGCACAGCTTCTCTTTTGAACTATATTTTTTTGCTGGTCATACCTTGATTTTCAGGATTGAAGTATGAAAAAAAATTATTAATGAAATTCTGTAGAAGCTGTCACATTTCACCTGGTTTCTTATCCAAAGTGATGCAAGGCTTTCAAGAAAAACTCTAAGTCATGCAAAATTCACTCAGCACTGGGCTCAACTTCACTCAAAAGAGTTGTGAGCCCTTGCAAAACTTCTGAAGAATCTGGGCCAAGTTTCAAGTCAGTATTGAAACCTGTAATCAGGCAGGATTCACGTGCTCTTCAATTTCCTTGAGAACATTTACCCATCTCTTCCTCGTGTTTCCTGTAGTTTGTTGGGATGGTTTTTTTTTTACCTTCAGGATAACAATGGTGGAGCCCAAGTGTTCAAGTCATGATTACTAAGTACAATCCTTTCAGCTGCAATTATCCAGGCACTAGTCAGCAGTGCTACTGCTCAGGAGACTACATTGCTACTAACAAAAAGCATTTGCAGCACTAGACAAAGCTCTGAGCATTGTTGTGACTGGGGAAAGTGTAAGGAAATTCCATTGTATATCTTTGCTACAGTTTTCTCGTGCCAGTTTGAGTGTATGTTTGTAAATTGCTGCTGATTGAAACATTTTAACTGAAAAACAGTGATTATCTTTGTGTCCTAATTATGCCATTGCTTTGCTTTTTATTCAACAAATCTAAAATCAGTTTCCTTTTTCAAAAGCAGTGTATCAATAATGCAGAAATATAATTTTAATGAATTAATATTGTAGAGCTACGTAGGGAAAGTGGAAAAAAAAATATCTGAAAGGTTTCTTCTTTTTTAGATTTCTGTACGAATTTTATACTACTGACATTTGTTACCAGGACAGTTCAGTGCCTTTTCATGTTTCAAAACTTTCTGACTCTTGGGAATCCTAAAATTCTCCTTGCAAGTTAACAGGCCAGAAGTCTAGCAGATTGAAAAGGGAATCAAGTACCAAATTAAAAGAGCTTTCTGCTTAAGCATGAAGACTTTAAATGAGATTTAAGTTGTATTATCTGAATGACTGCATAAATATAAATTTCACCTAAGCATATGCGCAGAGCAGATTGACAACTGCTTTGCACATCTGTGATGCCTAATTAATATGCACATTCCCGTAGATTTTTTGTTAAGTGTTTTTTAGTGGTCTAAGTTAAGTGAAATGTGAGCAAAAAAATTATCAGAGAACGTGTGGCAAATAGAGAATTTTTTCACCAATACATGGGAATGACAGTTTCTTATTTGTAATTTCCTTAACATGATCACCAAACGATAATATCCTTCATATAAATCTAGTCATGTTTTCAATATGGGCCTGCTACAGCTCCAGTACTTCACTAATGGATGTGTGTAGAGGGAGAGGGTAGAGTTTTTGTTTGTAATTGCCAAGCAGCTTGTAGAAAAGCTGTTAGACTGAATCCTTCCTGCTTTTTTACTCAGCTTTTCCTCCTCTTGATAGACAAGTTCGCATGTTATTTGAGTGTTTAGAATCATTATTTAAGATCTGGTTTTAGGTCAATATCATGACTTGGTTATTGTTTTGATTACTGGAAGAATCTTTTTTTCTCCATTTTCAAGGCTTTGAGTTTTGGATTGGTTTGTTTTTATGGTGGTGGTTTTGGATTTCTTTTTAATAGAATTATCAACATTTTTGTAGTTTTGTTTGTGTGGTTGTTTGTTGAATGGGGGGGTCGGTTGATTGGGCTATTTTTAGAATTGATCTTCATGAGTATATCCTTAGGTGGTTTCTGTATATTTTACACATGACATATTTAAAATTGAAATTTCCCTGAAACATCTCTTTCTTTCACCTTGTTGCTAATTATTTTATTGTATTATTACAGCCAAAATAGACCAAGAAAATGAAGAGAAGTCACTGACAGAAACACATAAAAGGTAAGAAAGGTCTTATTACATTGCTCTTTTTTTGAAAAATATGGGTTTTTAGCAGTTGTTGTGTTAGTAGCCAGCATTACTGTGTTTTTCAATGGTATAGAAATGCACTCGGAAGAAAAGCATTGTTTTGTAATTGACAATTTTAATTTTACAATGAAGAAATATTGAAATTCTTTAAAGAAATATTGTACATTACTTCTGTCTTTCAGAAAATGCATTAGCCTCACCTAAAAAAAAAAAATTCAGAGTATACTATTTGTACTGACAGAAAACTGTTCATACTACACCAGAATCATGGTGATTTGAGAGATATTTAGCATTCCCCGAACAAGTATTATTTACTAGGTACAATTTTCTGTGCTTTTAAAATGTCCATTTTATAAAATATAATTAGAACCTTTTTTTAATAAACTAATGACATGTATAATTAAAAGTGACATCCTTTGTAGAATTGCTAATAGATCTTCAAATACTTTTTGTTGCAAAAAGCAAAATACCTCATTAAATTTCATTATAGATGTGTGCAGTTGAGACAGTTTTCAAAACAGGGAACCTCACTGCATTGCACAACATGTGGTTTGTTCTGATTTTTTTGGAGAGTTCTCCAGCAGCGGTGTTTAAATGGTACAGATTTTTATTGGTCCCAGCAATAGATTAAAGTATGACCCACAGCATTTATAGCCCAAATTTAGGGAAACTCACAGTCTGTATTTGTTTGGGTTTTTGGTTTTTTTCCACTAAAAACAGCATTTTCTTTTTATACTAGCTACGACTATCACTTAATACATACTAATGAATATACCCATCGTATATTCCCAGAATTATGAAGTCTCTCAGTGGGATTTCTCTGAAAGCTATCACTATAAAAGTTTCTAGTCTTCACAATGGTTTGTTAGCCATTCTGTGGCTTCAACACCCAAACTTGCTACCTGCAGTAGTGCCACAGCGTGGTTGATGTCTTTCCTAGTACAATTCCCTTGGGCCATGTACTAAAGATAGTACCTGAAAAAGAAGCCAAGAGAAGTGATTGCCACAAGAACCTCCCTTCTTACTTGAGAGGAGTAGGCAGGTCCTTGAGTGACACATTGGTGGTGTGGAATCATGGTGGTGTGGAAAGGGAGTGTAAGAGAATCACAGACAGCTGCTTTGAGCAGGTCTGTGTTCCCTTACAGCTACACAAGATATTCTGGATTGTAAGGGACCCACAAGATCATCGAGTCCAACTCCTAAATGAATGGCCCGTAGAGGGATCAAACCCACAACCTTGGTGCTATTAGCACAATGCTCTAACAAGCTGAGATATCAGGGTATTGCTTTGGCTTAGTCTCATACCTCTTGCTCAAGTATATGAAAGGCATTCCTGACATTTCTTTGGTCTGTTTAGCTGCTCAGTTACATAATTCTTATCTTTAACATTTTCCTTCACTATAAAACTTTGAGAGAAGTTTGTTAGGAGATCTTTGTGATCTCAGATTGCTCTTTTAAGGAAAACATTTTTCCTGTCAAAAATGGATTTGAAAACAAGTCCAAAGGTGACAGAAATCTAATGACAGTGGAATCTTCAATCTGTTCAGAAATCTTGTTATTTATCACTATCTTTTGGTGTCTAATCCACTTTCCCTTCAAATCTTTTTCCCTGACAAGGCTGGAACCATCATATCAAAAACTTTGTATTGAGTTTTTATTAGTCTGATGGGGGAAGAAAGCAAACTGCTTTGTGGATTCTTGTTCAGCTTGGTCTGCTTCTTCTGACTTGCCCTAATTCTTTCTTCTCCCAACTCCTTTTACATAGTTGGTCAAAGAAGAAAATTCTGCTTCATTGCTTCTCCTCTATGTGAATATCTAGCAAGGATATTTTCTTTCTTCCTTCCACCTTCCCATAGAAATTCTTGATCAGATTAGTGGCATTTGTTAGAACATTGAAGACAACTTCATATACCGTTTTAGTATTTTGTGTGATTATTTCAGTAAGATTTTTAATTTAGCCTGGAAATAAAATGCTTTGTATCCTTTTTGGCAGGGGTGAAAAAGATGATAGGAGCTTAAGAAGCTAAATAAAAGATTAGTTGCATTTGACTAATCATAGGTAGATAGCAGTGCATAGGATGACGAGACAAGCAAGTAGTGCAAGAAAAAGTGATGGATTAGATGGAGCAAAGTTAATGTGATTAATGTGCTTGGATTTTCCTTGTTGAAGTGGATGACTTCAGCCCATGCATAAGTTCAGATCTACTGCATGGAAGCATTTCTTTAGCTTTCATTAAAAACTATATTATTAAAACTATTATTATAATTATTATTATCATTTTCTTTGTTAGTTTGTCTCCATTAAAATACAGAAGTGCAAAAGAAAGCTCTTGTAGCAAAAACAAAAAATGTTTCTGAAATGAATAATGATTTGGGGAAAATGCAGCAATGTGTATTTTGAAAAAGCTCAGTTGTGCAATAGATGAGCTGAAATGGAAAGTTAATCTTACACACAAAATGAAGACAAAGAAAATGGAATGTCTGCTCCAGGGACTCCATACAGTGTATAGCTGTTCATTTGTCACAAGTGAGAAAATGTTTAATCAGTTTTGAAATGATGTATTCTCTCTTTATTTATCGTGTTTAGTGACTTTAAGAGTGTCAGTATGTAAAGTGTTTATCCAAGGAATGGATTTCTGGCACATGGATAAAATGAAAAGTGAAATGTTTAGCTCGCAATAGGCATATGTTCCAAGATCTCTCTGAGTAAGTATCTTGAGATGAGAAGAAAGCACACAGGTCTATGTTTATCTAGCTTACGCAGGCAGACAAGGAAGGCTCCAGCCTGGTATTAACACTGAAGTGACATAGAATGTCTTCACCAAACCCCAAACAATTACATCATTCCCTTAACAATATTGATAAAGTGTAATAAGAAAGAACCTGGCACTTTCCAATTAGATCCTCATTGCTAAATGCTTGAGAAACTGTGAAATACTTGTCAAGTTAGAGCAAAAATCACTCGTTTGGGGGGAGGTGAAAGAAGTAAAGAGAGAGGAGGAGGGGAAAGAGATGCTTCTGTATTTTAGGAGTCCTCAATTCAGTGCCCCTTTATTTTTTCTTCTGGTTTTATTTTTAATTTGAAAGAATGTCCTCTGTCCCAAGACTTTTATTATAGATATGCTCTCTGATTATAGATATCCTATTTTCTGTGTTTTTATTTATTTCGTGTTAAATGCCTTTCATCTTTTCAGATGTGATTTTACTTAAGCTGCAGGAAAAAAAATCGAAATATTATTGTTTCCAGGTGTGCTTAATACAATTTCAGAATGAGATAGACTTTTATCACAGTATCCACAGGAAGTAGGAACCAAGATTGCAACAAAATTGTTGTCCAAATAATATGACAAGTGATACCTTTTTTCTCTGCTAGAATGAAAGGCAATAGCAATAACAGAAATACCAATTTGCAGTCTTATAATCAGAAATGAGTTAGTTACTTCTCTTCTTGCCCTTCATTTCTGAAGAACCAATAGCTAAACAACCTGACTGAAGTTACTAGAAACAGCATTCAGTGAATGTCCTAATTCTCTGCCTTGCTACCTGAACAGCTAAATAGCTCTAGAGGAATGGCATGTAAGTTTATTACTTTTTCTTACAATACCTCACCCAGTATTAAGTCCCCATCTCCTTACAAGGCTTCCAGATTCACGTCTTTTTAAAAAGCAAATAATTCCAGACTTGTAAACTGATCTCTCTTCCATTGAAATAGGATGATCTTTTCCTTCCTTTATCTGCAAACATGTGTGTCTTCTTGGAATAACATTTTAGGAATTAAATTATTCAAAAATTTAATTAATTTTTTTTATATCCAAGACACAATCAGATGATCTTCAATTTTTCTTGCTATTTCTCAGTCTAACAATGAAGCGTTTGATTCTAAATTCAATTCAGCAGCACTGAAAGTTGTTCAGTTACTCATATTTCATATAATTAACTCATATTCCACTCCTGTAAGAGATAATGTATGCTAGAAACGTTAAAGAATACTAAAGATCTTTTTCCCTTTTTTTTTTTTTTATTTTTAGTATTTTGGGTAGTATAACCCTGCTTGAAGTGATAAGTCACTAAGTCAACAGTCCCATACGCTGGTGGTTTAAAACAGTCCCATATGCTGGGGTTTTTCCTGATACCTAACAAGACCTGGAAAGACGGAAACTCCCCTTTCTATCTTGGCTTTCTGTATCACTGATTTTAAACAAATCTTAGATTTTAATTTTTTTCTGTAATTTTTTCTTTAGTAAATCTCTGTCCATTATGAGAATATATATTTGCTTTACAAAAAGTCAAACAGAAGACCTTTTGCTTTTTGATGTAAGTATCAACTGGGGAATTTAGGATGTGTGTGGCTTGGTATAAAATGCTCATCTCTTCATGTCTGGATATTTTTATTTGGTTTATTTTATAATTTGCTTCCATTACTTGCACATTCCAGTGATTTTTGGGCTTTTAAGTGCTTTCTGAGTGCAGCCTCCCAGGCACCTCTTCTGTTTTCAAGACTTTTAATAATCCAGTTAGAAATGTTTTGTTGCTTTCTTTTGCTGTAGCAACAAAATGACATTAATTTTGAAGAGAAATGTTTGCCTTTAAATTGCCTGCAAAAAACCCCGGTATTCTTGACACAACACTCTCTGCAGACTTCCATTGACATCACTGAACATGAGAACTTGGGGAGGAACAAAGGTTTACACCTGCTTATGAGCTGACAAGTTGATGACATTTAGAGAAATAGCAGACAGTATGGTACAATGGCACTGCTGAAAAGCAACACCTCGAAATGTAGCACCTAAGTCTGGTAATCCTTTAAAACATTAAATGTTCCTCCCACCTCACTACCCTCCACACAATGTTTTGGATTGTTTCCAAAAGTGAACTGTAAAGTTAAAGTGAAAATTGAGTTAATGATAGAAATAAACTGGTGAAAAGCTTAGAATGGAAAAGGTATGTAGTTAAAAAAAAAAAAATAACAGAAGAAAACTTTTAACTGAAAGGAAGGAATATGCTATTGGACTCTGTCTTTCACTACTCTTTGACCATTCATCTATTGTTGGTTGCTTCACTGTTATGTCTATTTCTCGCTGTGTGGCTCCCAGCATGTAGGCTGGAATTGCTAATGGTAATACATTTCAGACCGTAGGTATACATTAGTTGGATCAGCAAAAAGTAAATACTTACTGAGCAGAGGAAATGTGTATAGAAGAAGCTTACGGACTGTTAAACAGTTTGGATCATTCTAGTTTAGTATCCTGTCTCTGACAAAATATCAGGACCAGTAGATATGCAGTAATGGAAACTTAGCCAGTAATTTAGTTGTGTCAGAAAGTCTCTTTTAAAATATGGGTAATTGGTCTTACCCTGGAAGATGTCCTTTTCTGAAAATATTTGCCAAATGACACAAGTCCTTAACCATTTAGATGATTGATTTTTCCTGTATAGGCATTATCTTTTCTTTTAAAGATTTTGGCCTACTTGCTTTGAAAAATAATTTTATTTTATTGGTTTGAAATAAGTTTGTGTTTAACGGCATTCAGTGCTAGTATGAACAAATGGTAATACAACTCCTAACAGACTGGGGTACAATTCAGAGATCTAATAATCTGTAATGTAAACTGATTTTTATGCAAAAAATCTTATTCTAAAGTTCACGTAGAGGGTTTATTCTTAGATCTTACAGTAAAAGATAAAAGACATTAGTTTAAGGTGCAACTACAGTTATATGGCTAAATAACATTGATAACAATATAGCTAACACCCTGATAACAATATAGTTAAAATAATTTGGATCTGATTCACCTAAAACTAATGCTAGGGCATCAGACTGAGGATTAATAAAAGAGAAAAAAAATAGAAAAATCATGTAGCTAATAAAATTAGGGGGAAAAAATAACATGAATTAAAGTCTTTCAATGTGTCACATTTTGTTTGGCTTCCAGTTTATGTTCAGCAGGTGGTTTCACTGAGTAGCCCTCAAAAATTCAAGATATTCCTCTTGAGCTGTTGCAGCTGAAGTAAAATGCCTGTGTGCGTGTGTGTATGTGTGATTAGCTCCAGTGCCTGTCCCTTGTACATCAGCTTCTGATTACATTCAGCAGGCCTTTTCTTTCATTATATGGTCTACCTGAACTGTTTGGTTAGATTGTTTCCTAAGACCTTCATAGTCTGTGTTTGCATTTGCAAGGACTGTGACTTAAATGTGGATAACATTTCTCTTTTACTCTCTTATGCTGATTTGCCACTGGAGTTGTTTCTTTCTTCCTTGCTGTATTCTAGAATTTACTTTAAGTATTACAATATTATGTTGCCGTTGTCATGTATATGCAAATAGAAAATCAGAACGTCAGGGATGGGATTTAATTAGGTCACAACTGCTGTATTAACTCATCTGGGAACTATCCAGTAATAATCTGTACAATATAGGTCATTCCTTCCATAACAATTTCCAGCTGATGGAAGGCTGCCATCCACAAGCTGATCCACGATATAGGGATTGCTTCAGCCTACTGCTGAAACTCTGCTGTGCTTCTCATATATGGAGATTAGGTGACTAGGATAAAAAAGCATTGTCTCTTTGCTCTTCCTTGGTCTGTTCCTCAGCCCATTGCCTTGCTTCTTGACTGCTTTAACAAGCTAGCTCAGAAGCAGCTTTACTGGGCCTGATCCCTTCTGTACCATGTCTTAAATGAGGGCTTCTCATGAGATAAACTCACCTGCTTCTTTTCTCAGCTGCTGCCTGAAAGATAGTTCCATCTTAATCAGTCTGTGGAGGAGGTAAATCTTCCTGCTTCACCCTAAAGAAAACAATTAGGGCATGGTCACCCCAGACCAGAAACACTGTGAAGCCTCCTTGGAAGGGATGGGAACAGCTCTTCCAGACATGAGATAGTTTTCTTAGGTCAAAGGAATAGGGTTTGTCTGTGGCTTGGATGAGCAAATATTGATGATTCACAAATCCAGAGCTGATATGGTTATTTAATACAATGTTTCTATTAATTCCAGTGGCTGCCACCTTTTCATTTAGACAATCCTTATAGCAAATGCTGCCCATTTTCTCTACTCATCTACACAAAAATTCTTTCACTTCTATGAAGAGAATTGTAAAATTCTAAACCAGAACAAGAATATATTGGGATAACTTGAGACTTGAATCGCAAGTGCTTAACGTTTGAAAAATGCAAATAAAGACCTTTCCAACCTAACAGTTCATCAAGAACGATTTTGAAGTTTTTCAATTTCCTTTCATAGGATTTTGTCAAAATTGACTCTAGGAATATGAAAGCCCCCATGAACTGTTCTGTTTTCAGCAAAGGATCGATTTCTTCTATTCATAGTTGTGCTGGCCATGATGATATGAGTGGGTGCATGTTGAGGAGAAGAGAGTTCTTGCACACTCAAGTAAGAGTGCTCTCCAGAGCAACCACAAAGCGTTAAGGTGAAACTGCATCAAAAGACCTTCAAAATGCTAGGATGTTCTATAATACCCAAGTATTTCAGACCTTTTTCATTCTCTAAAGAATAAAATTTCAAAGAATAGAAACTGAAACTTAAGTTTGACTTGAGCACCAAATTAGAAGCGATCATGCAAAAAAATAAACCCTGTACATTTATTTCACTTGCTGTATTTAGAGAGTATTTTGGTCAATGCACATATATAAAATTTTACCTGTGCTGAATTCTACTCTTAAAGATGAAATTTTGTAAAGCAAGTGTGTGGTTTCCATCTAGATATCTAAAAAGTCTTCTCTAGATTTAAGAAAAATTATTATGCCATTATGTAATTGTTATTATTTTCTTAGATAACCCTGACCTTGCTTCTTCATGAATTTCATTTATAAAAATGAGCCACATCATGGGAGCAGGCAGGTTACAAGGCTGAGGCTGTAATCAATAAATTGAAAAACTATAATAAGCTTTTAGCACAGTATTTAGTGCACAACAGTTCTGCACTACTTCCTTATGTAATTATAACCTCTTTAAGTAGCAATGGTTGCTTAGAAGGCCTCCAGAGAACATGAGGAGTATTAATAGAAAGGTCTGAAGTCAAGTTGGGCTTTCACATGAGGCCTTTAGCTGTTTCTTACAGCACTGAGTCCAGCAGCTTTTGTGTCAGACCACTGCTGTTTAAATTAATTCTACCACTGTATTCTGTGTCTAACAGCACCTTATTATTTCTTCAAGTTCAACCCGCCAAGGGTTATTTAATATGTTTGAAGCTCACATGTTTGTCTTTTTAAGAGAGAAAAATAGTTGTCTCTTGGATATGTTACTGGGCCTGACTCTCCAGTGCACAAAATTACATGGTATTGTTTTACACATGCTCATATTGCCCGTGTCTAGCTTAGCACAGAGCTAGCCATGTGTCTGGAGCTGCTTAACTGGCAGGCATGGGCATGATATCCATGCTAACATGAATAAAAAGCATTGAAGTCCAAGACAGAGAGCCTACACATTTATGCAAAGTATTCAGGTAACAGTGGCTTGCAGCTAACGCTAATGCATCTAGAGAACTTTAACTACCTCAAGCCAAGGGTCTGGGAGAAAGTTTGAAGATTTAAGTTTGTCTTTTTAAAATTACACAGAAAAAGCAAATGCAACTAAAAAATTTATTTGAAGAGTCACTCTAAAAAATGCTTGTGTTTTTAATTCTTTTCTCTTAGAGTAGCCTGTTAGACTACAAATGTCAGAGGCAAAAAAAAAGACACAAAGTTAGTTCTGTTTCTAATGTGTTATATCATATATGTATAAATTCATATTTTGTTCTGAATAATATTCTTGAATGGAAATATGACCTTTAAATATTCACAGCAGAATTTAGGTTCACATAAACCCCAGTTACTGGGTGAGATGTAACTGACAAATGCTTTGCACATGATATAATGAAAGTAGCAAAAATACCTCTAGCCTACATTTCCTGACCTTTGATTTTCAAATGGCTGGAACCTGATTCAGTATATACAGAATGGCTTTTTCAGCAAAGTATATTTTTTGTCACCAGGAAGGTTTTGTTTGCCAAGATAGCTCACTCTTGATGAAATTTAGCACCTAATCCTGTGCCACCTTGGACAAAAGATGGTATTGTTATATCAATGGAGCACTTGTTTACATCAGAATAATGCAAAAAAACCAGAATCAACCCAAACATATAGAGGGACCAGATTGTAGCCTATTGTTTTAGAGATGAATGAGAATAAAAATACAAATTAGAAAATAATTAAACCAGTGAGGGAAGATCTTGCAGAATGCTTTTTAATTGTAGTATTAACTGTGATCCCTGATAGCCTAATGTTTCCAGAAGATATAAACAAGAATTGATTAGGCACATTTCATCATAGCCAACCAACAAACTTTAATCTGGACCTGATATTGAAAATATTTTCAATATATAACTGAAAATATTTTCTAAAAAAAGATTTTAAAAGTCTCAGTGCTCACATTCACCTTTCAACTAAAGTAGAACTTAACTTAGTTATGACCATTTTATTTTTCTGGTTTGCAACCTGCTCTTGTGAGACCCCTTGTTCTCCCTTGAAAGATGGGAATAAAGAAATACTCTCCCATTGAAATAAGTAAATAGAAGGGTTTGGAATAACAGGGTAAATTGTAGTTTAAATGGCAATCTGATATGTGAAGGGTTTATTCATTGTTAACACCATACGATCATCAGTCTTCCTAAAATTTTATTTTTCCCAAAATGTTTAAGTGCAAAGCTATAGTCCTAATACCTATTGAATTTGTCTTTGTCACAGTCTGTGTTCTGTCAGCATTCAGTTACAGGGTCTGCTGTCATTAGTATAAAATATGGAAGTTTTGCATTTGTGTTGCTAATAATTTTGTACAACTGATAATGTTGATCATTGTAGATGTAGATGTACTACTTCCTAGTAGTTGGAGAGAGGGTGTTAAAATTCTCGTGAACAAGACAAACCGGCCTGTCAAAACATGATTTTCTGTTCCTTATATTGGATGCTTTTTGTTGAGATTTTCTGGGGAGAAAAAAAAAAAAGTGCTTCAAAGGTAGAGGGATTTTTTTGCTTTTATTGAAGCTGCTAATTTTCATATGGTTGAAGCAATAAAAAAACGTTTCTGTTTAATATGAATTTATAGGAGGCAAGGGACCAGACATGAGGGAGATGACTTAGGATTCAAAACATTGGAAATGTTTGGCAGGTTTTTTTTTAGAGGGAAGGAAAAATCTCTTGAGACCTTTGTTTTCTAAGGAACAATATTACAAAATACATAGTTACACAATATAAATTGGCAAATGAAAGAAGAGATTAATGATTCTGGCAGCTAATTTAAGCTGGCATATTATCTCAGCTGTCTTTTTATTATAAGATAGTTACTTTTCTTCCTTTATAAAAGGGGAGAAAAAGAAAGGACAAGAAGAAATTGCTTTACAGCATTTAGATACTAGGTATCTTGAATGAACCTTTACTTATTTTTTACATTTTTTCACTTAAAATTATGCAGAACAAAACAGCACTGAGGTGAGACAATTATACTTTTTTAAAAAGCAAAGGTGAAGAAAGTGATATAAAGTTATAATGCAGAGAAGGACCCTCAACAAAATAATCAATAGAACATTACTGCTTTCATAGATCACTGTGCATATAAAATTTCCGAAGAGTCCTGTGCTATCTCAATCATCAGGATGCAGGTACTCTTTTATTTAACATAATTTTGTGTGAACTTTTTAAATTGGTTGATATTCTATCTGAAGATGAACTCTTGCTTTCAGATGTTGAATACACTAAGGAAATAGATACAAAGCCTTGGCCTCTGTATAAAAAATCCTCAAATATTAATATGATGGTTCAAATTATTAGCATCCAGGAAGCAAATACTGTTACCTATATACTGTATTCACCTTCTGTATGTAGTAAAAAATTCAGGATCAACTCTGTGAACAGGCTTACATGCCCATCAATTCAGTTTGGCTTTAAAGAAGACTCATGGCAAATTTAAAGTAGTAGAAGGCACATATAATATTTTATTTTCCTTTTACTTTCTTTCAGTAGAATGTGCTTAGTTCTAGATTTTATTTGTGAGTTTAATTGAACTAAAAGGTACTTTAGTAGTCTCAGCCTGATTTAGAACTGCTTCTGAAACACAACTGCTTCACAAAAGTAACAGGTTCCACCATTTGCACTAACTGTTCTTAATCACTAATGTGCATACGTGATGCTTAGAGATAGATAAACCCAAAATAGAGAAGAGCATCCATGTTCCAACTTCAAACAAAATACGTAGTCTGTTAAGCAGTGTGATAGAACTCTTTTCTGCTTTAAATCCACATTGGAGCAAATCTGTAGCCTTGCAGGTGATGTAGTTTGCTGCATGGGGAAACCAGACACGTGTGTGTGTGTTCAACACCTCTCAGAATGGTCAGCCAGGGCATGTCTGTACCTATGGTTACTTTGCTATTTGTTTGGCCAAGGAAGCCTGATCAAATAGTGCTGAGATGAAACTACTACTGTCTTAGTATTGTTGATTTGCTTTTGTACTTATTTATAAACCAGCCAATGCATCCCAGACAGCAGGCTTGAATTGGAATTAATGTCTGCAACTTTTTGTTAGCTGTTTTGGGAATGGAATGGAAAAAAAGCTGGTCCATAGCTACTCTTAAAATATTCCTAATGGATCAGATCTATTGGCTAGTATTGCTGTCAATGAGCCATTTGCAATGTGAATAGCTTCTTTTCTTTTTTATATGATTAAATTTGGTTTGGCTGTTAGTACATCCGTTCCTTTCTTCCCTCCAAATAGAAAAATCACTTTCATAGACTCATAGTTGTACTCAGGGGAGCACACATAAAAGTCTAGTGATTCATTCATCAAATTTCCACATTTGAGTAAGCAGCGAGTTCAGACATCAGTCTGAAGTGATTTTTCTGAATTACCCAAACACTTGAACCAAAGACATTAGAAGACAAGAAAGGAAGAAAAGCAACTAACCATCTTTCCTGATCTTCTTTCCTTCCTTACTTGTCAGAGATGAGCAACTCTTCCATTGTTTTGAGAAAGATGATGTTATTTAATTCTCCTTCAGAGCCAGCATGAGGGATGTGAAACCCAGTCTGAAACCTCTTTAAAGATTCCTGGCTTTTGCCATGTCACAGCGTAAGACTGTAGTGTGAACATCACTGTCTTATTTTTAATCATGCTTGAAAAGTCAGGCTGTTAGAAGCAAAGGCAGTGACCTCCTTTGCCTCTTTTAATCCCTGAAACCAAGTTGCATGCCCTTCTTTCCCTCTTCCATGACTCAAAGATCTTCTCTAATGCACATTCTTTTCCTTTAAGACTCTCAGAAAGAGTATGGATAAGTATGAACCTTTTCACTTGAGAAACAGACAATAAACAAGCTTTGCAGTACTTGTTTCAAAATAAATGTTTAATTTTGCATATAGGTGTAATGAAATTGAAACAGGTCAGATGAGTTTCCCAAGATTGTATGATACAGAAATAATTTGAGTATAGGAACAAAGTGTTTTGATAGCTAGATGCTTATTTGATTAAAAATGTCTGTGATGCACAGTTAGAAGTAGTAACGTTGATATTTGCAGATATTTTGTTTCAAAATCTGGTAAAGAATGAACAGGAAAATTTTAATGGCTTGTCCCAAAGAAAAGCACCAGAGATATTTAAGGTATTTACTGCTTGGCTGAAGCCTGAAAGGATTGTATCTAGTCTTGGGGCTATGGCAATGTCATCCAAATTTCTCTATTTATTTTATGCATGTCCCCTCCTGGAATTAGCCTTGAGATATGTCTAGATTGACATATATAAACATTTCCAGATCAGATATTTAAAGACCATGGGAACAGACAGGATTTATTGCTGTCCATGTTTTATTATTTGATGCATTTGGATTGGCTTTATTTGCTTTGTCTTTCATGTGTGAATTTATGCCATTTTGTCTTGTACTGCAAAAATGACAGCATCAAATGTATAGCAAGCAGGTTTCCATATGTCTTCTAAATGAACTCTAGAGACTTTAATGCTCTGGTTGGAAAAAATATGCCAACTGTCTTGACTGTTTGATCTGCATGCATAGAAAAAAATGTTTGATTTCTGGAGATTTGTGCCCTGAAGTATTATTGTGTTGCAGCTGATGTCTTGTGCATTGTTACTGGGCATTAGAAAGGTGTCACATACTAACAATGACAACCTGCTACGCTGCTGCTGTTTCACATTTCACAGACAGCTAATTTTCTTTACCTCCCAAACTAACTGCTAGGGAGTCAAGCAACCTGTATGAGCATTTCTCTGCTTTCTATAAACCTAGTAATTATGTTACAGCTGTTAGACACAGCTGTATGAACGTGTAAGTCTGCAATGGCTATACAAGTGGTCCTCAGGGAGTTTTCAGTCACCAGAGAAAAAACACTGATTATCTCCTCCTGCTCTCTGAGGATAACTGGAATAATTGAAGGGCAGTGGAAGTCTTTACATCTCTAATAGATGTTAGTGCTGTTTATCTTTTTCTTTTCTTTTTTTTAATTGAGCATTCTCTTATGCAGTATGATTTCATTTTGTTTGGCTTCCTGTTTCTTGGGATGTTTACCTGTGATGGAATTCTAGCTCATTATCTCACATATTAAAGCATTACTTGGGATGGCCATTCACTGTCAAATTCTTTTCTCATCATTATTGTTTGCAAAATGTTTTGAAGACGCATTTCTCAAAACATTACTTATATTAAATACTGTCTCTGTTTTATAAATCATTAATGGACTTTATTCAAAGAGCTTCTTAAAAAATAAGTCGTTGACTTAGCTGATGCCTCAAGATTTCTTGTTATTTCTCACGTTCCTCCAAAAATATTGTCAGTTCATGAGGAAAATTCAAATGAGCCTTTAATATGACTTCTCTACTAACCAGCTGCAGAGATGTAAGTCTGGGAGAAGAAACTGGGAGAAAAAATACCTCCATGATAACATTTGCAGTCTTGTAAAATGTTGAAGATATGTGACAATAGGAAAAAGTTTGAAACAGTGCAGCTGACTGCAGTGTCAGGGATATTCTTTTTGAGTGATTCGGTGGAATCAGAGGATAGATGATAAATATCTTTCCCAGTGTAAAACTGTGGGGGAAATACAAATCATTAAAATGGAGTGTTTTAATCAGCAGTATTAATCATTAATAAATCATTTGAAAAAAAAACCCCAAACCAAACCCACAACAGAACCCAGCCAAAAAAAAGGAAAACACCGAGTTACAGAACTGAGTGCCATGGTAAGCTGAGAGAGCTGAAGAAATGACATGACAGGTGAGGTGGTATTTGAGTACCAATGTCATGGGTTAGAAAATGAGGATGTTTTTTATATTTTTATGTGCTACATGTTTGTTTCTCAAGATCTTCAGTTTGCTTCAGCAGATAGAAAAATGAATTGCAATTTAGGAAAAAAATGTGATGTAAAATTTGGTTGATAAATTGATGTTAAATTTTTGAGATGTAGGCTTTTTTATTCAGCAATATGATAATATAGGTAGATGCTTATTTTCAGGTTGGACAAAATCACTGGAGTATTTGGGATTGAGAATTAGGGTAAACATTTTCTTGCAGAATTTGTGAGAGTGACTGTTCTGAATGGTTGAATCTTTCATTTTTGTCATTGTAATCCATGAACGAAGCAACTTCTGTGACTGAAATTACATTTCCATCCATTTAGCAGGAATTGGATTTTTCCTCATAATTAAAGTGATTAAAACTGTGATGTATGATTCAGAGAAAATTTTCATAGGAGTCAATGAATAGTAATAGATCAGTGAGCAAAGCACCTACAATTATATTTCAAGTGAGATTTTTCTATTGCCTTTTTCATAAAATAAACAATTCTCCAGTGGCTTGCATGTTGAGCTTCAGATCAGGAAAACATTCTTAAAATCTCCAGTATTTACAAAATGGAATAATAGTTAATCAAGCAATATTTTAAAAAATGATTATTCTATACCTTCCTGAAATAAAATAGAAGCAATTCAAACGCAGAAATACATTAAATTTTAGTCGTAGTCACAGTCCTCACTCAGTGTGGGAAATATGACCTTTGCATTTCAGGAGTAGCTTTTACCTGAGGAGTAGCTTATGTGTGGGCTACACTAGTTTTACTCTTGCTGTGCTCAGAAGGGATTGTTGGATTGTTCTGCTTGAGTCACAATGGGCACCTGTTTTCTTGCGCAGCTGCTCCTGGGCCAAGTTTTCTGTTGTGTCATTTCTTGTTTAGTACAAAGCAGGTTTGAGTTTTAATATTTCTGTGTAGTCTCCAGCCTAAGCTATTGTGTTGTAACATAGATCTAACAGAACTTGAAGTTTATTTATAGTCCTTTATGGGCTTTGACTCTGTGTTTTGAAAACAGCTTTAAACACAACAGAAAAGCAATATATGTGTGAGTGTGGATGTCTGGATTTCCAGGGCTGTGGACAGTGTGTTCCTTTTAGCTTTTGAAATGGAAAATACTTTGGTCAAAACTAGAAACTCTGATAAATCCTAGATCCCAACTTTACTGAAGAATCATCTTATATTGTGTACCTACTTGTATATGAAGAGTTCAGAACTGTTATGTTTTTATATTATTTTGTTTTAGATCTGCTACCAAGAATAATTAAATACTATGTCAGTGTGAAGTGAAAAAAAAAAAAAATACATCAGTGGTTAGTGAAGCATTTGCTATTTCTGCTTTCTTTGACAGCTTTTTGGAAACTACAGCCTATTTCTGTATGAAACCAAAAATGGGCGAGAAGGAGGTGTCCCCACATTCTTTCTTCAGTATTTGGCATGAATTCAGTTCTGACTTCAAAGACTTCTGGAAGAAGGAAAACAAACTTATTCTTCAAGAAAGGTACGTTTGTTTGTTTGTTCAAAGGCTTTTCTCAAAGAATGTTATTGGGAGCAATCGCACAGAAACCAGTCAGCCACACTTCATTAGCACACAACCTATTGAATGCCTTTTGGAGTTTTCTCAGGTTTTGTTTTTTTAAGAGATCATGACACTCACCCCCAGCACTCTCAACCACCCAGTCATCCTAATTTTTGAATGGGATTTTAATACCAGTTTGTGCTAAAGTTTTTTGGGTCCATACCTGGACAGTGTTTTTGGCAGAGCATGTAACTACTATGCTACTACGTATCCAAGGAATGGAAGACTTGTTTTAGACCTGAAAGTTGATTAAAGATTATCATTAGCATATTTAGTCAAAGAAAGTCAAGGCATTAAGACATGGCATATTGTAAATATTTGACGATGTTGGGAGAAAGGAAGACAGGAGTAAGTCAACCCTGTGTTAAAAAAAAACTCAGACTGAATTGTATTGCAAATCACAGCCCAGGTGATAGGGTAGACAAGAGCAAGTGTGGTATAATATGGCATAAAGAAATGAGATAGTAACTTTGAAAAATCAGCCATGGTATCTGGTCCATTTAGAAGAGTTATGAAGTCTGTACTCATCTGCGTGCAGATAGTCCATTGTGGTCATCCTTTGTTTAAAAAAATTATGGTAAGAATTAATCAGTTGTTTTAAAAGTAATGAATGTTCTATAGGGGAAAATTAAACAAATGCAAACATGTACATTCTGAGCATTGTTATATAATCCTACAACTGTTGGCAGCTTGAGTTGAAGCTATGTTACATTGATGGGATTGAAACTTTAGATTCATTAAATTATTGACTTCAGCCTGTTATTAAGTAAAATGATGAGAACAGGCCCTTTTTCAAGTGTACTCATCCTATGTAATTGTCACAGACATCTGATTATTGGTTTAGAAAGTTACTGGAAACTTTCCTGAGGCACCTATATAGTCAATGTCATGTATACCACATACATTTGTTGTGAGTGGGTACATTTTGGAACAAGTCTCACAGTGAAAAAAAACCTGGATTCTGGTACTATAACAGGAGCATGGTGCAAATGTTAACACAGCACCGCAGATCTCTGGGGATCTGTTTCATATTACTGACTGTCTGAAGTAATTCTATGTAATTAAGTATATCTCTTTGAAACTGACTTGACAGTTAAATAATATCCTTGGTTTCCTATACAGAGATTTAGCTGCCTAGTTAATACAGCTTAATTTAGTCTTGTATATTTTATAGAAAAGTATTTAAGAAAAATGTCCTTTTATTTCAAAACACTCATCTATTTTTCTTTAAAAAAACCAAAAATCCTCCAGAGGATTCTCACTGCAAAATAATTTTCTTCAAAAGACATTAACTAAATTAGCACAAAATTTCTTCCTCCTTAAAACTCCAGAGAAGAATGGGATTGAGTACAATCATTTGACCCTCTTTAAGTTCAATGTATGTGTATACTAAGAGGAGGTGTTGAAGCAGCAGAGAAAAAAAGCTGCCTGCCAGCTTGTCCATTCTAGGGCAAGGTTTTAGCCTGAAAGGAACTGAACATGTATGACCTACAAAGTGGTTGCGGGTGGAGATGTGACAGGGAGGGGAAAGGGCCGTGAGAAGGACCTACAGTAGGAAAAGAAACTGGGAGATCCCTTGGAAAAACAGCAGGGAGACTGTTGTTCAAACCCAGGCTCAAAACTGGTGGGTAGAAGGAGGCTTTCCTGGGGGACAGACAGCACTGTGTAATTTCAGTCCAGGAAGTCACTGAGATTAGGACTGAAAATAATGCATCCTGAAAATCACAAGCTGATTTTTGGTTTGCATTTTAACTTTTTTTTGCCTCATCAAGTTTAAATCTTCTGCTCTATTTCATTTGTTCAGGTGAGGCAGGGTTTAGACTTTGGGGACCTTTGATGTCTTGGTTGTGCTCAACTCTCTGAGATCTTTAGCACAGTGATGCTGTGTCAGGTCTGGCAAAGTCAAGCTCTCTTCCTTGCATTTTAGGAATTAGAATGTTTTGGCCAAATTGGCAGTAAGAGTAACAGTTTTTCAAGATGCCATTTTCCTGAAAATTAAGAATCTTCTTTGGTTAAACAACAGTCTTACCAAAGCATTTGCACAGAAAATACTTTGTCTCTAATCATAGTTCAGCCTGCTATCTGAAGTTGTCTTCTAGGCTTTGTTTCTTGATTTCATCTTTCTATCTCTCTTAATAAAAGACAAGATGGTGTGCTGTGAAGGTGTCTTGGTATTGAGAAGTCAAAGGAGAAAAATCTCAATGGAAAAATACATGTTGCCCAGAGGTATAAGAATGTACATCATTACAGTTTTCAAAATCTCAGCCTAGATCAAGAGATATATAGGTGACAAAAATCTGAAAACTGCCTATTGCCACTGAAGTATAAATATTTCAAGAAAGTAGTTTTTCCCCTTTAGGTAGTGTTCTTGAATTTTTTTCTGCTGATAAACTTGAGGAGAAGGCTAAAACTTTCTTTCTGTAATTGTTCATTGGTAGCAAAATCAAGGAACAGATACGGTGAGACTTTTTCAAAGGCTGTGGTATGCCACCTTGGTGAGCTATTGACCAGATTTCTGCCTCATGAAGCATACTTTATTTACAATAATTATTTATAAAATGTGCAACTTTATCCCCTTTACTTTTTTGGTTTGATCATCTTTATTAACACCTGGTTGATTTGGGTTTTTCTAGAATATTTTATATCGCAGTTTCCATATGGACTGCTAATAGAAGCTGTTCCTTATTTAGTCTCTGCAAATATGTGTCTTATACCGTTACAGTAATTTAACCAAAGGATTTTCATAGATGGTAATTCCAAAGGTGGTACTATATTTTGTTACTGATAGGTTAAGCATGTATACTCTAAAGAAAGTAGTCAGAATGTTCTTATTTTAAACACTTTTCACGTGGCATTTCAACTTGCATATTGTGGTTTGCCAGGTATTTATATGTAAAAGATAAACATTGAAGTGTCAGACTTGGTATTTCCTTATGAGAAAATGAGAAAACAAAAATGGTGCAAAGCAAAAAACAATTAATTTTTCTGAAGTTTTCTACTGCTTTCACTCTTCTCTTACTTGAAGTAAAGCAGAACTGGAAAATACCATCTTCAGGGAAAATTATGTATGAGAAACTTAAATACAGTAGAAATAAAAAGAAAAATGCACCTGAAAATTACAGTAAAAGCAGAGGTGCCAAGAGGCTTTCTGAGCAGTACTGGTTTTTGTGGTAACATTGCAGTTAAGGCTAACTAGATTGCTCCATTAGAAATTGATATTGGTTTTTTTTATAGTTTTTGATATTTTGTGGAGGTTGACATTTCTAATGATATCATCTATCCCAAATATATATCCTTTTAAGTAAAAATTTTCAAATATTACTTCTTTCTTATTAAGCAACTTTAAAAAAAATCCAAAACAAACAAAATACCCACAAAAAAAAAAGGCACAAAAGCCCACAAAAAAAGAGGAAAGCCATAATCAGACTTAATGGGGCATGTTTTGAGTTATTACAGTTGTTTTTTGTTGTCATTGTCCTTTAAATATATTTATAATGTGTCAGTCATAGTCTGTGGTTTTCATTCAGACTTTGTAAACTCTTGAAAGGTTTACTGTCAGTATAGCCTGCATTTTGTGCTAAATCAGCAAGAAAGACTAGAAGAGCTGACATATTTTCTCTGTTTTTTTTTTATGTTGTTTGAAAAGAGACAGTATGATTTTGAATTCACAAGCTTCCTGTTCAGCACTCTTATTATCTATACATGAATTTGAGGTGTTACATACTCTCAATACATGCACGTTGCTCTCTGAATATATAGTTAGATCATGCACAGCTGCAGTAACAGCTCTGCAAAAGTCTCCCTTTCTTAGGAAAACTCTTAGGCAATCAGACTACCAATCTAAAAGTTCCTGGATTTCCCTCCTATTTTGAAAAAAAGTGTCTTTTCCAGGCTGACCCAAAAATGTATTAACCCTTTTCTCATGAATCTCTTCCTTTCCCTTCTAAAAATGCTTCTTTACATTTCTGAGTTAGATGTAATCAATCTTAAGTGCACTATTTGAGTCCAGCACTTCTGTGAAGGCAAGAAGTATTTTTATTTTTCTTGACATCCAGCAAAGGCCTGCAGAATTGTTGCCCAGTTCCTACCGTTTTCCTACCAACCAGGAAAAGATATCCTAAGAATGAAAAATAAGATGTCCTAAGAATGAAAGATTAAAAGAGCTCATGAAGCAACATCCCGAGAGGGAAGTCTTCAAAAGTTCTAAAAAATATACAGTTATTTATGAGAAAATCTCATATTGCTATGCACAACAATGATTCATCTTTAAGATTACAACTTTTCTTTATGGCCATGAAATATATCCTCGTTCATTACAGTAGCAAAAAAGCAGTCAGTCCTTTAGGAAATTTTACATTTTCATGTTCCATTGCTGTCAAATACTAGTATCAATATCATCAGGTCATAGATACCAGTTCAGACCTTACTAGAGACAGATCAATGATATAGCACAACCTCATATGCAGGGCTGCAGTTCCACCTTCCCTTTCTCTGGGTGTGAGTGAGGTGCTTACACTTGTTAGTCCTCTCCAACTCTGGATGTGTTTCCCTCTCTTCATGTGGGTGTGGATGTGTTTTCCCTCTCTTGTGTGCTGTTCTAGAGGGCCTGTGCAACTTGGCAAAGATTTACCTTGTATTTTAGTTGTATTTCTAGATGGGAAAGCTGGAGGAGGAAAGAGCAAGGGGCAGATATAGGTGCCCTGTAAATGTGGGTATAAGGAGTACAAAGGCCCTTGCCTCTACTAAGAGTTGTGTTGCTGAGCAGAGGCTGTGTCAGGGATGCCAGCAGAGGAGAGTTCATAAGCAGGATCAACACAATGGTAAAATTCTGTAAGTCCCTGATATCTTGCATCACACTAAGCTTGAGAATTTCTTTTGGCTGACTTTATTCAACCCTTTAACTCCCACGAGAAATCTTTGACACATTAAAAATAATCTATAAACTCAGAAAAATGCACTCATCTCTCAAATGCAGAAGTTGCCCAGTCCCGTAAGAATAGCAGTTAAGCTGGCACCTGGTGTGTCACACTGTGTATATCTAGATGAAAGGGAGATTCCTGGCCAGCATGTCTCCACAGCTCATTGATCTCCCTCTGCAGAAAGACTGGTATGTCTCCCTACAGACTCCTCGGCAGGATGATTTAAAACTTGCTGTTGAGCAATTTAAAGTCTGGCATGGGATATCTGTACATTGCACAGTGAGGAGCATATTGGTCAGCTGCCACTTCTGCTTGCAGAGGAGGGCATTAAATCCCATAGCACGAGCAATGTCCTCTTAGAGTAATTTAAGGGATATTTTTTTAACGCTTATAATCTGAACCAGTGAGTCAGACTTGAGAGTGAGAAATCAAGGGACATGGGAATAAGGTACTTGCAACAAAATGCAGAGATGGAGGAAAAGAAAAGAAAAATGTATATGGAGTTGCAACATGAGAGGGAAATGATGAACATGTGGAGTATGTTTAGTGGGGTCACATTTTGCTTGGCATGCTCCTGTAATGCCAACTAAAAGCTCCAAGTGTTCTGTTAGTGAGTAGTCATGGGCAGATACATTTGCTGACGTCTCTTGGAAGCTTTAATCTCAGTGTGTTTATTACACTCCAACCAACTGAGCTGCATGCTGGTAGGCATGGGTTTACAACTCAGTTATAATGACATTTCAAAACAGAAGACAGTTTTACATGAGATTGAATTGAATAATTACATGGATGTTCAGTTTTTGGGAGTATTTCAAAATTGTTAACCTTAGTAGCATTCTGGTCAGAATATACTGTTATGGGCCCTGAAAATCTACTTTGAAAAGCCTGAAAAGCCAAAGATTCAGCAGCTAGCTGTGAGGCAGTCCTCACAAAGGCACTGATGTCCAGATAAAAGAGGTTACTCAACATGTATGATTTGTTTCCTTTTTCCTTGAGTATTTTTTGGCAATTTTTTTTTTTTTTTGATTTTGTGGAAAAATAAGCATTTGGAGATGCGTTTCCCAATCTAGATCGTTGGGGGAAAATCCTTTTGAATACCTTAGTCTAACATTTTTAAGTAATCTTGTATTTTATAAGCCAGGAAAAATATTTCTATTTCCTAATTTTTGTGACTTTTGTGAGGTTGGATTCCAAAATGGCCCCCACATAAACAGCAAAAGGTTCTTCAGTAGTATCTATCTGGTGATGGTGTTGTACCAAGCTGACACATTATGTTGCATCCTAGTATGTGTGTGTTTTACATGAAAAGAAGATAGCTAACAATCATCATTTCATAATGAAGTTTACAGACTCCTTTCACAACTGTAATGTCAGACTGGGTGTGATAGTCAAAGCTGTAGTGATAGGACAGGATACCATTATTCCTACCATGTGGTGATCTTTTCGATCTTTTTTTAAACTTTTCCTGTTCACCAGCTCTTGAATAAAGAATGACATTTGTCTATGTTAAAAGCAGGGGCTACATATTCAATAGAAAATTTCATATTGGTGAAATAATTATAGAATTAAAAATTTTAAACAGAGCTTTTGTCAGGCACTACACTTTTTATACTTGTTAGTGTTTTTATTCCTGGGCAAAATGATCACTTTGGCATTTGAGGTGCAATAAGGCTTTACAAATGAGCAGCATTTGTCATTAAATATTTGTCCCCAAATATTTGAAATGCTCACAAAGGCTTAAAACCTACTGTAGCCCAGACTGATCCTGAACTGAAGATATGAAATTCCTTGCTCTCCAGCAGTTTTGCTAAACCAGTACATGGAGTTAGCACAATGGCAACATCCATTAAGTGTAAGGGCACAGCTCTGGGCGTGTTTTATGCTATCAGTGTAGGGAACAGTCTAACATCAGGGAGTTTTCTTACATATTTGAGAAGAACTGTATTGTGTCTGCAGTCATTTTTGAGCTTTATTTTAGGCCCCTTTGACATGATGCACACTAAAAAAAAATGTATTCCCCAATGTCTACACTGTTGGCAGAGGCAGTATCTTATTCAGAGTACTGCTACAGATTATTTTCTATGTTAAGTGGCCAGATTAGAATATTTTAATCTCTTTGTCTGTGGTCCTCTGAGTGAAATTATGATTAATCACTGTGTCTTTCCAACAGCAACTGTCTGCCTCGTGGTCCTTGAATTAACTATGCAAGGAGCTGACAGGGATGCCAGGATAGTCTAATACATTATCTCTCTGTTGGTAGGCTAAGGTTAGGTTTCATCCGTTTGTTTGAGGGGACCAGGTACCTTACAATGTACTTCTTATCTGTATAAAGTCTTTGCAGTCAGTTACTGAATCATATCTGTGTCATCACTTCAACCCTATTGGCATGAAAATAAAAGCTCTACATTTTTTTTATTCAACTTTTATGTTGGAAATTGTAATTTTCCATTCTGGGTTTTATGTTTTGGTTTCTCCCTTAGCAAAAAATATTTTCAATATTTTAGTCAATGACTAAAATATAGGAACATTACTCTGGAAGATTTTAAGGAGAGAGTTTTAAAGTTTTCTGCCCTTGAAATCTGAAAGACATTTGGCATTTGATAATTTAGAGGAGGATTTTTTATTTGTTTTTATATGTAAAGGTACTATTATTATTATGAACAAGTTTAACTCAATCTTCAACCCAGAAAAAGCTACATAAAATATTTTGGCAACACTCCTTTTATTTAACTGATAATAAGCATTTACTAGTATAAAACCTTGTTTTGTGTTAAAAAATGCAGAATATCTGCAGAAAAATGCCTTTTGGGTTTCATGAACTATACTGTCAACCATAAAAATAATTTCTGTCTGAGTTTATCATGGAAGTTTTTGTGAGCTCACTGTCTCAGGAAAAACTTTCCAGTCCTCTTACTGTGATTACATTTGTCATGTCATAGTGCTTGCTAGTGAAGTGTAAGGAGACCAAGCCTAGATGGAGCCAGTAGGAAATGAATCTGTCTGCCACAGATACTTCAGACAAAATTATTTATGTTTAGTGGCAGGGAAGTGGCTACCCCTTCAATGGATTGAACGATGACAGAAAGTCTCAAAGCCTTGATAAAGTTGTGGCCAGGCTGGCTTTGGTCTAGAAGGTAGATAACAACACTCTTTTGGGTTTTTAAGCATGTCTGGTTTATTTTTCCTGCATGCATGCTGAAGTGTAACTTGTTTATTCATCTCACAGGCTGTGTTTAAGCTTAATCATAATTTTTATATATTTGTCTCACAATAAATATGAGGTACAAGGAGGCAATAGTGCTGGAGAAAATTTTTTATTATGATGGAAATAAGAAACTACTTCTTTTGTTACAGATGACAATTGATAGACTCAGTCTTATTAAGTAGCAGATTTCAGGACTATAATTCTTAAGTTCTGTGACTGGCTATTTATTCCCTTGAACATTTTTTGTTTAATTTTTTAACTGATCTACTGATTGCCCAGTGTTTTATGTTCCCTACTATAGGTCCCTATTTGGACCTATATATTCTTTCTGAAATAATGCGAGAAATGCTTTAGCTAAGTTAAATATTTAAGGAGATTCAAGTGATGAATACTCTTAATAAGTATTTATAGAATCTGCCCTGGGCAGATATAACTCTGCTCTTCAGATTACTATAGTGAAAGTTAATCAACTCTATGGTTGTCTGGGCTGGGAAGACTTGTTTTTGTAGGATTATGTTCTCACTAAAACAATATCAAGAAACTACTTGGAAAAAGAATAGGAGGCAAAAATTGCGAAAGGTAACACAGCTGATGTTATCTTTTCTGTCAAACTGATGTGCTCACTTTTGAGCCAGAATTAGCATAAGTTGGGACAGAGATTGATAATAAATGAACCAGTCAGTTTGCTGAAATGAAGTGATAAAGTGAGTTTGAGAAGTGGTTGAAAAGTATGAAGTGGGATAGTTTGAGCATCAGTTTAGCACACTGCAAGCTTGCAAGTTATTCCCAACACACTTATCATGTTAAGGGTACTACCTGGCTTCTTCAGGAGCACATCATGTCCCTTCCCCCTCCATCTTCCTCTCCCACTCTCAGATCATGCTTTGAAGATATGTCCTGCTTCTGAGGATTTGGTTGCCATTGAGAGTGACAGCTCTATAAGGGGACTGAACAGCCTCTCTAACAGAAACTATTAGTAGTGTAGAACTAAATAGTTTAAGTAAAAACAGATTTTCAGAACAATAAATCAATCTAACTCATGCCTGCCTTTGCCTAAGGTCGTAATTCTCAGGAACTGGGGAACACTCACCTTCCTCAGACTTTTCTTCCACTGTCTCCCTAGTGGCAGTCTACCTTTCCACACAAGGCCTGACAATTGAATACCCACCCTTTTCCTAGGAATGTCTTTTCTGCTGTTTGAGCTCTGCATTGGCACAGTAGTTATGTCATTTTGGCCTGGAGCTTGGAAATATGTTGTTGTATGCTATTTCTTCTCCTTTTGTGACTGCTGGGAGTCTGTTGTTTTCTCCAAAAATCCTTTTTCCTTGTCCCATTATTGAATTAGATCCATTAGTTTCTTCATAAAGCTCTATTAACTCATCACAGTTGAGTTAACCCATAATCAGTAATGTTCATGCAATTTTTGCACTTTTTTGTCTCAGATTATTATTTTGTACCTCCATGCTGATCAGGGTCTCACTGAAGTCAGTGGGAAGTAGTGCAGGAAAAGCCTGGGCAAGAGGAAGGTACACAGGGATTTGCTTGCCACTATGAGAAATATGGCTTGAACCAGGCATGAGCTGAGAGAAGCAATGTGGTTTTGCCTAAATCTTGTTAGTTTCATGGAAAGATGAAAAAACTTTCATAGTCAGTAGAGAAAACCTATGACATAAACTTGCCAGTGGCAATTACTTTCCAACTGAACTGACTAATGCTCTTACTTCAAAGGTAACCTTTTACCTGCTTTTCTGCATCACACAGTTTAAACAGGACAGATGCTCCTACAAAACACATCCTTTTCCTCTTCCAGGAGGATGAAGTTATTTTAATGTTACATTTAATAAAATCCTAATGAAGCTGGATGATCAGCCTTCACAAAATATATTTGTACACTGTAAAAATTGATATCCACACTCACTGGTTTATGATTTAGCCCTGTGGAAGGCCAATAGGTGCCTTTGCCTCTATTTCACCAGTCTGCTGGCTTTTCTTGTTTAGATACAGCTGTAGATTTATACAGTTCTCCATGCTTCCAGATTTCGTATGGTCACAAACTAAACCTCCTTGAAACAAGCCTTTGGTGTGTTATCTTTACGTTTCTCAGGGCATTTCTTGCTGAGCAAGCATATGTATGGGTCACATGGGCTTCACTGGTGCTCTGTCCAACCACTTGGATCTTCCTGCACAGAGAGCAGGATGTGAACCAGGGAGCTGTGGACTGTCCCAAACCCACACAGTGAGTCAGTGATACAGTTGGAACTGGAACTGAGTGGTTGCTAGCTCTCAGCTCTAAGTGCATTAGGGAGTAATGCTTCTCATCTTCTGTATTTCCCTTGGTATGAATAAATAGGCTCAAACTCGAAGGAATTTCATAAAATCTCCCAAAACCTTGAGGACTGCAACCATACTGTTGAGACCAGCACCTCTTACATAATCCTGGAAATTTGAGTAAGACAACCCTAAGATTGTCACTCATCAGTCTGGAGGCTGTGGATCATTTTTTGAAGCGCTATCTCAGGGACACAGAAGTTCTGACCTCCTCTTTCCCAGAGTGGCGTGTTATTAACATTTTACTGTTTCCAGAAGAGACAGTCTTTCTCCAAAAAGCTGTTTCTCTAATTGAAGCAGAATATGTAGAGATGTTACAGTGACAGTGACACTTAATGGGACCTGATCTTTAGAAAAGAACTGCATTAACAAGGGTTCCTTACTGTGGGAGGATTTTTGTTTTGAATTAACAGGAGACCCACAGGGAGCTGTGTTGTCTCATGACCTGTTATGTTAGCAAGCAGTGGGTAATCTATCCTGGAAGGGGGATATTTAGGTGGGACAAAGACTGGAATTGAAGATTCCCTGGCATTTCCTAAGAATAATATCTGGATCCGTGTGAACTGGTTTGGTAAATATTTTTGTATGTTCCATATGCTGCCATTTGCATGTTGAGTAGTCTGAATACCTGCATATATTACACTGCTTCAATAAAACAGTAATTTTGATAAACTCAATAGTCCCTGTACAAGTACAGGAATTTGATACTAATTTACTCACAAGTAAGATTTCATTTTGTTATTTAAATGATGTTTGCAATGAAGGGAGCCAGTCATAGTTGTATTTGAAAAAGAAGAAATTATATGATAGATGTGCTATTTTATATCTGACTTTGTAAGAGTGGCTTATAATGGGTTAGAATGTGTCTGAATATTTAGAAAAGATCGGGGAGGATCAAGTCACAGATATTTTTCTCCTTTGGCGGAAAGTAGACATGAAGCACAAGAAAAATTGTGATAGGGATAAAAAAATGTATCTGACTTTTTCCTCATACTGCATCTTTCCCATAAGTTTCTATTTGAAGCTATCACCACATTTTGGCAGCCACTTTTACGGGATATATTTAAATACATTATAAAGGTGAATTACCTGACTGCTTGGCATTTTTGTTCTAGATTATGCTGCAGTCTATCTGATTTGCAGTCAGAGAGAAAGCATTACATCTTGAAATAACATGTTTCAAAGCTTTTTTTTTTCCCCTGACCTGCACATGAAGGTCTCCCTACACTGACAACATACAAGGTCACCAAATGAAGAGGGAAACTTGTGGAAGTGCTGGAAGTGACATTTAAATTAATTTTTGAAAGTATAAATTTGAAACTTATGAAAATAACAAGGTATGTCTGGTGAAGCTGAATAGAGTAGAGATGAATGTGAAGGCAGATTTTTAATATGTTTAGCAGACTCAGCTGGAGTTTTATTTTCAAAATCTTGGCCCTTACCACACACACAAAAATATTCAAAAATAATTGTAATACAAAGTTGGATTCTGACATTGCCCTGTGTAGCCTCAGTGAAAGAACAGACACACAAGTGGTCTGGAGATGAACCGCAAGGAACCAGCCAAGGATACATTATTTCTTATTATCATTTTACTGTTGTTTCTTTTTTCACTCTTGGATAATGGTAAAAGGTCAAACTAAGTGCCATCTCAAGTCCATATTTTTTGCAAGATCAAGCCAATATAGGATTTATACTTCTGTTTTCTACTTTCTCATTTATCAATAAAATTCTCATCTTTCATTAAAAGAAATTAAAGATATCACATGATTTAATGTTCTCTTACAGAAAATGTTTATCAAGGTCTTTACAGCACAGAGAATTCATACATCTGTATTATCAGTGTTTCAGCAATCGTGTGTTTACAAGGTTGATATATAAAATGAATGAAAATTATAAAGAAACATTTTACAGTGTGACATTGAACCAATCAACTTGATTCTGGCAGGTTCCCAGTCTGAGTGTAGTCTTCTGCCTTTCACAGTTTGTTTCCTATCTGCATGACAAAAAAGGATGTTTCTCGCACCAAAAATGTGGTGGCCTGTCACAAGGTCCTAATTTGGCACTGTTTGCCATGTCAGGAAGCCCTAAGAAGCAGACCCTTACTTTTAGAACCTGCTCCTCTCTTTACATCCAAGCAGCCCAAGTGCATTCATCCCCAGTGGTCACAGGAGCCTTGAGGTTCCTCAGCTTTGGAATTAAAGAGATGTGTGCAGTGACAGGCATCACCTTGGGTTAAACATCACGTTCCATGGAAATTTTCCATTTTTTTGTTTTTAAACTTAGAGAGTAAAGACTGGGAAATTTAGATTAAGCTATTTTACCTTTTTAAATACAAGTAAAACTGGGTGGAAGGGAACATAGCTTGGTGACAAACTTTGTTTAAACTGTAATTGAAGTACTGAAGGTTGGAATAGATGAAGAATTATTTTAAACAGTGATAAGGAGTTTTCTTAGCAATATTTGCATGAATGCTCTGAAATGTAAACCTTGTGTCATCCAGTGTATTTTAAACCCTCATACATTTGCAGAAAGTATGAATTGCTTTTGTAACTAGAATTGATTATGCAGCTGACTATGCCTGTCTGTGTAAGTGCTGGGTATGACTACAACAGCCCTGGAGTGCAAGAACTGTTTTGTGGAGCATGCTAATGAATTTATGGAGAATAAAGTTATCTGCTTGTGTCCTCAGGCCTTAGCTTGTAAGTTACATACTGCATTGTCTTTGCAAATGTTTTTGGTGTACAGGAATATTTATAGATTTTGTCTTTCTCCAGAGTCAAAGAAGCAGAGGAAGTCTGCAGACAGAAGAAAGGGAAGTCGCTATATAATATTAGACCAAAACATGACTCTGGAATTGTAAGTAAAAATCATAACAATACTTCTGTTTATATCACTTGTTCTACCTTTTTATCTTTGCATTTCATCAGCAGGTTATTCTTGATGTAAGTTTTTGTTCTGGGTTGGTTTTTTTTGTTTTTTTCTTTAATGTTTAACATTTTCTTCAAAGGTGTTAAATTAACTTGAAATCTGCCTATCAATATTACTCAACAAAATAGATGTAGCATAAGCAAGAGCAGTTTATGTTTGCCCCACTGTGCCAATCTGTGTTCTCCCCCGTCTTGGTGTAGGATACACATAGAAGGCAGAAAGGCAGTTTTGGTCTTCCACCTTATTCAGTTTGTATCCACTCTTTTCTACGAATACAGAATGGAAGGAAGAATTTTGATAGTTACACATTTTCAAGCTGAGTCACTGTATCAAATACAGTGATTTCTGATCCACTAATATGGATTTGTTGGGAATAGAAACACTAGAAAAAGATAAAACTGTGCTTTCACCGTTCTTTTGAAAACAAATAAATAATTGCAGTGATAATAGAGGAGTAATTCTGGTCATTCAGTGAAACCTTTCCCCTACAATTACATAACCACTGTGAGGATCATGACTGATTTTACAGAATATTTATTCTGGCACCTCACATTTAAGTCATAACTGTAACAACTGGCCATCATTTATGTTTGAAAAATATTATAAGATTTTTTAATGTGTCTGTGTCCCTGTCTGTGTCCTCTGCTTCCCCCGCACCCCAAGACATGACTTAATTCTTTTGTGCTTTGTAGTCATATCATCTGTGACACATCTTGTAAATGAAGCATGTAGTAATTTATTTTATTCAACTAACATAATCTGACAAAGGAAGCAATAATATTGTATTTATTGTTTCTTATTTTGAATGTTAAGTGAGTGTTGACTGTAATTAGTGTCATAAAAAATGTAAATGGAGTGCTAGCTTGGTAAGGAATTATAAACTACATTTTATCAATTTTATTTAAAATTAGATCAACCTGTTATTTCAAAAAAAACCTTCAAATTAACATTGTTTTGAATTTCTCCATCTAACTTATATACTGCTGCATATGAAAACACTGATATATTCCTTTTAAGAAATAACTATTTATTTAATTATTCCTGTATCATTCTTATTTGCACTGAAACAGAGACCTTCAGTCTTACTGAAAATTTGATGAGTGAAAAGGAAAGTAAACAAAAATATTTCACAAGCTGTGTATTGCTGTAGACTACTTCAGTTCTAGCTTCAAAGCTTATTTGTGAATTCAGTTCTACAGTAAATATAATGAAACATTTACCTGTGTATTTCTATGCTTTTTATATTTGTGTAAGGTGATTTTGTGTACACTCAAATTTTGTCCTTATTTTTTAAATTTCTTCTATTTTTCAGAAAGCAAAGATAAGCATGAAAATCTGAGAGAAGAAATTCAAAAGCCATTGTTACCTGGTTACCAAAACTCAACATGCCTGTGGGTGGGGAGTGAAAGGGAAGGAAACTACATCATCCTGATCATTTGCTTCCTTGACCTTTTAAAATTTGTGTTTTGTTCTCTAGAGTTTTCCACCAACTGATGTGTTACTGTACATTCATTCACGAATGTAATCACTTTATTGGAGTGCCCAGAAATAGACTAGGTATGGACTTGAAACACCTTCCCTGTACTCTGTATCTCCTTTGCCACTCAAAAACAGTATTTTGTAAAGTGTATGGTATATTACAAATAGGACATGCATAAAAAGTGGCATCTGCATCAATTCTGAACATGCTGAAAATTGCATTAAGTTGAACTTCATAAGAATGCTACTTGGTACAGTAAAACATTTCCATTCCTACTGGCAACATCTAACACAAATACTTCACGGCACTGCACTTAGATTAGGGAAAGAAATGTTATTCCTAGTGAATTGTTTGTATCTGTTTCATGTTGGCATTTGTAGTTTGTATTTTGAATCGTTAAGTGCTGTTTATACAGTATAATCAATGCTTTCCCAACTTGTTTGGTTGCCCTCCATGACTAAATATTTGTGGAACAAGATGTTTACTGTAACTATCTTTAAAATCGATAAGGCAGCATACTTTTACTTCATCTTTTGCCAGATAGTGAATGCCAGGTGGTACGGGGGTCAGAAATCCAGCATTTAAAAAAAAAAAAAAAAAAAAAAAAGGAAAAAGTGAGAAAGCAGGAAAATTCAGAAAAGCACAGAAGTATGATAGAGAATATGAGAGATTTGGCTATTATAGTTTGTTAATATATAAAGCAGCTAATACTTTTACATGAACTTTAGAAGGTATAGTATAGTTTTAACTGCTGATCACTTAAGTCAGACAGGCTTTTGGCCACATGTACATGACTTCCCTTCTGGAATTAGCTTTACAGTTAATTTAAAACTCCTTTAGAGAGCCATTAAAAGATGCACATGGAGACAACATTTACGGAAAACAGTAGCCAATTCTAGTGACAGAACATAGACTACCAACTAATTAACATCAATTTCACACTTAACAGAATTACAGACATTTCCTCCAGGCTTTCAGTGTCCCTGACTAGGAGGTTAATGTTTGAAATATATGACTTAGGGCTTCCATTTTAGACCACATGCTTACTTCCTATTTGCGATCCAGAATTTGCTCTATCAGTTTTAGACTGCTCAACTGATAACAACCCCTTCCTCCAGTCCTTATTTAAGAGTCCCAAACCAATCAGCGCGATTGATAATGTTTTTCTTTCAAAGCTAATTTCTCCTGAAAGCAGAACGTGTGTGCAACTCAGTTGGATGCACATGCTCAGAGATTTGGAGCCTGAAAGAAACTGGGGTAAGGCAAATGAGCTCGAACCTGCTGGGTTGTTATTCCCTGTTTAATCTAGCACATCAAGAGACACTCCGAGCTGTCTAGAGGCTAATATCCTCTACAGGGTGTCATAAAAGGAAGTGCAAAATATGACCTCAGGAATCTGTTATTCTTCACATATACCAAGCACTAGAAAAGATGGGTTTTTTTCACTGTGTGAAAAGCAAGTCTCCTGTTGCTGATAAACTTATGTGAAAATCTGTACTAGTAGTAATTTCTGTCAGGGATATAAATTACCAAGAATGGAATTCTAAAATTTTGTGTTGAAGGGAGTAACATTACTATTTGGGGAAGAGAAAATTAGAGATTATTTGCTGTTATGACTAACTTATGGAAAAAAAACTTTAAAGAGTAAAGCTATTTTAATGGCACTGATTCAAATCCATGTTTGTATTTATGTAAACAATAGTCTTTTCCTCTTAACTTTCCTCCTAAGTGCAAGGATACAGTAGCATGTTTTCATTTGTAGCCTTTCTGTTCTCTTCAGTACCTACAGTATGTATATTACTATACTAAATGAAATAATAGATCATCTAACAAAGATCACTATGTGCAATACTGTATTTAGTGTTTCTATTCCAATTTTTTTAGAATGTTAATTTATAAGAAAATAAAAGGAATAATGAATTAACTGCTTTCTCTTCTCACTCTCTGACTATGCTGTAGCGTGTTACAAACTCTGTGCTCCCTAAGCATCCCATTCTGGCTCCTGTGCTTGAGGAAGAGCCTTTGTGAAGACAGCAGAGGAAATAAGGCTTCTCTTTGCTTGCCTTTTGGAAGAGTAGTGACAGTAATTCCCAGTTATGTGATATAGTATCTTCTTCCCAGGTGGTGGTAGTGAGAGCTTCAGCATTCTTTACCCAAGGAGACTATGTAAAACTCACTCCTCCGGCGTGTGCAAGACTCCCAGTCTTGCATTTGGCTCAGGTTTGTAACCTGGTCCTATTAACATTGCTGAATTAACAGTCTCAAGAAATTACTGTTAAGGCAAAAAATATGCATTGAAAAGTAGCACTTGCATATTATAATCCTTTAATAGATATACATGTGTTTTAGCAACCTCTGAAGAGGTCCAGCAACCTCTTAAATCGGTCACATACATACATACACACCCTTTCTATAAGATCTGCAGCATGGATGCTATAAGTTATTTCAAGCCACTCTCTCTCTCTCTCTCTCTCTCTCTCTGAAGTGTCAAAGGTTGACTGCAGCTGATGGAACCATACTAGGATCTTAAGACACATGCTGCTACATAGATTTTTCTTTCATTTTACTCAGAGCCAACCTATTTGGTTCAACTTGTCTCTTTCATATAGCTCCTGTCCAACCTGTCTCTGCAGCACCATAGTTGACCCACAGAACATCCAAAGGGGACTCACAGCACAAGTTGCACTTCTGCTCTTTGTTTTTATCAGCATACTTAACTTTTTACAGAATTCTAGACCAATGCTCTTTTGTTTGTTTGTTTGGGATGTTTTAAAGAGGTTGAACACCCCACTGCTCCCCTCTCCTCTCATTTGCTGAAATCCCCTCCTTTACTGCAACATCAAGCACTCTACTCTTAGAATTGGCCCTTATTCTATAGGCTCTGATTCTATAGAGTTCTCACAGACAAAATTCTGAGCCTTCACTGATTGCTAACAGCACGTATTGCTCACTGTTACTTAAATGCAGCAGCAAAAGAAGGACTTTCATACCTGAGCAGCAGATGTGACTTGCTGGCAAGAGCAATCTGGTTTTTTATGAGGAGTTAAGAGGATTCACGTTGTTTTGCCTGCCAATTAAAGCCTTTCAGAAGCATGGTACCTTGTCATGTCATGACACTGTAGTGGGTTAACTTTTTTTGTAGCACCTTTCAACATCCCAAAACACTTCCAAAACTTTGTTAAGTATTAACCAACTGTAGCAGTGGGAATAATAATGAGAGGGATCTTCCACAGACTGATTTTTTCTTGCTCAAGTTTTCAGTGATCATTCTAAAAAGTTAGAAGCAAATATTAATTCCATTGAAAGGACGTATAGCAAGTCATTGCACTACAGTTATTTTGTTGCAGACTCTAAAAGCAAAGCCAAATTTGTGACAAATCCACTATACCAGTTCAGTTTCACAACTTTTAAAACTAATTTGCACAGAATAAGTGAAAACTGATGAAGTTGAGTTTTTCTGAAGGTAGTGTAAACAAGTCAGAAAACGGAGAAAAGAAAACCATGCCCCCACACCATTCATGTCTCACCCATCAAGACTCTCAATACAGAACAGGTTTTCTGAGCTATTCTCTAGCTTACAACAGACCCATCTGTTCCTATATCTGATATTCATCCAACCTACTTGTAAGAGTATCCAGGGGTAAGTCCATTGCCTCAAAAAAATTGTCTTTCTGAACATAAAGGGTTCCTATTGCATCAGCACTGTTATCTCATTTATTCCTAGCTGCTGCTCGAATTTATGCTCTTAGAAACTTCACTAGCCACCTACTCCAATTTGGGGACCTGACGACATGGCAGCCCCATTGTGGTTGAGCTTAACATGCACTGGCCCTTCACCCTGTCCCGTAGCACCTGTCCACTTTAAGAATTAACTGCATCTGTCTGACCTACAGCTTTTCCATCTACTCTGAGAGACTCGTCTTGTTCTTGGATTGCTTCCACAAGGGGGAGATTTTTTGGATCACAGCATGTGCCTCTAGTAGGATGCTGGTTCAACAGTTGGGCAGCAACAGAGAGAATTGGAGCTGGAGTCTGGGCTGTGCCTCAAGCAGCAGAGGTTCAAGTGGGTGCTGGGCAATCCATGACCTGCAAAGCAGGAGACTGGCCAAGAGATGGGTGGGAATGAGAGAGGGACATTCCAGGACGTGACTGCTGAGCTCCCTTTGAGCCAAGTGATGGAGCCTGACTACACCTACGTAGTTAAGGCAAAGCAAAATGCTAATTCTCTAAAGCAACATCTACTAAAAAAAAAAAAAAAAATCTCCAAACACAATAGTGAGAAGATTTGGGCAAGAGACAGGGAAGGGAAGACACCAAAGGGCTCCTGCAAGTGTAGTGCCATAAGGGACATAGCCCTCCCTTGCTAGCTATGGTCTAGGTTCTCCTGCTTCTTTCAAGACCCATCTCAGGCATCTCTTCTGGTCACATGGAGGCTCATCAATCAATGAGTGACAGCTCACTTTCCACACAGAAATTTTCCCTTGAGAAACTGCATTATGTCTGGGTTGGTAAGGGAAAAAAAATACCACAAACCCCAAAATACTACCCTGTGTTTGGACTGCCATGTAGTAAGCCTATTCAAGATCTGATAGCAACCACTAAAGCTCATCTGTATCTTAGGATATACCTTTTTTTCCTTATGAGCAGTTTGGTGCCCTTTACATAAGGATGTATACATATTTTAAACAAAATTATTTAGGTCACTTACTTCTCTCATGGCAAATTATGGTGGTGTTTCAGCCAGTGGTAAAGCTTGGCTTGTCAGTTTACCAAAAACCCAGAATAAATGCATGCAGAATCAACTCCAGAATCTAAGAATAATGCATTTTATTTTTTCCTCTTGCCTCCCACTTCTGAGGGAAGTGGGAAACGGGGGGAGAAATAGTTAGGTTTTCCCAACCTGTCAGGATGAGCCATCATTCACCTATATTTGGGAGGGGGAAAAAGAAGGTGGAGAATATACTGATTAGAAAGCAGCTGGACACAAACTGTTGAAGCAAAACACCCGGATGCCATATAATCCTAGAGTAGCTTTATTATTTAATCTATAATTTAATAGTTGACCTATAAAATAATTACATTATACTTAAAGCATTTCTTCATTTTTTGTTTTCATTTATAAAACAAGAATTAAATACAGTTTTAACCATTACAAGCTCAACTCAGTTTTTACATAAACACAGCTCCTAGAAGGAGTTTTAAGCTGCAGCATATTCATATTGCAATCTGGTGAAAAACCCAGGCAGGGTGTAGCTAAAATTTAAAGATTCTTGCACGTTTTTCTTAAGTGAATTTACTAGGGTGCTTTTCTCTCTCTGGTCCCAAATGTCTAACTTTTAGTTCACTCCTTTCAAGTGAAGACTGAGATCCCCAGAGTCTTAGTAGACTGTATTGCCACCTTCCCCCTCTCCACCCCACCCACACCCACACTTTCAAGATTAGTCTGGACTGTGCCCATCCTGGGGCTGGCACGATGCCACAGGGCAGCAGCAACAGCCCCTTAGGCATTCCCTGCGTGAGAAGCCTCCCCGTGCACTTCTGACACGCTGGAAGGTCACAGCAGAAAAGCGACGTCTGTTCACGTAACAGGGCTGCCAGACCCGACCAACCTCACCCTGCCCACGGCAGCCCCCGTAAACCGCTTGGAGCTCTTGTGGAGATCAGTCCCGAAAGCCTCTTAGGGAGGCCTGTGTCACATAGTGGAGACCCGTGGCTCTGAAGGCCCGGCTGGCGACAGTGCTGAACACATTAACCCCCTGAAGTGGCTGCATGTGAAGAGGCTGGTGGGGAGGGGCTCTGGCAGCAGGCTGCAGATGCTGAACTGTGAGACATGCACAGGGAGCCGGCGTGTCATTTTTAATTTGTAAGTTTCAGACCACTGCGTGCGCGCTGGCTTTGGTTTGGGGGAAGGGGCTGGTTTGAGACAGGATTTTAATGCAGCTGGGACTAATACAGATCAGAACTGTAACAAATGGGGTATACAGGACACGTTAAACTCCATCAACTGAATAACAACATAGTATGCTTTAAAATGAACTGCAAGCGTTCACCAACACTTATTGTGCAGGTCTCAAAAACTGAGTGGACCACCAATAGTGTAGCAATTACAACTTACTCTCTCCCTGCTCCCACAGCTGTGACCCATTCCAGCAGCACTGACTGAGGCGTTTGTCCTTTAACACTAACACATTAACAAGGTTTCCAATCATGGGAGAGACACCACTCCCAAAACTTGACGACACTTATGTAGCTTTTGTATTCAGTCCAGCAATGACCAAACTTTGTCCTTTCTGTGACAGTGCTTTTATACCTTTGGAGACACATCACTGCCTTCAGTGTTCTCTCCCACTACCCTTCCACCTCCCTTGGTTTGAGCAGGCATAAATATAAGGTCATAAATGGATGTTGTCCTTTCTGGAGTAAGAAACACACACAAGTATCTAACATACAAAACCCTACCAAAAGCATAGTAAAACCATGTCCATTTTCAGCCAGGCCGCCAGCCTAGCAACCAAGTCTCTTAACATATTTTAATTGCTGGCATACTCTGCCACAAGAAAAATATACATGGCTAGGTCTGTAATACTTTAAACAGCTGTTTACTATAGCTAGGTTACAAAATAAACACTGCTGCAGAGGCCATGTGTTCAATACACTCTAACCACAACAGCATCAGAACCCACCCTCAGTCTGCTCTGTGGTCACCGTGGCTGACCCAGCGCCTCACCCTCTTCCCCTTGCTTCTGATCTGCCGTTCAGACAACAAGCCCAGAACCATTTGTCATTGCACAATTGAAATCGTCTTAAGGAGAGGAACCTCATTGGAGAGTCTCACTTGCTTTTCACACATTACTCCTCGCTACTCTCCCTCATCTGCGTCCCCCAGCCCTGGGCAGCACCCCAGCACTTCCAAGTGAGAGAAGCAAGCTCCAGACCAAAGCAAGGGGAAGACGTTCTCAACTTGTGGAGGGAACTGGAGTGTAGGGCAGAGGGCTTTACTCCACACAGTGGAAACATTTAATGCTGGATTCAGCCAACTGGTCACTTAGATGATCAATCCCAACTTCTGTGAGCCTGCTCCACTCCAGAAGATTCAACTGCCAGACGATATTAAAATACAATGAAACTTTATGGTGAAGTGCCTAACACAGCCGGTTAAAAAGCATTATTCCAGTAGGCAAGTGACAAGGAGCCTTTCCTTGCTGGAGAGATGCCTCCTGAAAGAAAAGAAAAACACCAAAAAAATAAGGAAAAGAAGAAACAAACCAACAAAATGGACAGTCTGCTCAGTGGGAGAGGAGAGGCAGCAGTAAAGCTGATGGAGGATCCACCAAGCAGCAGCTACGTGCCTGTTCTCACGGCTTGCCTGAGCTGTTCAGATTCACAGACATGCACCGGCACTGCTTGACCTTCTGAATTTTCTTGAGTCGGAACGGTGGGTCCAGCTCGGGGCACTCCAGCTGCACGGTCGAAGAGGTGACCTTGTGTGGCTTGCAGAAAGCACAGGACTGGAAGGACTCCTCCTCCTTCTTCACGTGCCGCGGAATGTAGAAGGAGTTGCACTGCCCATAGCAGAAGCGGTTGATGATGGTGCGGCTGATGCAGCCCTCCTCACTGACAGTCTGCCGCAGCGGCTGCGTCTTGCACCAGTCGCTCTTGAGGTACTTCCTCTCGGTGACCACGAGGGCCTCCTGGCTGGAGGCCAGCACCTCCTTGTTCAGCTGCTGCCTCCGCTCCGAGTGGTTGCTGCTGCTGCCTTTGTACGGGGAGGGAATGGCACCTGCAGGGCGCGTTTTCTTGGGGTCCGTTACTCGAACCAGTGCTGCCATCAGAAAAATGGACAAGGCAAATTTCCAAACCATCCTGCAAGGGCAACACAAGGCACTGTTAGGCGAAACGTATTTTCAAGCCACGGAACTGGAATGGAGTTGGTACTTCACGCATGCTTTTAGAAGTGGAGGTCTTACCGTCTTTATAATCCCATCACTTTTCCTAGATTAGCTCTATTCTAGGGTGATTACTTATCATGAAGAGGTCAGACCCTTTGGAAAGTCACATTGCTCCTCCTCACCCCTCCCCACACTGTCCAAATACTTGTTTTTTCCCCACAGGGACATTAATGCTTTGATGGCTGAAGTGGTGATTTTACAGAAGCTTCAGCCAGAAACGTTTCCTCCTTCTCTGTGAAATCCTAGGCCAAACAGCTGGCCAAACTCCTGGCTAGCAAAGGCTCAAGAGACTCTTGCCAAGATGGTGAGAGCTGATTTGGGGATGGCAGGGGAGAGGGGAAGGGAATACCAGGTTACATGTAGTGCACACCCATGTCTCTTCAGCCCCCGAGTACCAGCACAGCCTCATTTCCCACAGAAGTAGCAAGGGGTGTCCAAAAAACTATTTTTATTATTTTAAATTGCTTCTGAAGTTTCTTAGGGCTCTTATGGTACTTACAGGCTTGTATTTGTTGTCTTTGTATGAGGCCAAAACCTTGATGGATTTATTTTTGCAGTAAGAGGAAATTCTTAAACACAAGTTTGAGGACTTCACAACTGCAAGGCCTCTTGGGCAAATGATTTAAGAAGGTTTGTAAATATGAGAGAATTCAATATTTATTTTAGATTTTAAGGAATAGGTTAGAGCATGAGCTTATTGCTAAGTTAAAATCGTCAGCCAGATGGCAAAAAATATTTTTTACTATGGTTGTCTATCACATATTCTTGGTCTGTGGAGCATTTCTTACCAGCTCTTGTCCAATTCATTTTAGTAATGTGCCTCGATGTGCTTCCAGAACATCAGACTAGGTGTACTAAATTTCCTTATAAAGTCAATGCTCACTAGTGAACTGCTCATTTGGCAGTTCATTTCATATCATTCTCCCTGGGAAAGGGTCTCTTCAGTGCCAGAAGTGGGTGCACAGAAGCTTCCCATTTGGAGACTAGAACACTTCCAAGTCTTTCTGAAGTGCCCTATTCACATTTATTCTTAATGGATATTTTTATAGAAGAAAGACTTATCCCTCTCTTCACAGTAACGCTTCAAACCCTTACAAGTAATGATTTATTTTTTTTCCCTTAGAGAGATGCCTAGACCAAAAAAAGCTACCATCACACTGGTAATTATAATGTCTAACACTATAGATGTTTCAGATGTGATCTGGAAAGCATGTCACTTTCCAAACAATGACACCAAAAGATCAAAAAAATGTTTGCAGTAAAGGTGCAAAAGAGGACAAGAATAGCAGTAACAAATGCTTCTCACCTAATAAAGCAGACCTAACATGTTTAACTTCTGTGGAGATAAAGAAAAGGAACTACTCTAGCAGACTAGGTGAGATAACATTGCTTAAGGTTATTTTTTAAGTTTACAAGATCTCAATGTCAGACTTGGATTGAGTTTCTAAGGGAAGAAGCCTGAAGTGCTGAAGGAAACAAAAGTGCTAATCATATAGCTGGAAACAGAGGATGTTCTGATGCAGAGTTAAATTTCATCAGTGTGTATGCTTAAAACAGAACCACCTTTAAATGGAAACCACTATTTCTAAACCACAAAAAAGTTCATTCATCTGCATCCATGCCATCTCCCCACTGAACACCCACTGTAGCCATGGGTACTTTAAATCAGTGGCCTATTTTCACACTGCTTAGCATTCAGCATGCAAGTCCAGAAGTTTTGTCCAGAGTGTTTGAACGAAGCAAGGCTAGACTTGGCTTTGCTGGCAGGTATTGTTGCCAAGTCCACTGGATGTCAACCCACACAACCAGGCCAAAACCTAATCAGGTAATTAGTTTCAGTTGAATATAGTGTTCCATGCTTCCTTTCAAATTGTTCTCATGTTATTCTGCACTGATGGCTGCATTTCAGTAGTAGATAAAACAGCTGATTTCCAGTGCTTTGTGTTTTATATAGAAAGGGGAGGAAAACAAACCAGATTTACAAACATTTGTCTTCTAGAAAAAGACAGAGGTGAGCTCTCCACAAGATGCCTTATGCCACATTTCTCAGGCATACTCTTCTAGCTTTTGAAACACAAGGGATACTGCCTCCCCAGTCTCATTTCTCTGATCCTGGCATAGAAGAGGACAGCAAAGGTCAGGAGAGACACACCCCTTCCCCCATCCCCTCCTCTTTTCTTGGGATGATCTTTAAGGTTTTTTCCAACTTTCATGAGTCTACAATTCTATTAAACCCCGTGTTACCACGCCTGCCCTTTCTCTTCATAAAGTGCAGTTTGAAAGGACATGTTTCCTTTTTGTGTCAAGAGTGGTGGTCAAGCAGAAATCCTACATAGGAATTCAGGAAAGCTGACAGAGAACTAGCAATTCAAAGTCTACAACACAGAGAAATACTATAGCAGTATTCTAATTGCTTAAATGGTTTTATGTAGACATGGAGAGCCATTCAATAGAGTAAGCAGGATTTATTCAGTAAGTCTGTGTTTATAACTAATAAAGCATTATTAATCAAAGCCACTATTGTGCAGTTATAAACCAAACACCGCAATATGTGCAAGTACTTCTACAGACAGGTAGGAACGCACTACTTATTTCTGTCATTGATCCTTATCAAACTTGAACCTTAGAATATTTACATAATGGAGTAATAATCTATTCTACACTAGCAGGTCAAATGTGCATTCTGTCAGATCGTGGAATTTCTAATCACAGTGTTACCCCTTACTAGCCTGCAAATCACCCCTTTCTAAGCCCTGGCACACAAATCCCCTATTCAAGCAAGTAAGAGTGCAAACAAGGTCACACGGTGCCAGCAACTTGCCAAGGACTACACATATATTTTCAGCACTCGCATGCAAAAAGAGAAACTTCAGGACTCCCAGAGAAAGACAACATTTTGACAAACTCAATTTGAATGCAAAGCAAGACAGTGAATGCTGTCTGTCTGCAGACAGAGCGGGATGAGAAGAAACACAAAACGTATTGGAGAAGAATCCGGCTTTTGGCAAGGACAGGGCAGTTCTGCCCTACTTAGATGGAATGAAACAGCATGTGGCTGAGACCATGCAAGTGAGAAATGCCTCAAGGGACCAACGCCCCTACAACTTGCACCAATGCCAGCCTGGGCCCCCCATCCCTGCTGCACTGGGGGTCCCCACGGCAGACCCAGTGGCAGTTCCTTTGTGATAGTTTTTAACTTCTTCAAGCATTGTTGCCAGCTGCTTCCTGTTCCCCCAACACCTCTTTTCCAGTGTGTGAGCTGAGAATATCTTAATCTTAGACAAGACACCCAACAAGGCCCGGTTGCATTTACATATCACATGGCAAGTTTTTTCTCCTTGAGATAAGGAAATCAGCCTCAAGTATGAGTTCATAAACTCATCAAACCTAACATGCTGGACCTGGGCTATAAGGCCCAGGAGGATAAAAAATCCTTGGCCATGGAAGCAAGAATGTCAAAGTCCAGCTCTGTCATTCAGAGGTCAGGTCACTGTGCTAGGAGGGGAAGACCCAGGATCACTGTGTCTGCCCTCAGCTTTGTTTCTTCTTTGTATCCAATTACTGTGTAACATAAAGCACCTACCAAGGCAGGGACCCTTTTGCATAGCGACCTTCTGTCCCTCTAACTCACGCATTCTTGAAAGTAATCCAGCACCAGGGCAGGACAGGCAGTAATGTAACCCCCAAAATAGCTTATAGTTTTGTGCTTAGGGAAGTTCTCTCTGAATTGGAGCACTGGATTTGCTTTCAGAATTCAAGGTCATCATTTTCAGAAAAGTCCCCTGAGAAGAAATGGATGCTATGGTCTGAAAGGCAGGGCAGGAGGTAACACCAGTGCCCATCTGTGCTGAGTGGCTGCTCTGATGTTTCCTCTAGTTTTTAAAGTCATGACCAGTTTCTCAGCTCAGGATGCAGATCCTGACTCAGAATTCCTGTTTTAAAGATCAGCCTACTTCAAGGTTGCAAGTGGACAGAAGGAAAGAGGGATGTAACTGAGCAATCAGTGTGATATTTTGTAAGCTGCGCAAGAAATCAGGAGGTGTGAGACCCATTTGTTTGCTTTAGCACCTACTTTGTAGCATCTACGAAGCACTCAGCATTATCAGCGTTCCTGGAAGCATCCAACTCTCTGATAGAGGTATGATACAATTATCTCTTCACCAGGCCTTTCTGGAGGGAATTCAGAAATAAAAGCCGCAGGCAATTTAAAACAAAACAAAATGTAACACAAAAACAACCAAAAAAAACCCAACCCACAACCGAAAAATCCAAACGTGCAAAACCTGTCTTACCATGGAATTTGAGACTCTGCCTATTCAGCCTCATCACAGTATGGATTCATGAAGAAGATTTAGTACTATAAACCCATCAGAAGTACAGTCTCAAGTGCTGCAAGAGCCAGTGGCTGGGAAGATGATAAATTCAGAGATTTTTTTGCTTTTTGAAAAATTTAAATTTAATAAACAGCTGAAGAGCTTCCCTTGGACAAATATTTCTCTGCAACAAGGAAAAGGCAGGCATACAGACTGGATTAAATCAGGTCCCATTATATAGATAGCCACATTTGACTACCTGTATTGGTTGTTTCCAGTTTCCACCCTGCAAACTTCAGAGACATGAGAGCTCTCCTTAGGGATCACTTGAGCATGGCTGAATGCAGGAAACCCTGTTACCAAAATTTTTTTCTAGTTCTCCCCCTTACTTTCATATTAGACCTCGTCAGAAAAAGAATCTGTATAAACCAGTCATATGTATAACAATGTAAGAACACAATGTACATGGTTAGCTCTCACATTTAAGATGGGACACAAGAAGAGTTCCTTGAAGACAAGCCAGCAAATAGCTTTTCAAAGAACTAAAACTTGGCTTTACGAGCAGATGGGGAAAGCCAGGAAATATCAAAATCTCTACCAGGAAGCCAAAAATGCTATTTATTTAATTAATAATAGTTAGGCATGATTCTAATGGTACAATGTTCTCATAAAGACTTCAGTAAAGACTAATCAGGCATCTTTGTGCAAGGGAGGTATTTGATGCTAACTTTTCTCTTTTAACTACCCTTTGGAAACTATTTCTCCCATGTCCCAACAGCATTAGCAATAACTGAACACTGTACTGTATCTCCTGTTGCAGAGACATGGGCGTCTTAAATCGTTCCATCATTAATAGATTCCCATTACTAAACTGCCAAGAGTGAGGCCAGCTACAACAACAAAACATGCGGGAGGCTGGGCTTTTAAAAATGTAAAAAACTCAATACTGCAGCTAGGATTCAGTTACTCAGATCTGCCTTATAGCAGTAGTTACCATGTTCTAGGAGTACAATGCATCACTTTTCAAAACCACTGCACAAAACACAAAAGGCAGCAATTATTTAAATAGAAATAATAAATGCCATTACAGAAATTTACAGGCAGAAATTTTTCCATTCTTGTCCTCTAAGAACCTTCTGTAGTGATTTGAAAGAAAGCTGTTTTGTTGCATCATAGCCCTAATAGGAGATGTTGAGGGAGAAAACATTTCTTTCAGACTTAGTAAATTCCTAGTACCCTCACCGGCTCTTGGATGGAGATCCTTCCTCCTCTTCATCCTTCTCTCTCTCTCTCTCTCTAACACCTCTCCCCCAGAGAGTCAAGACTGCCTACAGGGAACACCACAAAGCTTTGAAGGAACCAGGAAAGGTGTTCCTGCAGGCTGGATGTCTCAGGAGCCACACTGTGTGAGCTCTTGCTTCATTTTTTGAAAGGGGGAGATGAAGTTAAGTTTCAACAATGCCACATTCCTCAGAACAGGACAGCATTTCCCCAGTAATGCCGGAACTTAGAAGTTCTCCTCATCCAGACAGTTCCTGAAAACAATGAACTTAAAGCATTGAAAAATAAAGTAAATCATCAACAAAATGGAAGTATGTAGAAGACACTGGTGAAGACAGTCTATGCTAGTTGAAAGGAGGTTGCATTATAATAATTCAGCTCTTATTGAGTAGATTTTCTACTACCAAGAGCTTTATCTTGAATCTTTCCTGAAAAGGCTGGGAGTTTTAGAAGAATTCTTGATCCACGCACAAAAATATAAGAGGAACTAACAACTCAGATAATGTCTTTCAGCAATGTGTTATGTGTTAATTTTAGGACAGAGGGAATAATGAAGAAAACTGGAAAGCAAACTAACCCTTGACATTAAAACTAACTAGCTTGAATTCTGGGTTTTTCCGTCTCATCTTGTCCTCTCTCTTTCTTATCTGCCTTTACTGCCAACAGAAATTCATATTTAAAACCACTGAACTATATTTCCTTCAGGAACTTAAGACAAGCTCATTTGAAATCTGTTTAAATGCAGCTGGTCACTTCATTAGTGTTAAAGGATCACACTATGCCAGCAATTCTTCTTTGCACTCTCATCCTGCTACAAAGTATATTGACCTAAATATTGTATCACTGAGTTATAGTATTAGGCTCTTCTGAATCCCTGTTATCTTGCAGAGCTTTTAAATCTGTTTTTTTTTTTTTTTTAATCTTTTTTTTTTTTTTTTTAGTAGTATTAGTGCTGGAGGAACAGAGAGAAGTTTCTCATTTTTTAAAGCCAGGACCAGGAGTTTGCGAGGGGAGTCACTGAAGAACCTGGTTGTAAACTACAGCTCCAGAAGACCAGAGAGAGGAGTAGGAAAGTATTGATGAAGTCAGCCTTGGTATTTTGACATACTTTTATCATTAAGGAGATAGAAGTAGGGTCATGCCACTTGGCTGTCAGAGAAATAGAAATGAAACAAGGAAGGTTGAGGCCATCTGGAATTAAAATTGGCCAAGTATATCAATGAGAACAAAAAGGGCTTCTTCAAAATAAGCCAAAGGAAAACTAAGGATAATATGGATGCATTACTAAGTGGAGTGGGGATGCTGGTGACAGAGGACACAGAGTTACTGAACATCTTCTTTGCTCTTAGCCATGTCTGACCCAGGAGATCAACGTAAAGGAATGTTGGAAGGAAGAAGGATTGGATTAGAGAACACCTGAGCAAATCTGAAATCCACAGTTCCATGGGTTCTGATGGGCTGCATCCATGAGTGCTGAAAGAACTGGTGGACATCATAGTGAGGCTGCTCATGATGATCTTTCAAATGCCATGGCAGTCAGGAGAGGTGCCTGAGCACTGGAAGAAAGCAAGTATCACACCAGTCTTCAAAAATTGCAAGAGGAGAACCCAGAAAACTACTAGCCAACTTTTCTCAATCCTGAGAAAAGTGATGGAGCACCTCATTCTGGAGTCCACCTCTAGCCACATGAATGACAAGAAGGTGATCAGGAGAAGTCAGCACGGATTCACGAATAATAAATCATACTTTACCAACCTGATTGACTTCTGCCATGAAACAACAATCTGTATAGATGAGAGGAGAGCAGTGGATGTTGTCTACCTCAACTTTAGTGTGGCTTTCTCACAACATCCTCATGGGCAAAGTCAGGAAGTGTGGGCTGGATGAACAGACAGTGAGGTGGATTCAGAACTGGCTGAATGGCAGATCCCAGAGGGTTGTACCCAGTGGCACATGGCCAAGTTGGAGGCCCGTCACTTGTGGTGTCCCCCAAGGTCCAGCACTGGGCCCAGAATTGTTTACCTTGCTTATCAACGACTCAGATGAAGGGGCAGATGCCTCCTCAGCAGGTTCACTGACAACACAAACAAGAAGCTATCCAAGAGCCAGCAGTGTGTCCTTGTGGCCAAGAAAGCCAATGGTGTCTTGGGATGGATTAGGAAGAACATTGCCAGCAGATTAAGGGAGGTGATCCTGCCCCTCTCCTCAGCCCGGGTGAGGCCACATTTGGAGTGTTGGGTCCAATTCTGGGCTTCTCAGAACAACAAAGACAATTAAGGGGCTGGAAGCTCTCTCCTATGAGGAAAGGCTGAGGGAGCTGGGCCTATTCAGCCTGGAGAAGTGAAGACTAAGAAGGGACCTCATCAACACCTAAAATATTCTGAAGGGAGGGTGCCAAGAGGATGGAGCCAGGCTCTTCTCAGTGGTGCCAAGCAATAAGACAAGATGCAACAGACAGAAACTGACACATGGGAAGTTTCATCTGAATATGAGGAAGAGCTTCTTCACTGTGCGGATGACCGTGCAGTGGAACAGTGTCCAGAGAGGTGGTGGAGTATCCCTGACTGACTGAAGACATTCAAGAATTGTCTGGATGCAATTCTGTGCAATGTGCTCCAGAATGACCCTGCTCCAGCAGGAAAGTTGGATCAGATGCCCCACTGTGGTTCCCTCAAACCTTACTTGTCCTCTGTGATTATGTCCATGATAAATACCAGTGCTTCCCAAAAAATACACACATATAATAGATGCAATTACTAAGGCCCCAATTAGAAGAAAAATAGTGCAGGAAACAATGCTGCAAGTTTTGTTGGTTTGGATTCTTTAAAGGCTAAATGCTAGCCAGGTAATACAGTGAAGAAACACACTATAAACTTCATATGATCCTGTATTTACCAGTAGCAAAGATTTTGATTCAACAATTGTGTCAGCATTTATCATTTTAAATCAGGAAAAGTGAAATAAAGAGATGAAATGAAAGCTGCAAGAAATCTAAAAGCAAAGTCATCCTATAGTACCTGTGGTAATGCAGCCATGCCTTTTTTAGGAGATCAGGAACACGCATAACTCTGATTGAATACTAGCAGGTAACTGGACAAAGGGGGTTTTTTTGTATCATTATGGTTAAAAGCCCTAAATTTTGTTGCTATTTCAGCTTCAGGAACTTGTGGTTTTAGAACCAACCACAGACAAATGTCTGCCTGGTGAGCACATGTGAATTGTCCCAAGCAGAGTAAGATGTCCTACTCAGAAGTGTCTGGGTAGTCATCAGTACTGGCAGCATATGCAACACTGGGGAAAAAAGGGGGAGTGGGTGGAGGGAAAAACCCACAAAATAAAACCAGATTTCTGCTAGCTGTCCATGAGGCTGATTCTCTTCCTCACAACCTGGTTTTGAAGAATGCTACAGTCAGAGGGTGGAAGGAATGGATACAAGGAGAAGAGCTTTTTCAGAAAGGACTGATAATTCTCCTATGAATCTAAAAAATGTCTCTATACAAGAGCGAACTGAGTTGAAGATACTTGGTCTCCTTCTCAGTGTTTCTCAGCTTTTCAGCACAAGATAAAGAGACACAAAGTAGCAAGTCAGTTTGGCTTACATGTGAACATTTTGTCCAGCCAGTAAAAACAGCCTACATTTAACTTTATTCTTTTGTGTTGAAGGCAGCTCTTACACTCCCATTTGGCAATATTTAATTCAGGAGAAAACAGCAGACTTCTGCCCTTGGGAAACTAAAAACTAAATCTGAAGGGAAGCAGGGTCTTGAGCAAATGTCTTCATTTGTGACCATCCCTCAGCCTGTTGGAAAGGAGGACAGTCAACACAAGAATGGGGAAAGTTCAGCATTTAAATACAATAGCTCATTTCGTTGCTTCCTCACTGGAGGATCGATGCTACAAAAGACTATTTTGCAATGAACAGTCTCCATTATATTTTTGTTGTTTGCATTACAACAGAACATAGAAATCTCATCCAAGACCAATGCCTGACTAAGCGACAACTTCAAATGTTTGTAGACTGACTTGGTGACCAACATATGACAGGACCAGAACAGAGCTCAGAGAGGAAGTGAGTTACTGGAGGTCAGAAATTAACTGAGAATGGACTGTTTCCAACATCTTTCAATTGCACTGCATGGCACCAATACTCTTTGCAAAGAAATACAGAATTGTTACCCTTAGGCAAACTTTTTAAAAAAAATTTTATTCTTGTAAATGAAAATTGTTTTGTATGAAATTTTCCAATATAGTTTCCCTGAGTTTTGATAGAACAGGGATGGAGTTAGGAGCTTCATTTCTTTGTAGCTTCAGACAACACACTACGTCTAGAATGCACAGCTCATTTTCTAGCCTCAATAGGGAAGATAACCATTAATCTTCAATATATGTTCCTTATTGTACTTGCACCATTCTAAAAAGAGGACATTTAAATGAATTCTGTTCTAGGAGAAAACTGAGGTCTCTAAAGCATCATGAAAGTGCTTAAAAGAAGTGCTTGCTTCTCTCAATGATCAGAAAAATGCAAGTATTTCTAAAAATCAGCAGGTGCCATGTAATCTTGCATATAAGAAACACTACATTAATCAGCAGAGAAGCAACATTTAAATTTTCCAGATTTTCTGGTAGATTCAGGTAGTTTTATTCTTTCAGGCTCTCTGTTAAGATGCTATCCTCGGTCACCACATTATAACTCTGGTTATGTTCCTGTTTGAACAATCTAAAATGTTATTGATGGTCTAGTCTTTAAATTACGAATTTCTGTAAACCAGTACCCTATTTATAGAGCTGAAACACAGATGGTTCAAATAAGAATTGCTCGTATCCTAATATACCACAGGCTAATCTTTCTATTAGGTAGTATGCAAATTCCCATACAAACAAAATTTTTGCTATATATCCCACTACTTTCCAATGTGTCACTTCTAAGAACCATTCCAGCTTTATTTTCATACAGTTGTCTTAAAAATGGCATATATTTATTGCTTGGAGTGCTCTTAATTTGCATTTCTCTCTGCTTAAACTTGCCTGACAAAGCATCAGTCCTCCTGATGAAAACTTACGGCACTTCTGGAGACAGAATGCGGAAGATCTATGCTAATGAGCAAATAAAACAAGCACTGACCCCATGCAGCCTGCTAACTCCAACCAGGTCTGTGCCATGTAAACGTGTAACTAAGTGCTTTACCAGAATTACTAGTTTCACAGAAAAGCACTTTTTCTCCTCAGTGAGGCTAAATCTAGGGAATCCTTTCATCCTATTTTGCCTTTCCTTCAGTTTATAAACAACACATCTGACACCTCTTCACAATTAAATTTTTTTTTCCTCTGCCAAGATTCAAATGGGTTGTACAGCAAGGCAGGTTTGAAACTTTACTGCATTACACTGTGTTTTCTCCTAGGGTACACAGGGAGGCATGAAAAATATTTCAGGGAAGGGGTCGTTTAGGGTTACTGTGGTGACACACTGAACACACCCATAGTAAATCGGAGTTCGTGAGCTCTAATGTTCACATGTAACACAAGACACCTTGAAACAGCAGTGGGTCACCTCGAAGTTTTAATACATTCTCTCACCCAGGGTGTAAGCTGGCCCAACAGCACAAAGCTTGTTTGCACCCTGTGTCGACGGAAGCCAAGCAGGAACAAGTCACTGCTGCACACCGTGCATGGTATTGTCCTTGGGTTGATCCTGTAATATTCTGTAACCCCTTTTTTTGTCCACAAGCTTACTTGGAGAATTACCAGACGTTTTCTTCTTCCTCTAAGAGCACCGGCTTGGCTTACTTTTGCAGTTACTTTTTGTGGGTTAACCAATGGCCCATCACAATCTCTGTTTAATTAGTTTTGTTTCAAACATTTAACTCAGAGCTTTGGGCTTTGCTCTGAGAGGAACCCTGTTCACTTAGGGTCTCCACAAGAAAAACTTTATGTATGCAACTAAAATATAATTCAAACGTGTAAGGGCTGGAAAGTGCAGCAACCACGTGCTCTGATGGATGTTTTTTTCTATGTTTTTGCAAGCCAACAAACAAACAAACGTGACATTTAGAGTTCAAAACCTTTAGAGTTACATGGCTTCTTGGCTACCCTAGCTGATGCCTTGATACAAGTTTTTCAGTTTGGAAATATTTTGACCCTTGTTTGTAAGTTGTTTTCTAATATATAATAAAGAACTTTTGCTTCACTACACATCTATTGATATTTCCAAACTGACAGTAACCTTTTTGACTGTCATAGCTGTCTAATGGACCAAAATAAATCATAGTGGCTCAACAGCTGTCAAAAGAAAAAGATCTTTTGAGTTGCTATGAAGTCAGTAATACAAATAAAATTTTAATTATATATGCACTATCAACACAAAATGCTAAATACCTATACACTCCAAAATAACTTCCCAGAAATATTAGAAAATATATAGCACACAGAGTGAACGGGCAAACTGCCATTTATGCACTGTTATTGGCAGTGTGTGTCACAATTAAAAGTAAATAGAAGACAAATTTTCAGTTAAATGCTGCAGAATGATTTGTAGGAAATTTAACATCCAAATACTGGAAATTTACTCCATCCCTCCCACTTCACACTGCTGGCAACACGTGGTTGTCCCACATCTATGTTCTTGTGGCTTTGATTCATGCTCAGATCAGTGATTCTCCCTCTGTCATTACACACAGAATGTAAATATTTGCTCTGTCTGTATTCTGGTTTACAGACCTGACCCACTACTGAATATGAAAACTGTAATTCAATCACAGAAGGATCTGTTGCCATGTGTAAACTGGAATTTTATGTTTTATGACTTAGGCTTTGCAGAGCAGCAGTCTTCCTACTCACCTCCCCCTCTCCTTGTCCATGACTGAATTGTAGTTCCGTCTCTAATTGAAGCCTAGTATTATTCTGTTTCTCTTCTGCAGAGAGAAAGACCAGAGCTATCATTCTGAATACACAGCAAGCCACAGGAGCCTGAATGAGGTACTCTAATGACAGGTCCTCCTCCACAGCACATTTGCAGTCTTTCTGCTAATTAATTTGATTTCCTTTGTCTAGACTAACATAATACAGCCAGTTATGCTCATTTAAAGGGAGATCGTTAGCCTTTCAGTTCACTCCAAATGAGGAAGAAAGAAGAGTCAATTGACTGGAATCTGGGGGAGACTGGCTGACTTTGTCCTTGACTACACCATTGCTTATGTTTTCACTTGACCAAGACTTTGTCTCCAGGAGAACCCGAGACAGCACTATCATCAGAGGAGAGACTATAATCAAAATCAGATATTGTCGGTATGTGCATGGCAAGGCAGTGGCAGCTACACAGAAGGGTTCTGTCTATGATGGACTGCAGTCAGCAGCTTTCTTCCTAGCAATCACTTGGCATTTGCTGTTCACAGCTCCTGACATCCTCAGAAGGCTGAACAAACATGTAATTAAAAACACACACAAGCTGCTTTCTCCAGACTCCCTTCACAGAACAAAAGTAGATTCAGTACTGTGCCACTGGACTAGTAAACCAGAGGCAAAGCTACTAATGGAGTTAAAGAAGTAACTTCCTCACTATTTGGAAGGCAAGATCTACATTCGCCAGTTTTGGCAATGATTGAATCTTAGGAGCTTGACAAAGTCTCAGAACTGAGTTGTCAGTAAAATACAGAACTTGGGAAATGGAGTAATGCATGATAAACAGATGATCAGACCTGGATTTGAAAGTTCAGCCTTCTGAGTCATCTGGGTAGATCCAGTTTTAAAACCAGCAAGAAAAGTGACAAGAAATCAGACATCATATAGGAGCCCTGTGGGGTGGAATGAGTTCAAACACTTTTTAGTAACAGCAGGGAAGATCCCCCTATGATAAAAGAAGAAGGGAGAAAGCAGACAGGTGCAATCACTAATCCCTTCTGCTCACATATCCACAGAAAAGTGCCAGAGCTCCCCTTCTGTAGACAGTTTCAGGATCACTTCTATCCCTGTATCCTTGTAATATAAGTTTCTCTTATATTTTTCCACATCAGACAGGAAGGATTCCAACTTCATGACCTACTGGCTGAGGGGTTTTTTTATGGCTTATAGTAACTGGGCACCTTCTTTACTCAAACACAAGCAGAAGATAAACTGCACCTGAAGGCTCTTTATTAGCTTATTCTGACCTTGGTTTTTTTACAGTGTTTGGCCACAAGCCATTCAAACTGTGTCACCACAGTTAAGGTTTTAGTATTTTTCCATTATTCACACATTCAAGCTCAGCAGAAATGGACAATAAGTAAAAGGAAATCTAAAGATTGTCTCCGGGTCTTTCAGAAAGCTAACCTAAGAAAGGTCAGAAAAGTATCTTGGAAAGAGTTAGCCAATATGTAGCTATAAATTTCAGTGTGAGACCACAAGCTCCATTTCTCTTCCAGGTCTATTCAAGGACTCTTCCCCAGATCTACCCTAGGCACCTCTTCCTTGAATCTAGAGAAGAGAAAGACAACACTTCTGGTAATCTTGGATGACCTCGTGTTACTATACAGACGGAAAAAGATACCAAGACCCCATTGCATGTCAGTGCATAACTGGATTGAGAGTAATGAATGGTCCAAGTGCAGTGGCAAAGAGCTTCTCTTCTGACATGACTACAATGGGAGATCCCAGCTAACAGGTCCAAGTGTTACCAGTAAATGCAAAACTGATTGGGAAGAGAGGGAACAAGTGTCAGGAAGGTTGTCCATTCAGGGTTTGCTTTGGTTTCTTTTTCTCTTATTATATAGGCCATTCTATTCTACCATTCTACTAATCCTAATCACTTAGTGCTGGTTCAAGCAATCACATATTTTGTACTGAAGCAGCAAGGGAGTTTGATCAGATAATGGTTTTGTTCGATCAGATGAAAGTGCCTGTAATGGCTCAGCAACTGGATGTCACTAGCTAAGTCTCACTGTAGCTGATTTTAACCAAATAAGATCATCAGAAAATGCTCTGATCCATAGGTTTACTCTGGTTCCTAATGAGTGATTACACACACAGCTCACATATTCATTTATGAGTGATTTAGACCAAAAATAGAAAAATCATTATGTAGCCATAGACTTTTCTAATTTTTTTTCCTACGTCTTATAAAACAGTAGACTTTTTAAAGAAGTTATGTCTAACATGGGATTAAGAGGACAGGAATCTAAAATAAGGAATGAGGGAAAATATTTTCTGACACTATGAGAACTACACATATTGAAAGCCTCATCTTGATATTGGAGCAAATATTAACACTGGCCTATGTCTTAAGATCAACTAAATAATAAGATTCTAAACTGTCCTCTATTTTTCTTTTCAAGAAGGAGGTGAAGTGAGCAAAAACTAGTTTTAAGATTCTTCCAATGTAAAATTACTAAATTCTCAAAAGTCAAGAAGACATTTCACAGGGTTAACATGAAACACGTTTTTGTCTCAGTAATGGGGAAGCCCTAAAAATGCATGTCAATTCAAACTAGGGCCTTCAGGTGCTTCCAGTCTAAAAATGTCTGTATCTCTTCCTTTGAAAAATTATCTTTGAAAAAAAGTTTTGATCAACATTTCTGAAAACTTTCATTCCCACTGGGTAGAGAGACAAAAAAAGTTTCAATTGAACTTACCACAATTCCCGTAGTATGATGGACCTCAATGGGTCAGTGATAACCACAGCCCCACAGGACTTTCTCTGCTTGTATTTTGAAAGGAGGCTCAGTAAAGAATTTGGCTTAGGAAAACAAGACTATGCTTCCTCTCTTCCCTTACATAGTTTCAGAACAACAGCTTTTGCTTTGAGCGATTATTTCAGCTTCTGTAGTTTTTCTCCAGCACAAAATTATAGAGAAGCTTCATACATATCACATCAATGATTTGGGCAGCATAAGAACATGGTGAATGTCAGAGCAACAGAACAGCAATTAGAAAAAGCATTATAAAAATGCACCTAGCAAAGGTAAAGCCAAAAGCAGTTCACCTGTCTGAAAATCTGCTAACTTGGCAAAACTCCTTTTTCTTGGAGGATCCTAAGAAGTTCTTAATTAGCACAAAAACTGAAGAGTACTAATTGCTACTTGGCAAAACTCTGCTTATTAAAAACACAGGGACATTTGTGGGTTTTTCTTTTTTTTCCCCTTGTTTCCCACCCAAAAAATCTAACACTCTTTTCAACATGAATGACACAAAAAGCAACATCAAAGCAAGTGCATACTTCTGTATCTACATCTTTGTTATAAACTTGAAGGGGAGGACTCAAGCTTACCTAAGAAAAGTCTAAAAAAACAAAAAAAGGAGTGAGAATTAAATCATTAAACTGTATGGTTTAAACAGAATGTGCAACAGCATGGCAGACTTTAATCAGAAAAGAAAGCAAGATAGGTGATTTTGAAATAATAGAAACAGACTTTAGAATGCAAGCTAGTAGTGAATTTACAGCATAACTGTACAGAAGACATAAAGAGCTTCAACAAGGTTTTCTCTATCTCTATTCTCCACCCCCCAATGAAAACCAAAATATTACTTGTTTAAAGTTGCTTGCCAAATCCATGGCAAAGCATCTAAGAGAAACAAGAGATTTGGAGGCACGCTAGAAATAGGTGACAGGGACATACGTATCACTTGAATCAATGTGAGCAATGCAGAAAACATCTGTTCCCACACCTACAAAATCTCCAGTTTCATTTTCTGGACCGTGACACTGCTTATGTGTCCACATGCTAGTGTTTCTGTAGGATGTCCAGACGTACAGCTGGCTAGGTGGTGACGCTGTCTTCTGCCATTCACACAGAAGACAGACAAAGTTTGGAGCCTCTCAGCAGCTCCCCAACAGCCCTGCTTTGCCATGTGTGTTTCACATACAGTCACCACTGAGGGGAACATGAACAGCATGAACTGCTTGCTACCAGTCGTCCAGAACTGTAGCCAGTGGGGGACGCTACTTATCTTTCTTGTAACAACCCTTTCAACAACATCTTCCCTGTTTATGCATGTAAGCTCATGGTTTCAGTACACACATGACCTGGAGATAATCTGACCTGCATTCCTATCACATTGTTAAAAAAAAAACCACACACAAAAAAAAAAAAAAAACCAACAAAACAAAACAAAAACAAAGAAACAAAACCACTAAAAATTGGAGAAAAGGTTAGTGAGAAAACATAAAGCACAAATAGGCATTTACCATACTTCACAATTAAAGATGGATTATAAGGCAGGCAATAAACACAAAATTCCTGGACCTGAAGGGAATTACGGTACCATATTCAACATTGTTTTGATGCCATTAGGCTTTGAGGTGTGGAGGGTAAGGGTGATTTAAACTCCCTATATTATATCATCCTCCCTGACAGATTAAGAAGGTCAATTGTTCTAGATTTTTGAGTCCAAATGAAACTAATCACAGACTAAAACAATTAAAACCTATGCCTTTCCCCCTCAATTTTATATTCTGATTAAAAAACTGCAGCATATTGGTTCAAATATATATTCCCACTACATACAATCACTTTCAGGAAGAGTAATGGCACATAGAAAACCCTGTATCTGACCTTGGGAAATAACCAAAACAGCAATTAATGTCAGCTGGATATATTTCTGATTGCAAACCATGCCCCTGAGAGATAACGCTTAAATCACCTTATGCTGTCACACAGTCCAGAATGCAGTTTAAGTCCTTTGGACTGTGAGCCACTGTCACCTTGCTCCTGATCTCACGTTCCCCCCCACCCAGGACACAGACGTGTGCAGCCACACAGTCAGCAAGACAAGTTTGCTGATCCAGCCGAAAACGTTTGGATTTTTCTGTTTTGCCTGCAAGATCAGTGGTGCTGCTGGGCTCCTGTGCCACTGCTGGGCTGCTCTGCCTTCCCAGCTCCAGCCCACAAGCACGCTGCCTCCAACCAGTGGCCACACCACACCCTGATACTCCTTCCAGACTGGGGCCTGGGAACGCTGTCACCCAACTTACCTGTTTCAGGGTGGAGGAGGCTAATGTAACTGGGAGGGTGTGGCTGATAAAGGCGGCGTTGACAGATGAAACTGCATGCTTTGGCTTCCTATAAAAGATGCATAGTCCTTGTATCTAAATGGCTTGATGTTAGCAGTACAGGCTGTACCACTGCAGTGAGACAGATTGATAAAAATAATAATAGAATAAAACAGAAAAGAATAGGATGTGATGAGTAGTACCATTTCAGATGCCCGAGAAGATGTTTGTTTAGGCTGACACATCAGAGACAGACCATGTGAGAAATGCACACTCCTCCACAGTGGCCACTGGAAGCCAGGTGAGGGATGTGGTATATTTGAATAGGCACATGTGCTAGTGCAACCAGCTCTCCATCAAAACCTAATTCTGCTATAAAGACACAAGAACCTGATTATGGCAAGTGTCTTAAACACTACAGTTCTGACTTATGACTAGATTTCCACAAGTTTATCTCAAGTCCTCAATGGATCTGAGATACTTAAAAAGAGGATCTTTTATCTTATCTTGAAAATATGCTCTGCAACTGTAGTGCAAAACTAAATATTAAACACGGAAAAAGAAGCATGAAAATGTACTCTAACTTCTCCATCCTATACTGTCTGACTTTGGAGTGTCTTGCCTTTTAAGTGCAAAGGTTTCTATGGCCAAAATATCATGGTTTTAAGTGATTAAACACAACTACTGGTTACACTGCAAAAAATTATCTATATGATATATAAAACACTGATGCCTTCTGCTTCACTCTTTCTCCATTATAATTATCATTATCATCCTACCTGTCTTAACATTTACCCTTGCTGGATTCTCCATGCCTGATCCAGAATCTAACATGAAAGATGGTGGCAAGGTGTCTTTTTCTTTGTGTGAAGATGCTACGTGCCCATGCAATTAGTGTGATACAAAATTAAACAAAACTGACAAACAAACAAAGAAGTAGTGTGGTTTGGTAAAAAAAAAAAGTTGGAGGAAACACTTTTTCATTCTCTTTCCAGGTAACAGATTTGCCAGAATACTCATGAGACAGAACAAATGTGCTTGTTTATAGCTTGAAAAGAAAAAAAAATCTGTCAGAAGTTCTAATACATTTTAAATGCAAATATTTGTCCGATCTCTCTGTCAGAACAGAGCACTAGAGCTGTAAAAAGAGTTGGTCACTTGTTCTGCTATTGAATTAATACAGATTTTTGCCCTCCTTGGGCAAAAGCATAAGTTGTGCATTCACATGAGATGGTAAGAGATGGAGTGACGCTGCTAATACCAGAATGAGAAAAACACAAGGCAAACATTCAGGAGCATTCATTCAGCAGAAGGCTGAAGCAGCCTGTTCATTTGGCCCCAAACTATTTCTCAGATGATGGCTTCAATGCCAAAGAGCACCAGCTTGTATGTCTGCCACCGTACAGACACCACAATGACCAGCCAGTCACAGAGAACATGCCTTATGCACAGAATCTGTTCAGTAAGCTTCTCCCTTGTTACTCTACAGAGGCACCATCATTCTCCAAGAGCCTGGGTGATTCTGGGAACCACGTGGGCTACGGCATTCCATTTAACTGCAGCTGCTTTTATGCAAGAATGAATGTAATATAATTAATAGTCAACAGATAGGACTAAGCCGTCATGCAGGTACAGGAGAATTTTAGTAATTAGAACTCTGCTAAAGACAGGGCAGCTTTAAACTAACATGAAGAAGTTAAGCAAATACTTAATTGGCTTCCTACATTCAGTCCTAAAATTCTGTTAAAGTTACCAGACCTTAGAAGAAAAGTGTGGTAACGTACCCCGCACACTAGCAAGTCATAAGCACCAGGGAACACACCCTCTACCCACTTGCAATTAGAACTAAGAGACAGAAATTGTATGGCAGTTGAGTAAGTTTGAAGTTTGGATCAGCTGGCATTTAAACTGGGAAAGGTCCATGCCATCTTAAATGTACAGCTCTTATTTTTAATCAATTGCCAAGTAATACTTATTCTTCTTAAAGACTCTGTACTTCACTGACAGCTTTTTGTTAAATCAGCTTCCATACACTCCCCTAATTTTCTGTTGTTTCAGTGTGCATTGATGTCTCTCACAATGGTCATCACAGTAATACACAGTTGCAACGCATTCCAAGTGGACAAGAAACTCTTCTGCACCTGGAAATTAAAACAAAAATCCAAAAGCAGAACCTAATCCAATTTATACGCTAAACTAAGATCTACGACCACCACCCTTCACTGATGGTACATTGAGGATGTTAAGGACAAATCAAGAGCCTATTTTAGACACTGAAAACATGGGTGCACAAATACAGAATAGAAAGAAGTAGATTATAAATTACTGGGCACTATGTTTCAGGAAAGCCATGCAGTCTGCCCAAGGGGAGGCAAGGAAGAAAGACAAGAGCACTTATATACACAGAAACCAACTCAATGTGGCAAGATTGCAGGAATCAGTGATCTTTAATACAAAGAAGCCAAGTTCAGAATGATGTTAATAGCTTTTAAATGCATAAAAGGCAATTAGCAAAGAATGAAATTATGGTTTTAGTCTTCATAGATTCAAATGTAGCAATGTTAGCAAATAAGATTTCAGACAATATTCCTACTAGCAAGCACCACGATACAGATACTGAGGCATTGGAATTGATTTGCCTAAGTTTGTAGATTCGTCATCATAATTATTAAGGAAAATGTGATGCAAAAAGAAAAAGAAAATCACACCTGCCATGGATTATGTTAGATGAAATGGATCCTAACAAGCAGGAGAAGAGCCAGATGACTTCTCAAAGTTCCTTTAATTCCCTTTTAAGTAAACAGATACACATACATATATACATATATATATATAAAATATAGAACAATCATTATCTGCCAAAGAACCATCTTTTTAATAGGTTGTGGAGTTTTTTTGCCTAGTTTTGTCATCTCGCTTCTCATCTTCCAAAGCTTTTAGGTTTTGAGCTAACTATCACAGAAATAAATCATCATTTTTTGAGTAGTGCTCACCAAACCACTACTCAAAGCCAGCTTGATGTTTAATGCAAAATCTGCTAAATGTGAACCTACCAGGTTTATAATGCAGATACTATCAGATGGTTTCAGAATTAAAGACTCAGTTTGACTTCTTTTGCTGCAGGCAGAATACATAACTTGTGCAATGCTCCTCTGTTGGTAAAGGAGGTCAAGATTCCAGATTTTGAAGAATGTCTTGGCTTTTCCAAAATTTCAGTTATTCAGAGGAAACATCGCCTTGTTTATTTTTTAAAGAAGATGAATGTAAGTTATAAATGACTAGAAAAAAAGTCAGGTTTCCTAAAACATTTTTAAATATGCATAAAACACACAGACACCATTTTCCACATAAGGCTAATCTGGGCACAGTTTTTAAAGTATCTTTGAAGACCAATTTCAAGACAGAGGAGTCAAAACTGCCTAATTAGCCAGGGTGGTTAGACGACAAGATGTCCCTTCAGAGTCAGTGACACATGCATTGAACTAGAAGGCTGGCAGTGGCACTGCTGCTGCAACACCAGCTGATGGAGCTGCCAAATTCCACAACCAAAAACTGCATGGGACAGCTGAGTGGCTTCTTACCCAGAGGTCTCAGGATGACAGAACAGGTTGACAAATAACCACATCCTCAAAGATCTGAGGCCAGCTGCAGAGGTTTGCGCAGAAGAAAACATCTGTAATGTCCTCATGACAGCAAACACCCAAATTCCTCTCTATTTGTAATACCTGTAATTAACAGGTGTGGAATAGTTTGTCAACAGCTGTTATCATAAAGCTATGGCATTTGTCCTACAAGCACAGCAGTGCTCTGTGAAGCTGTACCCACTGTCCAACACTCCCTTTCCCACAGAGCACGAGAAATAAGATAATGAAATTGCCCTCAAACAGAAACTGAACACACTGGAATAGAATTCAAGTTTCCCATCTGCCTTCTTTATCCTTCCAAAACTGATACAAGTTTTGAAATTCGATTTACTTACTGTTGCTAGTTCCCAGAAATTAATAGAGAGAGCAAAGGCATCTCTTGGACATTTTCCCTATGAGGAACTGCTTCCTTCCCTAGATATAGTCCAATATTTCTGATTACTATAAACAGGTGAGGTGACATCACAGTGTGTGGTTTCCTAAAAGCCAGGAAAGTCATTCACCCAAGAGCAACCTACAACCCATACTAGTTATTTCTTTACTATTACATTCTTATTATGTACTGTTATTTAGTAACAAATATACTACTATTTCTGAGAGAAGCCAGTTGTCTAGGTACGTTTTTTAAACCAATGCTACATTTATACTCTCTGGTAACCCATGCAAAGCTATGATCAAGTGGATATACATAAGTTCATGGTCTAATAAAAAGTACATCCATCACTCATTGCCAAGGAATTACTGCAGGATTGAAACAAATGGGAAGTTTAATACAAGACAGAATCCCTAAACAGATCAGTACAGCAGAGGATGAAAACATTCTGCAAGGCTTCATGCACTAGGCAAAGTTTTCTACCAACAAAAAGTTCCACACCTGCCCACTGTGTTCAATAATCTCAGGAAAAGAAAATATGGCAGATGGCTCAATTCTCTGCCAATATGTATTTAAAAATATTTCAGAGACTTTATCTGACAAATACTGACTTCACTGAAGTGAATGAAAAAAAAATATTTTAGTTCAATAGAGACAATAATTTTACTCTGTGGACACACTAGTAAAAATCCTTGAGGTTTAAAATACATAGTCATTTAGACCAGACAATGATGTGTCTTCAGGTAGACTTACTGATATTTGACACATTTCAGGCAGCACAAAAATGTACTGCCATTAAAAATACTTGATCAGTTTCAAGTAGTCAGTAAATGCTTACAGATAAGTTATTTCGACAGCTGATGGATAGAGGAAAAAAAAAGAATAAAAATGACACAAAAGAAAAAAAAAGCTCTTAACCTTTACAAGACCACCAGTATTTGACAAGGTTCTGTAAAACATGGCTAAAAAGGTATCCTGCAAAAGTGCCTGGACTAGTTCCCTCTTTTTAAAGACACCTAGTCCAATGAAATCCTGCAAGCCAGAGGTAACCCAAACTTTCTGCTTTCTGATTTTTCTCGCTTATGCAAGTCAGTGAAGCCTCCTGGCAGGTTCACTTAGGACATCTGAGAATGGTCCAGTTTCCCATTAAATGCCTTTCTAATAAGTTTGACCCCACAATAATTTAATACCAACATACCACGGGTAATTACCTACTAACATTCTCTTTTTCCATGACCTTAGGTATAGGGATCTAGTAAAAACTTAATGGAAGACCACTGTGGGTAAAACATTGAAGTAAGTGAAAAAGGAAAAAGAGCTGTAATACAAATTTTTCTGGGAGAAAATGTAAAGAAATGAGGGGTGTTTTGTGGCACAAGTGCCATGCAATTCTAAAGGAATAAATAAATAAATATAAGAGGAATAACGCCATACTCCGTTGATTTACACTCCTGGTTTGAACCAAATTGAGACTTAGTTAAGGTTCACTTCAGAGATACCAGACCAGCTGAAGAAACCAGATCTATCAGATCATCTGAAGACATGAGGTTCAGTTTCAGCAATGGTGACACATAACTGTCTTTCTGAAGCTAAGGGTAATTTTCCCACAATGTTTGCATTACTTGTTGGCTTCATAACACAAATGTCTTGTTTGGTAGTTTCCTGGCTGGAAGGACCCAGCTACTGCCAGTTGGCGGTACCAGGCAAATCATTTCAGCAAAGAAAGGCTGATCCTAATCTCTTCTCATGCAAGGCTAATACAGTATCAGTGAAGAATTCAGTATCTGTATTCCTTTGTGTGCCCAACTCCCAACTGAACTTTGGACTTGTAAAATTGTTTGTGATATAGGACTTCCTCGTCTTGAAGTAAAGTCATGTTCAGTGATCCTTAAAAGCATCCGGGAAATCACACGGGTCCTGAAAGGCTCACCAGTTATGAACTGTGACATTCTGGCTACTGGCACCAGGGGTCATTCCTCATTTGGGGGCTTGACAGTAGAGGGGAGGGGGTAAAATGTATCTAGCTGTACTGTGGATCTAATTACATCCTCTTACAGCTCCAAGGATCTCATCATCTTTAGTTCCAGAGTGTAATTTAACCTATGCATTCAGCCCTCATAGTGATCCTCCCCAGCCTGCAGTTGCACCTTTTTCCATGCAGATTGAAAATCTCAGCAGACACATCCAAAAACAGGAGCATTAAGCAGCGTTTCTTAATCTTTCTTCTACCTTTTTCTTCCAAACACTTCTGCAGAAGTCTCCACTTATGAGATGTAGGGCTCTGCAAACACTCATTTCTTCAGCATTATCTGAAGTTTAATAATTTCCCACTTTGGCACATTGACTTATGTACACTTTAAGGCTAATCTCCCAAACTCCCTACTGGCAGCACAAAGAGTGCAGGTGTCTGCCCTACCTCCGGAATTCCTGATACTAGACATCTAATTTTTTGTGTTCTTCAATAGTCCTTAGGAGTCCTGAAAATGATGCCTCTACTGAATTATTTTGGTTGCTCAGTTTCACATTTAAAAACAGGTGCCTTGGAAAACCATGACTTACAATTCCATAATACTGTGCAGTCTTCAGTCTACAGATCACTTCCTTTTGTTTGGAAGCCACCTTGCCAGGTTACCACAAAGCAGTTTACCTTAGCTAATAGTCTCCTGCTTCTCCGCAAGATTTATTAAATTCAGACTGACAGGCTAATCTATCTTCACAGCTCCACATACTGAGCAAGGACCATGTAAAATTCCTAGCCTTTGTAATTTTAGGCAGAGGAAAACGTAAGCATTGTCAAGAAAAAGGTTTAAGGCAAGCTACCCAACAAAAAGTTTGGGGTTTCACATTCACCAACTAGCACTCTAAGCATTGTTATTTGCAGAATTCCTGTGACCTTCTTAACAGGACAGTTTTCTGTATAGTGAAAATAAGTGGGAGGAAAGAAGACAAAGGCTACTTTTACCCACCAAATAACTAAGCAGTGCCACAAGAGCCAGATACATTTATATTCTTCTTAAGTTCTTCTTAAGTTACTTAAGAGGTTGTGCTGAAATTTCCAGAATAAAAGCAAAATGCTCCTTTCATTAACTTATGCATGAATCAAGGTTTTACTGCAAGTCACACATATGCAAGGTTGGGTTAACAGGTATATTTTAAGTAAAGGGTAAGCTGATATGAGAAGGTGACCGAGACAGAGGAGCAATGTCACAGCAATTCTGGATTCTTGATTTTTTTAGTGTAGCAAAATAACACAATCCTATGAGTAGAAAGAGAGAAAGAAAAAATGGCTAAATACTTAGCCTTCTTCTCCCCACACCCTTTCTGTGCCCTGCAGAGCTGCCCTGTGAACAAAAGCAGGCAAGATCTACAAATGTGAAACCTTTCTTCTTGCAGACACCAGTGACTGCTGTCCTCAGCACAGATTCAGCCAGCACTGGTCTTTTTCCCTTTTCTCCTGCACATTCCTCCTGCAGAACTCTAACAACTCTGCATCAGGGCAATAGTCGCATGCCACAAGATGATCTGGAGAGAGACTGCTGTCTCAACATAGCATGGAGCTGACTCAACAGTGACAAAGTAAATCATCCTTCAGAGATAATAGTGAAGAAGTAATTTTATCTGTCAAGAGTTAACACGCAATGAATACTTGTAAAGGTTACCCAACAAAAAATCTACGAGTGGTTAGACACGACTTCCCTCACATAAGCTAAGCAAGGAAGTCTATGAAGGAATAAATCCCACTTCACTTCTCACGAAAAGCCTTAAAAATAGCAAGCTGTATGTACACACCCCTACAAAAAGATTATAACCTAAGAGACAGTTAGTTTACAGTCAGATATCTTACTTAAAGATGCATCTTGTAAGTATTCCTCAGGGATCATGTTAAATTTCCATGTAAAAATACTTTAAAAAACAGTGAATGTGCAAGCAGAACAGTTTGCAATGAATAAAAAAAAAAATCCTAAAGCTGCTTTAAAAAGCCCAAAACACTTGTTGAAGCCACACACACTGTGAAGCCATAAACAGTCTGGAATTTAACTTCAGACCACTGAAAAGTTCAACTCACTTTTCATTTCTGTCACTATTTGCATTTTTCTTTTTTTTTTCAGTTACATAAAAGCATTAATCTGTTTGGATTTTCTTCCTGAATGTACTTTTCAAGTTCTTACATAAATTTCTAACATGGCATGATATCTTTCCTATAAACTCTGTGAAAACATAGCTTGCAATGTTTAAAACATTCTATTTAATTAAAAGAAATTAACAGTCCTCTTAAAATGTGCAAGCAGCAGTTGTATATTCTGAAGTCCAGGCTGTAAGTATACACCCCTTAAATTTTCCTAACTTCTTGAATAAATAGATCCTTTGAGGTTTCCCAGATAAGATATATTTTGGATTACTTAGGCTACCCAAAGAATGCTTTTGCCACTCTGTGCAAGTAGAGCTGAAAGTGCATTTATCTTGCTATAAATAAGGTGACTCTGAAAGAATGAAGTTCATAAGTGTTAATGTCAACCCTTTAGTGGACATATCTTTGATAGGTTAACTCCATGTCTCAGAGCACCTAAGCTAGTTTAACTCAAATTTGAAATAAATTCTGACCTTTACAACTTATGCAGGTCAGGAAAAGCTGACTGAATAATTTCAGAATTAAATGATACAAGTTTTATTATAAAACCAAAGCAGGTACAAAGCTGTTTTGAAATTTTCCATTTAAATATTATGTCACAACTACTGTGAAAATCACAGAGAGTAAAAGGAATAACTGAAATGTCCAAGAACAATCTGTGTATGAAATAATTCAACTCACCAGAAGCAAATCCTCTCTTCACTACTTTACAGTACTTGGGTTTAGATACACTGCTTCAAAAAAGAAAAGTGCGAGGGCAACTACCAATTGTTGCCTCTTTCTTTAACTGCAGTGAATTTTTTTACAGGTATGGATGGTCTTGTGCAAACCATAGATAAAATCTTTGAATGTCCCAGGTTAGAAAATCAAATAGTGAAGGTAGCATAGCAATATACACTGGGTTGAAATTCTCACTGTCTAGAAGGTATAGTTAAAAGTGTTAAGTTTTTTAAGTATAAAAGTATATTTGCATTGTTTTGATGTAATACATTGTTCCCCTTCTCTGTGCAAGGAATTTAATCCAGTGCGTGCAAATCTGCATTAGAATTTACATCCTTATAGGCGCTGCAGAAAAACAAAACATTTATTTTTTTTTTGTCTACACATAAGGTCATAGCTACCTCTTTTAGATAGTGCTTATATTTGCTAACATGCACATGTATCACACTGCAAGAAGCATTTAATGAGAGAAACACGTTAGACTTCCATAAGGTTTTTTTTAAGTGCTCAATGACAATAAGACTTTTTACAGCTCATAAAGTGAACCATAAGGTTCTGTTCAAACCATGACAGCAATATACAATCACAAAATGGTTTGGGTTAAATGGGAAATTTAAAGACCTGCCAGTCCAATCCCCAGCCATGGGCAACGACATATTCCACTAGATCAAGTTGCTCAAAACCCCATCCAACCTGGTCTTGAACATTTGCAGTTATAGGACATACACAGCTTCTCTGAGCAAGCTGTTCCTGGGTCTCACCACTCCCACTAGCCCACGTAATTTCAGAAGATTTGGTAATTTTGGTCTCCAGGCTGTCTCTTAAATAAAAATCTTATCTAAAGATTTTCCACACTTACCAACTAAGCCCGTCTATCTAGACCACTAGGGCCACTCAGTACTAACAGGGCTTTCAAGACATAATGCAAGGAGTCTGCAACTACCAGACTCATCAGTTAGAGGATATACAGCAACATTTATAGCACAGTTTCTGAGCCAATATTGATTGTATACCATTTCAGACATGCCAGAGGGCACAAGGAAAGGCTGGAACAGAATTAAGACACAGTCTAGTGGCCAGAAGCAGAGCCAAGGGCAGGATGATCCTTTTACTTTGTAAGTTTAGACCTATGCCTTGTTAGACTGATGTCACGTGGGCATAGCTGTAGGCAGAAGAACAAATCATGGGTACTCTCTGGACCATTAATACTTTGTGATGCTTTTGGCAGGGAGAATTAATAATCTTCCCAGCATCACTGCACACAGTGAAGACCTGCATCCCTGGGGATGGCTGAACACCTGCCTGCACATGGGAAGGAGTGAACAAACTCCCTGTTTTGCTTTGCTTGACTGTTCAGCTTTTGCCTTCCCCATTAAACCATCTTTACCTCAGCCCATAAGCTTTCTCACTTTCACTCTTTCAATTCTCTCTCACCAGATCCCACCAGGCAGGGCAGGGTGAGAGTGGCTGTGCGGGGCTTAGTAGCCAGGCAAGGCTAAACCACAACACAGACTTCAGAGACTATTACATTCCATTGCTTAAAAAATACTGGTCATGAATTGAAATCAAAAGGCCATCACAGAAGCTTTAGGAAAGGTTTACAATTAGTACGAAGACAAGACTTAAAAAACACACTGAAGCACGAGTCTCACCCAAAAGACTCTATCAGCACTATTGTGTGACTGCTATACGTGTTACTGTACGTCTAGATGTTCAAAGTGTGTCTGTTCAAATTAAGGCATCAGCCTTAATCACAGTAAAGAAAGCCAGTGTTCAAACGTTTTTAAAGGAAAAATAAATATATTGGTGAAAAGAATCTAATTTGGAGCACTTCATAACCAAAAAATCTTAAATTGCGGTTCACTTTTATAATAGAAAATAAGCCTCCCTTTAATGAATACAAACCTAACCATGTAGATTCTAATTTAAGAATAAAATCAGTTGATTTGGGGTAGTTTTATAAACAGCAACAATAAATCTAAACCCATGACAAATATAATGACTAGTAAGTTTCAGTGTTTTTTTAAAAACACATCTAAATTTTAGTGTGGAAGAAGAAAACCCAAATAACAAACATGGCATTAGCATATCAAACTCTCTGTATTTTACACATTCAGATGAAAGAACAGCTTCAGTAAATCATGTTTGACTGCTATCCAGTTATTTATATGAGTAAATGAAGCTGGCGTCCAAGTGGGGAGATGAACTGGCAATGTGCTGTAGAGCCTTGAGTTACAATTTGTACACAATGGGCCACACTGCAAGCACTCTGACTGTATTCCATCTATCTGGACAAAGCTAAGCAGAAGAGCCAAAACAGGCACTACTCTGGTTCACCTAACGACAGAGATCTCTTCAATCTGCAGGTGAACTTGCCAAGGAAGGATCTGCTGAATAACTGACCCCAGCTGTGGCCTGAAGCCCTGGAGTGGCCAGCAGAGTTACATACACAGGAATCAGGAAACCCTCAGTATGGGCTTTGTACCCATGCATTTACAGTTCCTCTCCTAAATGGATCATCTAAAACCAGAATAAAAATTCCCATGGTTCCTGGAAGTCTCAAAGACTCCACAACATGCTGGACTGTGCTACAGTCAGGGTTATAATGGAAAGGCATGGGCCTTAATGAAATGGTAACTCAGCTGGCATGGAAAGGTCATCTCCACTGATTCCACAGACCTTTAAAAACCATTTGGGGGGGGCAGGGGGGAGAGGAATGCAGGAGAAATGAGATTATTCCTCCACAGCTTGAACAAATTAAATCAGACTTTAATATCTGAAGCAGGTTAGGAGCTCACATTCACATCTTACATCACTAGGAAAAGGAATTAATATTTTGGGGTGACTTCATGGGTAGCATACAAATCCATAAATTTCACACAAAGAGCCTTGCTTTTTAGGCTTGTTTCTAAGAAATTTTGTAGTTGATAGGAGTATGGAAATTAACTAATTTCCCCAATCACCTATTTATCAAATAAATGTATTACCATACACAGCATGAACAGCTAACTGTAGTAGCTTCTATAAACAATAGTGACTTCATCCTGCAGTTCCTACTAATTACCAACACATGGTGGGAACAATCCACTGACCTTTTGTGGTGCTCAGAAGCACACAGTGAGTATCTGCCCACTTTAGCAAGAGATCTGCCATTTTGGAGGTGATGAAGACATTCACAATATTTGCTTATGTATCACCATCTGTTTATACATTCCCCTCTACTCCCAGTATTTCCAAAAAAATTTCCTGCATGCATTTCATAGCAAAATTACTTCATTCTGTTTTACTGATTTGTAAGCAGCGTTTGTGACCATGTAAGAATGACCTATTAACTCAAACTTAGGAGTGAAAAGCCATCCCTGTGGCCTTTTCTTTCTCCAGCATTCACTCTCTAGTTGAAACATTGGCCAAGGGACAAATAAACATTAGTAAATACGAGATTGGACAGTCGCTGCTTCTCAAGAGTAAAGTCTGCCAATGCCAGATATGGATCCAGAGATAGTGCTGGTTTTACCTCTTCCAGAATAACTTTTCCAAGGAGCTACACCCTTGTCTAGCTTGCTCAAATTCTGAAAATTGCTGTTTATGACTGTGGCTGTAATAGCTGACCTAACCAGAAGTGCCAAGAATCAAACCACAGCCTTTGGAAAGCAACAGGATCCATAAGATACAGACTCCTTATTTTGAGAGACTATGCTATGAGATTCCCAATCCTAAGCCACATGAGATGGCTATGCCAGAATAACAGTTCAGATTCCGCAAATTACATCCATATTGTCAAGTTTTTTTAGCATCTGGTGTACTTTTAAATGGACACCAAATCTGTTTGTCAGAGAGAGTCTGAGCTGCTAAATAAATAGTGATAAATTTCCTAATACTACTGGGCAGAGTGTTCCTGCAAGTACGACGTGTGTTTATCAGTTTCCCACTGAGCTAGCGTTGACTTTCAAATTTCCTTTAATCTTATTATAGTAAACATAGTACAGCTCTCTGGCAAATAAGAGGAACATTCTTCCTGTAATATCATATGCTTCTTTTAAAGAAACCTTAGAGATGTCCAGAAAATAATTAGGCTCAACTTGGAATAACACAAAAAAATTGTTTCCAAAGAAACAAGTTTCACAAAATATTATATTTCTGGACTGAAAAAAAACATGACTATTTTTATAAAGAGAAGGCTGGCAAATTCTGATAGGTAGTCAAAATAGTGTTTGCATGTATCATATTTTTAAAGTCAGCTAGTGAAACACTGACAGAAAAATATTTTTCTAATTGGAAGCAGTCTACCTGAATTGAAGGAAAAAGCAACTGGAATTTTGGATATAGAATCCATAAAATAGGAGACTTTGCTTTGTGAAGGAGCTTTCACAATGCTCCTTTGAGAAGAAAGAACATCAAGTGCAGACAACTTTAAAAAAAATTAGATAAAGAAAACAGAATGGGATCTATTATGGTACAGTTTGTATTTAAAGCCTCTTTTCATTTGAGAGGAATGTACAGTAGACTAAGGTGGGATTTGTCTTAACGGTTCAAAAGTACCCAAAAATCTAGGCTGAGTTGTTGAATAACTTTATGTCAGTTACTGAGGAGACTTTGGGAACCTGAAAGCAAGACAGTTTCAGGTGACCTATACTAGCTCAATTTCCAATTTGCCTTGTTTGCTTCCGGGTTTCTATAGGAAAAGGGTCATTACATATATAAAAAATGGAACACAATGGTGCTATTTTCACGTAACTTCTGTGATTTTTGTAACAAAACAATAAATATTCCTAATAATCAGTTTCTGTGACATTTGGATCTTCAGCTTCAGCAAGCGTTAAGAAGCCACACATTCTGAGCTGTTGCTTTATCGAAGGCTCAGCCTCAGTAAGGAATGGAAATATTAAAGAGACAGATGAACAATCTTCCCCTGCCTACATGGAACTCAAGATGCTCAGAATTTGTTTCTGTTTGTAAGTAGTCATTCTTCAGACTATCTCGGCCAAAGCTGCTCTCACTGAATAATCAGGCAAAGTTTCCATGGACATCATTAATGAAGAATATAGACCAAAGCCAACAAACATGCTTAGTATAAATCCATTGTGTGTAGTAATCTGAAAGGTGTCAGCCAGAGAACAACTTTAATCAAAATAAAAGAGATAGCCATCTCTCTCTTTATTAGCAGACTTTACTGGATGCATCCATTAAGTCATGCAACATGTTCACATGCTCCCATCTTCTTTGCCTGTCAGCCTCCTCTTGTTCCTCACAAAGGACATTGAGCTCCAAATTATGTTGACAGAACAGGAACAGACAAACGATAGATGGATCACAACAAAGAACATGCCTAGAGCAAGGATGTCTGATATCTGAGAGCTTCCTTTTGGATGTTTTCCTTTTGGATAGAAGCTCTGACCCACTATTTACACCCCTATCCCAAGCTCTCCCACATATTTTTAAATGACAACTTTCCAGATGTTATCTCAATGGAGACTGGCCAGATTTATAGGCAGGATCTCACTTATAAGCCAAGCCAGTGTTTTGGCCTCATTGGAAATGAGATTAGGTCTGAGATTTGCACCAGGGAATAAACCTGCCATTCCATGCCAGAAATGGTCATGGAGAATTTTTACAATGCTGTTTGTTTTTTTGTTAGCACTACTGTATAATATCAGTCTACTTGAGCATTATCATAAGAGCACTTAAGTAGGGTAATAGGATAGATGAGACACGGCTGGAATCCACAACAAAACTGCATGTAAACAGAGACGGGCAACTAATTCACATCTAGACCAGCTCAACACAGTTTTCCAACTTCAGAAAGTGTTTGTACAACACAAGGTCAACAAGGCGTTCTGCATGAGCCATACAAATGTTGTTTCCAAGTTTTAAGAGATGTTAAAAATTCGGGAAATTTTCAAGATTTATTGCTTTAAATACACAGTGTGATGGTGTATTTGTGCACTGCCCATCACACTCAATAAAAACTGGTTCCAAAACGAAATTTGGAGGGTAAATATTATATTTTCCTTTTGCAGTGTACTTTACTTCTCCCACTTCCTTAACACAAAATAGAGGGAAACAAAACCTTTATGAGTCTTTCTTTACTTGAATATATCACAGTTTTAATTTCCTCAAGTTTCACTGCAATTATGGTTTCTTAAAATACTCACTTCCTAAGCAACAATGACTTTAAAACTGTCAGCAACGAGAGATAAATTTACCCTTTTTCTTCCTCTAAAAATCTAGTGATAAAGACAGTAGCATGCATATTTCTATATACAACTCATGTGTAAGTCTAACCAATTCTATATAGCAACACACTCTATGTGAAAAACTGACCTTAGTAAATCCCCCTAACTTTTATGACTAATCTAAAATACATCGTTATAACTCTTAGAGATATTATCTGGACAGCAACATAGAACAAAATACTCAGAATGTCATAGATAAGTATGGTTAAGCACAGAAGAAAAAAAAGAATGTTAAAAGTAGCTGCTGTAGGATGACTTTTTGAGAAAGACAGGTTACAACTGAAGTTGCTATGATTGTATCACACCAGATATTGAAAGATGGATTGCCCTCTGTTTTAATGTCCTGGAGCGAGACAGATTTTTATGGTCTGCTTCCCTTTCTGAAACAGACTTCAAAAATCTTCTTATAATTGATAATAAAAGGCTTGATGTATTGAGAACAAGAAATACCATGGTTTCAAGTGACATGGCATCCTCTATACAACTCATGTTAAAACCTATACTTCATCCCACAGAGAAGCTCTTCATTGAAATAAGACTTGGAGCAGACAACTTCTAGCAACATAAATAGTCATGTGAGAAGGAAATGCTCTCTTGTTTTTCACTTTCTATCATTCCGTATAACACAACATTTTTTGCAATCTAAAAGCAGTCTTGGAGCAGTCACAGTGATCCAGGACAAGAAGAACATTTGTATCAAGAACGCTATAAACATGCAATCCTAACATTTCCATCATGATCCAATGGAAATGTACATAAAAATGAAAAGTTCATAAGAAATCCACTTTTTGCAGCAGTGACAACCATCTCCTATTTCCACACGAACAAGGGATCTGATCCCTAACAGATCCAATAATATATTTTAAAGTAAGAAATGCTTTCATAAAACAGATAACTGTTTATAATTAACAGAATCATTTTTCAATTTAAAATCATTTTCCCTAAAGAAGCAAACTAAAGAAAAATATGAAACTGTAAGAAGCCAGCCAAATCAATAGAGAATGTAAATTTTTTCCCTTTACAGTGAAAACTGCAGAAAAAACATTTAACGTTTTAATCAACCTTGAAGTTTTAAGTGGACGTTTCTAAACATCTCCCCTTAAACATTCGCCCCTGCCTGATGCAACTAGACTCCAGGATCAGACCATGACTCTGATCATGTGCTGGAACCACAGGTGGGATCTCCTCCCAAGCAATACTTCTGGTGCCCTGTGGGAGATGCAGTTCAGACACGATGCTGCACCAAGGGAACGCAGTGAAGCATTTCTAAATGACAGTTTTAAAGTTTCAAGCCAACATTTCTCACCCCTCTCAAAAGCAATGAGGAATATAAACAGCATTATGGACCTTTATAAGCAGAAGGGCTATGGCCAGTGACAGGCAATCAACCATGAAGAAGCACCAGCTGTCCCTTCCTAACTGCAACTGCTGTGTCCACACCCAGCAGACAAGCACAAGGCGACACTATCCAAAGTTCCCACTCAAAAACTAGTCTGCTATCACATGCCAGACTAGGAAAAAAAAATAAAATTAAATTAATAATAAAATTCATTTTGAGCTGAAGAGATCTCAGCCCCAGTTGGTTGCAGGCTGTGCTCTCCAGCTGAGCCAAGAGTTTTTTGGTCACAGATAGGTGAGCAATGGTGCAAGAAGCAGGGACTAGCCCACTCCCCTGGGGAGAGATGGCTAGTATGGGCTTCAGACTGCGTGGTACCTCAGCCACAGCATGCTGCAAATGGACCAGGTCTACTGTAGCAGCTAGCACAGCCCAACAGGAACTGACAGGCACAGCAAAACATTTAAGGCACAGAAGGCACTGTATGTATTTTATAGGGTCTTACTTCAGGCTAGATCCGGTCCTATGGATTGTATTTCCAGCAACAACTCTAGCACGTCTTTCAGTTTAGATTCATCTTAAAGGAATCCAACTGGCCCACCATGAGGTACGTGGAGATGGACAGTAAGTGGAACAACTGAAGGATGGGCATCAAAAGCCCACTCCTGACATGAACCACAACACTATAAATGCACAACCACACCCAAGAGCATCTATGAGCTGAGGGAAATACTTTTTTTGTGCTACTCTTTAAGATACTCTTTACATGTCAGTAAATCTGCACAGTAGCTTAAATCACTCGATTCTTACTCAGTAACTTGGAAGTGCTCATTGAAACAATTTAACTCTAGAGCAGAAATAGGTAAATATCACTGTATCAATCCCAATTTGGAATTTACCAGTTTCTAATGAATGGGTTAGAATTATTACGTTATTTTAGCAATAGTGTTAGAATTAAACCACTAACCAGATTTATTAAACAAAACTCAAACATGAGTATTTATTACAAAAGGTGATGTGGATCTCTGAGATTTGCACTTTCATAGACATTGACAAATGGTGACTGAAACCAAGCATTTTCCAATTTATTGATGCAGTTCAGCAGGAACTTCAGGCATTAATTTTTACCCTCACCTGACACTATGAAAAGAAATTAAAATCTCCACAGTTAAATTCTTTAACTTTTTATGCATTTGTTCTATTCCCCATCGAAAGTCATGCATAATCTACTTGAAAGACAAAATAAAAAACAATATATTTCAGCTAAACGAATCAGCTCAAAATCTTGGCTTGGCAACATTTACTTTTGTGGCACTCTCATGGAAGTCTTACTGATGCTTTTCACTGACACATCTTTCACTTATTTATCATACTGTAATGGAAGACTGAGAAGAACTCACTGCTACCAGACATACCTCCTCCCGCACGCAAGAGCTCTGCCCAAACAGCAGACTGCAAGAGAGGTGAGAAGGCAAAATCCTACCTGCTAGGTTTCTCACTCATCACACAACAGAGATTTTGCAAACCAGCTCTCTCTTTTCAGCTTCACAGTGATCACAAATATTTAGAACTTAGGACTTGGATGACAGCAGTTCATGAGGACCATGCAACAAAAGTGAGAGAGAGAGACCACTTGCTCAGAGCCTCAACACTTGTCACAGCACCCTCATGTCCTGGCTCTCAATGCAGGCACACTACTGTTCCACACAGTTACTTTCTTGATGTGATTTTTTAAAATCTCAGAGTATTACTCTTCTTCAATTTTTGCAAGTAATGAAGAAAGACCAGCTTGAAAAGCAGGAAACAACTTTTTCAAGTGAAGAATCTGCATTAAAATATAACAAGCATTATAAGCAAATACTTCAGGCTGTGAGTACTTCTTGAAGTTCAAGAAACAATCTAATCCCCTAAGGAAACACAGCATCTGTATTGTATTGGCACGGGTGGGAACACAAGATTCTGACGTGATGGCTGATTTCACCCCAGTTTAGCAAGAAATAGCCTTGAAGCAGCCTGATAACCAACTTCCCAACTGGGGCTCTGGGCTGACATTGCTTGGTCTTGCACCTGCTGCTTCATGATTGTTGAGAGGGCTGTGGGATTCATAACCTGGGGCTTTTTCTCAGAGAATCTCTATCGCTGGCTGAAGTTCACCAGACTCTAATCATTGTGATTTTATTCTGTTTATTTCTCCTCTTTCAGAGGAGAAAAAAAAAAAAAAAAAAAAAAAAAAAAAGAAAAAACAAAAAGTTTCACTTGTTCTGAGCTGTTAATTTTGTCCTCAAAAATCCACCAAAAAGTTATATAACCACTTTCACAATAGCATGCTAAAAATAAGAGCTGTTCAGCCAAATGCCACTGCAATTTTTTATAAGACCTGTGCCTCCAATTCTGCAAGACCTGTGGAAGCACAAATACTTCCTTAACTTTAGCAGAAAGTCAATCAGGAGCTCCTTGTAAGACAGACATGGGTTTGTATAATCCTAAAGTTCAAGGTAAAAAAACCCCGAGTGTCTGTATACACTCACGTATATTTCCAAGTCATGACTTAAAGCAATGCTATTCGCTCTTGGAGCTGATCCCTCGTGGGGTTTCATAATCACAAACCATCATTAACCCAAAGCAAAGAAAGAAAGGTACAAAGGGGCACAGGTTTCAAACGCGAGCTAATTTTTTTTTTCTGGCTTGTCTTTCTTTTTCCTTTGGGAGGGAGCGTGGGGACGCGACGCACGACGCTCCAAACGCGCGGGGACCTGGCCATGCAGGTAACCTGCCAGGGCGCTCGGAGCAGGGCAGCCAGAGCTCGGCGCCGCTCTCGCCGATTTCGCTCCGTGCCCCTGCAAGCGCCCGCGGGCGCCGAGGGCTCGGACGCGCCGCTCGCCCGAGGCGTGCGCGGTCCCG
>JAWWMU010000153.1:45400741-45437631 GCA_035048155.1 Cinnycerthia olivascens
CGCGGTCCCGGCCCGGCGGGCGGCGGAGGGGCGCGGTGCGGGACGGGGCTGCGGGAGGCCCCGCGCTGTCACCGCCACCGCGGGCCCCGCCGCGGCGGTCACAGGGCAGGGGAGGAGGAGGAGGAGGAGGAAGGGAGCGAGCCGGCCGCAAGAGGAGCGGCGCCGGGTCCGGGCGCTGGGCGCCCGCCGGTGGCCCCGTACCTGCACGGAGGCGGGGAAGGGTCCGCAGCGCGCTTCGTCCGCCGGCTATAGATCCCAAGGGGCGATGAAGCGGGGTGGCGGTCGCCGCCCTCTGCCGCTGCTGCCGGTGGCGGTGGTGCGAAGCCCTCGCCGGCTGCAGATGCCCATAGGCGCTCGCTGGGGCCGGCGGTGCGCGGAGAGAGCGAGGCGGCTGTGCCGGTCCCGACGGCTGCGGGGAGCGCGGCACTGGCTCGGCGCAGCCACTGCCCGGGGAGAGGATCAAGGCCCCGCTTTCGATTGGCTCCGGTGGCCAAACAGCTCACACCGGCCTGCCCGCCCGCCGCCTCCCGCCCGCCTCCCCTCCGTCGCCCCACGCGCTCCGCTGCCGGCGGCCCCGCTCCTCCCTGCCGCCCGCCGGCTTCCCAACCTGGCGGGCACAGCCCGCTCCGCTCTTTCCCCCTCACACCCTCCCGCTCCCCCCCCTTCGCCCCCCCGTCCCTAAGACGACGTCTAATCCCGGCCCCTTTGTTTGTGTAGGGACATTCTCACCCTGGGTCTGACAAAACACCCTCCTACCCTTCGCATCTTCCTCCGTGAGCTGAAGGACCCGCAACTTTAAGCAGTCATGACATTTGGTGTCATGCTCAATATTCAGATACGTTTGTTCTCTGAACATTTAAAAAAATATCCCTAGCTGGTAAAATTAAAAGCATGCAGTGCTTGATCACCTGAGGGCTAAATCTGAGGTAGGACAAAGCATTCTTTGCCTGAGTTAAGTTTGCTTTTCTTACGCTGTTTGGGCTCCTAGCCCCAGCTGGGTTAACTACACGTCAAATCTTGGCATGCACAGAAAATATAATCAGGATGCCTTCTCGTCCTGAATCTCAGGTTATTTGCTCTCAGCGGCTGTGATTGTCATTCCTTGGTGCATCTTTGGTGTTGGTATTCCTTTTTCTCAGGATGACTTAAGTGACCTGTAGAAAAGTATTCTCCCTCCTGCAGATGTGCTGTAATCTTAAGGCAAATCTTAGACCTGTCTTCTGGACAAAATGGCAAGCCTTTGGTTTGCCCCTCTGTTTAAACAATATACAGTTGAACCAGATAAATAGGTCCTGTGAGTTTTCTCAGGGCAGGAAGATGTTGTAATACTTCCAGTAAGCATGCTGGCAAAATTGCTTATTAAAGTTAAGGAGAACAAAATGATGAGTTATAACAAATGTACTCAATTAATTCAATGACCTGCATTTACTGATGCTCTTGAATTAAGCATGTTGGTACATCAGATGCCATTAAAAGTCAATATTTATCTAAATTTGGCAGATTGAAGCATTTGAAACAGAGAATGGAGTTGCAGAGATGCCTTTGCATGACACCAGTTCTGTACATTTTTAATGGTGACCTCCATAGGATTTTTAATTGTTTCTGTATTTAATTATTTTTTTCCTACAAAATGGTATGTTATTTTTCATTCCCTATGAAGCATGCATAATTCTGTCTCTTTGGGGCATACAGAACTAGTTAAAAATGACTTTGTTTATATTTTGTGCAGGCAAAAGTCAGAAAAATAAAAATAGAGATATTGAGAAATATATAAACCCAGACATATTTACAAATATCCATACTTGGAGTATAATCCACTCCTCATTTTAAAAGCTTTATTAGCAAAATCATCCCTCAGTGAATTCAGTGAAGCTACACCTCTGGAACTTTAGCTACCCCCCCAAGAATAACTTCAAGATCCTGTTTCTTTTTTTATTGTATGTTTTTCCTTCACATGTTGCCGATTTATTTTTCCCTGGAGAAATGAAATTGCTGTTTAGAGATCAAGCTGCATTTCCAGCCATGGCCCAAGAGACACAGCAGCCACTGCACCTCCATCACCCACCCAACACCTCTGTCACCTCTCTCCCTCCATGCTCCTAATCCAAGTGACTGGCCCACATACATATACATATACATATACATACATATATATATATATATGTATCTCCAAGTGACTGGCTAATATCTATACATACACTATCTTTCAGTATTTCCTAAGTCAGAAAGTGTTGCCTGTCTTCACTCTGAATTTTTTCTGGGAAGAATGCAGGCTGCATATCCAAGGCCTCTTTTCTGCCTCCTGTTTTTCTCCCTCAACAGATGGGTATTTGTGTCAGAGGAAGGGGTATGGCCCTCCAGCAAAGCATTGGCTGAAGAAGACATCATAGCAGGCTATTCCTTTAGTCTTCCTTCTAGCTACTTGTTTTCAATCATATTGTCTTATAATTTCAATGCAATTTTTATATCCTGCTCTGTGTTATTTGGGGGAAAAAGCTCTGAACTCGTTACAGAGGTTTTCCTGTAATATATTCATCATACTCTTCCTTACGGACCAAGAACTTTCTTTGGTAGAGATGATTTGGGACTTAATAAGATTTTGTACTTCCAGAGTTGCTATTTCCCGTTAGCTGTTTTCAACATTGTGTTTGTTTCCTTCTGTGTTTGGATTCCTTTACCACACTGATAAGTTTCCCCCTAGTCTTGTTCAATTTAATAGCTTTTAACCTGTCTGTTTTATTTATGTCTGCTTAAGTGCTTATTTAATCTTTTCCCTTATAACTATAATGACCTTCAACAGGTTACTATAATCCTAGAAGGTATGTGGGGAATTTAAAGATTTAAAAGTCGTTTGACTTCATAAATAATTTTTATTTTCTCATTATGGGCTTTATTTTTAAACCAAAAATGTTTCATTTTCTATTTGATCAATGATTTTTTTTCTCACTAATTTCTTTCACATCTATAGTAGTAAGCAAACTGAGACCTTTTGGTTTCTAAACAACTTTTTTCTTTTTTTACAGTTCGGTTAGTGAGAACCGCAAAGGATCTTGATATGACATGGAAAATACACAGGATATTTATTCTAGAGTTTTATGCCATTAAGAATACTTTAGTTTGTTATGCAGTTTTTGTTTTGATTTTAAAAACTGAAATAGTTATATTCTGCAGATAGCATTTATCCAGCAATATCACTGTAAAGCACATTGATATTGATATTGCTGCATCTTTTCTCGCTGTGAGTGCCTGACTTCTATAGTATGCTGTATTTAAACAGACTAACCTTTTAATGTCCCCTGGCAATTACAGAGCCATTAATTCAGCAAGATGTTGAAGCCTATACCTACTTTTAATCTACAGATTTAATAACTACATTCTACTTCTGATGTGGCCACGCTTCAGGAATGACTGTAATCTGTGTCTTTTGTCTCACACTGAGACAAAACACAAACAACTGGTGCCCATCTCCTTCACAGCAAGGACCGTATCTTTGTCATCGCCACTACAGAAACTGTTCTGCTTTGCAGCCCTGAACACAGAGCTTGTCTTGATCTGTGAGCACATCTGGCAGGAGTGCCTGCAGAGCACGAAGGGCTGTAGCACAGCCCCAGAGCCAAAGGAGGCTTGAGGGATGGTACTGTCAGTCACATACTCCAATCTCATTCCTGCCCCGAGACACAATCCACAGTTACATAAATCAGAAAAGAAGAAACCTGGGAGATCTGGTGGTCCTGACTGGTGATTATATGAATTATTCCTGTTTGTAAATTGACGTATCTGCACTGAATGAACAAACTGACCATTTGTGTCAGGTTAAACACACTCTCTTGGGCTCTGAGTAAGCAATCAAGCTCTGCAGCCAGGAGTTGTCTCAATACCCTCCTGGGAGATTGGTGTCCTGAGACTCCTGACTGTCCAAGGGATGCTATATGTTTCTGATTCAGGTACAGTCCCACAAACTGATTTCACTGCCTTACAAATACCCCTTTGTTTCTTCATGGTTCCTGCCTCTCAACTAACCTGCATTGTCTTGTTCTAATCCTAGCTTGTGCTTATCCACAGCTTTCAGTGCAAGCTCTTTGATTTCCTGACCTTGCTCTTGATTAGCTCTTTGGCTTGAGGCAGCCCTGATTTCTCAGTCTTCCTGGGTGCATTTCCATCTGGAGCCTTCGGCTAGTCTGTCCTTGGTAACTGACTCCTGGTCATGAGTTTCTTCAGTTTCAGTGGCTGGACCCACCCCAGCTACACTCACTTAGCACAAGTATTCCACTTGTGGCTCCTTAATAACTTCCGTTCAAAGCCACCTTTCTGAATGGGAATTACAAAACATGATATCGCGCTGTTGACGAGGAACATTTGGCACAAAGCTTATCTGCACGATAATTCAGCCGCCGGTGGGATAGGTCGTGTGGGCAATGTTGGGTCGTGGCTCAGGAGAAGATGCAAGAATGCAGGAGAATGTGGCGTCCCTGTAAGATAAATCACTCTTGTCAAGATCTTCAACGGCTTGTTCTGTTTTCACAGACAATTAGGCACCTAAATGCCTTTGGACATAGTGCACCTGTTTTTTAGTTTGGAGTTCTTTCTAACATTGTGGATTCGAGCCAGGAAAGCACTTTATGCAGTGGTAATTTTGATTCTGTTTTTCTCAGTACTTTATCTTTGCTATGTGAAAAACAACTCTAAAATATGTCTCTACCTAGACAGGACAACATCCCATCCCAGAACATGAGTAAATACTTCATACAACCCCCAATAAAGAACTTAATTAACATGGATAAATGTATTCCTGGCAAAAATACCATCTCTGTATTTCACAGTCATCAGGAATGAAACTTCCTTAGTATTGCCGGGTTCTGACTTCAAATATAAATTCCTCCATGCATACCTTAGAAGGAAAAGCAAGTGCTATCACCTTCATTGCCATCAACATTTCATCTGAGCTATTCAGATGCCCTGAGCCCATCTGTGTGCTCCAGGCACTCAGGCTTTTGGTAGTTGAAAGCTGTTACTCCTTTGTTTGTTCTCTAGGAGGAAATAATTTCTCCTCACAGGCCTACCTTCAAAAAATCTCCAGAAGGCTCACAAATTCAGTTTACCAGATTAAACAAGATTAGTCTATGCAGGGCCTGAACTAAATTTCTCCTTGATTGGAATTTTTTCCTGGGGATGATTCCAACTTTGACTGATGAAGACTTAATATAAAATGCTGCCATACTGTTTTTCAGGCGATTGTAATAGGAAAAGGGATAACTAGTGAAGAATAGAAAAAAAAAAAAACAACAAAATAAACAGAGGGAGGGAGAAAGGTATGAAATGTTAATACCCCTTTAAGACAGAATGGGTCTGTAAATATTCAATGGTCTTCTCTCAGAATATGGTAGTCAAAAGTGCCTCTCAACACTACCTTTAAATTGTGGTTCATTAAGTCATGAACAATTTACAAAACCTTTCAATTCTCCAAAATAACTTGAGGAACCTGAGCTACCCAGAATCCTTCAAAAACTGCTAGTCTAGAACGAAAACAGTAATCTCATGTGCCAAAGCATCACACACGTCCTATATTTTGTTTCCTACACTCTATGACCAGTATAGACTTTTGCTTGTAACAACTTTCAGTGACAATTGAAAGAAAAAAATGGTGTTAACCTCTCTGAAGTTTGTCATTCCCCTTCTCTAAATTAACCTTGGACACTCTTTTACCCTGTTTTGATGATGCTCTACCGGTTTTAGAGCAGACAATCCTGCCAAAATCTGGGATTAAATGAATGAATGATGTCACCAGTTAATCTCCATTCCATCTCTATTTGCTCTGGCTGGATTATTATCTAGACAAAGAAGAGAGATGAGTAGCCTAGAACAGAAGCCCATTTGAGATGAGTTCTCTTCCTTCTTCCCTGCCATGAAGGGCTTTTGGGACATCTGTATCTCTGGGGAACGTCACTAAGCAGGACCAAATAACCTCAAAATATTAGAGCCAGACTAGCCCTGTCAAGTATGATTCACTTGCCTGAATAACGCCTAATAAAGGCAATATGTGTGGAACCAGGAAGGCAGCCAATATAGCTTCTTCCAAGAACTGTGAGTAATTAACAGGGTCTCTGGTTAATTTCTTTCATGAAAACGTGTTGAGTGAGATTCTTACAAGTGGTGCTTTTTGTGTGATCTCTCCCTCTACTCCCAAACAGCACAAGTTCACATGACTTGAAAGGGAGGAAAAGTAAAATTCAAAGTTTCAGAATTTGTGGGGAGTTTGCCTCCAGCTGCATCAGCTAGCATATCTTTGCTCCACTTTAGTTCTTCATCTCCTCGTGGTTTCCTTCTCACAATCTGGTCTATAACCCAGCTGTAATTATTGTATCCTCATATAACATGCCCCAGCTTCTTGCTTTAGCTTCTTGCTTTTTGAAGTGTTTCAAATCTCTAGTGTTTCAGAGGAAAAAATCATTCAGAACTTCCCTGAGATGAAAGAAGCCTAATTAGTTGCATCATGTTGCAAAGGAGAAGAAATTTGCAAAGAGCAACATATTGCCTTTGTTTGTGGACCTCATGTCACAGCAGCTATGAAGAAGAGGAAAGGACAGTTCTCAGCCTTCTGTCACTGTTACACTTTATAAGGAATGCTCCATCTCTGTGTACTTTAGGCTTTCCCCTGGTACTGCTCTTGAAGCATCCCATCGTTGTCCATGACTGAGGGCAGGTCTCCTTTGAACTTAACAAGCACTTTCTTCCTCACTACAGCAGAACAAGCAGGTTGTGGAAGATGTTCGAGTTCCCCAAATCAAACAGAGCCTACCCCCACCTCAAGCAGCAGAAGATGCTCCAATCAAATAAATAAAATGATGGGTGGTTCCTTCTGACAGCAGGGCAGATTTTAAGTGACAAGAATCCTGTCAGGAATATGTTGAAGATGGAGTACATGTGATAACAATTTAATATGTGGATCACACAAGGCAGAAGTTAATATCCCTTGTTATATTAATATCACATGGCACAATTGAACTTGATATTTTAATTAAACCTAAATATATCTCACTGATAGTGATTGGCACTGGATATTTTGGGAAATACCCAAGCATTTAACTGAAACCATCAGTTTGAACAAAAGACAGTTTCGTCTTCAGTATTTCAAATGTATTATGAACATGTCAGCTAATTGTTATGAAGAAATAATACTGAGCTGCTTCTGAATTAGGTGATGAGGCGACAGAGCGTGGAATATCTTATAATGTAACATTTGCCACATATGGCTGTCTCTGCAAGCCCTTGAAAACATAATGCCTGGTCTAGATCCCTTTATGCTCAACATCTTTGCTTGGTGACATGGGCAGTGGGATTGAGTGCACTCTCAGCAATTTCACTGATGCACCAAGCTGAGTGGTGTCACTGAGTGGCAGTCGTCGTGCTGGAGGGAAGGGATGCCATCCAGAGGGACCTCGACACACTTGAGAGACGGGCTGATGCAAAACGAGTTCAACAAAGCAAAGTTCAATGTCCTACACCTGGGTCTGCCAGGCACACCTCCAGGCTGGGCAGAAAAGTAATTGAGAGCAGCCCTGCAGAGAAGGACTTGGGGATGATGGTTGAGGAAAAACTCAACATAAGTCAGCAATGTGCACTGGCAACCCAGAAAGATTCTCCAGTAGAATCCTGGGTTGCATCATAAGGAATCTGGTCAGCAAGTTGATGGAGGTGATTCTGCCCTTCTACTTTGCTCTTGTGGCAACCCTCCTGGAGTATTGTGTTCAGTTCTCATGTCCCCAACCTAAGGACATGGAACAGCTGGAGCAAGTCCAGAGGAAGGTCATGGAGTTGTTAAAAGGACTGGAGCAATTTGCCTGAAAAGGTGGACAAGAGAGATGAGGCTGTTCATCCTGGAGAAGAGAAGATTGTGTGAGACCTCACAGCAATCTTCCCGTGACTGAAGCGGGCCTGCAGGGAAATTGTCAAGAGGAATGGTAATGATAGAACAAGGAGCAATGGTTGCAAACAAAATTAGGGAAAAAAAGGTTAGCTATTAGGAAGAAATTCTTCATAGTGAGGGTGGTAAGATACTAGAACTGGTTGCCCAGGAAGGTTGTGGATGCCCCAGCCCTGGAAAGTGTTTAAGACCAGGTTGGACAAGACCTTGGGCAACCTAGTCTAGTGAAAGCTGTCCCTTTGGAATATCTAATCTAAATTTTATTTCTAATATCTATTAGAGAAAGGTTCTTTATCCAGAGGGTGGCTGGGCACTGGAACAGGCTTCCCAGAGAAGTGATCACAGTACCAGCCTGAGAGAGTTCAAGAAGTGTTTGGACAGTGCTCTCAGGTACGTGGTCTGACTCTTGGGGGGTGGGGGGCAGAGTTGGACTCGGTGATGCTTGTGTGTCCCTTCCAACTCAGGATATTCTATGGTTTTATTTATTTTCTTAATGATGGACTAGGATTATTACCAGAATAATAGACATCAAAGGGTAGGGTGCTTTGGGTAGCTGTACCTAACACTTAGTAACTATTCAATTAGATAACAAGATTTGATAATGAGATGTCTTACTGGTCACATAAATCCTTATCCATTTTGATATCGATAAGAGATAAAATATGCTATCTATTTTAATTTATGTTAAATTATTCAAGGACCAAAAGGGACTCATCCATAGAGAACACAGAGCAGTGCAGGCAGTGCAGGTAAGTTTATTATTTTACAGGATCTGCAGCAGTTGTCATGAGTGCTTGACACTGCATGTGGAAAACCACTGTATTTCCTCTAAATCATGAATTCGATTACAACCAAGTATTTATAAAGCTTCCAGCTGCAAAGTACTTAAGGATCTTCAGCAATTTAGTAATGACAGTACTGCCATGCATGCTTATCTCTCTTCTAATGCCATGCTATGTAAGATCTGAATAATCCACTTTTCTATATATGATGGTAAGCCTGGGTAGGAATAAGGAGAAATTCACAGGCTAATGAAACAAGATTAGACCACTTAAATCACTCTAGAAACCAGAAGGCAATGCATCCCATAGTTATTTTTGTTCTAGTCCTAGATCTGTGTTTTCATTTCAAAACCTCTTGAATCCTTTAGTCAAAAAGGGAGGCGTATGTTGCTCCTAGCAATCTAACTTACATAATTAGAAGTAAACAAACAAACTCCTGAATATATAAACATGTCTACAGGTCTGTTTTCAATACCATCACTGTCTGATCAAATGTTATATAAGAGGAAAGACTTAGTGCTATTCCCTCTAACCACGAGGAAATTCAAAAAGATTCAGAGATAAAGGTCAGAACTTCTGCTGCTCCTGAAGTGCTGTGGGTACACATAGTGAGAGTATTACTTCATGTCTTAAAGTACCATATGTTTCATTCATGTGCCCTGGACATCTGCAGTGGAAAAACAGACTTCAGATGAGCAAAACTCCACAGTGTAGCTATAGCAAGTGGACTTGCACATATGCCTCCTAATTTTCCCAATTTGCATACTTTTCTAAGTCTAGAGATGGTGAGAATGGAATAATCTGGAATTGGCATGGCCAGGATGGGAAGAAAACAGACATAAGGAAAAGTCTGAGAAAGCTCTGATGACAAAAGGATTTGACAACTACAAAGTTACATACAAAGAGATGGAGAAGCAATAGGCAAAAGGTGCAGCACAGCATCTAGAAAAATGATGTGTAAAAGAGAAGGGGGCAACACAAGTCTCTGATGTATCAGTCCATTTTCCTCTAAAAGTTGATTGGTGCAAAGAACTCAGAGAATATTTTAAGGACCTCAAATAATTTCAGTTTTGCTTATGCACTTTTTCATATTCTGATTAAGTAATGAAATTTTACTCAAGGAAACATCTGTGTATAGGACACATGTATAAGTGCTTGTGCTTGATGTGTTAGGCCACTCAGGTAACATAAGTACCAGGTAACCATTGCAATAAGAATGTCAAATATAGAAAATAAGAATGATCTGAAATATATTATTTTAGTAAAATATAGCTGGGTGCCTCTAAATACTGATCCAATCTGATGAGTCTATGATTTGCAAGTGAACTTTGAATAAGTATGGAAAGAGTCCTAAAGTAAATTGTTATCTATAGTTGTTCTTTGCAGCATCATCTCTTTCCCAGCACTTTGAACATATGTCTAAGATTGGATCATAACTCACATCTCTACAACACACACACACACACACAAACACACAAACACAAACTAACAAAAACCCCACCCAAAAACTCCAAAACCAAGCCCAACAAAAAATCAACCAACCAACCAACCAACCAACCAACCAACCAACCAACCAACCAACCAGAACAAAGAAAAAACCCCCAACAAAACAACAAAGAACACCACAATGCATTTTTTTATCTACAAGAATCAAAGACCATAGTTTAAAATAACCAAAGATCAAAGTTTGTCTCAAGCTTGGCTCAGATTTTCCTTTGGGTATGCAACTATTGTACCAATTTTTAAGTGCTCAAATACAGAAGACATGAGACATAATGCTTGAAAGTAAGTACCTTACTTCACATTGACCTACTGCTTATCGAGGCCCAAGAGGAATCTTAAAAATCTTGAAATTCTTAACTCAAACCCATAGTTCTAGCGAAGCAAAGGCTGATCTTTTTAATAAGGTAAACCAGTCTAGATTCAAAAGTTTGCAGTGATGGATAATGCAATAAGTCCCTCCCTGCTTATGCAATTCTTATAAACTTTATTTTAATCTGAATATTTCAAAACACAGCTTTCTGATACTGGATCTTGTTATGCCTTTGTCTGCTGGATTAAAGGGTTCTCAAAGCATTCCTGAAGTGGTTTCCTGAACGCTTTCCAATTTTTCAAAATCCTTTTGAAGGTGTAGATGCAAGGGCTGGACACGGTATTCCAGCTGACAGTTAAGTTTCATTACCTTGAAATAAGGATTAACTGGGAAGTCAAAACTACATAACTGGGTGTAGTGACATTTCACCTTTGGTGACCTGGCTTAAAATTTGTGTTTGGTCAGCAAAGGAAATTGTTTTTCTAATCTTATCCAAGCCCCTTCTGACGTTTTTCCATATCAAAAAGAATTGCTTTCACTGGCATAATTTTCCTTCATGACTAAGGACAGGCCTAGCACTGGGCAGGCTGAATAACAGGTTTGAATGGCAAGGACACACTGCCAGAGCTGTGTCCGTCCTGAGCGCAGGCTGTGGCTCCCGTGCTCCCAGGCACAAACACACTGGGAGCAAGCACTGTGTGCACAGGAGCTGCAGCCACTCGCTTTCCCCTTCTCTGACCTCAGGCACAACCAGTGCAGCCCCCAGCAAGATCCCCTTTGCTTGGTGGTCCTGCCTGAACAGCAGTGAAGGAAGAAATTTTCTTTACAGCCTTAGAATGAAATGGTATTTCACTGCTGCAAAACTACATAAAGCCCTCAAAGGCTAACAAGAGGAGTAGCAGGAAGTGACTTGATTTCAAAACACTTTTTGCACTATAGAATATTGCCAAACAATATGCAATGAAGAGAGTGAGATGTTTCCAAATAGTTTTTCTTCAATAAGTTAAAAAACTGTGACCACATACCAAATATTTAGGTAGTGACGCCATCCAGGCTATGAAGAGATAGAAAGCTAGGTAAAAAAGAACGTAGCTGATGCAAATTACTGTATTAGAATTTTATTAAAATAATATAGTTGTGCTTTTATGGGGTTTGGATAGACTCATTAGTATTTAAATACATATGAATTAACATATGCATGGATATATTCCAATACAGAGCTTTTTGCTTGCCAAACTCCTATATTTCACTGCAAGATGAAGTTACAACAGAGTTGTTGGTATTCATCTGACACAATTTTACTCTCTGAAGTATTAATTATCTATTTTAATTTAGTCACCTATGTCCCCTTTTGTGACTGGCAGAAGGAAAAAATACCCCTTGAGTTATTGGTACCATAGCCTCACATATGGCATCAGAAGAAATTATTTGCCCTATAAACGTGCTTCTATCTCTCCACTGAGTATCAAAAGGCTCACTAAGTCTTTTGTATTTGATGTGATTTTTAAAAAACTGAAGTTAGGTAGTTGTAGATACCTCCACCTATGCAGATTAGAAATTTATATGGATACTAATGGCTACAGTCAGTGTTTAATTAAAGCAATAAATAATCATAAACTTATTTGTAGCATATTTTTAATGCAGTGGTGCCAGCTATTGTGAAGAAAATAGGATAAGGAATAGTTAGGAGATATGTGAGAGCTCTGAAAGAAACCCTATGCTATTTCAAATGCTATTGATGTACCTAAGATGTGACACTGAACAATTACTCCGGTAGGATTTTCAAGGAAGATGGAGATAATCAGAAAATTATTAGTGAAGAAGGGTCAATGAACCCTTTATTTTTTGCATCAAAATATCCTGTAGTACTTGGGATAGCCTTGCTAGTTGGGAAGTCATGATATGACAGCTCTGTCCAGCTTAAAGTGTTGGTAAGAAAAATTTGGTTGCTTAGAAATTCATGCCTTTTGGTTGGAAATCAGACTGCTTATGCTAGAGGGCTAAACTGGATGTTTACACTGCTTTGCTGAAGGAAGAGTTGGGATGTGGGAAGTTGTCATAATCCTGGCTGGAGGCAGCCCAGCTGGGCTCAGTTTTCGTTTCCTCCTGGAAGTCCTAGAAGCAACAATCCTGGACTGCTAATGCATTCCCTTGTCTCTTTCTCTCCTATATTCCTTCCCACTCTTCCTCTCCTGCCCATGATGAGAATGTCTGGCTCTTGCCCTGGTCCACTTCAATTCCAGTCTTGGAATGGAAAAAATCAGGTGTTCTTGCACAACTGAGATCTCTAAATCTGTCCCTCAATATTAAACTCTGACAGACTTGAAAGTGTGCCCGCACCACATAGGAAGGTAATCCTTTGACATGGGGAGCTCTCTAAAAGAGGTTGAAAGGTTCTTTCAGACAGAAACAGTGGTTTTGTTTCAAAGTTGATGCACTCTACATTGAAATGCCAACTATTTTTTTGCTGTCCTTTAATTTCCACTAATAAGTTTCAAAATCTTAAACAAAATTACGTTGAGTCAAAATATCAATTAATAATAATTGTATTTACAACATCTTGTTCTGTTACAATTAGTAATTTCATTGCTTTCTTAAAAATATGAAAAATACTTTAACAGAATATTTAAATTTAAAAAGTTAATGTTTCAAAGTTTCTAATTTGTTTTTTCTGAATCTGTTCAAAACTTCCTGGAGAAAATACAAGATTATTCTTCAAGTAGAAACATTCCTCAACAAAATTTCCTTTTAAAAGGCTCTTGATGAGACATATTTGGATTTCTGAGGAGCTAATGCCTTAAATCATTTCATCACTGAGTTCTGTAAAAAGGAACCTCGCTTGGTGGAAAAGAAGTAACATCCAAGCTGCCTCATCTGGAAGAATATTAGCAGTAGCAGAGATCTGCACGGTTTTAATTTGCTTAACAGAAGGTCTTCAAAATTTGCAAGTTAGTAATGTTTCCTGCTTCAGAAGGAATACAGATTAAAAAAATAGCTTATAATTCAGATTCAAGGAAGAGTATGAAAAAAATTGCTTACTTTCTTGCAAAATACTTGTAGGAGGAAATAAATGTTCTTAAGAATTTAGTAGATACTGAGAGAGTGGTCAGACACTGGAATAGGCTTCCTAGAGAAGTGTTCAGCACCCAGATCCTTTCTGTGCATAACAGGCATTTGGACAATGCCTTTAACATGCGTTAAACTTGGTCAGCCCTTGGTCAGGCTGATGGACTAGAGGATCATTGTAGGTCACTTCCAACTCAAGTAGTCCTATTCTATTCTATTCTATTCTATTCTATTCTATTCTATTCTATTCTATTCTATTCTATTCTATTCACTAAGCAAAACAGTTCCTAAAACATCCTTGGAGTTTTGGGGATTTCAGCTGTTTCAGGTATATGCAAATTTGGTATAATTAAAAAAACAGTATAATGAACTTTATGTAGATATGCTCACCATTCAAATTGCACTGCACTTTTCAAAGTACACACCTGTGTGTACTAGATTTTCAGAAACCATAACTGTTACCTTATTGTCACCTGCCATTTAAAACAATAACCAGACTCCCCTAGATGGAGTACAGCAATGCTGAGCACATCAGGGAGTACCAACTGTGCTTGTAAATAGTGATTGATAATACACTGCACCAAATAGAAATATCTCGTGATTTCCCCGTGTATTATGAGTATGTAATCAGTTGAGCAGAGGGCAGGAGTTAAGATGCACATATGGACAAATGCAAAAGGTGGGCTAACAGAGTGAAAAAGAAAAAAGGAAGATGGACTGCTTAAACTCTTTGAAGTTTGTTGGCACCACCAGATATTAATGATCTGCCTTAGAAGCCTAAGTGTGCCTGTGCAGTCATGTATAGCATGAAAAGTCCATGTCTCATGAATCCTTGTGTGAACCCAAGTTATAAATCGGAGCAGCACACTAACATTAACAGGGCTCTCTCACTCCAGAAACAGACAGGCTTGGTTCTCAGCTTAATAGACTTATTAAAGAAAAAAATCCAAACAACGAAAAAACCCCTACCTATATAGGGAAAGGATGCGTTTCCATCACAAGACTAATAAAATCTACAGTTTTGGCTTCACTCCATCTAGTGGCAACCAGGGAGAAATTCTCCCTCCTCCTTCCCCACAGAAGTAACAGTGTGTTTGCTATGGCTAAAAGTTAGTTTTAGATGTGTGTGGCAGGGTTTGGGCTTGTTTATAGTCAATGAAGTCCAGGAGTAGCCAATTAATGGGTTTTGATGTGCTTGACACTGACAGAACATGGTTCCTATTGCACCACACCCCTCTTGATGCAGGCACCTGGAATGGGAACTGCTCAAGAGGAGGCAGGAGGAAAAATTTCCCAATGTAGATGGAAGCAAAGGTCTGCTGAATGCCTGAAAACGAGGTGTGCTGTGGTAGAAAGGTCTGAGAAAAAGGTGTTTGTAAGCTCTCATAAATGTTTCTTAAGCAATGGAAAGGCAATAGAGAAAGGGCAGTTTCATCCATCAAATGTGTCCTAGAGTCCTCAGTAAAAAATCTGGGCTCAAGTCGTCTTTTTCTGGTGTGCTGGGAGCAGACTAATTCTTACAAAGTCTTCTAGCTATTCATGTGTCAGTCCTTGCTTGAAATTATTTTTCTCGGATGCTTTCTCTGAGCTTGCAGCACTTGGGTTTCCATGTGAGTTTCCAAATAGAAGTCATAGGAAGGTAGGGAACATCTCTATCTGCCACCAAATCCATGCTCAGAAGCAAAGGATTCCCTCTATCAGTTCTCACACGAACTTGCCCTAGTGCTCGGTTGGATTTTATATTGGATTTAGATACATGGAATGGTTTGTACAAAACGTATCCAAATCCAACACCTGAATTTTAGGAATGTTCAAATACCATTGAGATCTGTAAGCTTTAATTAAAGTATAAAAATTAATTGTATATGTGTGGGCACACATACACACAGAGTATATATTTTACTACCTGTGTATATACAGTTACATCTACATAATGAAACTGCTTCTTACATAACTTAACAAAGGATCTGGGTCTCATTCTCCTGTATTTTGTATAGTGGACAGTTTAAAAGCAATCTTTCTGAGATTCTGTGTGAAGGCATATATAGAAAGTAATTTTACATGGCCTCTCTATCAATCAGGGTAAAAAAAGGAACAAATATAGTGAGATAATTTTTATGAAGCATAACTGAATCATGCCTCTGTTTTCATTAAAATCGTATAGCAATTAGTAAGTGATGATCTGGTTTAGAAGAAGGAACATATTGTTTTTGTACACTCTGCTTTGTGTACTGTTTGGGCTAAATTAAGACAAATAACCAAGACAATATTTTGCTTTGATATCAGTAAATATTGGCATTAAGAAACCATTGCCCCATTATTTTTAATAGGAAGAATTCAGTCTAAACCTTTTTTTCATCAAGTTGAGGAGGTGATGTCATATGGTAAAGGCTGGATATTCCAAATAAATCACTAACAAGTCATTTTGGCTGAGCAATATGTGTATCAGATATGCAAGTGATCATGTCTGGAAGAAAATGCATTATTGTCATAAGACTTAGGAGTCAGAGCCTGATGAGTTTGTATATCTTGCAAACAGTTACACAAGTAACCAGACATTTCCTGCACAACTCAACATTTTTAAGGGAATGTCCTAGACTTTATGGCAAATAACCTTGGATTGCGCACTCAGAGCCTGATTCAGCACCCACTGCTGAATGTTCCACTCCCTTCCCGCAGGCCCTCGCACGACACGCTGGCCGAACGCGCCTTGTAAAAAAAATCCACCGCAGCAACCAAAGGGCGCCAGTCCCTGAGCTTCTGGCGTTACTGTGTGTCAGACCTGCCTTCCCCAAGGCATGGCAGCAGCTCAAAATTACAGGCCACCTTCTCTACTTCCCTTAGTCTCTGATCCTGAGGGTCCCAAATGATTCAGAGCCCAGGGAACTCAGCCCACCCCTCAGCACCAGCAGCTGCTCCAGTGCCCTCTGCTTGTTCCACTCATTGCAGGTGCCTGCCCGATGTGGGGATTGCTCCAGCTCCTTACTCATGGCCACCAGCAGTTTGTCCACTGTTTGTCCTCTGCCGTGGCTCAGTCTGCCCGTGGGAGGCCATGGATGTGTGGGTGTCTGGCTGTGGGTGCCTGGCTCTGAGGGAGATGTCTGGAAGATGAGTTAAGCTCCCCATGGGGAGTGAGCAGTAGATTTAACTGCCCCATAGGCAGCGTGTGATACCCAAAGGTTATGAGGGTATCTACTAAAGCTCCTGCTAATTTGATCTGCCATAAATCCTTAAAGGTTTTATCAGCAGGAGGAATCCAAAAATTAAGCTCATTACTCTTTCTCACCAATTGACTGTGATCTTTTTCCCTAATTTCACTACCTAACCTTATGAATTGACAGAAAACAGAGTATCTAGTGGACAAATTAGACCTTTATCTGATGACTATGTAGCACAGCTTCCTCCAGAAGAGGAGCTATGCCAGTATAAGCTTGATGTGTTTAAGACTCAATTGTTGCAGCAGGGTTACTGAGGATCCACCCTGCAGAAAATCAGAGCAGATGTATAAAGTCTATGTGGAAATAGGAGCCTTCCTTTCTGATCTTTCTGATCGATCTGCAGCGATACCTCAGGCATGGATTAGACCCCAGGAAGGGCATTTCTCATGCTATAAAGTCTGGAGGTGGGTGAATATTTTTACAATCAAAGTTAGGCTGGGGCAAAAAAAAAAAAAAAAACTGAATAAAAAGAAAAATCTGGCATGTCTCCAGCAAGCTCTGTTTTTCATTTCACCTGAACTGTTTAGAATTTTTACAACTAAAAATTGCTTCTTTCCATCTGTGAAGCATTTGCTTCTTGGAAAAGATGCACAAAGTCAAGACATGAAAGACATTTGAAATAAATAAATAAACTAAGGCATTCTTTGGAGAATCCATGCTGTTTCCCTACTGCTCCCCATTTTCTTATGAAGACCTCTCCACAGATGGAGGGCAGCCGTGGTGTCCTCAGCAGTAATGAGTCAGAGAAAATAATTTCAGTAAGTAGATTGCAGTAGCTCATATGCCTGTGGTCTTAATAGATTCTGTTTCTAAAGCAAAGGTCACAAACTAGTTTAGCAAGAGGAGGGAATCTTTCATATATGTGTATTCAAAAATGTTACAATTTCCAAAGAATAGTTACCTAATAGAATCATCTGTGGGTAGTACTGCCTGATATAAATACTTCGTGCAGGAATGGCATGGAGGATGTCAAGTGAGGGTACAGCAAGCACTTCAGAGACAATTCAGGGCTGTGCTCCTGTTGACATTATGGTAGCTGAAGATTGTTTTGTATAGCTCAGTAGAGAAAGAGAAAAAACAAGCCATTTCTCTGGTCTCTGTGTAACCTCCCAAAGTTTATAAGCATTCAATAACAAAAATAAAATGGCAGTGGTGGATACTGCCAGGTTCATAACTCCTCCTGCTCCTCTATGACTACATCCCTCTTCAAAAGGCAGCACAAAAAAATTACCCAGAATTTCTGAACAGAAACTGTGGCAGGTAATTGAGGAATTTTCCTTTGCCCTTTAATCTGAAATGACTGCAGTAAAGCAGAGAGGAGGATCTCACCAAGGCCAGATACTTGCTCGGAAAGAATTGAGGACTTTCCATTGACTTCGGCCAAAGGATTCTGGTTCATGCTGGCTGCAAGTTTTACCCTGTTTCTCTCCCTGGAAAGGAGCTACCAAATGTCCTTCTGTGTGCTCCTGGTAGTGACAAATTTCAATCTGTGACATCTATCAAATTCTGCCGCCCAGAAGCAGGGATCTGTGTTTGATAAGGGTTTCACTAGATTCAGGATCAGAAAGCAAATGTTGCTTTAGCAGGCAATAGAAAAAGTTATTGGGCTTTCCTCTCTCTAAGTGATTAATTATTCAATGTGACTAAAGTGATTAATTAATTATTTAATGGAACTTCTCTTAATTGTTGCTTAGCAGCTCTGAAACAGTAGAAGGAGTTATTTTGAAAAATTTCATACCATTCAGGTATGTTGATTTACAGCTAGGTGGTGGCACCAGTCTCCATGGTCGACCAGATTGGAGACCACATTTCCTTCATGATTTTTGTTGCTGGAGCTAGGGGTTGTATTTGAAGAATGCAGGAGAGGAGCCAGGTCTGGTAAGGGCCTGAGGAATCCTTTTGTTATTCATATTGAAAGTTTGGCTGGTTTTGTTGGGCAGAGAGAAGATTTGCTCCCTTCTCTGTAACTACTCTGGAGAACAGAAAGCATGGATGAGATCTCCTTTGGAAGCTTATACATTGCTATTAAAATAGACTCAAGAGTAAATCTATTCTTCTTAAATCTTTTCTTTAGTTTGCAGTAATTTTGGATATATGAAATATCAAGCTCTGAGGAAGAAAAAAAAAAAAGAAGAAGAGAAAACCCATAATGCCCATGTGTTTGATCCCAGGCTCAGCAAGGCACTGTTCTGTAGATGAATTTGCAAACCTCAGTTCTATCATTCTGCTGTGAGAGCTATCAGGCTCTTCTTAGTGTGTTACACAAAAGGGCTGCAGCACATAAAGCCTGGAACACATCAGTTTACATATCCCAAGAGGGTCCTGTGGAGTCTATTACTTTGATGAAGTGGTATTTAAAATTGCATTACCCAGAGGCTGTTTAACCCTCCAGATGTTGCCCCTGTGGAGTGTTTAATAGGACGTGAAGTGCTGGTAGGCTAGGCCATAACCTCATGTCATCTATTCAGCAGGTCACATCAGGTCTTACCATCTTCTACTAAATCGATACAGGATGATCTGACATCCAGCAACTTTCCTCACCTGCTGTTCTTTTTCTCTTTATTTTTCCAAAAAGCGAGGAGAAAAATCGGAAGAAAGCAAAATAAATCCAAAGGAACAGGAGAAAAGAGGGAGATGTGAAAGCAAACAAACTCTCAGAAACTTTTGTTCCTCTCTCTTCGTGTTTTCCCCTTGTTTGCGCAGACTGCCCCGATCCAGCAGCTTGGTGCTGCCATCTGCTGTTGCTCCTGCTGCTCATGCTGCCCACGTTTTTGGGCAAACCAGCGAAGAGCAACTAAAATAAATCAGCACCATGAATATGTAAAAGGTAACTCTAAAGGGAAATAGGTAAAGAGCCTAGAAAGGAAAAATCTCACTTAGCCTTTAATTTTTAACAGCATTTTTGAATCCTTGTGTAACATGCTAATAGTAATTCCTAAGGTCATCAAAAAGATGAGGCACGATCAACTCAACTTTTAGGAACATTTAGTCTGGAATTTCCTGTGGCTTATAGGTCAAGGACCTGATGCTTCACAGTGTTTTTTATGGTTTAGATATTTGGTGCTACAGGTATTTTACAGAGCTGGCTTCCAAAATCAGTTAAAACCAAGGAACAAACTTGTTTTGATTAGTGCAGGGCACTTGTTAGATCACCTTTGAAAAGACGACACTTTCTACCCGAAGGCTGGATACCCTCTGGGGCTGGATGCCCTCTGGGGCATCATCTTAAGAACATGAACAAAATCCCAGTGTTCACCAGAAGGAATTCAGTTGGCGTATGACTTGCCCCATCACCCTTCATTGGGCAGGCCAGTATCTAGCTGGGTTGTAGGACTGCCACCACCTGGGTTAAAACACTCCTGACAGGATTTTTGTTTTGGAGGTAGATATGGAAATGAGGAGTGAACTTTTGTTGGAGGGGAGGTTCCTCACAGCACAAACAAATTTGAACTTTTTATAGAGTAAGAACATTGACATCCAGGATGTTGAAAATCAAAACCATTTTACTGTTATTACACAGACCTCTATTTTTCCCTTCCATATTTTTATTTTTGTGTGGAAACCTATTTACATTTCTCAGCCAAATCTTTACCAAAGATTTCAATAGGGCCAAGATTTCAACCCTTGCTGGCCAAATGTTCTAGCACAAATGTGATGCCTGTTACTATGTTTTCATCTATGGAGAACTGGTTCTTAGAGAAAATAACAGTTTACTGGCATCTCTTCTAGAGAAGTTTTTGAGATTCAAGTATCAAGAATGTTGACATGTATTGAACTCACTGTGCCAGCACAAATAATCTCTTGACACATGACTGCAGCCACAGAAATCAGTGCCAGCACGGCTCTCTCAAATTTGAAAGGATTGACCACTTCCTCTCACTGTTACAAAACCCTGTGTAGGAATGTAAAACAGATACTACAGCACATGGCAGCTCAGGAATGGACGTCTGTCACACCAAACTCTTGACAAATGTGTTTTTCATCACCTGGCTTCACCTCCTGTTATTCTAACAGCATCCTTTGGAGTGATGTCTTTGGCAAGTGGTATCTTGGAAGTACTGTAGAATCTCCTAGCCTGAGATTTAAGCAGCATTTAGTGTGGCAGAGGTTCTCCACCGTAATCCATAAAGTTGGAGCTTGGGAACTTAACAAAACTTGTGTTGTAATTTCTAGCTCTTGAGGAATGGTCTTTCTTACCTTTGCAGATCCATCTCCTCTGTCACTTACCTCTCCCAAAAATGCAAGGCTTTGAGAGTCCTTTGGCTGCAAGAACAGTCATCTTTGCATCCTCTCAGATGAAGTAGCTAGACTCAAAAGAAGCATTTTCTCTGCGTGTGCTTTAGTGGAAAGATGTAAACAAGGTCAGAGAGCAGACTCATGCTTGCAGAACAGCAGACTTCATGCTCCAGGTGTGAGTGCCAGTGGGACAGAATGGGCTCCCATCCTGGGAACTGCCCAATCTTTGTAGACACCCACCACTCCAGTTCTGAGACAGAAACAGGGCTGCCAAAGATCCAGTAGACCTAAACCCAAGTTTAGAAATCCTACTAATACACCCACAAGTCATTTTAGTCACTTCCCTCCTTTCTAGTTGAGCCCAGATATCAACAGTCAAAGTAGGCATTTGGTAAAATGCAAAATGTAAAGTGAATTGGCAACAGCATAAATCTGAAATGCAGACATGTGAAGATACATTTAGAGAGAGAAAACTTCTTTAATATATTTGAGTTGCAACTGGAACATGAGTGCATGTGGAAGAAACAGTACTTTCAACACATCTTACAGACTCCCAGACCTGGAGCCGGCTGTTAGGGCAGTGTCAGCCTGGGGCTGCAGCTTGTGTTCATGCCTCTGGGAGCAACTGGGACGTGAAAAATCACCATTATTGTGCTGGTGTAGCTGTAACTCATGTGCTTGAGCAGTGCTTTGCAGGGGAGCCAGAGAGAGCACGCGTTGGGAGCAGGCAGGTGTGAGGCTACGTGGCAACTGTGGCCAGTGTTCTCCTTTCCAGGCCAAGCACACCCCATTAGCCAAAGTAACCAGAAAGAGGTGATCTGGCCTTTGAAAATCAATAGTATCACCATCCCCATGTCTTCCAGGGTACAAAGAGCACATATAAAAACAGGTTTTACTGGATCATATCTCACAGTTCAGTTTACTTTTTAGTATCAAGGTCTTGTTTAAATGGTGCATATATACCAATAACAGTTAAAGAGAATTCAGTCATTACCAAATTTTAGTCTCATCTGACCTGAAAATTCTGATTCTAATACCTGTATTTTGGGTATAATTTTTGTCAAAATATCATCTTCTGAACATAGAAGCTTCAAAAGATTTAAACTGCTACTGTGACTGTCCTGTATACAATAGAAAAAATATATTGTTACTGCAGAGGAAAATTACTTGTTACATGCTTCTCACATGGTATCTTTATTAAACATTTGGAGACATATGCATCCATTTATTATATAAGTAATCTATGGGTTCTTAGTTTGCAAACGCTGGTTGAAAGTTCACAAGAGCAGGCTTTTCTGTGAACTTTCTGTATTTGTAAGTTCAGTCACTGCAATAAATCCTGAGCCTATTGCCTGCTTAGCAGCACTTTGCACCATACCCCAATGGCTAAAGCCTGGAGCTCTGCATCTGAATATTTCAAAACCTCTGACCAGCTTGATTAGAGTTTGTTTTTCTTCTTAAATAATGCAAGTTGTTCTGGAAAGAACATATAATCTCAATTATCTGATAGTCAAATCCTTGGTCACTAACATACCAAGCTCCCCTACCACTAATAGAGGTTTAATTGGAGCAAAGCTTATTGCAGCATTTTGTAGTTGTTAGAAAAAAAGTGTTCTTTGTGCGTGCTGTAGTTCAGAGCTGTGAGGTCTTTGTGAATGGTTACTCTCAAAGCGCTACAGAAGTTCCCCGGTTCAAGGTGGCTCCTGGCTCCTCGGAAAAAGGAATGTGGGGGTCCAGCCTGGGAGGAGAGAAATAAGTGAAAAAGGAGCATCCCTGGGCTAGGCAGGACAGGTCTGCTTAGTGCTGTTCTGCAGCCTGGACAGTCAGTGCTGAGCTGGTTCAGAAGAAAGAAAGGTGAGTGCTGACTCCAGTAAACACAGTGCACATCCATGAATCCAAGTCATCCATCACAGTAAAAGCTCCTCCAGCCCTATTTGTCTGAGCAAAAGGATTTTCAGATTATAAAACCAGGAGTCACTCTGTGGTCACCTAACCACATAATTTAGGACACAGAACATCCTTGAATTTGATCCAATTTAAACTTGAGTAAATCTTTTAGATTAAAAAACCCAACAACATCTATTCTCGATTTAAAAATTGCTAATGGTAGAAAAGCCACAATAGCTTCTTGCAATCCACGCCAATAGCTAAGTATTGCCCTGGTGAAATGCATAGTCTTTTCATCCTGTGCATTTGTCCAGATCCAGCCACCAGATCTTTTTATTTCTTGCTAGATTGGAAGAGCATTACTAAGTAAATACTTATCATCTATAACCAAAATCTTTAAACGTTTTCTTGGCATGCCTAAAAGGTTGCATACCTACCACTTCTATCCGAAGACGTTTTCCAGCCTTTTGGTTGATCTCAGAGCAATCTTTAAGACTGCCAGAAGCAAACACTGTACTTCAGAGCTCAACACACACACAGAGGAAATCAGGCTTCCGTGCCAAAAATGCATATTCCCAGGAATTACATTAGTTTCTGACCAGTTTTGATCCTGGAGTTGGCACCCAGATAATGCCCTGGACATGAACCAGCATATCCAGTTTAAGCCCATTGACCCCTGGTGAGGTGTTCTCCCCACAGCACATACAGCCCCTACAACTTGTTTCTCTGCACCTGACTTTACTTTTGCCCACCAGATAAATGACTATTGCTCAGTCATACAACATCAAATGATCAAACACTTCAAATTTTTGCTTCTTAAGTTCCTTCAGTCCTCATTTTAGATGGAGGAATCTGGTAATATTTGTAATCATTGTAAGATTTCAAGTGATGATTTTATGCTTCTATTACCAATAGTAAAATTTATACCATAATTTTTCAGGACACTGTCAGAAGCAAGGCTGCTCCTTGCTAAACTGTTTAGCTGCAGAAATATTAGCCAGTGTCATTGGTACTCTGCATGCCTTCATTTCCCTGAAGTCATGCATTATTATTCATTTCATGTCTAAGGTATTATATAAAGTTACTGTGCTGCATTTTCAGCTCAGACCAGTCTCTCTCAAGTGATGTAAGGAAGGGTGCAAGTGCAAGCAATTTTCTGTGCTCCTGTCATGCTTTTCAGGCATTAATTAATCATCTCCATGAACTATTAAAATAATATATTCTGCATGTATCAATTCATATAAATATGTAGGTGAAAAAAAAACTACAGCAAATATAAATAAAAGTTTCACAAGAATTTAGTGACAGACCATGAAGAGAACCCTGGGAGAAAAAGGGAAGCAACTCTCTTGTGCCTTGCTTTATTCATAAAGACAAATTCACTTTCTTTCTGAAAATTGAAAGGTTGATACTCAACCTTGGCTCTTCATGTCAACTCCACTTCTTTCCCTCTTTGAAATGCTGAGCATCTTTTGATATATTTGGTAAGTCTCTATTAATCCATCCCCATCAGAATGCTAAAAAGACATATCACATAGGAAAAAAATTGCACAGCTCTCCTTCCACATGGACCTCAGCAAAAATAACCAGCTGCAAACAAGCAGGGATGCATATTTTCCATGATTCATGCTGCAGAACCCACCATAGGCTGGGGGACTGTTGTACAGAATTTGAGCTTCCACAGAAAAAAAAATGCTGCCAGGCAGCCTGATGGTGAGGGAAGTCTTCCCAAACAGGAACTGAACATGAATCAAGTCAGGATGACTCAGATTGTTTTTGTGATTCTGCAGAGAGACAATCTGAGATAATAGCTGGGTTGTGTGAACTATTGCTATAATTTATTACAATAAAAATTCAAAATACAATGACTTACTATTGTGAATTGGTTTTTTATTTTTCCTCTATATTTCAAAAGCACTGTAATATTTAGATTTCTAGCCCCTCTGTATGAATAAACATATATAAATATATATATATATATAAAGTCCTCTGTATGCTTCATAGCACATATGCAAATTATCATCTTAACAAACATAGCAACATCTCCTTTGTATGCTCGGTGAAGTGCACTTTGATAAGAAGACAGTAATGTGTAGAAGCAAGATTGAGTTACGATGGGAGGTAGCCAGCCTCAGGACATCAAGAAATTTATAATTCTATCATTACATGTTGAAGCTTGAAGTTTATGATAGAGCTTTCTAGGTGGTGGAGGAAAAAAAACAATTACTGGAAAAATAAGCCTGGGCCTTTGTTTAAATGTATAAATTAGGTTTGTGCTGCTCTGGATTCAAAGAAAGAAAGAAAACCAGTCTAATTGTGTTTCACAACAACAAGAGTACTGTAGGCAGCACAAAGTATCAGTACCAGTACAGGACATCACTGCTGTTTGTGTGTTGTGCATGCAGGTTAAATAAAAGGTTTTAATTTAACCAACTAGGTCCCATGACTCAAGGTGAGAAAAATTCTTCTTTACTGCTGTTCTCCATCCTTTGCCAGAAAGCTGTTCCCAATTGAAACTATATTTATCCGTTATTTACCAGTTTAGTCAGCTCAGGACAAGTTGTTCTGAAAATGTTTGTTTAAATCGGCCAGCCAGGCATCAAGAAGGAAAAGGAGAGGAGCGGAAAGAAAAACCAATATGGAAACATCTGAAATTCCAGGGAAAACCTTTCTGTTGACTTTATCAGGATACAGCCAAGATCTGCAGTCAACAGAGAATGATGGCTATTAAAATAAGGGAAAGAGACCAGAGACTGTAAAGAAAGAAAAGGCAGAGAAAGGGAAATAGAGGAAACTTCCTAGATTTCCATTTAAAAAAAGACAAAGGGTATGGGAGGAAAATGGAGGTTCTGCTGCAAGTAAGCAATGGAAGGAAATTAAAACGGAGAAAGTAAATTAAAATATATATGATCATTGATTTTAATGGATAAAGATGTCAGACATTGGCCTTGTTTGCAAATTTTCCTGAATAGGTGGTAGAGGCACAGGCTAGTTTCAGTATGGATAGGATATCAAAATAGCTGGAAAATTCGGAGACATTTTTCATGTCTGAAGCTTTGGGAAGATCACATCTGGTCGTAAAAGAAAGATTTATCTTCAATTTTAAATTGTTTGGAAATGATTGGAGAATTTTTTGTTGTGAAATTTTATTTGAGGTCCTCCCTTTAGAGAACATTTTAATTTGCAATTTTTACCCTGACAAAACAATTTTAGTAGAGTACAGTGAGTGCAGCGAGTGTGCATCAGAAATGACCATGAAAGGACAAACACTACATAGCGAGCCTTATAGGATTCAGGAAGGACAGAATCTAACCACAAAGAAAGCCAACTTGTTAAGAAATGTGTCTGAAACAAAATGACTAGTAAATCCTCCAAAAATCAGTCCTTGCGGGGGGAGTAAATGTGGAAGGCATATTGTCTTCTTAATCCACAACAGACTGACGCATCTTTTGAAGAACAAACTGAAATTCTTTCTAAACTATGAAATCTTGAAGGGAGACCAGGCATGAATTTACCAGCCAGTAAAAAGGTCCTTTAGCCGCTTTCCTCTTGTCCCAGCCAGACCTCCACATGCTGCTCCCTTGTCTGTTGTTTTAAATAGTAACATCCAAATATGTAGCTAGTAGAGAGTGGTGGATGACCAACAGATGGGTAGCTGATAGATAGAGGCCACTTAGTTTGTTTCTCTCAAAGTTTTCTGGTTTTGTAGTAGCTTTATTTCCCTTGTCACATCTCCTCGTCTGTCCTCTTTGAGTTAGCTTCCAGCACAATGAATGGTTTATTTTTAATATACCATATATACATAATTATAACTTTCCCTGTGGACATGGGCAAAGAGCTTGCAGTCTTGATAACCACATTATAAATGGTGGAAGCACGTGCTGTCGATGCCCCAGCTAGTAGAGGAATACAGGCCTTCAGTATTTTCAGGGTTTACAGCATAAGGTGACCTTGTTAGCTCAGTCTTACGAATGTGGATCAGGACAGAGATGAACTGTCACAATAAATATCTGTCATATGATCCAGACCTAATTCTTCACGGCCACCACTTTCCTGCAGCACATTCAGGTACCAGTGTCCTCATGAGATGCAGCATCCTCCTCACTTTTGTGTGTTCACCCATGCTGTGTCTCTTCCAAGCCACCACCGCTGCTACCAATGCCCTGCTCAGGCTAAGGCCCCTCCAAGCACACAGGCACCAGTCTGATTCTCCAGGAGAGCAGTCTGTTGGTCTTTCCCCTTCCATGTACATACAAAAGTATTCTTTGCACAAAACCAAAGACTAATTTTGTCTGAAATTCTCCAGGTGCTTCAGAAATGCCATATGGAGAACCCAACTGACAAAAGCAGCCATTGATGATGGACAAACTGTCACAAAGCTGTTCCTTTTCCTAGAATGGAACTGAATTTTCTAGCAAGCTACACCATAACCTCCCGAGCAACAAAAGACACATATAGGATTGCATGAAATGTCATATAAAGCCTTATTACCAAGGGGAAAGAACAGTTGGTAGCAATGTCCCAAATAGTTATGCTTCAAAAGCATCAGCCTGTAGTTCAAAACTCTAGAAGCTCTCCCAACATGAGCAGATCTTCACTTCTTCATCAGCAGCTGAGTAAGGTTTTGAGCCATCAGTGTTTCCAAACAAATTAGTAGTAGTAGAAATAATAGTAATAATACTGCCCACCCTTTTCCATCACTGGAAGGATTTTAAAAGCAATCTTCCAGCAGAGCTGTGCCAGTTGCACATAGAGCAGGCAGATGCACAGAACATCTGTTTCAAAGGACGTGCCAGCAGTGCAGGCACAGTGACATCAAATGCCAGCACCAGGAATCTTGCTGTGAGATCCTGTGGGGAGTGAACATTGTCCCTCCTGTGACCAGAGACAGGACTGCTCAGTCTGTGTCACAGAAGCAATATGTATCCTCCACCCTGGTGTTCCTTGCCTCTACACACACACTGCACCAGTTGTGCATTCGCCTCTATAAATACCAGGTCACCAGTGACTGTTTTTTAAATCTTGATGATGAATGGTTTTCCAAAGAGGAATGCTGTGTCCCACTGCATATTTTTAATTGTCTTGTCTGTTTCTATAAAGCTGGGAGGATGGACTAACAAAAATCACCTGGGTTGATGAAGGTCTTTGATTAAGGGCACCCCAATCTCAGCTTAGAACTAGCTATTAGTACCCAATAGTACAGGTGCCTGTACAATCCAGCTTGGAGCAAAACAGAAGCACATGTTTTTCTGAGCTGAGATGTGCCTCTCCTGTCTCAGTTGAACACAGCTTTGTCTCAGGCACCACGAGCAAGGATGCAGTCCCAGATGTCGTGGTGCTGTGGATGACAGCAGGGCATGGTCACATTTCTGAGTCTCAGATGCATCACGCAAGCTGGGGCGCAGAGGCCAGCTCAGCTCAGAGTTATGGTGCACTGTGAGAGCCTTCCTCACTCCCCAGGGAAGCCAGGTCTGCTCTAAGCTGGGAGAAAAACCACAGCCAGGCCCCATATTTTAGGTTTCTACTGCCTGCCCAGCCACATCATCAGACTACTTCATTTTTAGCAAATGAGCTAGACATAGTGAATTCTCCAGATATTAAAGGACTATCCTTCAGACAGCTACACCACCTCTGAATGTGACCCCCCACCTAGACTGTAGCCCTTCAAGTTATCTTCCATTTGTTTGTTGGTGTGCTCCCTTAGATCTGCAGATCGCTTTGATTATTTGAACATCTGGAAGTTGTCACATGCCTTTTCTGACCGTGACCATCTGAAATATTACCCAGCAGGACTTGAGGGGAGACACAGCAAGGAAACAAAAACATCCTACTCATAAGAACATGTGGCAGGAATTATCAAATGACACCATCCCAAAGGGTAGTGCTATATATCCAAGCAAAGACAAACTTCCTCTCCATCCCCTAAAGCCAGGACAATTTGTACCCAAAATATCGACTCCAGATATAAAACAATATTACATACAAATATCCAAAGTCTTTCTCATTAAAGATTATGTTATTAAGTTTAGTTGTCTATTACTAATGGAGAGAAAGTATTTCTTTCATCCTCCAGCTTTCAATACTGGATAGTAGATCCTCCTCACATGATTCTCAACAGAAAAACCTCCCCAAAATGGTTCAGTGCCAGAGATCGCTAGGGCGCCTGTTCCTGGTTTGCCCGTTGTCCTTACAGGCAGGGTGCAGGTTCTTTGGTAAAGCTGGAATGGGATATATAAAAAAATGAAATTAAAAAAGGTTGAAATACAGAGTCAGAGATTCTTATCGATCCCTCCAGGGGCAGTAGAGGCTCTGGAGGAGAAGAGACCAAAATTAATGCAACTGTGCAGGTGGAAGCCCAGGAAAATCAAGTACAGCTTTTAGATTTGGTTTCTCATTCTTAACAAGATACAAAAATGAACAAACGAAGAACAAATGAAGCATGGAGAGCAGTAATAGTCTGGCAGCTGTTAACCAGTTATATTTTGGCCTTTGTCAAGAGGTTCTCCCTAAAATCAGAAGTAGACTGCAATGAACAGCTTGTTTGCTTACAGACCATAAGTCCAAAATCTCATTGCCCTGAAGGAAAACAGGAACAACTACATGCTCCCATGAATTACTTTCAAACTTCCCTTTCCTGTGGACAGCCAGCTGGAAGGGAGGCAGTCTTTGTTGAGGACATCATACTAGTAGAAGTGGAACTGCTTATTCCATCAGTCCTCAGCCTCTGCATGTTGCCAGAGTCGAATTAGACCTTGATGTACTGGCTTTGCTCCGTGGCTGTCACTATTTCTTCTTCCTTTGGAGGTACTTCATTTTTGGTTGCACAGCACTCTGATTTTTTCTTCTTAAACCAGGTGCCACTGGCTACTGAAGTAAACTTCTGACAAACCAAATACATCTTGATAAAACCCCAACATCCTAGAAGGAACAAGTGAAGTGCACTGGTTCCCAGGAATCCTCTTAAAAGCAGACGCTCTCCTCTGATGTAACCTGACAAAAACCTTCCGCAGCCTTTCTCTTGGGCTGTGACAGAAGGTGGTTCGTTTGTCCCCGGGCGGGGAAGGGGACAGGGAGCGCCGGTGTGAGCGCGGCTGCAGAGGCGCTGCCCATCCCGGGCCGAGCCATCGCCCCCGGGCCCTGGCGGCGGCGCGGGCGCGGTTCGTGCGCGTCCCCGCCAGGTGTCGCTGCTGCCCCGCCACCGGGAGGGGACAGCACGGGGGGGACAGCACGGGGGGACAGCCCGGGGGGGACAGCACGGGGATACAGCACGGGGGGGACAGCCCGATGGGGACAGCACGGGGGGGACAGCACGGGGGGGACAGCACGGGGATACAGCACGGGGGGGACAGCACGGGGAGGACAGCACGGGGAGGACAGCACGGGGGGGCCAGTTCGGAGCGGACAGCTGGGAGGGGACAGCTCGGAAGGGACAGCCCGGTGGGGACAGCCCGATGGGGAGGGGACAGCACGGGGGGAACAGCACGGGGGGACAGCCCAGGGGGGACAGCCCAGGGGGGGACAGCACTGCGAGGCTTTCGGGGGCTGATGCTGCCGGGAGGGAGGGAAGCTCACGATCGCTTCCGGCCGCTGCCAGCACCACCGCAGCGGAGCCGTCTAGAGAAGGAGTGTAATATTCCCCTGGATACTCCTGGCTTGTCCATAAGCAGGGATTCCTTCGAGTTTATTTGTTTCCGATGAATATCGATCCGTTGTCAGCACATACATCAGCAAGACTCAGCGTGAAAGAGAACCGAAAATGTCAAATAGAAAAATAGAGGTATATGATCACTTCAAGACTACAGGAGGAAAAACGAAGAAAAAAAATAATCACCAGGCTTTTGGTAATACCTAAGTAGTTTGCTCCACTGTGGTAAAGAAAATTCCTTTCCTTCCTTCCTTTGTTTCTGATTTTATGCTCTATTTAGTTTTCTCATATAATGCATTATAATGAATACCAAAATAGTCCCATCCAGTAAATTTCTCTAATGAATATTTTTCGTAGCAAGCATTACACAATTCATAGTAGTACCATTCAGATTACACATTCTTCCTTAGCAAGGAATTGCAGCAGCAGTGCAGCAGATCAGTGTTGATACATTGGCCATGATGGTCCTACCATGTCAGTACCTATAAAACAGACAGTAGGACTATACAGGAGTTGCTAAAAAAAGCCATTTCAGTTCCATGAAGGACTGATGCTGACTGCTGCAGACAGATGTTCTCTGGTAGAGCTGCTGCTGCATGCACAAGATGGCAAGGCCTCAATAATGAGCAGTAATGACCTCCAGTCTGGTGCAGAAGCTCTCAGGATCTAAAAAAGGATGAAGGTTCTCCAGGCAGCATCAGACATCTTCACCACACTGGGCATGGAAAGGTTTATTCTTATCTCCTTTTTTTTTTTTTTTTTTTTTTTTTTGGGGGGGGGGGTGTTGGTTTTTTTGGGTTTTTTTCCCCACTGCTATTAAGGTAATATATTCAAAATCTTAATTTAGATGTAAAATAAAAGCAGCTGGTTTTGTTATTTTTATCACTCCCTCCTCTCTCTCACATTCCTTGAAGACTTCTGGCCTGTAAATGCTTGCTTTTTTATTTCTTATTAAATGACACAAAATAATCAAAGCCACTCCACCTAGTCCATGCTTTTTGTGGAAAGAGGTTGTCTTCAAAAGCATTCTAAAGACAAAAGTGCATTCCCAGCACATGCTGTGGTCTGGGGTGAGAGAAGAAGCAGGAGAAATCTAAACCATCTTTCAAAAGAAACCCCGAACCCACCCTACTAGCCCACCCTACTGTACCAAAGAGATTCCACCTCTGACATCCAGCTAGCAAGAACCATTTTAGGAACAATGGGTATTTTAAAGCCAGTCTTAAAGGTTTCACATCTTTGATTTCATTGGAAGTATGCTTTGGGGCAAGAAAAAAACAGCACTCCTTGTAGATGGGAATCTCAAATACAGCAATGATGTTTGAGGGAGTATTTATCTGATGTTCCACTTAGCTCTGACCAGCAGCAGAAAAGATATCAAAAATTCATATCTTCCATGTTTGTTTTTTCAATTGGTCAGTGGTGGGGACGTGTCTTTTTTTTTTTTTTCCAATACCAGAAGTTTACAGAAAAGGTAGATGATATGAGTCTGTATGATGGGAATTGCACTGGGAAGAAGCCCTCTGGAACAAAGTGAAAGTCTGATATTTCAATTTTCTCATTACAGGACAAAAACAAAGATGGAAGTGAAAATTCCCCTCTGCACACAAATACACTGACGGGAGAGCAGCTTCAGCTACTCCCTTATGGCTGGAATCTCTCATACTGTCAGGAAAGGATTAGGAAAAAAGATGAGAAGAAAATCAAGGGAAGAGAGTTAAGGCAAAACCTCGCTAGTCAAAAAAGGTTGCTGAACTACTTCAGAAAGGATGGAGGAAGGAGAAATGGAGTCACCCAAAATGACCTAGGAATTAAAAACTTAACAGTACCCTAAAAACAACTTTCTCTAAGCCAATTCCCTCATCAATTGAGCATATCTGTCTAACTGTCTGAAGCGTATCAGCAGTTTACTCTATCCATTGATGAAATAGTACATTTGTGCCTCCTCTTCCGAAAAAATTTATCAGTGATTTAGGCACAACATGCGCTTCCATAGGCCTCTTCACTGGAGCTACCATCCAGACCAGCATGGACCAGGCGTTAGAAATATTTCCTAGTCTTGGGCTTTAATCTTCATTCCTGCCTCCCACAGGTACTTTCTTTGATAACAGACAGAGCCACTCTGCATCACTCTGTGGACACCCTCACCTCACTCTTCCCACGGAAGAAGCTCAAGCTCCTCATTTATTCTGCATTGCGATGCTGGGAGTGAATGGCCCGAGTACCCTCCCCTTCCTCCCACCAGTCCTGGGGACCAGAGGGGTCACGTTTTTGTTCATCTCTTCACCAAAGCAAAGGAATAACTGACCTCCCTCATATCTCCTGAGGTTCCCAGAGACACCTCCCCACCAGCGAGGAAGGATGTCCCTGCCATGTACGGGCACCCTCCTTGCCCAGGACATTGCCCCACGCCCCTTGTCCTTCACCCTGGGGGAGCAGTGGCTGGAGGAGGATTGGAGAGCTCCTGGGGACAGGGTGGGGGAGGGAAGAGGCAGATTGCTGGGAGAAGGATGGTCCTCTGAGATCAGGACAGAGTCAGAGGCACATTGCGCATCCACATCAGCCCCTGTCCTATCACTGATCTGTCTTTCTTTTAATACTTTCTGCTTTCGTTTTTGTTTTGTTTTGTTTTGTTTTTAATTTGTTTTAGTTCCAAGAAGGATAAAACAGAGAAGGTAAGTACAAAGAGCCATAGTGATCACCATAAGACCATGCAGGAGAGATCAATAGAGCAAGAATCAGAGGAACAAAGGAAAAAAAAACATAAAAGATGAAGAATCCTAAAAAAGACGTTACTGGTGGGGAGGGGGAGACAAGAAAGAGAATCTAAAAGAAAAGTTGTCTGAAGAACAGTGCATCAAAAGAGATGAACTCAAAAAAGTTCATAGATTTTGGGTTCTACATTCCTCTCAGCAAAAAGGTAGAAAAGTAAGTCACATTAAATATGTCATTACCACTTATCTTTTAAAAATGAAAGGGGTAAAGGAATAAAAAGGTGGATAGAAAAGATAATGTGCATAATGAAATGCCTCATTTATGTGATACCCACACTGAAGGAACAGCTGCCAGGTTAAGAGGAAGGGTAGGAAATAGTACCCCTTTTGAAAGATGACATCTGTGATGAATCTAACAAGAGATTTCAAAATCTAGTCAAATCAAAAAGAAAGTCAATGAAGGTGAACACAGCAGAATATATTTTGGGAGCAAAGTACAATAAAAATTGTGCAAATGCCACTAACAAGGTAACATTTACCATCGTGTCTTAATATTGTTTGATATTTACTGTCCATGTCCACACTTGTAAATAAGGACTATCATCTAGCATTTGAGCAGGTTCTAAGAGTTTATTATCTGGACAATTTTTCTCTGCAATTTACACATACAGATCTCTTACAGCAAATAGTGATGATGGTGCTCATTCTCATTCAAGTGTTTGTGTTAAAGAACCAGGCCAGCAGATTCCTCACTCTCACACACAGATACCTGCAGAGAAAAGGAAGTAGTGCACAGGTGGAATTAAAAAAAAATAAAAATAAAAATAAAATAAAATAAAATAAAAAGATCTTCGGAAAAGGGAAAGGTGGTCTGAGAAAAGATGATGCTATTCAAGACACAAGTCAAGGCACCTCACTGACCCAAAAAGAGTCAGCTACACGCAAAGGGGAGCAACCAACTATGCTAGACTGCACAGGACCTGGGCATCACTGTGTCACAGAAGCTGGCACAGTTCAGTAGTGGCCATCTACTGCAAAAAGGGCAAGTCCTGTAGTTGTGTGTATGGGCAAAAGTACAACAATAATCCTCTGCCCTCCTGTAAAACCCTGGTGGGAAAGCACCATCCTCCAAGAAATTTGTAAGAATCCCTGGCCCAGAGGAGAGTAATAAAGTCACTCAACACTTCGGAGAACACCAGTAAGAAAACCAAAGGAGGCTGCAATGTTGCTATGTTCATTTATGTTGGGAACATATTATTGTAGCGACTGCAGCAGCCTGGTCAAAACTAAAGGGATAAATCAAAGCAAGGAAGATTCTGTTTAGACATGAGGGAAACAAAACTTTGTAGTTTCAGAGATGATGACTGTCTGAAGAGACTCTGCAGCCTGCAAGTCGATGTCTATACAAACAAAACACTTTGAACTGTACACTTGGTACTTGAGGACTCCACAGTTTGCAACAGCATGAGAAGGGGAATCCAGCCTCAAAGAACCCATCCTCTCTTCCCCTTCACCTCTTTAATATTGGAACTTCAGCATATCTTCAATTCCCAGGAGACTAAAGCAATCTGTTCAGCACAGTCAGATCAAAAAGCAGGCTGGTGTGAGTCACAACCACTTAGCAACTTGCTTAAATGAATTGTGGACACAGAATATGTTCGAATAATTTGCTGATAATTTCCCTTGAACATGTTGGGATTAAAACCTTATTTCCTTTAAATCCCTGTAGCTATTAAAATTCTTTTAGCAAAATTTCTATGTTTTATGTCTCTGTTTTAATAAGACCAGTCTTACACATCTACTTAAATAAGTGCGGTGTTAGTTGTATGCACGATATATTTAGCTAGAAGAGACATAAAAAATGTCAGTTTTAAAATCTGAATTTAAAAAGCTGTTATTCACTACTCATAAAAGTAAATAATTGGAAGAGCCACAAATAAATCACTGGCTTTTCAAACTCCTAGTTACAGTTACATATCAAAAACAGCCTTTCCTCACTTTGATGGTCTGCTTTGGCTTTAAATTTTTTTGATAAATAACATCCTAAATGAATTTCTATAGGTCTTGTTTTCTGGAACTGGTTATTGCCCTCCTATTTTTTACTTCTTAGGAGACTATCTGGCATTTATGTCTCATCATTTCGGAAAATATTAGGGGTGCAATTTGAAAAAGGCAACCCTAGATATTTTATTATTATTCAGTATTGCTTTCTAGGTGAAAAAAAAATGTTGTTGTTGGGTTTTAAGACACTGGTCACAGTTGGTCTTGCCTGATTTTTCAGGTTTTAATTCCAGCTCAGCATGGCTGTGGCCATCAGGCTGGCAATTCACCAGCTGCATTCTGCCTCTCTTGCTCCTAATTATTCAGCTCTCCAGTTCTCCTCCCTTGTAGGTTCTGTTCTGGTCACCACAATTAATTCCCATTTCTTAGTCCTGTGTTCACCTTCAACTCATTAGTTTTTGGCTGCTCTCCACCACTCAGCTGTTTTGCTCAGCATTTTGCAATTTATCTCATCACTATTGTAAGGCCCTTTTTTCTTCCTCTTTGGTTTTCTAGGGTTGAAGGATTGTTTTTACTTGCTTTTTACAGAAGAATGGGTGAATATTTTGCTGTTGTCAGGTATCTTCTGCCTCTTCCACCAGCCATTTTCTTTCACAGGCTGATCTGGGAGCACAAAACCATCTGAAGTGTGCAGCAGCACTATCAAACACTTTATCTTATAGGCTTTAGAGCTGTTTTATGTACAAGGATGTTTGGGGAAAGAGACTGATGAACTCCAACTCTCAGATGAACATTTCAAGAGCCAACCAGTTATTTTAAGGAATATCACAATTAATATCCCACATGGGGGTTTTAAGCTTCTTGGGCAGAGCCAGGATGCATTGACTGATGGCTTTTCCTTAGCAGACAAGAAATATGATCCCTTCAGAGTGATTTTGTCTCTTGGTCCTTTTTTCCTCAGCAGATTTGTGGCCTCACTGACATTTTTAATTGGTAAATTGTTGTGTAACCAAAGCCATACTGCAGCTGTTCTGTTATTGTACAAACATGCTTTAATCTGAGATAATCTTAATTCTTGAAGTGGATCTTTGTATAAATTTGGAAACACAAATTTAGCTTTTCTCTGTGGGGAAGCAAACAGAAGCTTGTGCCTGCTTGGAGTTTCCCATCCCAGTATTGTACCAGTGGTTGATAACAGTGATGAGGTGAAGTATCAGAAGATTGCAGATGAACTTTTTAAAAACCGTCTAGTTGTAGGGTTGATTTTGTTTGGGCCAGGTTCACTCATATGTAACAGTGGAGCTGTATCACATAAGAACAAGTTCAAATGAAACCTTAACACAGCTCCCTGACTACTTTGAAATCCTTATTAGCAATGCCTGCTTTTACTTTAGAGACATCAAGTTAAATCCTGTGCAAATACAGGGAAAGACAGCCATTCAATACAGACTTCATATTTCTTGAAAGGAAATGTCCCGGATTTGTCTGGGATAGATTTCACTTTCTTCCTAGTAGCTGGTGCAGTGCTGGGATTTTTATTTAGCATGAGAATACTGCTGGTAAGACACTGATGCTTTCGGTGTCATGGAGCAAGTCTTACCCTAAGT
>JAWWMU010000153.1:45437783-45468972 GCA_035048155.1 Cinnycerthia olivascens
CGGCCGCTATTTGGGGGTCTGAGCATGGGTCAGAGGGTGGTGAGCAATTGCACTGTGCATCACTTGTATTTCTTGGGAGGAGGGTTTTATTCCTTCCTCTCTTGCTCTCATTTTCATCAAGATTACTGCTCTTATTATTATATAAATTATTTCAATTATTAAATTTTTCTTACTTAACCCATGAGTTTTAATTTTTCCTCTTTTCCTCCCAGTCCCACTGGAGGAAGGGGGGAGTGAACAAGTGGCTGCATGGTACTTAGTTGCCAGCTGGAGATAAACCGTGACAGGAAAGAACTAGAATAAGTACAGAATGGGTTCAGGAATACAAATGCTCCATGACTTTTTATCAACCAGTTGGTGTTGCAAAGTGATTTATAAAACAAAAAAATATTTCTTAGGGTGAAGTTGCATGAAATGCCTAATGCTTAATTTTGAAACACTAGGTATTTGAAGGAAGTGATTCTTTGAAGGAGACAGCGGTATCTAATTAGTTAACTACTAAGGCAAAGGAGGCAATATACCAGTTGATGCAATTGGTGGCAGCAGGAGTTAGGAAATAAATATCTCTATTTGGCACTGAGAAGTGAAGCAGAGCTCAAATTTCTGTGGATTGCCTGGCCCCAAGCTCATGTCTCAGAGCTCACATTTCTGTGGTAAAATTAAATCTCAGTTTAAGATCTGTGATTCAGTGTGGCTACTTACTAAAATTCATCTGACCTCCCTAGGCTGTGAATATTTTGAGTTGACCTGCATGAAGCTCTTGCTAAGATCTTGACAGGACCCAGCTCTGATGGGGTATTTCCATAAAAGCTTAGTAGAATTGTGCTAAGAAAAACAGAGGCACTTTAAAGCAGTAATTGTCATCCTAGCTAGAAACCAGAAATACAGTGGCATGTGAAAACAGTGAATGAACAGAAATCCCAAGCCTCAAGAATCCTCAGCTGAGCAGAATATGGGGAACAGGCATTTGTGGATTTGTAACGCAGTTTGTACTGGGTTCATGTAGACTGCCTCTTTAAAGATGCTGCATTCCTGGTCATGGCTGCACCAGGCTGTTGACAGAGCCAGTGGAGAAGCTCTCTGCAGAAGGCAGCTCAGCTCCCTTCTGCCCAGAGCTGCTGTCTGCAACAGTCCTGTCCCCAATGGCACCAGTGCAGGTGGTTTTCCAATGCTTAATGAGATGTCTCTGGTATTAAGGCATTCAAGTTGACTGTCTGCTTGCACCTATGACCGTCCCACTTTGTGTGTGCGTATTTAGGATTCATAGTCCCTTTGAAACAAGATTCTCAATATCAAACCAAAGTCAGCATGACAGATGGTAGTAAAGTTGGCAGTCCTGAGTCTATTCTGTGCATTGCTAAAAAGGCTTGTTTGTATTGTGCACCCTACCATGCCCTGGAGGTATCAGCATTTTGTCATTTGACTTAGTTCCCATCCTTTCTTTTCTACTCTGAGATTCTGTCTGCTATCCTTACATCACCTCTATCAGTTGACAGTGGTGTTTCTTAGGCTAAACAGATTTCTGGTTCCAGCTTAGATTAGCTTCAGAAGCTCCCTATCAACTATCTCACAGGCAACATCAACACACGCTCATAAATCTGTCAACAGGTCTCTGTGTGAGTAAGCTCAGCAGTGGACACACAACAGCATCCCCGAACAGAACCCTGGAATTAAAATGACAGCCTCCTCCTGCGCTGCTACCAGAGGTTTACTCCACAGACCACATACTTAGCACTCCCAAACCACTACCTTTTCAGCTTCAAATGCTGCCTTGCATCACAAGTGACAGCAAGGAGGAAGCAGCATTGTCCTTCCTACTTAGCAAGGGTACCCTCATGTTCTCAGGCAGCTTTGTTCATGTCCATTGCTAAGGAAGTGCAGTCCAGTCCATCCAGTCTGGGGCAGCGACTGAATCGCCGTGCAGGCTGCACTGTTACAGAATTAAAGAAAGCTTAAAGAAAGGTTTGCTTATGCAGTGATGAGCAAGCAGGAAAGGTCTCTCTGCTGCTAGCTTGATAAAAAGAAAAGAAAAAGTAAATGATTATCAATAAAGTGTGTTTGATTAGGTGTCACTGAGAGAAAGAAAATGCCATTTCATGTCACTTTTTAGAAAGCACAAGGTGTGTAACTTTTGGGGATCATTTTGCTCTTGACTAATCTTCAGATTCAATATTAAAATCTCAAACTTCCCAAAGGAAAGAGATTCTGCATCTTTTAATGAAAGATAAAACAACAATATAAACATACACAAATTTACAGAGAAAGGATCAACTTTAATACATCTGGAGTAAAAGGTGTTCTTTTTTTAAATATGGTATAAAAATAAATGCAAGAAACATTAACAGAGAATATACAGACAACAGACAAAGACACAGGCTTTCTTTCTCAATGTGAATACATCAGTGAAATGAAACCTTCTGTGCTAATTTATTGTGCAATAAATGTGATGCCATATGTATATTTATTAATATATGCATTTTTTACATTTCTTCCAGTTTTTGATTGACGTATTTTTTAAATAAACTGTGCCTAGCAGAAGCTTTTTTTTCACTGTACTTGAGCTTGCAGAAAATAAAAAGACACAGATCCAGCTTGATATGAAGGAGGAAGTGAGCAGACAGTTTTCGAAATGGAGGCATCGAAAGGCTAGAGAGTCCCTCGGAGTCTGTAATGCCTTAGTATACACAAAAGAAAACAAGTCAGGTCCTTGCTCATGCAACATCTTGTTCTACTGTCCTCTGAGTCAGGCAATCAGTGAGCTACAAAGTATGTATAATGATTTGAGTCTGCTTCCATGCTACAAGGTGATCCTTTTAGTAGGACTGCACTAGACTGGTTAACCTCTTTGATGTGAGCGATTTCCCCTGAGGAAAAGATAAAAACAAAAAACAAAAACAGAAAACAGAGGCATGATCACTGCAAACCTGTTCATCAGCAACCACTCAGTGTTGCCACATCACTCTCAAATAACTAGGGGCACCAACTGGAGTCTGTCAAATCTTAAACCACAGGAAGTCCTTACACTTAACACCTGCACTGCCAGCCAGCCAGATTGTTTCACAGAACAAGCCAGCAAATTTAAAGGCCATTTTTGAAGGAGATTGGTTTTGGCTGATGAGAAACTGATGCTGAGGTTTTTGCTGTCAGTAACACCCAGAACTTGAAGGCTACTGCAAGCAAGAGTGCCTCGTGCTGCAAAGATCAATGTGCAAACTGCAGTAGCTCTGTCACAGAAGACAAAAAAGCTACTTTCAGGTTAAGGTAAGAAAGTTAGAGGCACATTGCATGTAGGTAAGAAAGCAGCTTTTCCATGAACACAGCTATAGGTTTGCTGAGACCATATTTACTATTTATAAGGAACATTGGTCAGGTGTATTACATGTGACTGCATAACACTGCTTTGAAGGTGTTGGATTTCCATATTGTGGTTTTCCTCATCATTCCTCCTGTTGCAAGGATGTGGTTTCAATTTTTTAGCAAGTTCTTTTAATAAGGTGTCATGACTGTCCCACAAGAGCTAGGTCTACAGCTTGAAGATGATGTAAGGTATGTCACTGGTATATTTCAGGCAGATTTGAGCTTTATCTGAGCCAGACAGAAACTATAAAACCACAGGAATTAGCTCTCCTACGGCCACATAAAAGGAGTTAGCTCTCCAAGGGCCATCCTACTGTGGCTCTGATCCAACAGAGGCAGAGCTGGCACAGCAAGCTGACATCACAGGCATACTCTGACAATGTAACACAAATATATCATAAAACATTAAACAGAAAATTGCTCTAACTCACCAGATAGATATTTAATACTTACATTTATTGTATTGTTCATTTTAAGTGCCCAATTCAGAAATAACAAACTGATTTCAAGGAGAATACAGTAAAAAATACTGTAACTATGGAGAGATGCTTCATTTTCTGCAGTAAGCGGTAAATGAACTTATTCTGCCATATCAATAAATTGTTAAGTCATCTGCAGTGTTATAACTCAGTGGAATTACACAATTTAATATCTATTGTCATTATCAATTAAATTTAAGCTCACAGGGCTCTGTAAGTTGGTCTTGAGCATTTGCTCAAATGCAATATATCAGAGTGGGTCTTCATAAAAGGAAGAATAACTATTTTATTCTTTGTGCTGTGAAATACAAGTTGAACAAATTAGGATGAATACTTCCCCTACAATACAATTTGAAAGGGAATTCATGATTTGCAAGGTTTTGGTTAGACTGTTCATCCGTCATGTTCCCCATATCACCTGACAGCATTAATACCTACTTCTTTGAAAGATGGAGTCTCCTTCCTGGCACTCTGTCTTCCCTGTATCTGCCACTTTCTACCTATATTAAATTCACAGCTTCTTGATACTTTTTAACCCTTAATTTTTTTTTCCTCTAATGCAGAAGGTAAGCTGTTACAGTAAGACATCTTTTCTTTTTAATAGTCAAAAAGCCTCAACAGGAGTGTGGCCTTGGAATACAATTTAAAACATCAAAAGCATTTCTGAGATTAATGTTTTTTTAGACAATTTTGTTAGACAATTCTTGACTTTTGGTGCTAGACACAATCTCAGAAAATATTAAACATATGCTTATCTTAGCCTTTCATTAGGTTATTTGCAGTTCAGTTTACAGGTGTACATTTCTGGCTACTTTCTGTAAACATGTATGAGTTCCCTTTAGTACTGAACTGCACTACCCACTTGATAGAAATATTAAAACCAGGAGTTCTCACTTAGTTACAATTTGCTCAATACTACACTGGAAAGCTGCATAAATGCCTGTTGCGGTATAAAATTTATGAAATAATTGTTTATTATTATTTTGCAACTACTGTTTAGGAGTTTCAACATTTCTGGAATTTCTAGATGGACCATACAGAAATTCTAGCATCTCGGGAATGAATTATGTTATCACATAAACTAGGAAGTCCTGACATAAAATCAGGCCAAAAAGTAGTTATTAGTAGATCTGATTTGTACAATCATTTTCTACATATTGTTTGAACTTTCCCCTAGAGGCACAGTGAGCTGTTATGACAATTTTTTTCTGTATTCCACATAACTTGCTCCCTGGATATTGCTGATCTTTGGATATGTTTTCTCCAAAGCCCTACAGTGATCGGGAACTCTCTGGATGGTCCTCTCCTTCAACTCCCCTCCCTGCCTCAGAGAAACTTCCAACTGAACAACAACAACAACAAAGGGTCTTTCTCCACACATTAGTAGTTCTAATTTATCACAAAGTTGGAAAAGTGACAGCTTAGAAGATACACCCTCCTTAAGAGATCTTCTTAACTGCATATTCCGAATCATATTAAGTTCTCTGATTAGGAAAATAAGCTTTTAATACACAGAATCCATTGCAGCCCCAGATATGTAATTATCACATCTTCTTATTAGATCTGCAGGGACTTGTTATTTTCCACTTTACAAAATATTCCCTTCAAAATCTATTCTGTATATATAAGTATACTTTTGCTTTAGCTCTCTGTGGTAGTGTCTCATAATTACTGCTTCTTGGAGATATCCAGATTTCCTTAATTTACAGACTGATGTAAGGATCATCCATTGTGGGTCATAATTTAAGAGCAGAGCCCAGCTATTTCTTTCAGATACAATGTTAACAGTATTCCCGTAAGCCAGATTTTGATTTGGGAACCTGCATCTAACAGGCCAGTTTTCAGAGTTGTAGCTTATGAAGATGTTTCCTGTGCTAATGAGAGCAAAAAAATTGGGGGGAAAAAATCAGAAGCAGTGAAAGTTTATCTGCATAATGAAAAGGAGATCCTTAATATTTTCAATATATTCTTGCCATTAACATTTAGAAGCATATGGTCAAAATGGATTTTTGGCTTTTAGGATTTTTTGGCTGTATTAGTGTAGTTTGGACATAATGATTGTAGCTATTTAACAATTTCACTAATAATGCAGATGCCAAAATGGAACCCTTCATATACATCCTGACAAGCTAGTCAGAGTATGAGAAGGCAGCACAGCAGTTGGAGTGAAAATACATCTAAAAGTACAAAATCAATTGGTCTCAGCATGCAGTCTCTATTTGAACATACTAACTACTTGACATAGAGTTGTCTTTCCAGCTTTACTTCTAGTGAATTTAGGGGGCAAAATTGTAAAACTATGTGCAGATGGTGCTAAATACAGTTGTGCTCACTGACCCATTTATGCAGCATGACACTAAAACCTCAAATAATCCAGCAAAAAAATCAGCAACAACCTCCATACATATGTGGTTTAAAAGAAATCAAAATGAAATGTCTATAGGCACTGGAGTTGAAATGTATGGTAGAGAAAGATCACATCTTTTCCTTTTAGAAGATTAATTATCCTCCTTTCCACTAAGTAACCTCAACTGTTCCTTTTTCATGTTTCTTTATTGCCAGTGCAGGTGCTACTCCCCAGGACCTATACTGGCAGCACCAGAAAAGAGAATTCCATGCAGCTGATGGGGAAAGAGAGGTAGCATCCCACTGTGAGCACGGTGAGATTTGGAGTGACAAGCAACCCTCCTTGGTCTCAGTGTCCCCCATGTGCTCATGTGTGAAACACCTGCAGCACACTGTCAGCTCAGCCAGATCAGCAGGGAAAGCTTGCAGGTGACATTGCAGTGCACTACACACAGAGCTGGTGTGTAAACAGCCCCTGACAGGAGCAGATCTGAAGAGATATGGGAGAGGAAGCAGTAAATCCCTTTTCATGTTGAGGCAGCCCTTGCTCTATCAGCACAAGGGAATTGCTTCAGCACTGCTCTTGGGTTCAGAATTCTGCTTCAGCTTCCACAGCAGCACAGATGCTGCTGTCAGCCATCTGTGCAGGTGTATTTCTCTTTCAGATGTGTGGAAGGGAACAAGGCTAGTATTTACTGAATTTGGGGCACAAGTTGTCAGCACAGCTGCAGTGCTAAGTGGTTACATGTGCAGGGAAATCCTTCTGCCTCTGGCTGAGATTTGCAGCCCTTTGTTCCCTTCTCATTAGGGCCGTGCTGCTTCCTGCAATGATCTGAAGCGGAAGACAGAGGCTGAGCAACTGCTTTCCTGTTTTGGCTCACTCCAAATCCAGTGACATCCATTTCTTTCTCCTTTTGCACTTTGCATTTATTGATGAGCTGTTCTCATTTTTGATTAACCAAGCTGTGCCAAGGGAGATATAGACTGGATATTAGGAAGAAGTTTTTCACTGAAAGAGTAATAAAGTACTGGAATGCTTTTCCTGGGGAGGTGGTGGAGTCACCATCCCTGGGTGTGTTTAAAAAAAGACTGGATATGGCACTTGGTGCCATGGTCTAGTTGAGGGGTTAGGGCATGGGTTGGAGTCGATGATCTTGGACATATCTTCCAACCTAGTTATTCTGTGATTCTGTAAAACCTCTTGCCAGGTGGGGTAGTTTGAACTTGAAAAACAATCTGAAATGTAGGTTTCCAAGGGATTAATGCACAAAAAAATATTTTTAGTATGTTTATTCTGAGCCTGACTCCTCCAGTTTCCATACCTCTCTGCAGCTCTCATGCCTGCAAATAGCCTAAGAATCAGGTAAATGTTTCTCAGCTGGAAAATGGCAGACACTGGCCCAGTATTTGACCAGTCTATGCTGGCTCCTCACTTGGATGAACCTGGTTGTGCAAGTATTACTCCTAAGCTCCTCCCTTCCAGCACAGCACAGCAACTTAGCTCCAGTCACTGCAGAGCAGCACAAGGAGGCCAGTCCTCACTGGCATGTCCTTTAAAATTTTCCTCTGTGGGCATAATTCTTAAAAAAACCTCCTAAAACTAGTGTTTTTTTACTAATTAGTAGGCCAAAATTAAAAATTTCAATTACTTATTTGTTCTTTTTATTCAAACATGAATAAGACATCTCTTTCTGAAATGGAAAAGACCTTCATTTCTACAAATAATTATTATTTTCATTCTTGTTTTGTATTTGACAAATAAGTAGCTTTGTGATTTATATTTCTTCTGACTAGCATGTTTTTTGTTTAAGTTTTGGGAATAACCTGTAGGTAAATTCAAAATGAGATTTCACAGCTGATACTGCATTGAATTTCTTGGACAAGGCTATACTTGAGAGAAAACTTGCCCTCAGCAGGGGTTCAGGACTAGATGGACATTTGTTCTGGCACAGTAGGGCCTTGTGTACACAAGCTTTACCTATTCATAAGAAAAGATTCTTGATTAATAGTTGAAGTTATTTATCTGTTTTGTTCCTCTATAAAAGGGATAGATATTAACATGAAAAGAGATTACACTTATTTAAACATCTAGAAAGTCTATGACCCACTGGTAAGAACTGAGGAAGCTACATTTATGAATCTTAATTTCCATCTCTAGGCCATAATTCACAATGTCATGTTAAGTGACATTAGATTGAAACTTGTTGAAAATGTGCTCTGTTCAATGGCCTTTGCATTTCACATCTCATGTATGAAATGGTCTATTGTTACTGGTTTGGACAGGGGAGAAAATCAATGGTCTCTGGTCAGCAAGTTCTTCCAGGTAAGTGGGAGAAGACAGCTGGAAAGGATACAAGTAATATAAGATATAATGGTTTCAAACTCGGAATTATTAAATGGGGTTCTTTTTATGAGGTTATGAGTGGAGATAATTATAACTTGATGGCTTTCTAGTTTTATATATGAACTGAACTTGGTCTGTTTTGTACTGGCTGTATTTCCCTAAGACCTCACAAACATACAAGCACCTCTTTTTTGTGTTCTGTATAAATGTGCTACGACAGATAAAATGCTAACACTGATGGTGATATCTGAAGTCATGGCAACAAAGCTTGAGGATGGAGTGTCTCCCCACGGCTCTAAGGAGGGAGGCTACTCCTTCTTGCCCCACTAACTTGGTTCCTGGTGGGACAATAAAATTGGCATGGGGTGGAAATTAAATTAATTCACTTCCCCTGTAAAGCAGGTCCCTTTGGCTCAAGGGTTCCAGACCAGTAACCACAGCTAAGCACCAGGCTGGGGCTCACCAAGTCCTGCTCAGTCTGCCGCTGTCACAAGTCCTGCATGCACATGAGAAATTACAGATAAAATTGTTCCTTAAAGAACCTCTCTGTTCCATCAACATTACCAGTGTACATATACCTGCCTTTTCCCCCAGTAATGTAGTTATTAGCACTTTAGGTAAATTTGCTGAGCTTTTTAATTTTTAATTTTATTAATAAGTTTTTTCCCCCATGTGAATTCTTCAAAAGAATTACAGTTTTTAAATACTGCAGAAACCACTGATTTCAGTCTCTCTACTGCTTCAGCATGCAATGAGATCCTCCTGCTCCTCTTTACCTTCCCTAGTCCCCTGGGGAACTGCAGGTGACTGAACTGTTACTATTCTCAAAGAAAAAGCAGAGGGGTTGAGCTAGGCAGGGGGAGCCCAGAGCTCAGTGTCACTGCTCTCTGTGCCTCTGACTCAAAGCTGTGACCCACATGGCTGCCCGTGTTAGTCCAAGACAATTCACTCATCCGATGGCTTCATTCCAGCAGTGCTGAAGTGTCTGTGCTCTGTATTTTCACACAGTACATGGGAGAGCAAGTGAGACAGTCCAAGGATAGCTGGAGTTACTACTCAGATACAAACTATTAAGTGTTCAGTAATAAATATTACATCTAGCAAATGCCAGTTTGCTATTACTTCTTTATATTTTATGTGAATGCAGACCTGCTTCTAAAGCTATCTGTATTTTTTGCTGCAGACTTCTGAAGGCATTAGCAATTTTGCACAATAAAAATCTACAGAGAAGCTAATTAGTCAGTTTTTAAACTAAGCATTTAGGCCTTTCATGAACTGCACCAACCTACTGGAAATTTTCTGGAAAGAAAGCCCTTCAATGTCAAAGAAATACAGAGCTGAACCTAGTGTATAGTTCCATTTCTATTTTTTCTCCATCAGACTAAAATAATGACTCATTATAATAGGTTATTTCCATGTAATTCATGAAATAGTACAGAGTAATTGCCCTCTACAAAGTTTCTAAACTTTCTGATTTAACAAATGCTTTCTGCAGCAAGTATAACCCAATTTCATTCAACATTGATCAGGAGTCACTTAAAGTCAACAAATCAGGTAATGAATTACAAGTCCATGTGTTCAGACTGAGTCCCTAGACACAGCCAAGGCTACTGGGTTTTTATTAAACACTTCAAATGGAAAAAAACTGAGGTCTAATTTAGTTTAACACAAACCCACTTCGATGTAGCTGAGGAAAAAAATACAGTGAAAACTAGTCTAAATATTGCAAACCATCAGAGAAGAGAACTGTAATTTTCATCTCATTAAATCAGAGATGATAGCATTTATCTAGGTTGTAGAAGACCCTTTTCACACCTATCTTCTGAATTAATCAGTAGAACAAACCTATTCCACAGTCCCTCGCTTCACAGTTGATCAAGTTAATCAGGACACTGTAGAATATTCTGAGAAATGTTTCCCTCATCCCTGCTGCTTGGAACCACTGTACCAAGATTGATAATTACATATTATAAACTCATCACAACCAAGAACAAGAGTGGAAGAACAAGGATGTCTGGTGGAAAGAGGTCCTGAGGAAGTGGGTGACATTAATTCCATCATCTTGGAAAAGACATTTGCATTTGAGCATCCTGATACTCTGGATTAATCTGCAAGCCTCAAAGCTGTCAGTCTAATAGAGATTATAGATCTAGCAGTGACTTGCTTTTCTTTCATACCTGACCTGACTTGACAGACTCCACCCAGGTTAACAGGTAGTAGTTGGAAAAAAAGCAAAACCACGCATTTTATTTCAGAGTTTGGTCTGTGAAAAAGAAAAAAAATCCGCCTCTCCTACCAAACTACTAATATCCAGAAATCCTCTTCATTTCTAGTTCACAGCTAGTTTATTGGGCCAGCCTTCCATCTCTGGCATGCTGCTATTCTGGTACTTCTGCCCTGAGACTAGAAAGGATGAAAATCGGGCATGGCTGCAGGGCACAATGCTCCAGCATTCATGCCCAGGAGTGCTGGCTTATCCGTAAGGCTGCTCTGGGAGGGATTTCAGCATCTCCCAGTCTGGTCTTCACATTTTCCCTTTTTGTGCTGTATTTCCAAGCTCCCTACCTGCAGCTTGCTATTTCTCCCCCTCATGGCCACCTGATAATGTTTGCCATAGCCAATTGCTGACCCCTGGGCTGCTCAAAATGCCAGGAATACATGTAACACTGCCGCTTGCCAGGCACTGTGACTGGGAAAAAGTCTGGCTCTCAGAGGTCTTGGATGTGTCACCCACTCTATGCACTCTTTTTTACAGACTTTTTATGAATATGGAACTTCCTACTGAATTAGAATGAAATTATCACATATAGTGCTATCACGTACAATGTTGTTTTATAGATCCATCCTGTTTAGACAACACACAAATCACACTGCAACATGCTATGGCAACACCACCATGCAAAACATAGGGGTTTTTGTTTCAAACATTGGGATAGTTTCCTTTGTGGCTGTTTATTTACTTTTAGTGTCCTTTACTGACATTGTCCCATTGAATCCAAATTTCTTCCTGATTACAGTGGATTCAAAGCATATTACAGGAAGCCTTTACCTATAAGAAAGTAGTTAAAGAATTACTGTTTTGTTTTTAAAAGTGAGATATTCCCACAGCCTCACAAAACTTTCACTGTGTTTATTTCTTTTTTGGATTACTGGAAAGTATATATGTATTTTTTAAATACTTGAGGCAATACTCTTGAGCCTCATTACAGGGGAGACAGTTTCTGACAACTGCTTCTCCTTCCCTAGAAACTAAAAAAAACAAAAACCATGATCTTTGCTGAAAGCTCTCAAATTATTCATTTCAACACACACAGCTCCACTAACCAAGTCACAGAAAAAGCCACAGATGCACACGCACACACACACACACAGCAGCGTCACCTGCACAATTCAACAGACAATGCAGAGACAAACTCGAGTATAATCCAAGATCTTTCTACCTCTTTTCATAACAGGTTAGTGCTCGCCCTCAGTGTTGGTGTACAGTTTTTATGGCATGGAAAAATAGGGATGTTTCTGCCCTACAAAAATAAATGCGTTGAATTCTTTAGTTGGAACTTTCACAATGTAAAAAAAAATAATCCCAAAGAAACTGGATAAGTAAAAAGAATCCCAAGTATCACGAAATCAGCAGATCTTTTGGCAGGTGGCAAAAGAGTGCCCACACAAAGTCTACCAGCCTTCATTTTTTTTGCCTTTGAGAAATAGCTTTCGAAAGTTATACATTGAAAAGAAAAAAATCAGTTCTTATAGTCCATTATGAAAATGAATCCAAATCAAACCCTTGTACATAAACACCATGAATTCTTTGGTCCTGCAGAAGCTGTTAGACATTATGGTACATAGGAAAATTATTATTGCTTTTTTTCCCCTGTGCCCAATTGAAAAAAGGGGGACAAAGATTTTTTTAGTAAAATAAAAAAAAACAGGATGGAAATCCAATGTATTCAACTGTTTTTGGACTTAATATTTTAGAAGGCACCAGAAAAAGAAACAACATCAAGCATATTTTCACAGATTCTTTACTAAAATTATAGGGGGGGGGGAAGTGACTAATTTCATGCTTCCTAATGAAAAAGAATGGCTCCCAAAGGTCCATTCCTCCATGAGTGACTACTGAGATCAGTGGGAAAGGGACTAGGGAGGAGGGGTTGTAATGAAAGCACATTATAAAGCTGTCATTCCCAGGAAAATTCACAAGCTGTGATGAATACACTTTTAACCATCAAGTTAGAGAAGCAAAAGGGAAAATAGGGATCAGTGAGGGGAAGGGGAGAAGGATGTCCCATCAGGCTTACTAGTCTTCCGAGGCAACAAACTTACCACATTGCGTGTGAATTTCTCAAAAGATGTTCGACGATCCAGAGTGTTTTCCAACTTAAATTTGAAATAAATAAAACAAAAGAAACAAAAAGAAAAAGGAGGGGGAAAAGAAAAGCAAGAACAATGGAGTAGAAAAGAAGGTTTGATGTAACAATGGACTGCAAAACAAAGTTTGTATAAACCAGGAAGCAAACACAGGTATGAGGTTGTAATGGGACTTGGCAAAACAGGGGGTGGGCAAAACAGATATAGTACTTGACAAAAGTAATTTTTCATAGGGATCAAACTGGTTTGAATTTAAAGAAAAACTGAAAGTAAAAAGAAATAATGAAGTGCACATCTTGTGTTAATGAACTGACATTCACAAACTTAAGGACTTCACACGGACAGTTGAAGCTTTCTGGTATTTTCAACATCTCTCTCTATACTGGATCTTCAGAAATCAATATTTGAACAAAAAACAAAATCACACAGTACTTTCATATAATTTTAGGTTGTCATTATTAACAATAGAATGCTATGGTGTTAATAACTACCTTGTTCCAGTAACAATTGGGGCCCTGATTTTGTGAGGCACAGGGCTCCCAGCTGATTCTAGGAGATTACTGTTTAGAGCCCACTAATAGAATTATTTATCATCATGGAAATATGCATTGCACAAGCTGCTCCACATACTCTGGGCTGTGGCTATTCAGAACCCATTCCATAATCTGGACTTTTCTAAGAAAATATTACATACCAAGACACAAACCTCTGTTTGCCAAAGTGTGACATGACCAGTCTTTCAAGTCAGATTCCTAGCCTAGTCAAAACTATTCATGTAGTAACAGGGAAAGAAACAAAATTAGGAAGCTCCTATATTTATAGCTGAAGTTAGAAGTTATTCATATGAATAAGATTGTTTCTAAACACATTCTGTAGCTTTCATAGGTGGAATAAAGAGAACAACGATTATTACATAAGCAAACTTGCAAACATGAAAGACTATTCTTCCGGGATTTTATTTTATTTTTTTTTAATGTATTTGTAAAGCACTTTGCAATTTAAGGTGCTTCATAACAGAGAAAACAGTACAATATGGGATGTAAAAATAAAAATAAGTTTTGCTAGATTAACTTATTGAAACATGCCCGCATGCAGGATATATACACATATATGTATATTGAACTCCTGTGTGTATGTGACCCTCCAAAAACGCCAAGCTGGTCACCTACCAGATATCCAGTTGCACTGGCACAGGGGAGAGAAGACTGAGTATTGTTGCAAACATAACCACTGCTTTGCACAGTGGCAAGACAAAGGCAAGATGGACCAATACCTTTTTCTTGGCCTGTAGCAGCTCCTGGTAGGCACTGGATCGTATAAAACGAGGATAAGAATCACTTTTCATCAGTTTGTAAATGTGCTCCTGAAAAGGAAAGGAGGAGCTGTTACTCCCATAGAAGAGGACACGTGTAAAATGGGAGGCAGCCATGTGCTTTGGCTGTGGAATGTTCACCAGCTATCACTACTATGAATAGGAAGTGTTACAGGGTACCAGGTTTCAGCTCTGAAGCTAAGGTTCAATTGCTTTCTATTCTTAAAGCCGAAATCCCACCCATTTCTTATGCATAATTACACAACACACCTTTCTTTAAATTAAAGACCAAATTTTCCAGTACAAAATTATTTTCTAAGAATTCACAACTGTGTCCTCACTTCAGGTCCAACTTCAAACCCTTTTACATTAGTTAGTTTAGCTAAGTGATGAAATTAAGAGCTGTGGATCATCAGATTTTCTGAATTAGTTTCTGGAGATACTCTTGTGATTTCAGAGGACAGGAAGAGGTACTAGGTTTTCAATTCAATACCACAAATAATGCTTAGGTTAGTGAGGATTTCCCCCAGCTGCTCTTTAAAACATCCTTTGACAGATGTTTAGTCTGCTCTCCAGCTAACAATAAACAAGGAAAATACATAAATTGAAAAACAGTTCCAGGCTAATCGAATTTTCAAGATATTAATTCTTCAGAGGCATATGAAAATTTGGAAACCTTTATTCAGAAAATTAATGACAAGAGCAGCTTAAAAAACTATTTCTTTTGGAACATTCTAATTTCAGAAAAACAAGAAATAAGAAAAAATCTGTGATGTAGAACCCTTGATAATTCTAGTTCTGATTATATGCTAGAGAAAAGATTTGTGGAAAAAGCAATCAGAATAGAAAATACACTCAAAATTTTTTTTTAAAAATCCTGAATCATGTTAGCTCTTTTCATGGAGTTTTTCTTTTACTCAAATTCTATTTTTTTACTATAGGAAACCTGTAGCACAGTAATTGGGAAACAGCAAAAAGACTGGAAAGAAAATACTGTTTCTCAACTTGGTAGTGCATAAAATTAGTGAACACAAAAAAATCCAAAACAAACAAACAGAAAAACCCCAAACAAAACTCCCCACTTTGCCTAAAAATTAGGGCAAGGTAAAACTAAAACCTATATTTAAATTTTTCTGTATTAGAAAAAGTAATAATTATTCTAAATGTCTTTGATTGTATTTCTTACACTAAGCAGAGAAATTCTGATGTATATTCAGAACTTCAACTGATTTATTTGGGGGAGGTTTATTTTTCACTCAGTGTCTATGCATGCAGACAATGCAGTCAACAGAGAGTAGAAAGTGGTGATAGGCATTAAAATTTTATTTCTGTACAAGAAATATGCTTGTAAAAGCAAGAATAAATTGAGCTGTATTAGCATTGTTAATGTACACATTAGCCAGGACACGTTAATGCACATATTTAGCACAATCGGGTTATTTTTACTTACCTGTCCCATTTTACAGATGTGTCTGCATTTGACATGGACTATCATCTTTCTGTATTTCCAGTCCCAAAATGCTTTTCATACATTTTTAACCACAATTAAATGACCCAGCATCTGCCAGAATGGCACACCAGCAGTCTCCTCCCCAGCTGGCAGGCCAAAAAAAGCCTGTTGCAGAGGCAGAGCCCTACTCCTGACAAAACCCTCCACCTCAAATGTGACACTTTAATGCTCCTAAAGCTTCACATGAGAACACTCTGTCCTTTTCCCAGAGAAACTGAGGCTTCCAGGTTTAAGGGTTTTTTTCTGAACTGGATGAACTAAGCAGAGGTCCTCTCTATGTGGCAGTCCTGCTTGCATCAGTACTGAATAAAGGACAAAATTACAAGAGAGATCTGGCAGTAAAACAGTATTGAAATTTTACACTTATTATGAAAAGAAATAAAAGGATACTGGCAAGGAATTTAAATGTCCATTACTCACTCAACTGCAAAGACATATGTTTTTAAAATCTTTAATCTTGCTCTATTGTTTACTTTTGTGATTTATGTCTTTGCTATACACTGCATTCTTAAATTTCCAGGGGTCAGCAGATACAAGCAAAAATTGTATGTTCAGTTTAATGCAGAGTACTTCAAAACAGTGGCTATGACACAGGGCCTAATGAAAATTTTATTGTTTCTTCATAGGTTGCTATTCTCATAATGGAAAAATGAAAAGGAGGTAAAAATATTCTCCTTTATATTTAGGGCAGAGGCATTCATCTGAAAAGAAGAAAGCCTCAATTCAATTCCCTTCTCTCCTTCATGGGACCTGTAGCAGCATCTCCTGACTCCCAAGATGATGACCTAATAATCAAGCTGTAGAAAATTCTGCAGGGATATGATCTCAATCTCTCTTTTTGACACCATTTCATTTTGCATTAATAATTAAATTTTCATCACTGGGCTGCTGATGAAAATGGAGGATGATACCAGTTCTACTACCTTTACTGTGAATCCAATTATTTTCTGTTGCTTTTCTCAGAAGTCTTCAGAGATTAAATACTAAGTCACATGAAGTGTTGCATTTAATACAAAAGTACTTAATTTTTTCTTTACTATATGCTTTCCCCTATTCAAAGTCCACTTGAAAACTATATCAAGCACAGAAGTTGCATGAAGAACTTCATATATCTCATGAAAGAAAGAATGTTGTACATTTGCATTGCCAAAATGGCATTTTAGGAAACCGGGCATTATCATTTAATTCCTCAACACATCTCATTTTTGTATATAGATCTCACTAGCCAATATTCCATTTCAAATGTCCATAAACACAATTGCGAACTGACCTGAGCATCTTCAAACGTGTATCTTCCAGGTTCCTTCACATTCTGAGTGGTTTTGTCATAACTTTTTGAATCTAGGTTGATAGCGCTGGGTGCACCCGGAGCAAGAAATTCTTGCCAGATTTCTTGGACGCGAGCAGGAACTTCACGGATAGGCCTCTTCTTCAGGTCTTCTACTGCTAACCAGAACCTGTGGCACAACACAGCATCTTGACTTCCAGCTCAGGATAAGCACTAATGAAGTGCCCCTGTTCTTCCTTGCTCTTAAAAAAGAAATTAAGTAGCAGAAGTTTTCATCTAGACATGCTAAAACAAGAAAAAGCTGAGTGATTTTATGTTGGGATCAACATTCTGCTATGCTGTCTCAGGGCAATCAACCCACCTAGGGATGCAATTATCAGAAGGCTCTTCATAGGACGGATAGGAAACTCTTCATTATTTATGTATGGGTAACATACTCACAGGAAGATTGCAGATTTAGCTGGAATTAAACTGAGACTTCATTTTGGCCGAACCACAAGGGATTATATTACTTATAAACTGACTTTTGACATTCCTACAAAAAACTAATGATTTATATTCTTGCTATCTACATGAATCTCTGAGTCCTACTAAATCCTAAACTGTGTAACTCTAATTTTGTCACCCACAAATCATGCATACATTGGAAAAGCATTTATTTTGCTAATTATAATTTAATTTCTCTTTTCAGCATTCCATTTATATGCATATTTTTGCTAAAAATGCTGAATGGAATTACACATTCTCTCTTCTACCAACATTGGGCAGCCATATGTAGTGCAGCCAGTTCACTGTATCCTCATTCAGTCTGGAGCAAGATCACTAAAAAGGTCTTGAGCACTTTATGATCATAGCTAACTAGCTGTAAGTTTTATTTAATTATTTCTTCTATTGGTGTTCAGACTCTCTCACCGCACAAAATAATCCTAAATTAATTGAGCATCCCATTCTTAGACATGGTTCAGACGACTTAGTTCTCCCTCAAATCCAAGAGCTCAACTAAAGTTTGACTTCGGTAAACATGCAATATACACCACTGCAACTTTTCATTATTGTTCTGACACAGCTGATCCTATGAAACAGGTAAGCTGGGCATTGAAGTGATTTAACTTTTAAATCAGCTGGATTTTCCAAGGCTCATAAATAAATTGGGTGCACCTGTAAAATGTTTTTGCACCCTACTTACACTGTGAGATCAACTTCAGCACTCTTAGGTGAGTTAAACAAGGATGGGAGAGAAGAACTGTGAAACTGTACTCAGACCCCCAAGAAAGCAAAATGACACCACCCTCAATCCAAATTCTAATTTAATTATTGAAAAACACTTAAGAGAGGATAGTAAAGCATAGCAAACCTTACAGTATTCCTGCTATAAGATACTCTCCATCTCAGAAAATTTACCATTCAGGAAGCAATTATTCCTTCACAATCCTTTTTGAAACGGCTCTGTAGCACACATGGAAGGAGCCTGTGATCATTTTCCACAAGCCACTGTGGTCAGCTTCACACTACCAAGAAGACTATTTTAGGTATTTCTACAACCTTCAATTTCAATAGTACAGAAGCACAATTTTTTCATCTAAGATTTTCCAAGAGACAAAGAAGCAATATTGTCCCAGTTTTTCAAATATATTAATAACGTAGTAATGTATAGTGGTTTCTCTAAGGTCACAGAAGGGATCTGTGCCAATAGAACTCCAGTTTCAAAACTTCTGGGTAGCATCACTTTTACATATGAACTACAGTGTGAATTGAACGTAGTTCTGCACAGAGTCTGGGCAGGTGTTCTGAGAACCTGATGGCAATGCAGGAAGAAGAAATGCCTGATAACTAAAGTTCAAAACCTGCAAAGCTCACAAACTGTAATTCAGTTCATTCTCTCAAATTTGGGCAACCTACTTTGGTTTCCTTAAGCAGCTTTCAATATTTGCATTTAAAAGCACATATCCTGCAGTGCTAACCCCTTCAAGTGCATCTTCTGGGATTGACTGATTACTCATGTGTCTCCAAGTCAGGTAAGGAACACAAAAATGAAAGGGAAGGATGCTCTTTGTAAACACACATTTTCTATCTCCCTGCAGACATCCTGCAGATCTAGCTCAGAGATGTCACTTCCATTTTTGTTCCATTGTATCACTGCCAATAATTCTGGAAGTCACTGCAAACATGATTTAGGATGCTATTTTCTTTTGCTAGTAAACTGTTTTCATATAGTAGGTTATACTCAATTATATACTCAATGGGGAAATAGATGGGAGATAAATTTCAATAAATTTAACTTCTATGCTTGCAGCATAGAATAGGAAGGTTGTATAAACCTATTCTTACAAGCTGAACACCAGCTCTTTGATAGAATAATTTAATTTTACCCTTCTAACAATGGCATTCAAAGACTCTACTAAAAGTGCAAAACTCTAAATATAGAAACCTCTCTGAAAGTGGGAAAAATTATGATTTCTGTGTTATGTCTAGGGTGCTTATTTCACAGCCAACACATATTTTAAGATTTTAATCTTACTTATCTTTTAAGAAAACATGCCTGTCCTCCTCCCACAGAGAGCTGAATTCAAATATTCAAAGATAGGAAAAGACTAAAATAAGGCTGCCCCTCTTCCATTTTCAAAAATAACTTTTTCCAATATCCCATGGCAACCAATAGCACAGATGAATTTGAAATGGAGTCATCAAGACCTCAGCAGAGGGTCTCAAATCAAAAGAGCTCCCTGTCCTGTTTTACAGCTTTCTGCCTCATGAGCTGTGACCAGAGCAAGGGAAGACTCCTGTAGCAAAAAGCAAACAGTCTGCAACATTAACTATGTGCAAGGGCAGGAGAGGGGAGAAGGGGAATTGCGTGTTTTGGGCAATGATATACATAGACTTGGTGCTACTTTGTGTAAGGAACTAGAACTCAGTCTGGTTGCTCTTGGATGAAACTGCATCTCCTGTTGATGGAGGTTTGCTTTTGCCATGGAGACCCTTTTTAGCAGATGCTCAGCTCTGTTTGAGCTGAGACCTGAGTAGCTGAGTGTAAACCTCACTGCTGTCTTCTACCCCAGAATTTGTGCTGCCACGAGCTGGCTCACACAGCAGACACACAGCAGAGTGGGTGTGTAGTGTACAGCAGCAGTGCACCCAGCCACATGGACTGGTAAAACACAAGTTGCAAGATATCTTCTGGGGATTATGTCCTCCAGATGGACTACTTTCAAAGCCACAGTGGCCTCATGGATAAATAGCACAGCTGCAACACAGCATCTGTCCCATTAACTGACCTAAACATGGGATGCAGCCAGATTCCAGACCCAACTATTCAGTTAAATTTAGCCCACAGGAACAAAGAGTGAGAGGGAGGCTGCAATGGTTCTCAGCAAAACATGTGAGGTATAGTCAGTGTGGAAACACTGAAGTGGGAATTATTTAAACTTTGCACTCAGTGCATGAGACACAACAAATAAGAGGCCAGACCTTTCACCATTTTCAGAAAAAGCAAATAAAACCCTTAACAAAATCTATGAATAAAATCACATAATATTTTCCCCGGGGCAGGAAACACTGCTCTCTGATTTCTAGGGTCCACCTTCTTGCCAACTACAACTTCAAGGCACAGTACAACTGAAGGATTTCAAGACTATGACAGGGAAACTCATTAAATCTTGCAACTAGTTCTTTCTCATCTACCCTGCAGAAATGGCAACGTTGCTGGCACTTGGCATTTAAGCTTGAGTCTGAATGAGAAATAACTTACAGGCAATTTCAGCTTTGAGGATTAAATTTTCGTCAAGTTATTAGCACCCACAACAGGGCCTCATAATCACCAGTGTAAACACCTCACAAAATGTCAGCTTGCAGGGGGATGGTTAAACAAAAATTATTGAGGGGAAACATCCAAATCTAGCAAATTTCTCAGTCCTGCTCTTTTTTTTCTGGATAACAAGAATACAAAGTCCCTTTTCCCTACTAGTCACACATTACAGATTTAAGAACTGAGCATCAAAGGAAGGGGTAAGGTTCAGTGGCTTTTCCTTCTGCAAATCATGGAACCTAACCTGCCACCGCTCTCCCTTCACTAACCTAGGAGGTTTCTCAGTCTTAGAGCTGCTTTGTGGAACCACACCCACTGCAATACTGCATAAGGATTTGGACAGGCTTTCAGGTTGGCAGGTCTGAAATGATTTAATCTTTACAGGCTGCAATTCCTACAAAATAACAAGTTGGGAGCAAGTCTATAGTCAGCATACAAATATTGACTTTCCAAAGAATTCTGCTGCACTACAGACAAAGGAAGGACAATTTCCTACAGAAATTAAAGCCATTATGTCTCCAGGTGCTGTTTGATTTCATAAACTCACTCATTAAAAAGTAGTTTTTTTAGTACTTGGAAAATCTTGTGACCAAGCTCAATAGTACTGGATCATGCTCAAACTTTAGTCTTGTGAATTTTAAACAATGGTCACCATTTTTGTAAGAGGCATTGGGAATTTCATAAATCTATTATCCAAGTCATATGTTACTTTAGCTATTTGTTCTGTGTATTGAGCAGCACACAAAGCAATTATTCCAAAAAATCTGCATGGTAACAAGACATCACAAGTCATACCCTGCATTTGGTGAGTGCAGAATTCAACCTGCAAACTGCAGTTATATAGTAATGAAGTTACTGCACTGACAGAACTGCTTACATAGTTTTATTCCTTTGCTATGCTTTACAACACTCCTTCAGAGAGTGAAACACTATTAAGCCCCAATTACAGGCAAACAAAAAAGCACAGAGATACAAAGTAAGAAGGGGAAACTTGGTCATATTTCTGATCACTGCACAATTCTCAGTATTAAATCATGGCTTAAGCTCCTTCATCTCTGTTGTGTTCTTTAAGACAGGGCCTGTATCCACCAAGAATGACATTCTGAGATACCTCAGACACTCTCGGTCAAAGTTAATGGAACAGTAACACTGGGACTTTTTGCTATGTAAGATCATTACACTTGAATAGAAATGGTGTCTCTGGTAGACTTATCATTTCATGGTTTTGCTATTTGTTTCACCAATATGAGGTACAAGACATCTAATCTACTAACACTGAAGCTCCTACCATGCCTGCAGTCCCTGCTGTATCCTGTGTACTCAGCTCGAAAGCCCAAAAGCAAGGTCTCAGCTGCCCATCCAACTTGGATAGGCTTGGCAATGTTGTAAATCTTATCATGATTAGATCTTGTACAGGTACAAGAACCAGCAATTTATTTGAGTTGAATTGTTGCAGTGGGAAGATCTCAGTGGACATAATTATTTTTCTCAAGGTGGCTGTCAAAATAATAATTAAAAAGATACTGCTAAAATCTCCCAAATCACCATGATGGAGTTAACAGGTGAGCAAGGAAAGCGGTCGCTTTCTAAAGTTTATTTTGTGGTAATGCTCAAAATCATCAAGCTTTTTACTTCTGTTATTTAGTGGTAATGCTTGAAATCACCAAGCTTTTAATTTATGTTATTGACATCTAAAACATTTTGACAGCCATACACAACAAGCTTTAGAAATTCATGTTTACTAATCCAAATTTACTGTTTGAACCTAATGGATTGATTTTCCTACAGCTTGGGAATTTATAAACATAACTCTGAGCTTCTGAGACAGTTCCCTTAAGTTAATTATCACAGATAGCACCTTTCCAGAGCAAATTTATCCCCTGCCTGGCCTTTAAGATCATATTCATTATTACTCAGGTATTATATTTTATAATGCCAATTTAAGAATTTAGAGGAAGAGACAGAAGAGTAGATGGCATGTCAAGGAATCATCTCTGAAGAAATTTCTTGAGGGAATATTTCTAGATCAGTTACTTGCAGTTTGCCTGTATTTAGTGTTGTAAATAGGATTAGATGAAAGATTTGGGGATTATGTGGGTAACAGTCTAGTTGGCAGAGAGACAAATTAATCACAGAAAAGCACCAGAAACTGCAGCACACACTGGGCCAAATCAGTTCATGTTTGAACAGCTGCCCTGCATAGCAAATTACTAGGATTCTCTTTAAAAAATATATTTTTTTAAATTATCTTTCCTTTCCTTGGTATTATTCTGATTTTTAAAAATTCATTTTACCAATAGGAATTTTTAATAAGAAGAATCTGTATCTGTGACAAAATCATCAACATACACATACAGGTCAGGCTGTATTTGTGATGCGAAGTTAATGTTTGAATGTGAACATGGTCAACAACTTAGAGAACTCCAGCTCCAATTATTCTGCTGACAAATTTAAATTAACAACAAGGAGATCTGTGCAATTATTCGGCATTTATAAATCAACACCATAAATATTAAATACCTCTTGTAAGATGCTATGAAAGCATAATTTTAGTATGAATGGCTATGCTGCACCACTTTAGAGTGAGAATTGGCACAGGAAAAAAGTAGGTTAGGATTATTCTGAGTTCTAGAATGTAAATGCAAATAGGATTTTATGCTACTTATGTTATTGGTGAATGCAAAGTGATCTAGGCAACATCTGAAAAGAAGGTGGAATTAAGAAGAAAACATGCTGCCTATATTTTTGTACTATGCTCAGCTTAATTTGTCTATTTATAGAAAGGCTGTTATTAATCTCCCTGGGCTAACTCTTACTGAAATATGACTTTTTTTATATAGCAAAAACAAAACATGCTATTTACCAATGGATGGATTATAATTTTAAAAATCAAATAATTTTTCATCACACTTAAAAGTAATTCCGTAAATATACTTTTAATATACCTTCTGTGCTTCACACACTAGGAACCTTTTTCCATTTTACAATTAGTGAGGAATTTGAGAGCTAGATGTCACCCTACTTCAGCTGTGTCAGATGCACAAGTACTAGACTATTGGTGGAGATTTTCAAAATGATTTCTAGAAACCAATCAACCTGATGAAAGTCTGTGAATTTTACTTTTAGGTCCTTTATTTATTTTTAAACTTTTTTCATTTTAATTTTACTTTTTTCATAATATTTGACTAAATAAAATATATTGAAAAGGCTTTGAATGAGTCAGTTTTATAAATGTTTAAAAGAAAAGACAAGATGAGAGAAAAGTTGTTACATGAGTAGATTGACCAAAAGTTGAATATAAATGGAAAAATATGTTTCATGTGAGTCTCTGTTAACTATATGAATATTTCCCTCAGCCTGTACATGAAGGGAAGAAACCTCAATGAATTAATTCTGAAAGGCCAGGAAAATTTTGAAAGGGTCAAAAAATGAAAAGTATCAGAAAAAAAAAGATAACAAAGCAAAAACCCAATATAACTTATAAGCTATTAAAGAATAAAGTAGCTCTCATTTACCTTAAATTTTCTGAACTGAATTCTGACTCCAAGAATTTCAGAAACTGCTCTCTTCCCACAGGGTCTTTCAAAGCTTCATCCATGCCAAATCCCCATCGTTTCACCCTCTGCTGTCCTGGCTCTTTGCTACAGAAGGAAAAACAACAGAACCCGAAATGAGCAATACGTCAGTATTCTAACAGTCTGAGTTCATAATTTAGACTAAGTCCTAAAGTTCCAAGGTTTTCTCACTTTTTAAAGTGCTCACATCTGTGCAATGTTCAGCAATGAGCAAACTGAATGTTAGTGCTTACATAGAATGAAGATAATACACAGGAAAATAAAGATTTCCAACCAGAAATGCTATCAGATTTTAAAAGCTGTCTTTTTTTTTTTTTTTTTTTTTTTTTTTTTTATATTCTAGAAGCCTGGAAACTGGTCACTGTAATATGTCATGCAGATTTATTGATCTATAGCACTTCCCATCTTACAAAACTGTAAAACTGGAAAGACCAAAAGGGCACTGCACTGCCCTTCTGCCTCAGGATTTTCCTGCAGTACCTCTGTCTGAAACCTTCACATTTCCAGAAAAGCATGTTATACTCCCTTACTTCCAAAGAAGAAATAAAATTATATACCTTGCCTCCAGTTCCCAGAAAGTGGTGTCATCTGATATCCAAGGGTTTGAGGGATCAGGGGGCACAAGAAAAGGATCATATTCCAAATACTGCTCTGTATAAGCTAATAGACTAGGAAAAGAAAAGCACCGAACATTGTCATGTCAGGAGGAGAGGAAACCCGAGCAGGTTACCCCGGTTAACAAGTTACCGTGCATCAACCAAACCATGGTGATTGTGTGTACACACACTCAGAGGGCAGCTACAAGCTCAGGGTGAAATAGGTTTGCTCAAGCCATTTGAAAGTGGACCATTGAAGAAGGACGGGTGGCTCAGGTTGACCAAGAGTAGAAATAAAATAAGCTTCCCTAATACTTCCACACAGCTCCATTTAAGGTCCCTTTAGGCACTAATAAATTAGATCATACAGCCTCTTCCAGGCACATTTGTTTTCATAAAGGAACATGTTTTAAATCCCTGTGGTTTTAATCATCAGTTTCCTTAGAATCTGTTCTAAAACACTGCATGTTATGCAGGTTGTATTTATTGGCCCTGCAGCTGCTAGTACTCCTTTTATTTTCTCTTAAATATAATTAATATTTTTATTATTTCCTAATCAAAGGACATTATTTCCAGGTTTATTTTTTTCAAAAATAAATCAATTCTTTTTCACAAATTCTTTTTTATATTCAGGAATTGATCTGAGTCAGTTGCACACACGAAAAACTTTGCTTGTATTCTGGTAATTTACATCTCCCATTGTCCTTACTTATGCTTGCTGTTTCCTTTGGCCTCGTAATTTTTGCAAAATTATTCACAAGTGAGAACAACTATTCTTTCTTTTTCTTTTATTCCTATAATATTTAGTGTACATTATATTTTTACTGTTCAGCAAATAAAAAATCTTAACCTCCTCTCTTTATAAATAAATATTTATATGTATTTGCATATGTATGCACACATACACGTATATAAGTAGACGTATATGCACAAATGTTTATAAGATGAAGAACCATTTGTATTTGGCGTTATTTCCTTTACTAAGCCCTATGCAGCTCAATTTTCTGCAATGCTGGGTGTTTTGCTTTATTTGCTTTGTAGCCTCTTCCTGACAAATTTTGATCTTATTTGGAGATAGATTCCTACTAGAGTTACATCTCTGACCCAAACTGGAGCCCAAACTCACTTTGTTCAAGCACTGACTGAGCTCCACACCAGTCAGTTCCCTTGCTTCATCAGTGATTGCCCTTTTGAAATATCAAAACAATAACCCCAGACCTATTCCTATTTAGCCTCCCTGCCAATGAAAGGTGAAACTTGTAATCACTTGGTCAGAGACTCTTTCAGTGACTTGGGTTTATCAGAAATGCATCATGAAATATCTGGAATACTTTTATCACTAAAAGAACTTCATACTTCTCCACTTAAACTCTTGTCAGTTATTTCTATGACATCTGAGCTCCCATGTTTCTCTTTGAAGAGCTATTTTCTGTGAATAGCTCTTTGAAGTTATTTCATACTGACATTTTTCCCAATAGTTATCAGTCTAATTGAAAAAAATAGAAAATGTGACAATATACATACCTCTCTGCAACTTTTGACATTTTTAATCTATGTCTGTCTAATTGCATTTGCCAGTGCTTAATCTGCAAGAAAGGAAGGCGAAGAGTTTTATGAGTAATTTATTCCTTGACTCAATTTCTATAACTTTTTCTATTGGGGCTGTAATTGAACCTTAATTTATCCTAAGGCAGAGAAGATAAATATATCTGAATTAAAAAAACATTTCACCAGTGTAGCTCTAAAATAAATGGAAGTTCCCATTAAAGAGAGAAGATCACACAGAGACAAAAAATGTGCCCAATATAACATTTTCCCTAAAGGTTCCTCAACAGAAAACCAGTTAGCATTTTTTAGATTTTTGAGGAGAACTAATACTTCTTCAGACATTTACCTTCTCCAGACTCAAAGATCTCGGGAAAGATTTACAAAGTTTTAACAGTAGGTAAGTGTGGAACCCACACATGCATACATGGAATGGTAAGTATACCCCTGAGCCTCAAATCAGTGTTGAAAGAAGAGCAAGCTGTCTACAGCTGAAGTGCCTAATGGGCTTAGCTATGCAATGAACCCACTCACTGGCCTACTTCCCACTGCCTTTAGGTGTTTAATGCATGATACAAAAAATTCAGGTTTTGTCTCATTAGTTTTGATGAAGTTACATGCCTAAATCCGTATACCTTGAGACAAGGAAAAGGTTTATTAAATGTCTGCAACAGCTGTTTTAAATAACTTCCCAGTTACAATAATTTTTGGGTTTATACCTAAAACATTATTTCATAAGAAGTTATTTCCTAAAACATTCATGTAAAAGTACACATTTGTAGTTATGTTCCAAACCTCTTGGTGTAGTTCATCTTCTGTGGGTGGCTTAGTCTCTGGCACTGGCGTGTGCGTAGGGCTGTGACTTCGAATGTCATTTTGTAAGCCATAGACAGACTATGCAAAAAAAATATGGAACAATGATGGTTGCTTTCAGAAAATGCTTTCTACACACACTCAGAGTAACTGCCATGGTTTAGTACATTGTGCTCAAGAAGTTAGCCAAGTTCATCTTTCCCTAAAGAAACTGCAATAACCCATGCAGTTTCAGATAAAATTGTGCTTCTGCACTAGTTTTCAAAATAAAGACTCCCAAATTCCCACAATTCCATAAAAGCACACAACACAGGATCTACTTTTATTAGGTCTCTGTATTAGCATGATAGTAAACATGGGGAATGACACTGAGAGATGCTGTTACAGTAAGTGAAGATTACTGGTAGGTGGAGTATCCTGAGAGGTACACTAGCACATGGATTATTTAGGTGAGTCTCAAAATTTTTATTACTGTCTGGTAAATTGCACTAATCTGGACCTTTCACTACCATCAATAAGCCAAGCTAGAACTTTCTCTAAATCCACTTTCCTCCTTAAAACATACTTTTCTATGAGTCAACGTGCAAATGCACTTCAAAGGAAGTACTTTAAAGAGGGAGTCAATCTACATGGTGCAAAGGATTTAAAAGTGCTGAGCCAATCCCTAGAGAAGTTACACTCTAACTACAAGCCAATTTAGATAGAGCTAATTTCTTCCACAATATCCAGTCATCTATTTCAGGCATAATTGTAAAATAGAGATACCCGTTTCATTAAGACCTGGACAGGAACTGCTGTTTATGCTGAGTTTTTAAATTTCTTTTTTCCTCAATTACTGACAGAAACATTTTAATATGTTTTATTCAATCTACTAAACATCATGAATAAAGTATGCACAAATTAATTTTATCTTCAAAATCTCTTGTATTTCTCCAAAATCTTATGTGATAGCATTCAATTAGCATTCATTAGCAAATTTGTTAATACTAATTCAACTAAGAGCTCATGAAATACTAACACGTTTATGCATTTGTTCCTCGCAGCTGCAAGAAAAAAGTGCTTTAAGAAATTATGGAAATTAATTCGATAAATTTCCTCCACCTCCTGCTTTTTATATAATAACCATACTTACCTTTCTTGTTTTATGTGGATTTCTCATTCTTGAAGATTTTTTTATATCCACTTCAGTAGTGTTTACACAGCCAGGCTATTAAAAGAAAGAGAAAGGAAAGCAAAAGGCTAAATCTGTGAAGGAACTTCTCTGAGCTACTTCTTTTCAGTGTGCAAAACTGAAAAAGAAATTCCACACCATGAAATTGAAATAAAACAAATTGCCAAGATAATGGAAACCAGTCCATTTCTGCCTTGCTTTTGCCAAGGAAGCCATTCATTATGTTCTAGCTATCCCTCTAAGGAGCATGGTTGACCTAATGAGACAAAATACAAATTACTGTGCAATATTCACCTCAGCTGTGAACCTCAGGCTCGATTCAGGAACATCTGGTTCTGGGCAAATTTTTAAACAATTTTTTAAAGAGAATCTTCTTTTTAAAATGAAATGAAAAAAAAAAATTCCAAAAAGAAAGGAAAACAAAAGGAAACAAAACAAAATAGGCTTCTGCACCCTAAACTGAAGATTGACAGTCTAAATAAAATTACTCTCAACACATCAGATTTGGGTTTCAGTGGATCATTCTCACAACTCTGTGGCCTCCCAAAGCACACAAGTACTCTAGTTTCTCCTAATTCATCTTCCTTTGGCACTTCTTTCTAAGTACAAAATCTGTGTAAATCTGTTTTTTACCCATTGCTGGAAACAAATAATAATAAGTGTTTTGCTCTCAGGTGAGTTTTATCTATTGATTTTAGAGGGATTACATTTGACACTGAGTGGAAACTACAAAATGTGTTCTCTAGTGGGAGAAGATTTTTAGTGAAAGTAGGTTGGGGGTTTTTAATGGAAGTAGCTAGGTATTGAATTTACTTGTCCAACAGCTAAGCTGGACTTATTACCTCTGTCTTCTTATCATAATGGAAAATGCTTGATGTGACTGTAAATTTAATAAGACAAAATTTAAAAAAATGTCATATAGGCTAAGAATTTCCTATATAGCTAAGAAAAAAATAGATTTCATTAACCAGAACAATGGTAGTTTGGAAAATATTCTAAACAGATTATTTTTTTTAATCCAGTACGGTTTTTTAAAAATAATAAATAAGTTTCTATTTTAAAGTAATAAATTAGTGTGCATTTGATCATATAACATTTTAAGTAGAAACAGTTCCTCATTGCTAATGATAAAAATAGACAACATTCTTAAGACTGTATCTGACACACTAGAATTGGGATGGTACCCTTTGTGCTTCTGAAGAAAAATAGAAGGTTTTGAACTCAGAAATAACAAATGCCAATCTTTAAGAAAAAGACAGGTTGAAAAATACAAAGTTCTGCATGATGGTCAATTTAAAAGCAGAAAGCAATTTCCCAGGTAGTATACCAAGATACAAAGTTTTAAAAAAACAAGCGCATCTACTTTAGGATTACAGCAGCAGCTGGCAGTGAAGAAGGCAAGGGCTTTAACAACATCTATGGCCTTTGAATGTAACAATTTGAATAGCAGGCACACTTACATAAGGCACAAACTGTTATTTGTTCAGTTTTCAGTTATGGTTTGCTAAAAGCATGTCCTAAAAATGGAGAGGGGGAAAAAAAGGCATCAACCTCATCTGAAGCCTCTTATTTTTAAAGATTTCAAACCCATCAGCAGTAAATTGGTACAAACAGATCTTGCAACTTGCCTGGGTAGCTTACATGCCAGAATTGTGCAGATTGATGCAAGGGGGACAAGAAATTCTGGGAGACTTTTAGAAATGGAACAAGGGCAAAGCTTTTGCTGGTTCCAAAGAGGCCCAACCCAGCACTGACCTTCTACAGCACTTAGTGGATTCTTACTGACACCTGGCTGTCTAAAACCTCTCACACTGAAGGGAAGTTGCTCAGGCAGGAGCACGCAGGAGAGGCTCTGGGGGGAGAAGCTGGACCAAGGTGGGGCTGAAGAGAAGCTGACAGGAGAGCAGCCCCAGGAAGGCAGGGGCGGGGAAGCATCAGGAAGCTTCAGTGCAGAAGGGGAGGTGTCTAGAGGGTGTATCAACTACTCTGACAACCTGGGGTAACAATAGGAGCTTGAGATATGTATCACTACCTCTATACAATATCATTCTCATAATTTGATTGAAATTATATGACTGGAATTACCTAATGTAGTTTGGGACACAATTTATGTTTTCTTGTCAGCTGAAGTATATTTATTAAATTATACTTGATATGAGATGGGTTTTACTGTTTTTCTGATGCTGCCAAACTTCATCTGTCGATATTTAGGAATAAATATCAAACATCTTTTCAATTAAGATAAACACAAATAGTTACGTTATAGGAACATTTTGCTAAAATGACTCAGTCTTTGTGGGAAAACCTTTGCTGGACAACACTTAATTTTATTTGTATGTCCCCATTAACATAATAAGTATGTGTTTGAATACAATTATATCCAGCTGTGTTTTCTTTTTGTGTTGTTTTTTTTTAACAGTACTACCATAGTTCAAATAGTGAGATGCCTGTCAGAGTGCTGTGCTGCAAGAGTCCCATTTAGTGTGTGGTATATAATTTGCATACTAATACCATAAATAGTTTTCAAACAGATTTCCTGGAAGACTTGAGAACTCTTCTATATGTGTAAATAGAGTGCTTATTTCTTTCAGGAGTAATGTTCTGTGTGAAAACAATTCCCCCCCCCAACATACACAGAGGAAAACCTTGTGATCTTTTTGAAATTATCATACAGCAAGATCAT
>JAWWMU010000153.1:45469072-45537670 GCA_035048155.1 Cinnycerthia olivascens
TGAAAACAATTCCCCCCCCCAACATACACAGAGGAAAACCTTGTGATCTTTTTGAAATTATCATACAGCAAGATCATAACCAGGGCAGAATCTTGACCTCACCAATTTTTAAAATATCTGAGTGAAAAACTGTTATACATTCACTAAGATTTTTCATCCATCTATTAGCATGAATTTATCTCAAAGTACAAATGCCCTTGTATTAATTTTTCATCAAAGGATAGGTCAGTCCAGTCGTGATAAATTCACTGTTGATATAAATGAATATGGATAAATAATATACAAAAAACCCCACATATAGAGGAATTTCAATCCCTACTTCAATTATTGGATAACAATGTTAGTATAAATCCCAAGCAGCACCACTTTCAACTGATGCTGTCTGGGAGGATGCATACCAGGATTCTGTTAAGAAACACAAAAGAAGGAAGAAGCCTTGTCTGTAGGTACTGGAGGTACCAGAACGTGCATGCTTTGATCTGGCATTTGAAGCAGCCATCTCAGAGTATGCTGAGTTAAAAAAAAAAAAAATCCACTTGATATAAATGTTTTATCCCTGATAACTGTGGCAATAGTGACTAAATTAATTAAGCCCTTCTAATAGTGCTACAGTGTATTAACTTTAGGAAACCTGTAACAACTCTTTGGAAGAATTAATTATTTAGATAAAATGGCATGCCTGAGCCACGGTACATTTCCATTCAAGCAGTGCAGAGTATGGAGTATTTATAGTCTGCTTGCAGTTGCACACCCCAAGTACCCTTTTTATTGCCTGGCCATATAAGCCCAAATCAACAGCTGTTAATGCCTTTTTTGTATAAAAATCTTTTTGCTATGATGTAATTCTAAAAAGTGCAAAATGCTCAACAGAGAGTAAATTAATATTTATAATTAGGTCAGCTGAAGTGGTTTTTTTCTTCCTCAAAGAAGATGGCAATTTAACTGTGAATCTACTTAAGCCAAAATAACCAGAAGCTTTCTTGTATCTGAGACAAATATACCCCTGTAGGTGGGAGGGAATAAGCTCGTGCATTGCAATAGGCTGGGAGCTGTCTGTCTGTATTGCTGCTCTGTAGGAGATGATCTGAAGGAGAAGCTGAACGTGAGTCAGCAGTATCTCTGCAGCAATGCAGACAAACCACATACCCAGCTGCATTAGCAACAGCTTAGCCAGCAGGCAAAGTATTTATTTCTCTCTATTCAGCATCACAAGGAAACTTCTGGAACACCAAGAATACTTTTGAGCCCCACAAACAACACAAGAAATATATTTCAAATATATTCCCATACATATATTTAATATATATGGGAAAATCCAGTGGAGGAACAGACTTTTTTTTTTGCTTGCAGAAGGGGAGAGCTAACCACTGCCTCTTGTACCTATAGGGGGCTTAGAGACATAGACCTTTTCCAAAGGTGTACTGTGAAAGGACAGGAGACAGTAATCTGAAACTGCAGTAAAGGAATTTTCAGTCCGCTATAAAGAAATACACCTCATGATAAAAGTAAGAGAGGCTGTGGAATGTCCATCCTTGGTGATATTCAAAACTTTTTTAACCCAAGTGCCTGGACAATCTCATTCACCTTAGAAGTCAGCACTGGTTTGAGCAGTAAGTTGGACTAAAAGACCTCCAGAGGTCCCTCTCAGTCTACACTTTTGTGGTGCAGCCTACTCTTCACAAGCTGCAGGGAGTGAAATTCAAATAATCCACTTTATAGAACACTCCAATCAAGTATTTTCACACATTGCTGTGAAATTCATCTCTCTGCCTTCCCCACCCCACAACAGCAGAGTGGAAACAAGACTGGTATTTGCCTCCTTACTGTTGCCCCTGCTCTGCAGCAGCCTGTGGTGTGTTCTCAATCCATACAAACAAGCCTCAGGTTGATTTAAGGAAATGTAATTTCACAGTCTCTTTAGCTAAAAATACACAGATGCTATTTAAAATAATTACCTCATTTCAATATGCACACCCATAAATTCAGAGTTCATTAAAGCAGTAAATATTTAGGTAGATTGATTCACATACCTTATGCAATTTCATTGCATTTCAGTGTCACTACACTGTGAAATAGATATTTTTATTTGTTTTGCAGGCATGGGCTAACTTGTTAAGTGTAATTGCAAAATACTAAATTTCAAGATCCCAGGCTTTCAGAATTTAAAGTCTTTAAATTTAAATTATGGACTTGGGTACAAACATGACAGGTTGTCTCTTTCACTGGAAAAGATAAAGTCAGACACACAAACATAAAGAAAAATCAGAGATTGATTGATTGATTTTACATTATGTGAAATAGAATATTATCACAAAAAAAGGAGGCTTAAAATTTGAAATTCTTGGAGTGTCAAATGTTAGAGTTGGATTCTGCAACAATCTATTCTGCTATTTCTGTCATTGCTGCTATTCCTATGTCATTTTTCTAAGAGTCTTCTAACCCTCAACAGTAACTATTCATATCACTTTCTAAAGCAAAGAATTTAATTAGGCAGTGAGTGATAAGCAGAACAGCAGAGTTCATTTTTATTTGCAGGTTTTCTTTTCCAGTTTACTTGCACAGCTATCTGAACAATGCATCGTTAAAAATCAAGGGGAGAAGGTTACAAAAAAGTAATGGAAGATTACAAAATAAAGGAATGAGGGGAAAAAAAAGGTCAGTAGCACTCAGCTGGAAAAAATCAGAGGAATTACTAGCTAGAAAAATACCCAGTTTGACTCTGATAATGTGGGAAAGATTGTTTCTTCTCATACACAGTCTAGCATCAAAGGAGCCATTAGAATCCTATATTGAGTATGTTGTCAGTAATGGCTAAAACTGAGGCTCTCATAAAGAAAAACACAGGCTACATTCTCCTGCACTGCACCAATTTTTCAATTCACTGAGATGGAAATTATTGGAGTGTGCAGAACCCACTAAGGCTTACAAGGAAAAGTTGAGGCTTAGGTAGTGATTATCACTGTATTCTGGGATTTTACTTCATTTTATACACTTCTGGGTCAACAAATAAAGAGGCTTTTCCCGTGGAAGAGCCACACTATTAAAAACTTCGCTGGTGCAATAGAAAATCTCAGAGGAACATTGCAAACATACTGAGTACAAGTGGTCAGGTCTTTTAACAGGATTTGGAAAAATGGCTGTTATCTTAAGGTCCAGTCAAAGGACAGGAAAATTTCAAATTCAGATAAAAATTTCAGAAAATGTGCTTTTTAAAATGTAGCTCACTTTATAATCAGAGAGCAATGAACCTCAACTAAGTGATAAAAGGAATAAATCCAGAAGCCAGAGCTGCCAGAACCTGCAAACACGTAGGACTATGCACTGATAGTGCTGCTCAAAGAGATCTCTGCAGCCCCTGTTACACCACCCAAGGCAGCAGAGACAACCAGTTATCACAGGGACTGGGCTACACTGGGACCACTTCCTTTTGCTTAGAAAAAGATACTGTCCCTTAAAACTGCAGAACATTATCATGGAGCTAATTTTAAATCTGCAAGGTGTACGTAATCTGAAACACTTTTATGAACTTTATGATCCTCCCTAAAAGTGTATGTTTTAATTACTATTTCCATTTGGTTCAGCAGTTCCGTGAAAATAACTCTGAGAAATCAAGTGTGTGAACACTAGGACTTCACAACTCCTCTAGTAACAAGATCCCAGTAAACCAGCAGATATCTGAAGAAAGAGGAAAAAATATTATTCTAAGTATTATGACACAAGTGGTGGATTTTATCTTTTCATTATGCAGCATAATCCCATAAGTACAAACTCTAAACTAAATTGGATGGGTCTAGCTACTTAATTATTGTATTATATAATGTTATAGTGCTTATACACATGTATAGTAGTTTAAAAGATGAAATTACCATATGAAATGCTACTTCTAGTAGTACCATAGTCCAAGCTTCTGCACAATTAATTTTAGCACAATTATCTCTCTGAAAACATGCCCCTTTGATTCCATTGTGTGACTGACAAACAAGCAGTGTGACTGGACTTCTAACACCTGCTGTTAAATCACAGTGCTTTTGTGGAGGTCTCACTTGCATTATAGTTCTAACAAGAAACAATCAGAGAGAGACTAATAATATTTGAATACAGTCCAACAGCCATGGTAACTGCAAATGTAAATTGCAATAAGTATGTGAGTTTGATGACTACTTTAGAAAGAGCTCCTATCGAGACTTCACCTCTGCACAACTCCAGACCAAACTTGTAAAATTAGCTCACGATGTTACCAGCTTTTCCTACGGACTCTTGTCTGTTGGAAATTACCTCCTCTCAGAAGTACAGCTCTGTCTTTCAATTACCACCTATGAAACCAAATTTTTAGGAAGCAAATCTCAAGATTGTTCTCAAGTATAGATTTTGTACAAGTGTGATTCATATTTTATTTCTAGAAGCCTCATAAATTTGCCAGATAATTAGGAAAAGTTATTAAAAACTGCTTGTTCTACTGACTCATTAGATATTTTCAATATCTACAGTCTTTCCATTATGTATGTGTTATGCTTCTAAATACTTTATTTTTTGGAATTTAGGATAGGGTAAATAATTGTAATGTATGGATTCAGTGTGACTCTGAAGTACATGAATACAACTTCGAACTGGACTTGCATAGAATAGCCTTCAATTTTGTTCATATTTCTTAATACAAATCTATTTTTAAAACAGGAAATGCATCTGTTAATATGCTGCAAATATGCCTGAAAATGGTGATCTACAGTCAAGCAGGATAATGGAAAAAAATTAGTTGTACACAGCTTGACTGTTAAAACCAGCTATCAGCTCATAATAATGTAAAACCTACTGGCTTTTAATTAAGTAAATAAAAGCTTTCCATTTTTTCTTATTATTTTTTTGGACTGATATTTCAGGCCACACAATGGTCAATGTAAAATCTTATTGAGCTTCTTCCTTCAAAGGAAGGGATTGTCTTAATTCAGAAGAATTAATAAAAACTGTTAGGATTAAGTGTTCTCTTCTGTTGAAGGATTTAGTAGAGAATTATGCAGATAGCATAGAATGAATTTAAATGCTCGAAACTTGTCTTCAATAGCTAATTTCATTTTGACTCATTAAAGAACAGAGATAAATAATAAAAAGTTACAGATTTATTTGTTGAACTAAAATGAATGATCAATAAAGATTATTGTGTCATATACTAGAACTATATTGATGGAGAAATAATGAATTTTGCATTTATGCATAAGATAAACTTACTGTAGGAGTCCCACATAGAGGATAGAAAACTTGACATTAGTAAAATCAATACATCCTTTATTCAAGGATTAATTTGGAGACCACTGACTATTACCAAAATAACAGTAGATCCACTGTTCTGCAATGGACCTAATCAAAACACAGAAAGGTGTACAATTAATGGATACAAGTTCAACTATGAGCTGTTTCTCTTATTTGAACAAGAAAAATGAGGCTCAAACACCATCAGATAAAGGAGAGACATTTGATCAATTAGTTTGATCAAACTTTAATTATGTTTGCAGCAAGATAAAACTCAGACGATTTTCAAAGAGATGTGAAGTCTCACTTAATATACACTTTAGGATCACTTAAAATTTCAAAGATTTTTAGCATCTTTCCAAAATAAAGAAACCTACACTGCATCAATTTCCACTTTATAATTATTTGTCTTCTCAAACTAGAAACTAGAATAGAGATCTTTTCCCTGACTAGTATCAGACACAGAAGGAATTCCACTGGCTATGCAAATGAAAGACCTGCTTGAAAGAGGAGAAAGAGAGACAGAGAAATTTTGAAAGAATATAATATTAATAAATGAAACAATAAAATGTATCCATAGGAGATAGAACATCTTGAACCATGACAGTGATCCTCATGTTCTCATATACTTGGTTGCTTAAGGACAGATGATGTTGAAAGCAGAGCTTTCACCTTAAGAGAACAAGATTTGATCATTGTTTTAAAAAAAAAATTGGTAGTCTGTGTCACAGAATTACAGAATATACAAAATGCATAAGAAAGGGATGTTAAAATTTAATTCTTGAGAGAAGTCATATGAAATTAAACAAGAAGCTGTATCCAAGAAAATACTATTGCGTTGAAGTTCTTATATATTTTTACATGTTGATTTAATTTCTAATTTGTTTTAATTTATGATATACCATTTCAGGTTTGTAGTGACTGGTTTTCAGAACCAGAAATTGTTGCATAGAAATTAGATCCATTGTATTTATTTAAATGGTGTTTCAGTAGTATTAATTTTAATGAAGGCTGTATTAAAATGATTTTTTTGTATGTGACTATTCCAGTATTTCAAACACTATTGTGCAAGGAAACCTGTTAAATTTATCTGTTTTGCTGCCTCTGTGCTAAATCTACTGTGCTAATCTACTTAGATTCATTATTCCTTTCTCAATATTTTTTTTACCCCAAAAGGCAAGGAACTGCTCTTTTACAGATTCCATACAGAAGAAATTTAGGTTATTCACTTGAAAATAAGTGGCAACAGACAAGTCTAACTCATCTCTGAAAACGCTGATGGCAAATATAGGTGACATTTAGAAATTGATTATATGCCATTTGACTTATAAGAAGATCTTTGACAAGATGCTTTGGATTAAAGCAGCAAATTTAATTTCCACAGATACAAAGACCAATGTAGAAACATTGCATTTATAATAAAAATCTGTTGTACTTTTCTAGTTTCACACAGAACTGGGTCTTACTCAAAACCATATAGTAATATTATTTTTCTTGGTGTTCTTCCACCACCTCATCAATTAATTATTTCACAACTAGTGACCTCTCAGTTTAAACTTCAAAAAATTTGTTTCGTTGCACTGTTGCAAGAAACTTGGCTTCTTTTTTCCCATCTGCCCCACCTTTACTCAAGTATTAGACAAAAAAAAATGCTAAATAATGTGAGTACAAAATCTTCTACAAAGGTGCTAGTTAGCAGGCCAGCTTAGAGGGTTTATAAATACGAGTCTCAACTACATGCAAGTATGGATCCTAAACATAACCATTTTTTTAAATTAAAGCCTTATACAAGGCTTTGCTTCATTACCAGAAGGGCAATTATCTGAGAATGACAATTCCTGGTTTGGTTGCATTCCCTGTTTGCTGTAGAGGTAACTCCCTTGTAGGGCTATATGGTCAAACGGGTGCAAAAGGAGACATGAAAATTATACGTGTATATATATCACTAGAGAAGTTGGGTGGCATGATTCACATTTTCTTTCTGAAGATGTTCAAAAATTTTCTGAAAATATTATGAAAAAAGCAGAGATAAGTGTTCTCTGGCTAAACAAGTGAAAGTCTAGCACTGAGTGTGAAATGCAGGCATGCACCATCCTATCCAAAGTCAATTCACTGTTTTGACAAGTCTCTGAGGCTGATCTTGAAAGACAGCATGAAATAATCATTAAAATACAAAAGAACCCACTGCCTCAACACCTGGTAATGTTACCTGCCAGGTCAGATGTCAAGGGTCATGTTCAGACCACATTAAATACAATTTTAAAAAACAAACAGAGAAAATTAACTTACTGGACATAGTTTCATATAAAGAGAGAGAAGCAAAAGGTGTGGGATGTGTGGCAAAGCTTAAAATATTTGAAGAACACTGTTTTCCTAGTTTGGTGCTAGAAAACAATGGCAAGGAACACCCAAATCCAGAAATATTACATATTTCTGAATTTTACAAAAACAGTGAATTATCATAAACCCACCTTTGCTCTTAATATTACTGCTTGTCCTTGCTAGGCATACTCACCCCAGATACTTCACTGTCCTGTACTGAATTACACAAATACTGCTATCATTTTTCATAAAATCATAGAACCATCTAGGTTGGAACAGACCTTGAAGGTCATCGAGTCTGACCCTTATCAATATTTTATATCCTTTTTTTTTTTCCCCAAAGAACCAAAATAATCACCATAATCCAGCAAACCAGCAATGGGAATAGAAGTCCTGTGCATTGGGTTTAAACAAGTTATAAATGGCAGAATGGAAGAACTGGCTCACACTTTGACTCATGCTCATGCTTTATCGACTCACACTATGACTAAACCACAGCCAGTGTTTAAACTTTGGAGAGGGACACTCGCCAATGCAGTTTTCTAGCACTTCTGTTGCATATTTCCCATTTCATTTTAAAAACAACTGCACAGCAACCTGCTGAATGTGACTGTAATACAACCAACATGAACTGATGGCAAAGGTCAGAGAGGCATTGGGGAAAACAAAATGCTTTTTCAAGTTTTTACAGTTACAAAGTATACTGGTGATTTTCAAAAGAAAGGGATACTTCCCACATTATCTTCTGAATTAATCTGAATCTCAGCAAGTATCCAAAATGCCTTTTTTATTGCATGAATTTATAACTCACAATAAAAAGTTAATAATTTGTAGCAGCAAGACATCAGTCATCTTGCTTCTTACCTAAAAGAGTTAATTTTACAGCAAGCCACAGCTACTTTGCTCTGACTGTATTTAGCGTGGGTTTGAGAATGTTTTAGAGGATTTGGTGCTTTAGTACCTGTTTGTCCCTTTTTAGCAAGTGTAAGATTATGGGGTTTAAAAAGAGATAATAATTCAGGAAGCTGAAACAAGTTCTCTTTCAAAGACTTTAACAAGGAGCATGACATTTCTTTTTGAACAAAAGAAGCTTCTCATTTTCTTTCTCCTGGAAGTAACTCACTTCCCCAATTTAGCCTGATTTGTTATTGTTTTTGACTAACACTTTAATCCTCCTAACCAATTTTTTCTTATTATCACAGTCTGTTATCAATAGACGTTTCAAAATTACGAAAATAGTACAGTTTCTAGGGAGGTGAAAAGAGAAAGATTTTTAAGATATGTTTACCCTATCATCAAAAAGAGAAATGCATGACTATATGTCAATAATACCAATCTCAGATCTCTGCCAGATACTGGCTCTACCTTAGAAATAACAGTATGGACTCGATCCTAGGACTGTTGCTCAGGATTGCAAGGGAGTTTATACAGTTCTCCCTGACACAAGTTACCATGGTTTTACTATGGCTGGTATCTGAACTAGTAAAACTAAAACTTGTTTGGGAATGTCTCTGCAGGCTGCAGTTATCTACAGCTGAAGCTCAACCAGACTCATTTTAACTGCAAGCCAAGATCTTTCTACATAAAGCAGAAATGGGGATTTACAGAAATGACCAAGATTGCACTCCATATACACTGAAATACACAATTCACCCTCCTGAAATACACACCCTTCCAAAAAAAAAAAAAAAAAAAAACAAACAAAACACCCCCACAGGGTAATGGCAATTAAATAAACATTGGAATGGAAACTAAACAGTGAGTTAACAAATCTGTTCTCCTAACTGTGTCTCAGAAGAAAATTGAGGAATAGATGATTATTTGAACAAAACTTTCCAAATCAAATTTCTCTGGCTCATCTCCAAACATCATCTCAGTCTGAAGACCTAGGAAAAAATTATGGGCCAGCCAATCAAAAGTAATAGTCATAATGACTTTTAAGAATTTGTCTGTCTGGCTGTGGCACAAATCTTCTAGAACTTCTGTAATCAGCTGCAGGGTTGCCTTCTACTTGGGACCTATGAAACAAAGATGGCTTTTGAGGCAAATCCTCTTTACATGTCCAACCTTGGTTCATTTCCTTTATTTTAAACCTATGGGTCACAGTGATGTTTCTGATACCGAATCATCCTCTTTTCCTGCATCACCATTCTCCTGCCTCCACTGCCATACAGCTGTTCTCATGTCTCCCATTCCTGTAGAGCACAGCTGTACTGCCCTTTAGGAATGATGGCTTGCTTCCCTCTTCTGCTCATTTCATCAACTTAAAGTTGAAATACAATGCAAATTTAATATTCATAGTTTATATTTTACATGTAAATCTTCTGTATCGGTACTGTAGCTGGGTAGGTAACAAATATAGCAATAAAGCAACTAAGGACCAGAACACCTGCAAGAATACCTTGAAAAAATATTTATTTACTCACCTTCAACCAACTAACCAACCAACCAAAAATAATGAATAATTTAATCCCCAAAACTTGTTTTCAGAAAAACAAGGGGTGGATTTTGAACTATGTTGTCACTGCCTCTAGCCTCTGAACTTTTACCAAAAGGTGAAACACTGTAAATAAAAATAAGTGTCTCTGTGGGACACACAAAGACACCGTCTCTTGAGAAAGTCAAGAACTATATTTATTAAACATCTAACTCCACATTTTATAGTATTTCTACACAAACCCGGGATTGGAGAAGAAGGCTGACACCTCTCCCATCCCGTTGGTCAAGACAACTGTCCATCAGTTGTTTTCTACATAAGAAAAAGTATGAACAACCTCGTCTTATCAAACAGACTTCTGATAAAGACACTTTTAAGCGTGAGAAAGAAACTAACTTCAGTGAAAACAGCAAGTTAGAAAGTGCATCAGGAAAACCTGAAAAATCAGGGCAACAAATAAGCATCATACACAGAATCTCATCCAAACATTACCTTAAACACCTGTTTAAAAAATTTAGCTCTCCAGAGTTGCAGCTTTTCTGCAAGTTCTTAGGAGGCCTTCAGAGGGCTTGAAAACCATTACAAATTGTAATTAGCTCTAGCACCACCCTCCTCTTTTCAGTCTGTTTTATCTTTTGTTCTTTTCAAAAAAAGCTTCTGGCATTTACTGTGACAGTAAATTCATAGTGGTGTTTTCAAAAATATTATTGCAATGATTCTTTAGAGGAGCAGTTTAGCCCAAGTATGAACCTTTCCATTCATCTATTTATATCTTCTAAAGCCAGGAGCCTACATTGCTGACTGTAAGCCAGTCTTTTGCCTCTGATATTTCCTAGGTATGTTTACAGCCAGATTAAAAACATCTGCTGGACCAGGCAGATTTGCCCACGGTTCAGCCAAAGCTCTTAATCAGATTCAATTTCCTCTTATCCTGGTTTCTTTTACTCTTTTGAAGCTTCAACAATTCATCTCTTCCAAACCTGAAAATAACATCTCACTCTCAGATTCAAAACCTTTAGATCCATTTCTGCAGCAAATATAAAAGCCCTCTGCACCTTCACAGGTCTCAGGTACACAGACACTTTATGTTTATTCCCTATGTAGCTCCAATCCACATGAGATGGAAAATTGCTTTCTGTTCTCCTTCCTTGTTTATGTCAGTGATTAGACAATAATGTCCCAGTCTTTTTGCATCTATTTCCTGTGGTTGGAATCTTTCACATCAAGTTATTTTCACTACCTGACATTCTAAATCCTACCTAAAAATCCATTTCTTCTACAACCACTTCAGTTCCACAGTCACAAATATAAGCTGGCCATGTTCAAGTTTATTATTTTTTATTTAAACTATCTCATTGCATTCTACTCTTCCACACATGTCATCCCTAATTTTACTTCCTCCACTAAAAGTAGCTTTCCCTGGTGTCAGAGCAAAGGATATAGTTCATATACCGTTTGCATACTTCATAGGATACAGTTTGGTAACGATGATACCAAACTGCATAAATAGAAAAGGAAAGCTTTACTCTAGGTAAGGGAAACCAATATTGCTCTATAGTACAGCAAAAACAATGTACAGTTTAATTGGAAGTATTGTAACAGTTGACATTCTTTTTCATAATTGTAGCACTCAAATGTAGTTGAGTATGTAAGAAACTTTCTTTTTTAAAGTTTTCTTTCAGATGGACTTTGACAAAGAACTTAAACAAATCTTGTTTAGACAGTGTGTGACTCCCAGAGCTCAAAGCCAATATCTAACTTTTATGTACTTCAAATATAGCTTGGAAACATGACTAGAGTGAAGTTAAAAGGCTTAGCAAGCAAAAAAGAAGACTAAAAAAGAAAAATAGTCAGACATTTAAGGGTATTTTTAGCTATGCTGATAATTTCAGTTGTGTGACTCATATTCCAGGAAACCTTTGAGATGATAATAGTCAAAGACAGGTACCTTCTGATTCAAGAAACCAGGCACAGCACAGCTACTCACTAAAAATCATGAACTAGATGCACACGTATCTGAAGTCTACAATATCAGATACCTATAAATTATAGCTCCTCAAAGGAGGGAGGCAAGCCCAACCCCTCATCCCACTGCTCTTTTACTTGTCCCCAGAACAAAGCTCCACAGAAGCTGCCATTCATCAGCAGCCCTGTTCACAGACCCAGCAGCCCCCCCAGACTCACCACCGGACGGTGCACATCCCAAAATGCTCTCTCCTGACTGTCCAGGATCTTCCTCTCTATCTTGTCTCTCTTCTTGTCAACCCTGTCAATGTCATAGGATGTTTAAAAGAAACAGTTTTGAGAAAAGTTTTGAGGACAGTAATTTTAAACATAAAATGTGTCCAATCACTTTCTGCCTGCCCCTCCCACTTCAAAAAGCATGCAAAACAAAAACTGTTCTTCTTCAAAGGAACTTACTTTGCTTGTGCTTCAGCTTGCATAAAAATAAACTCCCATTTCCGAGCAAAAGCTCGCTGTAGCCTGGCCAAACTCTCCTGAAAATACATTGCAATTTTAGTGGGTTAGGTTGCAAGTTATTTACTCTAATAGCTTCTGGCTTTATCTTTCCCTCCTCTCCTAACCTCTCCTTCACCAAGATGTAATACAAGTCATGATATTTGTGTCAGTGTAAATGGACCTTATTTATCTGATATAAAGTTTTTTCTTGACACCAGATGAGATGGAATACTTTTGAATGCCTCGACTATTTTAGCTTTGAAACTCTTATAAAAAAGGGTAGATGCATCCTTTAGCAGAACATGGGAATTCTGAAACATTTTCATATACTGCTGCTACCTTAGCAATTTTGAAATGGTACAAAGAAACATCCTTGTTTTGAAAGTATGTAATAATGAAAGATAACAGCAGTTATCCCCATACTGGATGATCCACCTGACAATTCCTCATCAGTCATCTATGCAAATGGTTTCCACTGAACAGTGTTGGCTGCCATTTTTGGTAGTATAGCCAAACCTCCATAGCTACCTTCATTTTTAAAAATGCAGACTATAGTTCTTCAATACTGTACAGGAAATATATCTATCCTACAGCCTACTAATATTAAGAGGAAGAAAATTTATAAAATCATTGCAAAATTTTTTCTTCCATTGATGATGGAACATTTTCACTGTCTCCAACAGAGCTTTTTAAATCTCTTCCCAGCTTAAACAGCAGCAGTATGCAGTCTTCTTAACAAAAAATGTGCTGTTTTCACTATATTTCTATGCATTGCAAATGTATCTCTGTACCATACTCATTGAAAATGAAGATTACAGAAAGAGCAGACTTTCTAGAGATCTTGTCAATACCAGAAAAGGCTCTCATGGGTTGTACACTGAAGGGGACTTTACTAAGGCATGTGAGTATAAAATTATGCACACCCTACAGTGCAGTACACTGAAAAACAAGCTTGTGCCAGAAGAAGCAATACAGTGTGTCAGCATGGTGCTGTGGCAGGAGTAGCTGGTGTGTTGAGAGGCCTGGCTGACTATCCTGCTATCAGGTCACAGCAGCACAGCTGGACAGCTTTCAGCACAGAGACAGGGCTGTTTGTGAATTTTATGTTGACATGCTCATGAAAAATTCAGGAATTTTTTGGAGGTAGAGTTGGAATTCAAGACATATCTCTCCTTATCGAATGCCATCCTCATGAGCTAATCCAACTCCCTCTTTTTCAGGCTCTTCCTGGCCCCAAATATCTTTCCTCGCCTGAGGCACAGCACAACTGTCAGGAAGTAGGAATGCCTCTAGTCTGACCCTCTTTGCCTCTCATCTAGCTGATGGGAAAAGGCCCAAGTGTCAGCATCACTTATAAAGAATGAGATTTACATTTCTACATCAAGAGCTTTTGGAAATGTTGTCGTGGATCCTTTGTTCAAACCTTACATGGTGTAGAGAGATGCTTCCAAACACTCATGGTGTAGCTGGGATTTGTGAGGTTATTTGTGATCCTGTCTTGGGGATCTGAGCAGAGTAACATTAGAGACGGACTGTAATCTCAATATTTGTCCAGTTAGCCTTCACTATCATCTCTCAAACACCATTTAAGACTACTGAGCAGTGTTAGACCCACAAGCTGAAAGAACTAGATAACTAACAGATTTTCACACATAATGCCCAGAGTTCTCATGCTTAACATTATTTCATGGGCTCATTAGGCCCAGCAGAGAAATTTACTTTTTGCCAGGTACTTACAGCTTCATAGTCTGCTAGTTCTAGCCTTGCTTTGTTTTGCATTGTCCGCTTGCAGAGGTAAACAGCTGGAAGAGAATAAAATAACAAAGAATTTGCTACTATCCCACAAACACAGCAGATCAGAAATAAAAGCTTCATGTCTGGTTTGAAGCTAGATCTTTTTGGTTTGATTTCTCCCTTTGTTCTAGAAAGCTTTAAATATGAGATCAATGCAACCAGTATTGTAACTGAAATGATGGATCAGATACAGAGGTTCATTAAATAATAATAAAATCTGCTTTATGCAACAGACATCATGTGCAAAATTCATGAGGTACTTGAGGTCAGGGTTTTTTAATGGCCAGGGAACTAGCACATTAAAGAAAAATGGCAAAGACATTTTTCAAACCCTGTGTGTATAAATCATACAGGATAAGAGTTTTAGCAAGAGCTGCTGCTGTATTAGTCAAACAGGTTTTTCAGAACATGAATACATTGTTTTATTTATTTTTACTCTATGTTTAGAAAAAATAAACTTTCAACCTAAGAAGATTTTAGCTAAAAAATAATTCCAGATAAAATTCATGTCTCATACAGATTAGTCCGCTACAACCAATACTTAAACAAGAAAATAATGTGAGACTAAAAAATGAAAAATAAAGTGACATCTATTACATATGAGAAAAAACATTCTTTCATTTATTTTCTAAATCCAAAAATCCTTCAGAAGACCTGTCCTTCCTCCACTTCATTCAGAGCAAATCTTTGGTAATAAAATGCTGAAGTACATTTTCAAAAGACTTCATTTAGCAGCAAATACTTTCCAAATGACTCTGAATATTTTACAGCTTTCCCTACCAGTGAGACAATGAGTGCAGCACAATTCCTAATTGTGGCATATTTAACCACTTCATTACTTCAGAACGCTGCTCATGCCAGATGGATGAATCTTTTGATCAGTGTAGATAATAAAACCTTACCTGTTGTCTCTATGGTCAGCAAAAAGAGCCAATAGTTACAGGTTGTGCTTAGGAATGTTCCTGCTCCCTGACTGCCAGCTGGTCTATTACAGGAGCAAAGCCTCTCTGGGAAATAACTTCACATAGGAACTTAATTCTTCCTAACTAGGGAAAAGGAGGTGCTCATTTTAGATATAGCTTTGAGTGTTAAGATAGCCAACCCAAATATAATTTAAGATTCAATGGAAAGATTTATTACTTAAAAGACACCTGCAAATGCATGCAAACCCACTCCAGTGAATGTTCTAGTTGAATTGATTGTGAGCACTTCTATCTGCAATTAAAGGTGTTACTTGAAGCAAAATGAAGTTATATTTCAATGCAATTTTTGTCTTTTCTTCCCCTCCTCTTTTTGTGTGTGTTTGGTCTATTTTCTTTCACAATATTTCACTTTCCACTCTCATAAGAAGCCATGGTCTCTTTCTCTATTCCCTGTCCTCCCATATACCCTCTGGTTCCAAAGTAGCTTCTGTGTCTACAAAATCTACAAAATCAGATATATATGACATCACACACAGCAGACAGATAGTTTCTATAGCTTCCATGCATTGCAATATTATTATACACTTAAACGAATGCATTGGCATGCATGCTGAAATGTCACAAAAAGATGACGGGCTGAATTTTGGACCTTTTGTACCTAGGTTGCATTCACAATCAGTACACTGGTAAGAGATCCTGGAGGAGAGAGATGGTCTTTGTCATTAAGCTTCTCTTACAGTGAAGCATTTTCCTCCTTTCCTTCAAAATTGGTTATTTCATTGAATAAGAAAAAAAAAATCCTAACCCCCTTGTAAATATTAGAAATAAAATACACACTTTATATAAGTGTGTAGACAGTTCTGAGAATTCCAGGGGTCAAAATCTGTCTAACAATTTAATATCACTTGAACAGAAACAAAAAAGGCTCCCTGTTCCTGCACTTGATCAAGACTTTTAAACCACATTCTTACAGTCCCAGTACAGGCACTTTAAGTTAGTTTAGCTCTTCCTTGAGTTCCATTGTGGGCAAATTTTGGGATTATATTCCCTGCTACCTCCTACAAAAACTCTTGTTTCAGAGGCAGTTGACTGTTCATTTTTCTGTCAGAATAGGTTTCATCAAAGAAGTATCTTCAGATAACACAGATTTCAACACTGGAGAAACAACCATCGGGTCACCAGGAGATGAATTAGCTTGACACATTATTAATTTAATACTGTGTCTTCACTGTTTAACACTATTGCAGTTATTTTCCCTGCAGGGTTCTTTTAATGACCCTCTTTGCTCCCAATCCATAGTAAAGAGTCCATATAAAGATGTTTGGTTTTCATTATGAGCATAACTTGGCCAAGACTCAAGAGATCATATTCGTCCCTCAGACCTTTTTTTTAACTGAAATAGCCAGATCCCTTCCCTTTTAGAGGAGCCCAATGGTTATAACATGTGTAGCTTGGATTCCTTATGTCAGAAATGTTTCTATGTGCCACTGTGAATAAGGTAGAATATGCCCAAGAAGGAATTACTATTGTGGGAAGTACAGCAGTGCTGGAGGACATTCCTACTCTGACTCAATTTACTGCTATTGCTATGTGCTAATAAAAGTGCATGTTTGAGCCTCATTTAAGAGCTAACTGTACTGCCATGAAAAGCTGGCAGCAGCCCAAGAATTTGGGCTCACCAGTTTACATTCTTTCTATTATGTTATTTGGCTTATCTGTAAAAAATTCAGTAGCATGTTGGAAAGCTAGAATGCAAAAATGACCCTCATTTTCAGCCAGATCATTTGAAGATATAGAGTAATAAGGTTTTAGTCTTCTGACTTTTAGGACAATGAGATGTGAAATATGGATATTCCCATCTTTCACAGGCACCACTCCTTTTCTGCACCAAATCCCACATGAACTTGTCCAGTAGCTGGATTTTGATGATGTCAATCAATTTGCCTCTCAAAGAGTCAGGATCTCCCAGAATTTCAGCAAATTACAGAGTCTGCTTTTCCAATCCATGTGCTGACAGTGTATTTACAGCTTCACAAGAAGCACAGCCTGCAGGAAGGATCTCCAACTAGAGCTCTCTATTTCTGTATATAGTTTTCTATGTATCCATCCCACAAAGGTCCTGGTCAGTACACCAAGGAGCTGTAATTCATCTAGGGGCTCCACTGAGCCCTGGGCCCAGGAAATGTGATCAAGTCTAGCTACTTCTCCCAGCACAGGCCTGAGCTGTGTTGTAGATACATCTTTAACCAGCCCTGTAGCCTTAGCTGCTGCTGCCTTGCTCCTGCCTGCACTGTTGCCAGCCTCAGCTCTGCCTATCTTCCCTTGGCTGCCACTCCCTGACAAGGGTGCTGAAAAATGCTCACCACGGGGATGAATGATATGCAAGGAACAGGGTCTGATTAATAATCTCAATTTGCTAAATATGGACTGACTTATACACTCTTATTTTTAGAGCCAGTGTATTCTGATGGATTTTGCAATCAACATAATTGCCTCTACTAAAGTGAATTATATATTAGATGCTATAGCTTGTGCTTTAGAAGTGACTGATTACCATGAGAGAACAGATTCACCAATAATTTTAAAGGCCATATTAATTTGTAACATTTCATAATGAAAGATGGTCACTGATGTTTATAAATGGGTGTTTGAGCAACAAACCAGTATTGAAACACATTTCAGTAGCTGTGCAGTAAATACAGTCTACTAGTTCTTGAAAATTCTGTTCAGGCATTCACAAAATGTGGGCAATCTGAGAGTTTCAAGTGAGACCACAAAGCCAGAGTTGCATAGAGAGGATGCCTGTATGTTCCCTCTTGCAAGTTTTTAAACTGTTATACCCACAAAATCCCATTTTCGTGGTTTTCTACATGTGTTTTCTATTCTGACTGTTCACTTGCACTTGAAAGCTCCTAAGAGCTCCTAAAGTTCCTCTATAGCTCTTTTCTTTAGATAAGTCACAGAGATTATGACAGGTTTCATAATAGACTCAAGAAACTGGACTGAGTACACATTATATGATACACACTTTCTCAAAAAATCCATGAAAAACCAAACCCAGAACTTTCACCCAAAACCCACACGGGGGCATTTTATCTTGTTGCCAAACAGGGGCTAAATCTTCCCTTTTGCCTCAGTGGAGCAATGGCCACGGCTAAATTCAATGGAAGCTCAACCAGGTCTCTGAAGAGCACAGACTATGGCACCTACACACCCACCACCATGTGCACAAAGTCCTTCCACAACTGTGCCAGTGCCAGAGCTGTCACAGCTTGAGTCACCCTGGATGGTGAGCGTGCCTTCAGTGAACACGTGGTATCTCCACTGAGGCCAGGTTAAATTTATCTACTCCCTGAGTCAAAATCCTGCTTTCAGAGTCAGTGAAAGCCTTCTGTATCCAAAGAGCAAAGGAAATAGCAAGCACTGCAAGGTCTAAGGGTTTCAAGGTGCCCTGTGGGCAGACAGTTCTCACTCTCTACGCAAGTGCCTGCTTCAGACATAGAATTACAGGAAAATTGGCACAAAACATGACTGCAGTGTACCTCTAAAAGAACCACATCCTTAAATAAATGCTAATAACATTAAGTTAAAAGGAAGATCATGATCAGGTTTATGTACATTACCCTGCCAATTGTCAAAACCTTAACTTATGAAACATTTTTTCTCTTCTCTACTCTTTGATCTTATTCTTTCCTGAAACACTTCAGGAAAGCAAATTGACTATAGATTTACACAAGCAGAGGACTTCCTTACATGAACAAAGGGTAAGAAAGAAACCAAATTTCAAACTACCAAAGAAATCAAGAATTAGAAAAAGGCAAATTCATCTTCAACATACAGAAGTCCCCAGATGATGATGGCCTTGGAAAACGGGTATGGGAGAAAGGTCAACCAAGCTACACGAACTATACGATCAGACGAAGAATATCCAATTGTCAAATACAATTTAAAATTACACCCGTTTAATCATTTCATGCTTCTTGATATTGTTATAATGCTTTCAATTTGCCATTATGGCTACATTTTCAGAGAGTCAGAAAGCATACTGCTTCAGGAACAATGGAGCAGGAAAAGGCATCCAAAGCAGAGCATGTCAGAGTGCCAGCATTGCTGCCTCCATCCCCTTCTAACCCGGACCACCCACAGTGATGGAGACCTCAGCCTCAGCACCAAGATTCCATTAGGGTTAGCATTCAAAGAGCCACAGAGCCCACAGCTCCAGGGACACTGGTGCTGGAGCAAATGTGCCATGGGGGTCACAGCAGTGCACCAGCGTTGCTTCCTCCACACCTTTCTAATCTGGGTCATGCGCAGTGATGGGATGAGGGGAAATTGCATGAGGAGGGGCTGAGATCCCTTGGTTTTTCAGCCTAGGAAAGAAAAGACTTTGGGAAGATTTCAATGCAGTCTACATCTTAATCGGCAGGGGAAGAGGAGGGACAGGCAAAAAGCCTGAGGCTGTGTCAGGGGAGGTTTAGGTTGGATATCAGGAAAAGGTCCTTTACCCAGAGGGTGGCTGGGCACTGGAACAGGCTCCCCAGGGAAGCGGTCACAGCACCAAGAACTGAAGCAGCATTTGAACAATACTCTCAGGCACAAGGTGTGATTCTTGGGGTGCCCTGTGCAAGGCCAGGAGCTGGACTTCAGTGATCCCTGTGATTCCCTTGATATTCTCATGATATTCTATTTAGTTTACTCAACATAGCAATTTGAAAGCAATTCAGACAATATCGGAATTCTGATAAGAAATTTTATTTTTATTTATAGAGGACCTAGATGCAGGTTGTCAATGCTTTTAAAACAGTACTGCTGATTGGATCAGTTTCCCTTTCTTATGTGTGCATACACATGCATTGGCCAAACACATTTTTCATGCTCCTCATATTATGAAAATAAGTTACACTTTTATGGAAAGAATAATTCAGGTAAGCACAAAACTCTGAAGTGGTGAGATGACTGGAAAGCATTATCAGGAAATGCCTCCTGGTTACAGAGCCCTCATTGCAGCAATTTGTCAGTGTCAGAATTAGCAAGGATCAGAACAAAATTCAGGCCATGCTTGTTGAAATGAGACTTTCATTTCATCATTTATATAACAGAGATAGCTTCTAAGAAGAGGATAACGTATCTCTGCAGAGAAATAGAATGGTACATGAATTCAGAGTGGGAAAAAAATACTGTAGGTCACCTCTTCCATCTATCTGCTAATATAGGTGCCTTTCCTAAAGCTCATTTGATTTGGTTCTACCCAGATCAAATTTTATGCATAGCAAGCACTGACACCAGTCATATTTTTCTTGAGAGGCTGTTATTCTTGGTAGACTACTCCTCACATTGTCCTGTCACCAAGATATTAGTCCATATATTCTGTATATGTAGCTTCCTAAAGGCGAGTCATTCACTCAAGGAGTCACAACCCAGTCTAAGAAACAGTTTACTATGCAACTTGAGTTAGGGTAGGAAAGGTCTGCTACTTACTACAGCTAGAAGTCAAGAAAACTTTGAAAGATGGGTCCTTAACAGAGGGTTCTGTATTAAGGACTTAAAATAATTGCTTGCAGGAGTCGTTGCTGGCATATTCTGACATCAACTGTTGAAAAAATGGGAACTGAGAATCAAGATTTGAGATTATAGAATGGCAGATCTTTTCAGAAACTATTAACATATTCTTTGTAAATTCTCATGGCATAAATTTTACCAATTTTTTTTATATATATATACATGAAAATTTGTATCTAAAGTGCTTCTCTGATACCAGTTTTGCCACAAGCTATTGGATCATATTTATGGGTTGATTTCCAGAGATGCCAAGAACATGCAGTGTTCCAGCAGAGTTCAGGTAAGCAATAGGGATCAGTATTTCTCAAATACAAATTGCTTACTAATAAGCTGTTGCCAAGAAAATCCTTCCTGTGCACTTGGGCAAAGAAAATATATAATGCATTCTCCACACAGTTGTCCTTCCAAACAGACTATGGTAAATGGTACAGAAAGACAAACGAAAGAGAAAATTCCTGGACGACTCAAATTTTCATAGAGGAATTTGAAGCTAAGCATGTAAAATAAGTAGGCAAGAAACTCTTAAGAGAAAATTAGATGAAAATTTTCAACATGTGAAAAACATGGTACATGACTGTAATTATTTTTTGTACAGTATGTACTTTTTAGCATTACTGCAGGTTTGGGAGAGAAGAGGGAAATGAGCCAGGGGAAATGGCTCATGTTCAGACCAGAGCAGCAGAGATAGAATATGGAGAGGCCTCTGTCAGGTTACTTTTAAGCGACAAGAAAGTATCATCAGGAAGGAAGTGTTCAGACTGACTTGTTAGCTGATTATGAATTAAATTTAATAAGGAAAGACTTGAACTTCCTTAAAAATGTTGGAGAACAACAATGAAACAGCTTTGACACAGCACAAGTGAATGGCTACCTCATTTTCCTGTACCACAGGATAGATAACAAAGTGATGGCTATCTAAAGAACTGCAGCATTTAGCCAGTCAAGTATCGTACACTTTTAAAGGGAGCAATTAATTAAGACTTACCCCAACCCCCATGATTACTCTAATTTCCTAGGAGATTGCCTTTGTAATACATGACTTTACCTGGAAGGCTACTGAAAAAATGTTACATTTTCAAAAGTTGTCATTCTTCACAGCAAAAGAATTTAAGAATTTGCTTTGAATATAGAGGAAAAATAGCCTCATTTAGCATCATTTAAAGATCATATGGTCAAGTGCTCCTAAACTCATGTTGCATTATCAATTATTTACTGTGTACTCTAACTAACCAACATTCTGCAGTCCTCCTCCATTTTTAACTCATTTGAGAGAAATGCACACCAAAAAAATTGCAATGGTCAAACAACATCCTGTTGCAACTATATAGTCTTCTAGTATGATCAAACCTCCTTAAGACTGTGACTGTGGCACTTTCTAAAATTTATTCTTTCTCTCCTTTGAGCAGATTTCTTTTTTTTAATATGCATTTAACTGTAGGAAAAAATCTGACATGTCACAGATACTTTTGAGTCTAACTATCAGCAAAAGTTCATGAGAGAAAATGAGTAAAAACTACTAAATCTTCTTAGTTTATATGTCTGAAATTCTTATAAGCCTCTTAATTTTTTACAAATATGGTAAATTAAGCATAAAGAATAATAAAAAAGCAAATAATTGCTATTTTGTTGTGAACGGAATTTTTCCCTAACATTTCATATTTTTACTTATTCAAAAAAAAGGACAATAATGGACTAAAGACCTCAAATTTTCAACTAAACCTCCAAGAGAACCTGACAGGTTCCATTAGAATTGATACCTAATGCACACGAAATAAAAATTTCATATGTGGCATTATATTTCCCCTTTCTGAGATGCAATTGTCTTAACTAGCCTCCCTATTTAACTAATTCTTAATAACATGACCTGTTTATAATATGTCAGGAAAAAAAAAATCTGTCAGTTACAAAATTATATCTGTAAGAAAAGAGAAGATAATTACAAGCAGGGCACGTGCTCAGCCACTAGCTGTGTTCATTTCAAGAGTCAGTTTTTCTGAATTGAGATCCAATTCTATTTGTCACAAAACCTAATCATAATCCAGGAATATGACTTAACTCACAGGAAAAAGCAAAGTAATTTGAACTACACTGGCCTTAATATTAGTAGTTGTCATAATTATTAAGTATTTTCACTAATATAATCACACTAAAACCAATGAGATTCTACAAAAAACATGTCCTACTTGGGTGGATTCCAAGACATATGGCACTAAAGTGGGACTTCAACAGATGAAAATTAAGGACCTGCCTTTGTAAAAATTATTTGCGATTTAAGGAATCTCTCTTGACAACAACTGAAGCATGATTTTCAAGAAAAAGGAGGGAGATTTTCTCTAGGAAAATTAGAAATTTTTCAAAAACCTCAGAATGGTCATAGTCAATATTTTGGAAATTACCATCAAAAGGCAATTTTCCATTTTGACATAAATTAAATTAATCTAAGCTCTCTTTTTGCCACCACAATGTAGCAGTGCATTATAGCTTTATTATTAAAATTCTCTGTGGTTTTTTGACATATTGGAAGATTCTGGTTTTATGTCTTTTTCCGTTATACTTTCTACAGAAAAATATTTTTTAGGGAAAATATTTGATATTACATGCTAATATAGATCAAATTATATTTTAGAGAAGATATTAACATGTCAAACAAATATGTAAGGCTTATTTGTTTCTTAGTTAGTTCTAGTAATAAAATAACACACAGTATCTCAATCTCATTTTATTTCTTGTTTAAGATAAATTACTTTCCTGGCAGTGTGCTACATTCTGGACAGTAGCCCAGTTATAGATGAGTAAAGATGAATGGTTAGGATTAATTTTTAAATTAAAATAAAATTCTAGAGTATTTCCAATGGCTTGCAAAATTAGCTTAACGGCAAAGAAAGTTATTTGCCTTCTTAGTAACTTTGATCATGGAAGATTACAGAGAGAGTTTACTTTTTGCTGATCTTGAGAGACTTCTAATGCCTGCCACAGTCATTAATTTTAGAGGGCACAGTTTCAAGCTTGTTCAGGGCAAGTCCATGAAATTGCTAGCACTATACAGCACCATGATACATGATAAGTATGAAATGCATTTGCATATCCATAATAACATAAATTCCATGTACTATATTTTCCAGGAAGTAACAATTACCATGAAAATCTGCAGAAACTCTTTGGTGTATATTAAAGGTGATACTTATCCTTTAATATTCTCAAAATGATTCAAACTTACTTTAGATTTATTTTGGCTCCCTAAATATTTTTATTAAACATTTAATTTTTTCCTGTATTCCTCTGATCACCATTGTTTACAAGCGAAATGCTAATTTCTGGGACTCAGATGATGCTAACCTAATAAGAAGAATATTGAAAAGGTGCCTTAAAGTTTATTTTCCTGCAAATGCTCTAGCATTATCCAGTCGTGGTGACACACAGTCCCCTTAGGTAGCTCAGTACAATGCTCTGGCCCTGTTGCACAGGGAGGCTGTGGGTCTGTTTCACACAGGGTTGCACGTTTGGCTCATGCCATGGAATGAGCAATGAGACAGCAGGATTGGAGCATTTGCTTTCCCCTTCCCACCTCTGCAACCAAAGAGCTTAACTGAGCAACTGAAACGTATTTAAATCTCTAAAGCTCTCAAATGAATACATTTACTGTTCAACAAAAGCACCTTCCTGCATGGTGAAGACACTGATTCCAAGTTTAATTCTGTATTCCTGACATGCAAACCTGGACACATTATACAAGATTTCTATTTACTGACTAAGGTTTGTAATTCGTTGACCAATCCACTGATCAGCTGTGACAGGAAAATTAATATCTCCTACTTTAGACAAAAGGATATTAATAGAAACTTTCTCTTTTTTTTGAGCTTGATCTCAAATTCAGACATGTTAAGCATATAATAATTTATTAAAACCACCTAGGTAATGTGATACGCATTACAGCAGAACAACTCAATGTCTCTTAAACCGTAGTTAATTACCTGCTGATCTTTAACATATTAGGGGACTACACTGAAGTAAAACATAGTAAATCAATAATTTTTCCTTCATACGGAATGGCTAAGCACACACGTGTGGTAAGAATCTCTCCTCCTTGGGAGCTTTCAATAACTATTTACTGGACATTTTCAAGTATCAGTAAAAAATCGAACATTTTTCTACTCCTATAGGATGAGGAAACTCTCACACTTTCAAACTGTACCTTGGAGACATTCAGCTCTGCTGAGGGTCTCAGCTTAAAATTATTTTATTTGGCAATGTATTTAAAATTAAACCATGTCTGCTCCGAAAAGGAAGCAAGCATTTATTGGAACCATCCATCCCTGAAGTCTTTGGCTCCCAAGGGCATAGAATCCAAATTACAAGTGAGCACTCACCTATATTTCTGAAAAGCTGTAAAAAGAGATATTCATGGTCTGAAGTTTTGAAAACATATCATGTACATGCTCAGTTACCTAAATAAATGACCTGGTCTTCAGATGAGCTCAGTACTTACAGTTTGGATTAGAATGAACAGGAGGCTGCTGATAGAACCACTTTCTTTAAAAATTAGGTGACTATTTGTTGTAGAGAGGAATCTAATTTTGTTATCATTTTTAATATTTTTCCATTGTTACCTATTATCCTCAGATTTTGCTGTCTAATCACACATCAGTAATTATAATATATAATTCATTAATAAACCCCCAAGACACAGGCAAATAAACAGTAAACTGTATTTTCTAATACAGTTCATATTAGTACTATATTAGTTTTCATATTAAGTAATTTTCCACATGGTGTATATTAGAAATAAGAGTTCTAGGCACATCTTTGGGTCTCAATCTGATAATAACTATTGCACAACCATCAATAAAATCTCCTCTGTTTCACTGAGACTCTCTCACTGTAAATAATTACACTTTCTGGAGCAAACAGAGAATGTAAATGGCAAGGTAGTTTTTGATGAGTCTTGAATTTTGGGGCTTGGGTTTTTTTCTATTTTCCTCAGATCCACTCCAAAATATGACTTAGATAACCTTCTGATAAACTTTGAAAAAGGTAGCAACACATTCATTTCAATATCCACAGCTCTTGCACAGGAATTACATGACATATAATTAGGTCTTAAACAGTGAGATGGTGAAACAAGACAGATTGCAATGATGCATTCATTAATATAATGCAAAGTTTTCAAAAGAAATAGGAAATACTTCTACACTGACCATAGTCTGTGTTTTCCGGCTCCCAACAGTTTGATGGCCAAAAATAGGGTGTCTATAGACAAAAAAAAAAGAAGTAGGAAACTCAAGTTAGACAATGCAAGCATTATACAGTCCTTGGATTGTTACTGGTTTGCAGAATCAATTTATATTTTTGGTAGATCTATAATATTGTTAACTTGACATTTTTTAAATAGGCATTGAAACAGAAAATTACATTTGTACACCTGTTTATCACACTAGTGTCAGATTGACAATGAAAAAGAAAAACAACTGTTTATTTTATTCTCAAAGTTAAGGGAACAAAACCCATAAGGCTAGGCTATGGGGTTGTCTTTTACATCTTCCCTAGAAATACAACTCTTACTTGTCCTGGAGAATCAGGTTTAGAGGTATAAAGACAGAAGATGCTTTGATTTTTGAGAGTTTTCATTCACAGATTAATATTCAATTCTCTTTCCCAGGTGTAATTTGTTTTAAAATGCCACAAAAAATACCCTGTTTTCACAAAGACATGGAATTCTACTTTCTAATAATTGTTTACTGGTTGTGATTTAAAATGTGATTTTTATTTTTAAGGGAAAGATGATAAAGTACCAAAAACTACTTCAACACTACACTTTATTAAGATCGCACTACATGTATTGTTAAAAGAATTCACTTCTAACAAATGGAGAATATAAGATTGTATAGACATTTTTCCTACAAATTACTTCATTTTTAAAATAGCAACTTTTGATTAAAATGGATATTATTGTGGCATTTTTCAAAGAGCACATAATCCCCTTACAGGCCATTCACTTAAAAGTTGAACTCGATGATCCCTGTGGGTGCCTTCTAACTCAGAATATTCTGTGATTGAGTGATCTATACATAAACACATACAGATACAGAGAATTATATAATATTTGAGCAGTTGAATGAAACTCATTAAATGTGTGAAGTGGTTTGAGTGGTATTTCAAAACACAGGTGGTTCTTCAAGAAAACCCTCTGCTTTATTCTCTATTTCTTATTGGGTTTTTTCTCAAATATCTCCCAGCTGCAAAAATGGAAACCTCTTTGCTGCCCACTTCCCTTCAAAATTGTTTTAATGTTAATTTGAAAACCAGCAGGGCTGAAGGGTGACACATTCATACCAATTGTCAATTTAAATATATATTGTGAAAAATCTTTTGGTTTTGTAACATTGACACATCAAATTTAATAGAAGCAATTTAGAACTTGCTATTTATCTAGCAGCAGCAAGGAACTAAAGGATAAAAAAGGAGCTATCACAAGCTAACTTCAAAGACTAAGATGTGTTTCTTGCAAGTTGTTTTGTGCTTTTTAAGGGAGCAACAATAATAATAAAATAATTCTCCAATCAACCATTCCTTCACAGCGCCACTGAAATCAAAGTGACCAGTAGAAGCACATATAAGCACAAATGGAAAGAAGATGAACCCCTAAATAATGAATTGCAGTACTCAGCACATTTTGGAGAAGGAGCTTTAAAATTTAATACTATGATTCATATAAAGCAAAAAGTCACCATCATTGAAATACACAGTTTACAAACTGAGAACAATCCTTCCTCAGAGGCACAAAATGTATATCCAGAGAGGCCCAAGAAGAAAAGCACAGCTACATCATTTCTCTGCTAAAAGGAAGGTTAACTTCTGTTTACAGGTTCAAGCTGAGCTTCTGGAAAAAGTATGTAGTGAGGGTTCCTAAATACATAGAAACCAGATCTGCTTAAGGAGCCCTCCATCTGAAACTCTTCTAGTTGTGGGCCATACTTGCTGCGAAGCCCATATTAAAGCTCCTCATGCATACTTAGGACTTCTCTTGACAAATTGCGTATACTCTCATCCTAGCTGAGATTAAAAACAAAACCCACCTTCTGACTTAGAGAAAAATCTCAAACTTTGTTTTCAGCATTCACTTCTTAACAGGCTATGAACAAATGCTATATAGTCACAACTATGTTAGTGATGTTAGAGGAGGACTCTGCTGTTTTATATATAAATGAAAAGCTATGTCTGGCCAGAGTACTGTTTTCAGTATTTAGCTGAAATAACACATTTAACTTTTACTGAAACTTGCACTTTGGTGGTGAAGGCAGTGTCGGCACTAAACACAATATGGGAAAGGGGACACGATCTTTACTATTGTGAAATGTTGTCACTTTAGCTCACTAGGAGGCAGAGATAACCAAGGCTTTTCTGAAGGATAAAAAGGTGCAACCTTAATGAGGAAAAAGCAGAAAATCATGGACTGGCTACTAAAGATGAGTGTAAGACTCGCTGAGCTAGGGAGGTAAAAGCAGAAAAGTTAGAACATGAGTTTTAATTATCAAAGCACATGATGAGCCATATTACAAGATTTCAAAGATATGTGACAGGGTAAGCCAAAAAGAAACCCCAGTAAAAAGCAGACGTTACAATATGAGAGAGGGGTTCAAATAACAGCTAGTACAGATAAGTACAGAAGATTATTAAATGCCTTCCTTGTTTGAATCCCTAGAAGGAGGGAGATGGTGGAGATAAAGGACTTTCTGCCCAGGGAATGGCACAGAGGCACGAGGTCTCCTTGGCGATGCTCTGAGCCAGGCAGGCACCAGCTGCCTCTCAGCTCAAGCCGTGCCCCTGCCTGCTGCTGCTCGGATGCATTTAATGGGACTGCCTGAGATGCACAGCTCATCCACAAAGGCACTGCAACATGGCCAGAGCTGGCCCCCAGCCAGCTGCCTCCCAGAGGGAACAAAGTTCAATCCTGCCTGCAATCAGCTCTGCCAACATGCCCAAAATTAATTTGGACATGGAGATAAGGCTACAGGGCAAAGCACAGGGCAATATAAAATTCAGGGAGGGAAATGTTTTTATGAGGTCAGACAGTTCAGGTTAGAAGGCTGATGAAATTCAGCACAGAAAGCTTAAGGATTTCTTGTGTTTTCACATGGGTACAACTGTGTTTATTTCTGAAAAAGCAAAACTAAGCCTCACTAAGCTAAAGAATGACTCCTGGATCCTCAGGACTGTGATTTCTATGCATGTGTAAATATTATGTTTAAACTCCTCCTCTGGTATTTCTCTTTCTTCTTTATGTCCAGTATTCAGTAACAATGACTATCAGGTGAGAGTTATCTAAAGTACTGAATTAGCTGCATGATGTTTAAAGGGGTGCAAGTTACCTGAAGGGTAATTTATACATGGAAAAATATTCATTCAAGCAACCTTTGAAACATGAACAGTTATTAAAAAAAAAATGCATAAAGCAGAGGAGCTTCAGAAGATTACAACAAAGGGAAGAAGTGTATTTCCAGAAAAGGTAAAAACCTTAAATTCTCTCTTTTATTTTTCAACATCTACTGTCTAGATTGAACAGTTGTAATACACCATATGTTTCTAATCTTTGAAAGCTAAAGGTTACTAATATTTGGATTTTTCAAAACCTCATTAGGTCACTGACAGTGTAAAAGCCCTACAAGAGGAGAAGTAAACATTAGCTGCTATGTATTTTGACCCAAGGCAAAGTCTTACATTACTTTCTTACCAGCAAGTAAGGACTTATGGTATTATCCTAAGGTATGTGCTCAAATGCATCTACAGCTGCTGATAAAGTTGTATTCGAAGAGTAGATATCTATTATTTACTTTCAAAGCAGGAAATGGCATTGATGTGTGCAGAGATAAGGAAAACTCTTCTAAAAAAGGGAAAAAATAGGGATAAGGGACAGATTAAGATTTAAACAGAAAGGAAGTCCAAAGCATCAAGAAAAAAAAAATTTTTGAAAACCCTAGACACTGAAAATAAAACCTGATATAAAATCAGTTTCTGATTAATGGACTTTTGCAATGCTGTGATTGTATAGACAAAAAGCACCAACAATAGAAGTGCACATAGTTAAAATGACTGATGTTTTTCCAAAAGGAATATTCCACATTTTCTTGTCTAATTGCTTGGTTTTAACAGTCATAAAATTCTGGTCTTAATCTGAAGTTTACCTTGTTCCTTATTACAGACATCAAACAGTTTAATCACATAACATGTGACTATAATGCATGTGCTGAGTTTACATTTCCATTTCTGTTTCAAAAGTCTCCACACAATTTCACGCTTCAGATATTTAACAATCTCTGAGAAGAATTTGCTGGAGAGGTTATCCATGAAGACTACGAGAGAAAGATTTGCCTTGTTCAACACAGAGGGATTAGGAAATAAGAAGAGTTCGATAAGAAGATCCTTGGTCTCATGGAGCAAGGTCATGAATGAGAATAGGAGGTGTGTTCTCATCTGATCTATTAAAAATATCCCACAGCAATGCAGTGAGGCTCTGCTCACATAAATTACCTTCTAAATAGCAGGACAATGCAAACAAAGCTTGGTTCAACTACTTGTTACAAATCACACATCCAAATACACTGTAGAAGAATTATAGCATCCCTTGCAATGTCATATATTCCTATAGCACAAATACTCCACAATCTGTGTGCCCGGCTTCATGAGCTAGAAGCTCATAAGTGAAGATTTCACCCCAGAGAGCTATGGATGTGGTATAACATGTACCACAACACCACCATTTTCAAAGAGAAAATTATGAAATACTGACATGGTTTGGTTATCTTTCATGAGTGGAATTCTTACCATACTTAAGAATTCTACTTTTCCTCAGAAGGAAATATGAAGCAGTTCATCATGAAGAAGTATTAAAGAGGGGACGTTTGTCATTTTGCCATGACATCCCACTTACAGCTGAAGGAAGGTGGGTGGTAGAGTGGTTATGGGAAAGTCAAGTACTGTTTATCATCCCAAGCAGAAATAATGCTGCCAGTTTTTATCAGTATGCTTTTGAGGCACTTTGTTTAATTGTAGGTGTAATTTGAATCAGCACCCAGAACAAGTCAGGAGCTAGAGAAATAAGGCTTACCAAGCACTGCAGATGTGATTGCAGATACATTTAAGCCTCCAGAACAAAACAGTTACAAGGATCTTTATGCCCTTTAACCAGAAAACTGGTTTTGCACACACAAACACATTTTGGTTCTCTTGCATTGTACACTAATTTCATTAGGTAAACCTAACAACATAAATCCATAATGCTCCTGTAATAAAATCATGTGAAATAAAATCCTGCAATATAGCACATATTCTGCAATAAACAAACTAGCAGCAGTGGCAGCTCTGCATTGTAAGGAATCCAGTGATAAAGTAAATAGATCTGCTTTGGCTTTACCTCAAAATTAATCAATAACAATATCTGAGCTATTGAAACAGCCACTTGTAAAAATCAGTGTTGCCCAACAAATTTTATAAAACATGATTAATTTCTATGCATTAAACTGTATAACTGAGGAGGGAGGTCACTAAGCATCTTTCAGCCACCCTTTGTTGATAATAATAAGAAAAGAGTTGTTGTCTCTGAAGCTGCTCTGTTCCACTCCACAAATATTTTTAAAATCCAATTACTTGGATGGGCAAGGAGTATTCAAATCACTTATAAACCTTTGCATATTACTGCTATTCTTCTCTCAGGCACCAGGGAGTTTTTCTAAACAGCAGAAATCAAACCTTTGCTGAAAAGTAGTCATGTACAATCTCAAATGCTTTGCATGATGGATGGTAGATTTCACTGGCATTCTGTTTTACATTCATTGCACTTGACAAAAATTATTTCTTGGTAAAGTAAAAGGGTAAGATTGCTAGTCTAGCACTGTCAAGCCCATAGGAAGCAAGTAGTGCTTCATGGTTAGCTCAGAATAATTAAAAAAGAGGTTGAGGAATTTGGAAACAAGATTTTGGCTCTGTGACTCTTCCTTTCTAACCAAAAAGAGGAGGAGCATGGAAAGCAGTGTGGGGCAAAGTGTGTCTGAGTAAGGAGTTAAAAAAATAAAAAGTGGCACTGATGGTGCAGCCAGAAAGACATCTGGATTTAAAATCTTTTTCCCTCAGAAACCTTAATGGAACCTGTATATGCCGAGCCTGACCTGAAAAGACAATGCATTCATTATCACACCTGCAACTGCCAAAAAAAATCTGCCAAACACTGCATAATACAACTTCCTTCTTTTTCATTTCTAAAATCTGGCTTCAAATAAAATCCTTCCCTCAAGGCACAGTAGATGATCCAGAAAGGCTCGGGAGAGCGGCTGAAGAGCTGTGATGTTCAGCCACAGACTCAGCATTCAGAATGGCCAGGGGTGGGTCCAGAACGAGCCAAGAAGAAGCCAGCTCAGTAAGGCTGACTCCAAGAGATGTGTAAAGCAGTGGAATCCACCAGAGGCACGAGGTGTCCACAACGCTTCACACGCTAAACTATTGCACAACAAAGATGTTTCAAGATCCTTACAGTGGTTACTATATAATTTTGTCCCCAATTTAGGCATGGGAAAACAAGGCCAGAGAGGTTAAATGCATTTGAGAAGAAAATGTTCCCAGTGGCAGAACAGAAGACATCAAAGTCCACATCTTCATCTTTCCAAGGTCCATGAATTTTGCTGCTTTCTTCACCAGACTCACGCTTTTACAATAAACTATTCTTGTTTTCACACTTTTTCTCAGATATGTGTGCTTTTCATCTTAAAAGTTACAAAACAGCAAGACCTAACCCTCATCTCAGAAAATTAAGTTATGTTAAATCATGAATTAATCTCATTTAAAAATGGGAGCGTGACTGTCACTAGTCTCGGGTATCCTAGGAGGTCGTTTACAGCCAAAAGATACTGGGAAATGTTATTTTTCACAATTATATCAGGACACACTATACATTTAGAGCTTGTAGATGAAATCAGCATATTTTTCTGCAGGATGATATTACGGAAGCTTACCAGCTGAGAGGGCAAGTCAGGCATTCCTCACCAAAATGAACATATTATCATTTGTGTGGACATAAAAGAAACATCTCCATGAGTAATCCCTAGCTCAGGGAAGAAATGCTTTCTAAGATGCAGCTTGCTTTTCTTATTTGGGCCCCATATATTTATTTGCTCTCATGTAGAGGAAGATGGTGAGCAAATATTCAGCTCCTTTTTTGGTCACAGGTTTAAATTACCAGGAAAAGGCAATGCAGCTGTTTCTGCTTTTTCTTATTGAGACTAATAGAAAAATTACTCTCTTAATAAGGCAATTAATATTTAGATTCATCTCCTTTGAATTAAACTGATATCACAGAAACTAACCTAATTAACACCTGAGTAGTTCACTAAATGATCTAGATTATTTTTTTATTTCACATTGTTTAAAAGAGCAAAAGTAACTGTACTCTTGCCTCCTGATGGCAAGAGTAATAACTGAAAAAGTATAATTTTTGCCCATAAGAAGGCATTTGTCCAAATGAAGCGCAATCTCCACTGCTTTTAGCTATTTCTATACAACAGAATGCGGTTCAAAACAAGCTAGAGATAATTTTACTGTCAGGAGGGAATGTGTCACCCTTTGGAAAACAAAACACCAAGCACATGGAGAACGTTACTATAGCTAGTCTATTTTTTTGTAGGTTAGGTCTTTGTTTGCAAAGATTTATCTGTAGGCATGGCTTTTGAACTTTCCAGTGCTGGCAAATGCATGGTTTTCTCTTTCTATCAAAATATCCAGAAATTTGTGAATCCTGTCCAGTACTAAAAGGGTACTATTTGCAGAGAACCTGAACATCTATTCTAGTGCAAAATTCACACATTTGCAGTCAAACATTCCTCCCCACTGAATATGTTCTCTTCATCTTCTAATTTAACAGTTCATTTTATACAGCTAATTTTATACTAGCCTTATTTTGGTGGGGAACATGGAGATGTAATCACACAAATTTTGCTGTTATAACTCCAGTTAACAGTATGTCACCACTATGAATTTTTTCTCATCCTATACATTAACAGCTAAAGTTGCATTGTCACAACAGTAAAGTCACATTGTTGGCATAGGAATAGCAACACAAAAGGTACAGCAAAAAAGCAAACAAGCCAAACACTGCAGATACAGACTGACCAACACTTGATTAAAGCATCTTATTTCATATGCATCTGTCAAATAGGTGCCAAATTCTTAACTTACGTAAATAAACTGATGAGCTTTTAAAATCTAGCCCTCACTGAAGCTTTGTGTCCAAATCTGTAGGCTGTGGATCTATCTGAGGAAAGCTCAAAGCAGGGTAGCTGCAGTACACTCAGTGGTCCAGAGTGCAGCTAATTCTAGTCTGTGTTTTCCTTCAGTCAGACTATCATGCCAGCAGAAGTGCTTATTGCTTGTGTTAGAGATGGAGGCAGGACAGCAGCTGTGCAGAATTCAATGACTAGCACTCCTGTAAGTAAGTACTATTCTCTGAAAAATTAAGTCCTTGTATATTTTGTCCTTCTGGATGCTATTTCAGACACCAAGCCAAGAACTGGAGCCTCAACCACTCCATGATTTCTTTCCACTTACCTCAGAAGCACATCAGCAAGCCCCTTCAACCAAGTGCCATCTCTCTTCTTTATATTGAACACTGAGGAGAATGAAGCCTCGTGAGCTTAAAAAACCCCTTTTCCTTCAAATACTCTCTCCAGGATCAAAGGTAACTTTGGATCTAGGGGAGGAGGCTTGGAATGTTTGCTCCTACCTATGTACACGTCTAACTTTCTGTTCTGCTGAAGAACAACTTTTTACCAGTCTGACTCACAAGATCTAAATATGAAAATAGAATAATATTGTTTGCATGTATGCAACACTAATTCTCTTCCTTGCCAGACTGTGCTGTGCATTTTTAATTATATTCATGCTAAGATTTTGATTTATACAAATATTACAAGTCTTTCTCTTCCCTTAGAGGGGTCTATAGGACTTAAGCCAGAATATTGGTGGAAGTATTGTACAGAGATTAATATAATACAATGTTTGAACCTACGACTGGTCTCCAGTCTCTAATTGTCTTCTGCATTTGAAAGATCACAATTTCAGTACTGTTTTATTCTTGATGGTTTCTTATTTAAACAATCTTTAAATAAAATTTAGACCTATATATCTTGAAGACAATAGATTTTTTTCTACCAGATATTATTTTACTGAGTATTTAATACAGTTAGAAGCAACAGAGAAGAATTAGAAAACTCAATTTCATAGTGATAGTCATCATATCAACTCAAAGCAATAAATATCTAAAAAAGAGGTTGGAACAGCTGTTGGTGATACTTACCAGGAATACCACCTAATAGAAAGAGCAATACAGTCACCATTGTCAAAATTGGCACATGACAAGCAAAGTGAATTCTTTCCACTGAATCCATAATCTGGTACTTTGGGGACACATAGGTTTCAACTCATTAGCAATATTGTTCTGCAAAATTCTAGCCCACTAGTCATTATTAGAAAAACAACTCTTCTGCTCCCAGGGCCGTAGTTTGAAATTTAATATAATAAAATACAATTATGTAGGTTTCCAAATAATATATGTGCAATTGTAGGTACAGACATATGTACATATTTATGCTTCCAACTTGTTCTGAACCATCTGCACATTTGTTGTACGCAATGGGACTGACAGATCAATGTCAAAATGTCTCTGTACTTGCTAGAAGAATACACACTACTTCAATACTACTGAGATACCAATAAGAAAATTCTCACAAAAGAAGAAAAATAAGTTTACCCTCCATGACTTATCAGATTTCTGCTATAGACTTAATATTTTAAATATCTCCCCCTTTCAGAATTCAGATTATACTAGGAATAAGAGACAATAAAATAATTTATTTTATTATATTTCAAAAATACTACATTAATTTATTTCATGAGAGATAGTTCCATGCTCAGTATTATCACACTTCTATTCCAGATATCAAAATAGTCATTATCAACTTAACACTTAGCTGAAGATTCATAAATGAAATCCTTCTACCATTTTTTTTATTTAGGGGAATTTCTACTCTCTACCATGTTATGTAAGAAACAAAGCATGGTTAAATTTGCTATGAGCTTTTCTGTAAGACCCTTAAAGTCTCTATTTGGGCCAATCAGGAACATATTAAAAATACTTACCTGGAATCGATAAAAGGTACCATCATCCTTCAGTGTTAGAACATGGTCTGAGATTGGAAAGAAATAGCCATGTGCTGCCATCAGAGTTCCCAAATGCAGAGCTTCAACTGTTTCAAGAAAAAGAAATAAAAAAAGAAAGATAAACTTTAAAAAGTTAAATAACTTCTTTTCAGCAATTTAGTTTTATTGCTAAGACTCACCTGATATCCTGCAGATAACCACTTTGTTTTCAAAGTCCTACAGTCATGAAAGAGCTGTCTTTTTCTATGTAATATAATGATGCAACCAAAAAAACACTGCTCTTTCCTTAACAAATAGCTTTTATATGTCCCACCATTAGCTGCAGTTCCACTACTTATATCGACATTAAAAGGTTCACTCACTTGTTCTGAAGCTGAAAAAACAGCTATCACTTTTACCTTGATGGTGCAGCCTGCTTTTCTTCTTCAGAACAGTTTTTGATTACATGTTAAAATACTTGATTCCAATTACATGGTATCTTTCTCAGCAGCTTTATCAGAGCTACTGTACAGGATAGAGATTTCCTCAAAAGTTTATTACAGGAAAAATAGCAAAGGATAACAGGTTCCTAGAACAGTTGGGTTAGTGTCCTGGGTTGAAGGTACTTTTGCAGGTCATCTTGTACAACTTTCTCACTCAAGCAGAGAAACCTTAAGCTACTTGCCAAGGACCTTGTTGAAGTGTTTTTGAATAACTCAAAGGAGAGAGACATCACAACCCCTCTGGATAGTGCTCAGATTCATATTCATCCTCTAAGAAGTGTTCATTTGTTCCCATTGTCTATAATTTGGCTTTCAGCAATGGCAAGCATGGATTTGTCTTGTCCGGACTCTTAAAAACACCACTGCAGCACCCGACCAGCAGTCAAGGATCATCAAGCAGAAAGAAATTCGAGTCCTGACAGCTGTGTTCTTGCTGACAAACACAAAAAGACATTTACTTATGTTTCACCCATCATTAATTTCAATGTGAGAAGGCTTATTTATTTACTCATACTTCACCAACATCCCAAAAAATTATCTCCTTCACCTTTTGCACACCTGAAGACATTGAATCACATAGGAGGTACAGGAGAAGCAGTGGGACAGGTTTAGGCTAACCCAAAGCCAGCAAGCACATGAAAGGAACAAGAAAGGGGATCTGGACTGTACTTAACTGAGAGAACAGAGCCCTACAGGGTTTATTTGATACCAAATATTTATTGCCATCCCCGTGTTTAGCAAACTGGTTCTTGCCCCTCCAGCCAGAGTCATTACCCGAAATACAACACACCCTCTCTGGCAGTGAGCTCTCCAGCCTGATGTAAAACTCTGAAATTCTGTTTAGACTTTTCCCAGTTGCAAGCCTACAAGAAATCTAACAGAAGGAAGGAAGTTGCTCTGTTCCCTGTGCCCGTGATGTCTTTAAACTCCCATCTGAAATTTGTCTTAATTACAGAAAATTTATATATTGTTGTTATTCACAGAATCACACAATCACTATGTTGGAAGAGAACTTCAAGATCATCGAGTCCAACCCATGACCTAACTCTCAACTAAACCATGGCACTGAGTGCCACATCCAGTCTTTTTTAAAACACATCCAGGGATGGTGACTCCACCACCTTCTTGGGCAGACAATTCCAGTACTTGATCACTATTTCTGTAAAAGACTTTTTCCTAATATCCAGCATATATTTCCCTTGGTGCAGGCTTGAGACTGTGTCCTCTGGTTCTGTCAGCTGTTGCCTGGTGGAAGAGACCAACCCCCACCTGACTACAGCTACCTTTCAGGAAGTTGTGTTCATTCATTTCAAGCTGCTAAATACTATTATTCTATGAATTAGAAATTTTGAGTCAATGCTTTCTGTAGCGTGTCAGTCACTGGGATTTTCTGTTATTGTTTCAATTCATCTGCCTTTCAATTTTATTAAGCATTTCTTTGTTCTTCACATTGCAATTTATTGCCAATTCAAAAAATTTTTATTTTTGCATGCATTATGTATCTTGGTAGAATGAGAGAAAAATAAGGAAGAAATGTGCTGACTTTTCTAGAGAAAGGCTTTTTCAGACAAGGATGACAGGGCCTGCCAGGGAGCTCTGACACAGATGAGAGTGCATTCTCTTTTGATTTAGCACACACTAAATAGGCTCCAGATTTTTTTCATGTGCTTCCTGGAGTCTGAATCATAAAATTTTTCAAGATCACAAGGAGCTCATATTATTTCCTTTTAAATTTTTAGTTCTGTATTATTATGTCCAGTTATGATTAACATGTCCATTGCAGTACAAAAAAGACATCAACAAACTTTGACTAAGTCAAGAGGGAGTCCACCAAGATCACTAGGGCTGGAGAATGCATCCTATAAGAAGAGGCTGGAGGAGCTGGGCTTGGTCAGATGGAAATAAAAGAAGGTTTTGGAGGTGTCTAGAAGTACCTGAAAGGAGATTTCAAAATTAAGAAGCCAAGATCTCTATGAAGCTGCAGGGCAATAAAGTAAATAAATGAAGAAATAAATAAGGAAACGGTAATAAACCAAATCAGGTATAATTCTGATTTTCAGCCAAGCAGCAGGAGAGGTTGCCCAGATACACTGTGTAATCTGCATCCTTGCAGGGTTTCAAGACCTGAACAGAGAAAATTCAGGGCAACATGTTTGACTTTACAGTTCACACTGGTTTGAGCAGGGAGTTGGACTAAAGTCCTCCTGAGGTCACTCTCAGCTTGAATTATATTACAGCTCTGTGACTCTAGATGGGTCAAGTATAAGTAGAATATAGAAAATAAAAAAGGGATGAAGACAATTGAAGAAACTATTTGAAAGCTCATGCCAGAACAGCCTATATTCCAGGCAAGGTTAGATACAGAGCAGTAAGAGCTTGTATTCCTCTCACTGACCATTCAGTCATATAAGCAAGTATAGAGACACAATAGTTCTCCATGAAAAAATGGAAAGTCACCTGCCCTTTTTGGAGGTCAATTAAAGTTATTTAAGGTCTGAATTAGTCCCAACAGCCTATATCTCTTCTCCAGTTATGTAAGGAGAGTAAGGTGATTATACTCTTACCTCAGGCAATCTCATTCAGTTGGAATCCACACTAACTCAATGTTAAGGTATATCTTTGTCACTTCAGCCACTAAGCCTTAATATGGACATAGAAACTTCTCTTTTTATTTCCTTAACTAATACACAATTCATTTTCATTTTTTATGACTGTCAATCCATCAGTTTCTTTCAGAATTACATGAACATAAATGCATAAATATTCCCTTTTAGTATCCAACTAAGATCCAGGGTAGCTCACACTTGTAGTATTACAAAACTATACCCAGTGAGTAACATCCACGAGTTTGTATTCCTGCCTCACACAAGGTAGAGGACTAATGCTGATGCTCTCTGTGCAGCAGCAGTAGAACTACAGCACACAAAGAAAACTCAGCTCTCAGGAGGTTTCTCATCTCCAAGCAAGAGGTTGTCCAGTGTATTACAGAGGCAAGGCTTTGATATCCATCTCAATTTGCTAAAATCAGACTAAGAAAACAACTACTGTAAGAAGCCAATGAAGAACAACAGTATAATTTAGGAAACAAACCCATGAGCTTGAAAGAGAAAATTAAGCCAGCAGCAGACTAATCTGACATGCTTAAATTCCTAGAATTCAAACACAGACAGCTTCTACATCTCCCAGCTATTCCTCCACATGAAGTTAGAGGATTTTCATTTAAGAAGCACATTTCATCTGGAAAAATGGCAAATGTAGGTTGAGAACTTCAAAAACTTCTGTGAAGTGCATTAGGTAAGAAGAAAAAAGAAGTCTGAAAGAGATGGTTTTAGACATACTGGTTGCCAGGTAGAAAGGGTAATGTTTATATGTATTCAGAATACAAACTCAAAAAATCAGAGGAACAGAATAAAAGAAAATAACCCTGTTTTTTAGATGGCAAGCGTACACAGATGCACACAGAAATGTGATATCTACACAACTATTATTTCGCAATTCTCAGTCCCTGTGCATAAAATACATAGAATGTAAACAACAACCCCAGTCGCACACAGATAGCCTCTCTGAGAAGGCATAATTCAAATGGCAGTCAGCTGCTTCACGATGAATACAAACTGCAGCCAAAGACTTCATGCAAAAAATCTGAGGAAGACAAAGTGCCTGAAAGTGTAACTGGTAAAACGGAGCAGACCTCAGTTTCCTTGACTCAACATCTTTTTTTGAAGATATGAATAATCTGATTTAAGGTTCCAGATACTTCCCAGTAATTAAACTGTGGAAAAGTAGAGTGGCACATACCAAAAACAAATTTACCCAAACTACTGTTTTAATCTTCATAGGTAAAAATAAGAAAGTGTTGAGAGCAACAATAGCTAATGGAAGAAGAATTCCTCAGGTGAAAGAGAGAAACACGTCTTTATGAGCCCATTGCAATTCAACAGGATACAAAATATTTTATATAAAATCAAAATACTGCTTTGAATGCAGGTTTGATTCTTAATGTGTATGTTATTGCTGGGCTAAAAGTTCAGAAAAAGTTAAAAATTCCATGATTCACTCTACTGTTGAACTTTATTTAGTTTAGTGGGTGAACAACACCTATGTACAGATGGATTAGAAATAATTTTTGTGAGACATAATATTGCCCAGCCATCTGCTGTGCCATTACAAGGCTACGATCTTGAGAGATTAAATGTCAGCCACCTTTATTATACTTTGTTGTACAAGAATCAGATATTTTAAATGCTTTGGGACAATGTAGCCTGAAAATATCTAAGGAATGGAAAATATATCCTAGTGGTTGAGTTTTGACTTTATTTTCTTTTTAAATATAGTGCAGTTTTCTCCTTACTGTAATAATTATTGCATGGCTTGCTGATGGTTTGTTCATCCTAAATTGCAGGGTATGGTAGAATTGGTGGAACAAGTTGTTTCTTATGATAATGTCCGCAGGAGAGAATTTAAAAGGAAGACTGTTCTTTGTTTTTCTTTGAAATAAACATGTTTCTGTGCTTTGAAACTCCTTAAAGGATATGTTTTCAGTGATTGGTGTGGATTCTGTTTTATTCTTACACATTTCAGGTCTACATGTGGTGTGGTATCTATATTTATTTTTACTCTGAAGTCCGTAAAATACTTTTAGGTATCTTTTGAGCATAGTCTCAAAACATCTGAAGCACCTCGCAGCAATCTCTGAGGGAGTGAGGAAAGAAAAATAGAGTATTTTCCAATTGTGCTCCACTTTCAAAAGTCCTTTTTTGGAGTCTGTCTTACATTCTATGTGGAAAGATTTCCTACAAGGAACTTGTAGGACTTGTGACTTGGGGCATTTTTCATCCTCAAAATTGCTTTATGATGTAAAAAACAGTGAAAACCCCAAACTTCCCAGTTTTTCATATATTTTCAGGATCCAAAAATGTCAAACTAATGAAAACATCCCTTCCTTTCCATGAAACAATAAAGTGTTTGGTACTCTGGGTTATTTGTCAAATCTAAAATCCATCACAGTACTGAAGTGCACTGCAAAGCCACACAGCAGCCTGGAAAAAGAATTAACGAGTCAGAACTTCACAAGCACACATTCTTTGTAAGTGTCTAATGCCAAGACTTTATCACTCAATCTCACCTCACTCCTATTGTCACTTCATTGCCAGTGTGAGCACAAGCTGCAAAGGATTAGAGTAATAAAATACAACCTGCTTCTCATGCTGACATAAAGTGTAGGAGAGACTCACTGCCTCAGCCTGACTTTGGTGTTTAAAGAGGAGAAAAGAAACCAGCTAGAAACATTCTTGAATACCCACAACACTGTAAACCACTCTCTTTTGTCCCTTCTGAAGAATTGAACCTGTAAGGGGAGCAGCACTTGGTGAGAGTCATTTCAAGGAGGACAAACCAGGTGGTGAAGGAAGAGGCACTATTTACCCAAACACAATTAAAATGAGGTTCATACTTGATTTCAAGATAACAATCACAAAAAACATTATCTGTCAACGAAGCATCTCATCTAAATAGGTAGGAGTTTTTCTGTGCTAGACAATGCCTCCTGATGCTATCAACAGGGCAGAGGCTTTGGTAGGAGCATCACTCAGCAGGTAAGAAGGAAAACCTATCAAAGATGGGCTAAGAGTTGTCATCTGCCCAAGGAATGGTAATTTCCACCCTTACAGTCTGAGATGATGTGTAACGTGCGGTGCACCCCAAGTCTAGAAACAATGATGTACACCTGAAACATCAACTACTTTCTTCACAAAAACATCCACCAAAACAGGCACTGTGACAGTGATGAAAGACAGCTGGGTCCTCCTGCATCCTCCCCTCACCACATCCCTTTCTGCCCCTGTCTCTGATGGGCAGTGTGGTTTGCCCTAAGATAAGAACACCAGGTGGGTATTTCAGGAGGGATTTCTGGATGCTCACATGATTACTGTATTTCAGTGATGGGGAGATGAGATGCTTGTGATTGACCTTCATCCACATGAGCCTGCAAGAGGGTGTAAAATGCTTGGAGACTGGTCCAACTGGGCAAACTGGTCTTCCAAGGCTGGACACAGTTTCTGGGTGGGAACTCCCGCCAGCAAGGATTCTGGCAGAGTACATTCAGCCCAGAGGTGAAGAATACTTTATGATGGGTGAGTAAAATGCATTATGATCCAGTAACATACAGATAAAAAATCCTGGAGCAGCTACATTTATGCTTTGTTGCTTTGTAATTGTGAATTCAGCAAGGCCAAAGACTGCAAACCTGTACATTTCTAGCTAAACCTGCTTATATCATAAGCCCTTAGACATCAACTGTTGACCAAATCCAAGACTAAGTGGATTCAGCTGCACTCAGACTTGTTCGAGAAGTTTAGAAAACAGGGGAGTCTTACTGACTAAACAGGAAGGACCACAGCCTGATTATAATATTATCCACCATAGTAGATGATACAGTTGGTATTTAAATATTGTATTGGCAAGATTTACTGTATTAGCAATGAATTTGATCATAATCATCTACATAATCACCATGTCCTACTTCTCATGCCTGATCAAGAGCATTTTCTTGATTACTCTGCTATAGGGACACATTACTAGTCCTGCCTTATGTGCTCACAGGATTTGGGTGAATGGAGGACTGACTTAAATCTGAAAAACTTCTATCCAGATAAGATCAACAGAAGGCATGTCACCATCAAAGACTGAAGGAAAGGGCAAGCTGGCCTACAATTTCTGGAAAGAATAAAAAAAAAAATAAAGCAAACCACCTTTATTCACTCACATGAAAGGGAAAAAAAAGAAATTATCATATTAGAGGGGAAAAAAAGTAGTCCTCAAGAAGTTGCATCTCTCTGCTAGCAGCACACAAACCCTCCATTTTAAAGCTTCTTAAGTATTTCCTGTTAATTTTTTATGTTTGTTTTTCATGGTTTGTTTCCCACTGCATTTCAACTGATCACACATTAACTGTTACTATGTCCTATTAAAGTCTGTTTTATTCTCTTAACAAATTTGTATCCTGAAAGGCAGATGCACAAGATGCCAAAATGCAATGACTTGAAGTGATAACCAGAGCTTTTGTGTTGACCAAAAAAAAAAAAAATTGGAGCTGCAACATGAGGTCTGAAGAAACAGACAAATGAGTGGTGAGGTGCTGGCATTGAGCAGTGCTATAACTTCACCTCTGGAATATTTGTGGTGCTTATTTGGCGAACTAGAAACGTGCCACTACAGAGACTGGAAGAAATCCATCCAAGCTGTAGCCAACAGGTAGACTTAACTACCAGGCAAAACAGAACACAACGCAATTTGGTAACTGGATTTTGTCACAGTTCATTCAGTATGCAGTCATGAAAAGAAGCCTGAAAATGTTTAAAATTGCCTTTATAGTTTCCCTGCCATCACCTACCTCAATTTTTTAAAGTACCTATCAATATCACACCAGAAATCAGGCCTTCCAGTGGAAGAATCTAGCACTCTACCAATGTAAGTCAGTGTAAAACTTTTTCCTCTAATTTCACTATTACTACTCTTTGGTATTTTTTAATTTTCAATTTTGTAGAAATCACAGACTTTTCTATCACTGATATCTCTTCTCTCTTGAAATTGAAATGATAGAAGAGTGAAATCCAAAATCTTTTGAAGTGTAGGTTTCCTGTTTTTCCCTCTGGATCTTCCTCTGAAACTGCAACATTTTGGTTTAAGCTTTGATTCCCATGCTTCTTTAAGGCAAAATAGAGGAAATCAAAACCTGTGTGTCTTGTTTTCCCTAATGACTCTCTGAACTTATCTCCATTAGATATTTCTCAGCATTCATTCCCTGCTCCAGCATGAAATTCTGAGCTAATATTTAGAGTCATATGTGTACCCTTTTGAGCAAACCTGTTGAAGACAAAAAAAAAATTTACAAAAAATTCAATTATTACAAATACACTACTTTTGAGAATTCCTTCATATGAAATCTTGCTCCACAGCTTCAAGCATCTGTAAAAGACCCAAAATACTGGGCATAGACTACTTCTACTCAGTATTATAATTATTATGCTATTATTTCAAGTTTTCTTGTATACTACTTGCCAATCACTACTAGCACACCAGATCTTCCTATTTTTCTCGCCCCCAGTGACTGACTCTGCAGATATGTGACAAAATTGCTCAGCTGCAAATGTTTAGCGGGGAAGGCTGAACATTGTTCTCCACACAACACCCAAGAACTTGTCCCTGTTAGTATCAGCCAGGAAAAGGTATTTTACATCACAGTTCCCTCAGACACAGTGCCCTGTGATGATGTGCTTTCCTGGCCATCAGCATTGTGCCATTGCTTCTCCCCTTCTTGTCACGCTCGAGGGAAGGCACAGCTGTGAACTCCCCTCTCAGTCAGCTGTGCTTGGACACCACAAGCATTGGGGCATTTGGAAAAGCCCATTCCAGGCACATGACCAGTAGGCACTGCCACAGACAGTTTTATATCTGGAATGGGGTTTCAAAGGAGGAGACCTGTCTTTAAGGCTTGGCAGACCTGGGGCACGTGAATAACAAAGGTGGTTGATGCACCACTTGGACTCATGGCCAGCAAATACAAAAGCAAGCACAGGCTTTTTCAGTGCACAAAATATTTGCTCCTGAAGGAACTACAAAAGATAACGTTGTTGAATCAGAGGGACATCAGTTAGAGAGGAGTTTCTGAAGTTGGGTGAGGAAAGCAATAGGTAGCACTGACTCTCACAATGATTACTGCTGGTCAAGATGAATCATGACACTTTTTGCAGTCTCTAAGTCTGTTTTGATATGAATTGCTATTGCACCAACCATTAACTTTGTGTCATTGTCATGCTTTGCTATCATAATCACAGAACACCCACTTATGACCAAGCAGTTCAGAAAATACAAAGAACACGCAGCAGACACAAATGGAAAAATAACTGCCTCTTTCACTGCATTCAATTCAATAAAGAAGAAAACAATTCTCTTTATAACAATTTTCATGCCTCCAGCAAACTGAGAGCATAAAATACTGAAAATAATGTTATTTTTTCTGTGGGAAGAGTGCTGTGATTTTAAAGTCCACCAGGAGTTAACAGCTTTATAAGTAAATTGGTGTCATTGAGACACACATCAAGAAAAAATGCCATCAAAGCTCAGGAAAGGTAACAACAAAGAATGTGGAGGTGGCTTTTCTGAAGAGTAACATGCCACTCCCCGTGTGATCAGATACAGTTATCTGGGATGCACATACACAAGAATCCCCAGGGTAGTTATTACAAATGGGATCACTTTTAGAGAGTTTTCTTTGTCCATCATTTATAGTAGTTTGGTTGGCAAATAAAATGTATTTCACTGTCCTCACCAAAATGAAGGAGCAAAATTTTCAGCGTTGCTGAAGTCCATGTTATGCCATCCTGTATTCTTATTATCATAACTCCCACTCCTAGTGCTCACTCCTCCCCTTTGCAAGGGATTTTCATATATATTTATAGAGAACTATCACTTCAGCTAGACAAAGTCTGCTATTAAAAATACAGAAATACTGGCAGATATTAACTAGCAAAAATAGCTCAGTGAAAACTCTTTCATAAGGGACTTTTTTTCCACAAAAAGAGAACAGGCCTCAATGAATGACCTATTTCTTCTATAGTGACAAAATCTAAATGTAGAAGGAAGAGATGGGACTGATGACATGGCAGCAGAAAAAACTATCAAAGTCTTTAAAATAAATTGATAAAATGAACAGAAATATCTGGTTCAAAATAATGGTCAATCTGTGTTTTATAGCAAGTAAAATATTAAATGGCTGAACTGTCAGCTGTACTGCGTCACTTATCATTTAATCACCCTCAGTACTAAAGGAAAAAAGTTGAAGACTTTTCTAAAACCTTAGGTTTTAGAAAGACATCCAGCAGAAATATGGGGGAAAAAAGGATGTACAAAACAGACACCCATACAGACAACACAATAGGAACTATAATAAAGTATAGAAGGAATGAAAATAAAGGCAAACACAACAAAAAAAAGGAAGATTCAGGATAACTTTTGTTTCTGGATATGTCTCACAACTCTGTGAGTGTTCCTATGCAGAAATAGAGAACATATAATGTTATGAAAATCTGGTTATCATATTATCTTCGATTCCCAGAGAGCTCTAGACACGATTTCCTCAAATGTTTTCTAAAGGTATTAAGCAGATCATGAGAAAAGCAATAGGTAGAAAAGAGGGAATAACGGTTAGGCACAGCAGATCAGTTATTACACTAAATAGTGTAATATTACGCTGAAGTAATAATACGACACTGAAGGGGAGGTAACCACAGTAACTGTGTTTAGTAGGTCCTGGACTGTTCAGGATAATCCTAAATTATCTACAGAAGGGTGTGAATGATGAAATTGCATCATATATAAAATTTGCTGAATGTATAACATTACTGAGGTCAGCACAAAGTGAGTTTTGAGGTGATCATGTAAAACTACATGATACTGATTCATCAAGCAATAAAACAGCAGTAGAAACTGAATTTTGATAAATGCTAAACATTTTAGATATGAACCTTCCCTCCCCAATTGTACATGCCCAGTAAGTGGCTGTTAGGTAACTGCTGCTGTTCAAGAAAAACTAGAGGTGTTATACATGATTCCATGAAAATGTCCACTCAAATCTCAAAGAGAAAATAATGAATTATTAGGAAAGAAATAGAAAACAAACCAGAAGACAGCAGGACCATAATCATAGCACATACATATAATAAATTCTGAGCCCTCACTGCAAGAAAGAGTTTGAGGAGCTGGAGGGTGTCCAGAGAAAAGCAACAAAGCCGGTGAAGGGTCTGGAGTGCAAGTCCTGTGAGGAACAGCTGAGGGAACTGGTGGTGTTCAGCCTGGAGAAAAGGAGGCTCAAGATGACCCTATCACCTATAAAAATTAAATTCTGTTGACACTAGGTATTTTACACTTTGTGGTTCCGAGTGTTCTGAAGCCAAATGCAGTCTTGCATTTGCACAAAACCAGAGTTGACATGGATCTTGTCACCTACTCCACCACATAAACAATTAAAATCTTGATAATTTGTGGAATTTGCATAGATAACTGAATGCAACCAGTGAAATGAGAAAAAAGAAGAAACATTAGAGGGAGAACATCTGAATGGAGAAGAACATGTGAATTAGATCCAACCACCAGCCATTAACAAATGACAATCAGAGGATTCTATGCAGGAAAATTGGAATATGATCCATGGAGATAACAAAAAAATAGAGGGAGGGGAGGACAAAAGGAAGAAAAAGAAGGATGGGAATATTGGAAAAATGAGAGAGTGCCTAGGGAATATTAATCTATCCAGGATGAAAAAGCAAGCAATATACTTGCATAGTAAATATTAGACCATCACTGTGTCCCTGTGTGAGCAGTATTTCTCTACATGTGCTACAGAAAAACTTGAAACCCTCCTAAGGTCAGTTATTAACAAAATCAAGAGAAAGCCTCACACTAACCTTCCAGTCATCAAATACTACATATGACATGTAAATATCAAAACATTTTTGTTTACTTGACCATAAATGGCTGCAGCAGCTGTCGGCAAGATGAAATAGGATTTCAACTGCTTTTATTCAATTAAATTGGCCAGATTTAAAATCTCACTTCCACCTACTTGCATTTTCCATTACTACATAACACAGTTCTTTGGCAAACAAGGAAGCAGAAATGTAATGAAGTCTCTAGATGGTTATTTAGCTGCTTTTAATTAATTATGCCAGTGTGAATTGGGAATTAGTAAACATTCTTCCTCTTAAACCTCCAAACTTGGTATGATCACAATGGTTCAGAAGAAGGCTGTCAAACAGTAAGAAAACCACAAAAAATCCTAGTAAATTTAGTAGAAATGGGATAAAATAATTAATTAGGTAGGTCATTATAATTCAACTTACACAGTTAAATAATTAGCTTTATTTCTAGAAGTTATCAGAGTTCTCCCTAAAAGAGCATACTTTGCCCTTACTGTAAGGATTAAGATTTCAATTGTGTAGTTTAGATTATGACCTAATTTGTTCTGTACCAGGATGAAAATCACTCCATCAAATGGTGCAACAGAGCACCTGAAGTTTTTTCCAATGAAATTACTCAAAAATAAAGCTTACTGATGTTTCAGCTTCTATCAGCTTGATAAAGGTAATAGTTTGAAAATTAACTTTTTATCTCAGTAGGCTTGTTCAGACTTATTTTTTAATCAGTATTTTGTATTCTAGTCAGTACTTTTTTTCATCCTTTTCTCTCAATAAGACTCTCAAAGACCTCAGTGGAATAAAGCCCATACTGCCTCTACTGAATTGTAAAGAATATGCTGATTGTTGGTCTTTTCCAATTTTTAAAACCTAATTGAGTATCAGACACATTTTATAAACTAGATTTTGGATTTTAGCCTGAGATGTAGCTTAAAGGCCAAGTTACACCTAATCCTATTTTAAAAAGAACACAGTTGAATCTTGTTTCATTGGAGCTAAAAATAAAACCTCCAACTTTGTACAGAGGGTGGAATTTCACCTTTAATGATTAAAACAAAGGACGAAGGAGTGAATGTCGTAAAGATATTACACTTAATACTGAAAACAATTCTGAGTAGAATCTGGAGACTTTGATAATAAAGGCAATAATCATTTCCTGTTAAAATAAATATCTTTGAAGTCAGGACCATGGAATCAGGGATAGTATTAAGAAAAACTAAATTTAAAAAACTCAGTCGATGCCTTGCTTTTAACTAGAGATAAGAAAGCATCAATAGAGATCTCTTTTATACAGAAAATGTATATGTCACACAAGTTATAGTTGAATCATAGAATCATAGTATGGTTTGGTTTCGAAGAGACCTTAAATTTCATCTAGTTTTAACCCTGCTGACAAAGTCAGGGACACCTTTCAGTAAGTCAAGTTGCTCAAAGCTTAATTAGAACCAAAAGAGATCCATTGTGAAAAATGCTATTGACAATATCAGACAGGTTGCTCACAGAAACAACTTTACAGAACACATGTATTTTGTCATACCAATACCTGGTACTATCATTTTTTTTTTTACAATCATTTTATTACACAGAAAATTATGCTAGACAGCAGCAAATTCCATACTTGTCATCTTTACCTATTACTCCAAAATGGACATCTATTTATAAATTATATAGACAAAACTCATTTCTTCTTCTCAGGTAATTCAAATGTTTCTAAAATTTCTTAATTGCTAGCAAGAAAAAACATAAACTATTTTTTATGAAATCTTGCAAAATAATGCTTCCTTAAGAAAATAACAAAGGAGGAATTTTATTTAGACATGCTTAGCATGATGAAACAGTTGTAATAGTTTGACCTATCTGGCTACGTGAAGGAAGCTTTTGTCACCAATACCATGGTAACATACTTTGCATCAATATCAGCCATAACCTTTGTATCTTCCCATTAAGTGTAAAAAACACTTCTTGTTTAACCAGATGCCACACTACCAAAAAGGTCAGAAGAAATGACTGTTCCATCAAAGAAAATTAAAAATGAGTACTGATGTAGCCTACCACCTATTTAGAAGTGACAAAATAAAATGGCCAAACTAGGAACATATTAATCACTTTCAAGAATGACTACATGGAAATGACTGTTCAAACAGTACAGGCACATTTGTAAAAAAACAGCTCACTCCAGGTGGTCCAGCAAGTCTGTGTGCTCTTGGAAAACACTCCTAACACATGTAGTCAACACAGGATAATAGATTATATAAATCTGGAATATGTTTCAGTGGAAAAAACATGAAATTCATTAAATCTGATATGTCCTGTCACAATTGAATTGCAGACAGTACACTTCTGTTCACCATTTACAAAATCTCTCTAAAGGTTTTGGGCAAATAAAACACCCTCTTCACATGAACATTTACCATTGCACTCCTGAAACCTCAAGAGTGGCTAGAAGCCCACTGATTGCCACACACAGATAGGGATTGCCCCTATGCTGCTTGCAATTATAGGAAACCTGACCCATACATTTTTTGCATGGGTATCACAATATTGTTGGTACTAAAGCAGTGTCTGTAAATTCTGACATTTCCCATTCTCAAACAGAATTTTTCCTTTTGTTCATCTGAGATTAAAGTCATTATTCCATTGAAATGTTACAGGATCTGACAAGCTCAGATCAAATTCACCCAGTAGAAGAAAGTTGGGAATTTAGTTACACTAGAATTGATGAAGGCTCATGAGGTTTGCTATCAAACAAAATGTGCCTGAATTTCTATCAGGCATATGAAAAAATGAGAGTGTCTGGTGTCCCTGGGTTCCCAGTATGAGGGGTATGGTATGTGTGCAGGTAGTATAAATTACTTTTATTGAGGTTTTGAGGGTTTGGGTTTTCTTTGTTTTGGTTTTTTTCTTAGTCAATATAATAAAAGGGGAGCATTCTACCCTTGCTCCACTTCCACAGGTTTTGATTAATGCAAAGACTTCAAAGGTAAGCATGACCTTTCTATTCCCTTCTTTATTCCTTCTCATAAGAGACTCTTTTCTCTGTTAGCAATCTCTGGAAGTACCTCCCTTTTGCTTGCAGCTCTCTGGTGCTGTTTCCCAAATGGCAATTGTTTAGAACATCTTGTCTGGCTCCTGCTCTTTGCTGCTACTTTTCTGCATATAACTGGGGAAAGGGCAAAACTGAGAACTGAATGATTTTTTAAGTAAACTTTCACAAACTCAAATAAAAAGCCCAACATTTTTCTTCTAACTCTTTCAAGCAATGACTGTGTATTCTCAAGGTCATTATTAGTACACCAGCTGCTGGAGAGAGACTTCACTAAAGGGAGAAGAAACATAAACAGATGTTGTGCTACTGAGCCCTCCCCTGTATTGCACTGGATCAGTGACTACATTTCACATGGATGCTGATGGGCATCTTGTTACAAATTAGTTATACCAGTTACATGAAAAGACTATAAATGGTGAGAACTGAAACTGAAAAATCACAGGAGGGCATTAAAAGTAGTCTTTATTCATGACTAAAAATCTAAGATTTAATCATATATATTTTTGACTTCAGTGCAATTCCTGATGTCCAAGAGCAGTAGCAAACTACACTTCAACAGACTGCCTAAATGACCTGGAGCAAAGCAATGTGAATGCAGAGGTTGAGCACTAGAGTGGCTGCAGTGGTTCTGCTGGAGAAACCATTCTATAAAGAAGCACTTCCAGCCAATTTCAGCTGGTTCTCATAGCAATGAGAAAATGAAATAACACTCAGGAATAAAGGTACTTTAAAGGAACACGAGGATTATGTCTAAATATATTATCTATACTTACAGACATTTTCTGAGACATCTAGATGAAAATTATTCATGGGATGACTTAAAGATGAAATGAGTGTTTGTGAATAACACCATTTCCTTGTGAAAAGACTGGAAAACTCATACTGTTCTTTCTCCTTTAGGAGACAACAGCATAATTTACTAATAAGTATGTTGAATGTTACGGAATAGAAAAATCAAGTGTTTGCAGAAAGAGCATCGAAGAAAACAGTGCAAGAACAAAGTACGATTAGACTCTTGGCAATTTGAGCTGATACCTTTAAATCAGATCATCTACCCTTTCTGTTTTATTTTTCCCACTAAGGATTAAAGGAACTTCAGTATCTCATGTGGCCAGTCTGGTGCATTTCACATTATTAATGATCACTTCCAAAAAGAAAAACACAATGTAGAAAAACAGAGTAGATTTTCCACATTAAGAGTAACTGGCAACATCAGCAAAGAGTCAGCACTTACCCTGTAATGGTCAATTCAACAACACATGTCTAAGTGCCAAACCACAAGCCCTTACAATTCTGTAAACTCAGTTAATTGCTTCTTTTCAGGTTGAGATCATGCTTATATTTATGCCTGAATAAAACTTCCCCATTAAAAATAACTTGGACAATTTCTGTTCCTTAAAATTTTACAGATGAGTTGTAGGCTGAAATACAAACGTTTTAAGTACATATTGAATAGCAAACAATGTAACAGCAACTGTACATTGCACTGTGCACAGCTATCCTGGGTACAAGCTCTGCTCCACTGAAATAACTTCAAATCTGGTACAAATTAGCAGAATCCACCTATGAGCTCCAGTTTATTTTCTTGATGGAGATCTACTGCAGCAAATCAAAATCTTTCAAATATTCCACTGAATATTATTTTCCATTTATTAAAAATTTGCATGGTTTTATTGACTGGCAGTTTATAAGTTCCAACTTGTTACTACTTTTTACTATAAATTGCTGTTTCCAGGTGAAAGCTTTATACTTATTAACATACTGAAGCAAATACTGCTGTCAGGCCTTCTGCCTTGTGTTCTCCCACTATCCATAAAGCTTCCTACTTCATTCCCACTTAAATGGTATTGAAGTTGTATTCCCTATGCAAAACAAAGGAAAAAACTGCATTTCAAAATATTACTTTTTTATATATAAAGTGTGGCAGCAGCAGTTTCTTTGTATTAGTTCAGTGTTTAATTAAAGAATAAGTTGACTGAAAGAGTTAGATGTTTTCACCGTGGAAAACAGAAGGCTCAGGGTGGGATATGATCACATTTTTCCAGAGATTAGAGGACAGAAATTCTCTTCACAGGGAGCAAAATTGAGAAGACAAGGGTCAATGAGTACAAGTTGCACGGAATAAGGTTTCATCTATTCAAATTTTTTACAGTGAGAACAAACAATCACAAGATGTGCTGGAGTGTTCAGGATGAGACAGGACAGAGTGCTCAGGAATCTCACCCAGGTTTGCTTCTCCATGAAAGTTCAGACCACATGATCTTCTGAGGTCCCTTCTGGGAATCTCCCTACTTTCTCCTTAAATCACAATTTACCTGCCTTGCTTGCATAAGTAGTTGCACAGCATTGGTAGATGAGATGTGCAGAATCCTTACATTTTTCTGGACAGAGTAGAACATATTCTTATAATATGCACTCCAAAACCTATTTTATGCTGTTCTTCCAAGTATATGGCTGATATCAGATTCGGAGATGACAATTTTCAGTGCAAACTAAAGCATTATTTATTTCTGCATCATAAAATTCCATAGTTTTCTAAGTGATTTGTAACAGGACCCTGCAGGGTAGTTTTAACTGTTTAAATCCTGAAACACAGGTTAAAAGTGATCAGAAGACACTGGAAATTCAAATTGCAGTGGTAACAGATTGCAGAAATTCAGGGCTTTTCCACATGAGGTTCTACATTGACTTGTCCAGAATGGAAATGAAAAGCAAGACACATATGGATTTTGAAAAAACAGAACATTTTCAGAAGTTCTGTCATGTGAAAAGCCCTTGCTCACCATCTGTCAAGTTCATTGTCATTTGGCAATTGTGAGCATTACTCAAAGGAAGCATTTTGGGCTATTTGTTTTCTGAAGATCTGAATTTAACCAGCTCCAGAGAGCTGACTTTGGACTAGGACCAAAATACATAGGACATTTTTGTCATTGTGGATAGTTTTTTTTCCATCCATGTAATCTGAAAGAATAAAACCCAACTTCAGTAAATTACTGTGGTGTTTTGGTTACATATGTTACTAGTTTGTGCGTTTGTTTAATTTTAATTTGATACGAACATAAGGAGCAAGGAGATGTGTTTTCTGTTTAGTAGAATCTTTTTCTATTCCAAATTTTGCAAAGAGCAGGTAATCTGAACAACAACATATCCCAGTATTGCAGTTCTGGTTTGACAAATAAAGGTAAAGCTTCCACATCAAATAAACATAGCCAAACAATCTTTCAAGCTCTGGTAAATACAAACAGGTGAGTGTTTTGTAGCCAACTGAGAAATTCAATATCACACTTAGGTCTCTTGAAACCTCCACATTATCTCCAGGAAGCAAGCATATGATGCCATTCAAAGTTAGATAAAAATGTAGTGATCTCTTTCACATAATAAGCTGATATGTTGTAAACTGACTACTTCCAAATATGAAATTATGTATTAATAGTTCCTCATTACTTATTGTCACAATTTTAAATGCAATGGTTTTGCTTTTTGCAATGATCATACTTTGATTTCTAGTTTGACAGAAAAACACATTTTAAAAATAATGACAAAAATGACCCTCAAAAATGTTAAAAAAACAAAACCAAAAAAAAATCTGAAAGAAAGCAAAGGAAAAAAATCATTTTGGATCATTTTTAAAGAAGGAAGATTATCTTTCCTCCAACCAAAAGAAAATGGGAACTTCCATAGAATATTTTATTTCTATAATTCAACATTTTCTACTAGAAATCATTCCTTTATGGAAAATTTCTGATCAGGTAACTAAATTCTTGTAAATCCAGGAAATAAATAATAGCTAAATACAATAACCAAACTGTGTTTCCTATTGGGCACACAAGAAACCAATGGCAGAGTTTGGAACCAAACCCTTACTTTCATGCCCAAACCCAGCTGACCAAGAAATGAACTGTTCTTCCTCATTTCCTCATTTCACTGATTTTATTTGCATTTCATTTTCCATTTAAGATGCTATTGAAGTGTCCAAATTTAAGAATAGTTTCTGGTAACACTACAAGAATGTATTTTAATAGTTCTACTTATTTTTCATATATTGAAAAATTCTGTAAGAAAACAGCATGTATTTAACAAACTATTTGGCATAAATCTGAGTAAATTCCTCACGGGCTCAAACACATTTTCTACCAAAGAATTATCATTCTCATATTGTTTCCTGGTACCTGCTGCAATAAAATGGATAATCAAAATCATCAGATTGTCAGTAAAGGTTTCTAAGATTTTATGTCTGTTTTGCTATTCAAATTGACTGATTAAATGTTGTCTTGTCATTCCCACTACAGCAGAAAATGAAGCCAGGACCAATAATTTTGAAAAAACAAACTAGAATTTGAAGATGAAAAAACAAGAGAAATTACCTGGGTCTTCTATCGATAAATTCTTCGTTAACCATTGAACAATATCTGATCCTAAAAGCAAAAGAACAGGCATTTATAGATTAGTACGTTTTCTCTCACTAGTCTTCAGATCCCTGAGGCAATTCATATTGTTCTTCCATGGAAGAGATCTACATTTTTTGCTCAGTTTACCTAGAAAAAAACCCCACTGGCCATTCTATTTTAGTTTAGTCTTATTTTAGCTTTGTTTTAGCAGTGAAATATAGAACTTCTTTCTTTAGTCTAAGACTTTCAAAAAGTAATAGGAGTGCATTAAGTGTGCAATAGTAGTCTGCATTTTAAAAATTAAACTATGGCAAAAGGTACATAGAAAAACACTTTATTAATCGGTCCCCCACTTAAAAATTAGTTTACCACTAAAGAAATATTCAGTTACCTACATATGGACTACCAGTGTATCAAATTCCATCTCATGGCTAAGCTCTTGACAAAATTCATTTTTCCCTCAGTGCTAAAGGGCTTTCCTTACCACTCCAGTCTCCCTTGCTCTCTATCCCTTCAGTCATTGCACATCCTTTTCTTTCTATTTAATTTCCTGCCTTATTCTAAGGTCCCATGCTATTGCTTACCTCCTAATACATTTGATACCAGATTTCTTCCTGCTTTTCACACTGAGTATCCTTCCAGCTTCACCTCCTAATTCCTAACCCATCTGCTCCTCTTGGGCATGCACTTCTATCAATTACATTTCTATCACACTTTGCACTTTATGCCACAAGGTGAAGTTAGCCTTGTTTTTCAGATAGAAAGCTGCAGTTGAACTTCACCTGCTGTGAACATGATTGGCAAAATAAATTATGAAGCATCGCTGCAGACAAAAAACCCAAACCACATTTATAAGTTGAGGAACTTGAAATAACCAAACTGGCTTAGGGGGAAAATGAGTGAAACACTGAGGGATGTTACGTGCATGTTCTTCATGTTTCATGATACCCCAGTTCAGACAAGCAATGTCATAGAGAAGTCACATATTTCCTTATAGAACCAATTTTTAAGTTACTCATTCATTTCCCACCAAGCATAATAACAAAACTCTTTTATAAACCTTAAATTTAAAACAATAATAAAAATCTATACTTATAAACTTACACAAATATAAACCAAATCAAAACAATAAAATCTCCTAAATGTACCATAATATATAATATTAGAATGTGGAGTATATTTCCCTTGTCAGTCCTTAGATTTAGACTTCTTCCTGTACTTTACACACTGCATCATTTCCTTTGATTTTCTTAAGGCAATGCAAACAATATTTTAAAAAGGCATTTCAGAAAGAAAGGAAATTTACTTCTCTTTCTAGCTTTTATTTTATTACACTTAGTGAATAGCTTTATCATGTATTTTAAAAAGCCTCATTGATTATATCATAGTTTTCCACGTGTGTATGCATTACAAAATTGATTACATAGCAGCAAAAATCTCTAGAGACTTAACAACCATGTCCATAGCAAACATTTTTCATTGCTATGTTAAATGTCTAAATTTTGAGAAATTTTAGACTGTAATGGCAGAGTTTCTCATAGCATTTACATGGCTTTATTCCTTAAATGAGACAATTTACCTTTGCTGCTGTTGGAGGTACACAAAATATTTCAGACAGATATTCCTACCCCAAAAATATTTTAATTTTAGAAATACAATTTTAGTCCTTTTTTTATACATAAGAAATTTACAAGATTGACACTGAAGGAAGAATTTTTGTTTAATCTAAGATGAAATTTCATAAACCTCAATGACGCAGTTCCAAGCATAGCTATGTTTTTCTGTCATCTGACTAGAGAAGTTAGTCAGCCCTAAATATTTTCCTAAATCTTCAAAGATCAAAGACAAAAATAAGAAAAACAAAATGACATTTTGAATACCGATTTTTAACTTAGTCTTCTTACAACTCTCTCAGGTACCATATGGAAATTTTTTTATTCTTTTCATCTCACCTTCAAACATTTTTTTCTTTTTTGCCTCTTTTGAAAACTTTTTCACAGTGACATGCTGTATTCCTCAGCTCCTGGCCTCACATTTGAGTATATATGGTCTGCACACAAGAAATTTCATCTCCGTATGTTCCAGTGTCTTTTGGCTTATTATAAATAATAATGGGAAATCAACTTCCTTGAAAATGGCATCATCTGATTATGAAAGTTCATTGATGCTCTATTCACACTTTACCCTGAAGCCATTGCCCTGGCCCATGAAAGCCTGGACAGGAGTTTAGGCCAGCTATTGCATTTGAACACACTGGTGATTCCAGACTTTCATAATAGAGGAATAAAAATCAACATCGACACTCTCCTTCTAAAGTGAAGGCCATTCAAGTAAAACAAACTTGCAAGTAATTTGTCATATGGCAAGTGAGAAACTATATCAGTTCATATTTCTTTGGGGCCTACTCAAATAATAAAGGTATTAACTTGTAGAGTTTGCTAGGTGTTTTTTTAGCTACTAGTTTTAATGTCTAGTCAACAATATTGTTTCCCTTAATTAATCCTGTGCCCTTTTCTAAGGTTTATTATTTATCCAAATGTATTGCTAAAAGCAAAACTATTACTCTAATGTCTTATCTCAGTAAAAAAAAACAAGGTGGCAAAACAGGTGAAAACAGGAAAATAATACTTCCTGTGAGTGTAGCTTTGAAAAAAAATCAACAGTAAATTCAGGACAGTTTTCATACACGACACTTGACATCTACAGGAATTATGATCCAAGATGATAAACTTCTTTATTTGTAAACAAGAACTAATACTTACAGGATGAAAAATCTTTAGTCTTCAAACCTGTTTCTGTCTTATCATCAGAAATCTAGCAAAAAAACAAGCTAGTCAGATGACATAAATTTCATGGAAGCCACCACCTTGGTACTGGACTCACCTCAAAAGGAGAATTTCAGCAATCCAAAATAGAAAATGTTTCTTGTGTTCAGATACTCATTTTTTGTATACCATTTAATGTGTGATATCAAAGACCCAGCTATAATATTGTCACAGCAGACTCTCAAGTTCTCCAGGCTTCCCTGCCTCACTTCCAGAAAGCAGCAAAAAAGGCAAGTTGGCTATTAGATCTGCAAGGTGCAGAAAACTTCAGTCAAATTGCTGACTGAATTTCAAAATTCCAGAAAAACCTTCAGTTGTCATGCCAATTTCTAAAGCAAATAAAACTGGACAAAGCAAAGCAAGAATTTTTAATAATATCCTAAAGCTAGCAAAAGCCAGAATCATTTGAAAAACAGGAGTCTTTTTAGACATAGAGCCTGAAATCCAAGACTCAGATTCCTTAAATGCCAGCAACTACCCCGATAAAGGCAATAAAATTCACAAGACCTTACTCAAGTCCAAAAAAAAAGACCAACTTTAATTTTTAAAGAAATAGGCAAAAATATGTCTATATTCATATACAAATGAAAAAGACTCAGTCATGTTCTTTGTGAAATGTACTTGCTGAAAATTCCACAAGTGATTAATTTTAAATGAAATAGTTTAAAAATAGCAGTTGCTGAGGCTGTCACAGCATCTTAAGAAAATATTTTGAAGGAATGCACTCTCTGAACTCTACAATACTAATTTCCAAGTCGAAGTCATAAAGGCCAGGGCAATGCTAAATTTATCTTTCAGAGAAAATCACCTATTTTAAACAAGTCCTTACAGAACACATTTTCAAAAGGTGCTGGTTCTGACCTATAGAAAATTTCACAGGAATTATAAATCAAATTTTTACATAGATGCAATGAGCCATGTAAGCCTTGATCTGACAGGAAAAAAATGATAGTAGTACTGAAAAAAAAAAAAGCAAAATTCAAAATGCTCTATCTTTCTCAAAATTCAAAAACATACCTAGTAGAAGAAGAGAAGGTGAAAGTATATTTTATTCATCAGAATCACAAACTGAGAGACCACTGAGAAACTTAATTCAATGACCTCTTACCTCAAAAACAGACAGTTTCAACCTTGCAAAGAAAATAATCTTTTGCTGTTGATATCTTGGTTTAGCAACTAAAACTTATTCTTTTTACTTTTAGATCTCAGGGTATTTGCAGATAATGAAGAGGAAAAGTGACACAGGAAGCTCCCCTGGATTGCTGATACCAAGAGGGTTTTGCTGTTGACAATCAAGGCTTTTGCCACCTGAACTCTCAAGAGCAACAGAACCATCATGGTTATGTTTGCCCAGCACTGTGAAATCTGGGCAGCTGCATCTGTTTGGTGCTGAAAGGCAAGAGCAGATATTTGGGTCCTCCCTCAAGGGAGCTTTGTGGTTGGCTGGCTCAGCTTCAGTGCTTCACCACCACCTAGCCTGGAGAACCTGGAGAATTTTTTAAAGGGCAGCTCACAGTACAGGAATCTTAATAAACATGACTCTAAAAAATATCACTGTCTAAATCTAAGACAAGCCTATTACTAAATTAGTAAGGAAACAGTATTCCCATTATTTATTTTTATATTGAGAGAGGAGGGTATTGGGTCATTTTAACTTTCGTCTTCAACATCACTTCGTGGTGATACATCAGGAAATTAAGTTTAGTCACCAATGAAAACTTCAAAATCCTTGATCATGACTGAAAAAAATATAATGTGCAATTTCATTTCTCACCACTGATTCAGACATTTGAAACACAGAAAGTGGATTAGATGAGCAGGGAGATTGTAAAAGCCAATGGCCTCCCAGGCTTCCAGCACTAGCTGTTTTAAAACAAAAATTGCTGTCTAATGGAGAGTAGGACTCTGCAAGAAAGGCCTGTCACTGGTGAATGGGACAAAAATAATCTGCATTCTCCCTGAAGTTTTTGCAATCACAAACCATAGCATATATTTCCACAGTTATATCAGCACGGATATTTCACAATTTCTTTTCTTTATCTGAGAAGAACAGTTTGTGTATGAATTCTTAATGCATATATCTGACAGAAATCAAGTACTATATAGTTACAGGCAGAAGGGCAGAGGGAAGGAAAACAATGGCAATATTATATTTGGCTTAAAGTACGGAAAAATACACTATTATCCAGTATCTATACTGGATTATTCAGATTAATTTTTCCCTATGTCTATTACAGCTGAGCAAAGAGAGGCTTTGCATCACTTAATGGCAGTGTCCACAGAAAGGTGAAAGAAGGATGGAGGGACTCCTCTCTGAGACTGGGGTCGCAGAAGTGGCTGAAGGACCACATACTCCATAAATTCTTGCCACCCTATATTTTTAATTAATAGGTTTTTTCTTTCTTTTCTGTATTCTTTTGGGTTAACGTAAAATAGATTTATAGATTTAACTTGGTAGAATTTTTTATCATGAGTGGCAACATTGATAATTTGAATACCCTGCTGATTGCCCTTCCATATTTAACTTTCTGACCTTTACTATTTAAATGGGTTGACTTTTTAAAAAGAAAAAAACATCATTGATGACAGTGCAATTTGATTAAGGAAATTATTTACATCTCAACTTTCACACACATTTCTGCCACTTATTTTTCAGAATTACTGATAACAACAAATCCAGAAACTTATTCTTCTGACTTATCATAATTGAGAGTGGACCACACATTTACTTGAGTTATATTAAGGAAGATAACATGCAGGTGCAGATTTAAAAATTTAATCTGAATAATACTAACTGTAAAGAGAATATGACATTTTAATGAAACTACTGAAGCACAAAAATAATTGCATTTTTCTAGTTTTAAAACAACAGAAGCTGAAATATACTTTTTTCCAAAGTGAAGATAGATACAAGAATTTGCAAAAATAAAACCCTCAAATGAATCCTCCTCCTGCTTCTGAGAAGGATTCTTTCATTCTCAGCTATAAGCAGTGGTCAGAAATACACCAGCCTAGAAGGGCAGAAAGGATCCATAATTCTGAGTAGCCCAACCTCGTGAAGAACAACACATTGCTACTGTTACAACTTTCTGCTTTAGACAAGGAAATTCATCTACATTCTTACTGTGAAAGAGCTAATAAAGAATGTAAAAATCTCTTCCATACCAATATGAAATAAATCAATGGTGCTGACCAACAAATGCAAACCCTGGAGTCACACTCTGTCTCATAGTCAAGCTTCAGAGCAGAAATCTGGTTTACAAACACTAAAAGGATAATTAAATACAACTGCATATCTGTGCCACTCTTTATTCTAAAAGTGGCAAGTCACACAGGTCCCGCGTCCTCCAGCAAAAGGGATTGCTGCTTCATTCCAGCAACACTAATCTCTAAAGTTTCCCAAAAGACATCCTCCACTTAGATCTCTTCCACAGCCACAAATGACCTTTTACAAATGACACTAGCTGTGCATAATTGCCAATATACCAGTAACCACTGGTGAAACCTCTGTAATCCCAAGGGCTCTTATCCCAAGCACTGGAGTTTAGCATCTTGCTGAAGAACGCTGCTCCATGCTAAACATTTGTAAGACAAGAGTGATGCTGCTTAGAAAATTAAGTTGCCTGAAAGCCCTGTACAGCCTGTCTACTGCAAAGGAATTTTTATGCTTTCCTTCAAAATTATATAAAGCCTTCTGATCTTGATGAACAGTAAAAAAACATCAGTGTGCACATGACATGTAGAATCTTAAAAACTTCCTCTATGTAAACAAAAAAATTGTGGAGAAAAAAGCCCATGAAATATAAGTAGAATTTTGAACACCATAAAAATGCCCTGAAGAAATTTAATTTATGAGAAATCCTCATCTCCAAATAAAAAATAAACAAAACAAAAATCAACCAACCAAAACCAGAAAAAAAAATTACTTCATTTTTAAGTACAATACGCTTTCTTCAAGCTAAACTTCTATAGACCGAGATAAACAAGGAGGCCAGGAGACTTATCAGTGAGACCTACTCGATTTCCTTTCATCAGAAACCTTAAATAATGCTACAAGGAGATAAGTAAAGTGATTTCCAACTTTTGTCATCATGATGCTCCTTCCTTTTCTCTCTCAATCAATTCCTCTCTTACCTTTCAAACACCTACAAGACTCATTTTGGTGCTATTCAGAGAAAAACAGCCAAGAATTTAGCTACTCATCATTTTCCCCATCTACCATCACCTTTGGAAACTCAAGCTAAATCTCATCCTCCAAAATACTTCTGGATCCAAGCGGAGAGCAGGAAGCCTCCAAACACCAAGAACAAAGGTGCCCATGCTCTTCCTAGCCACCAGTGTGTACTGTGTAAATCAACAGGCAGTGAGGCTGTTCTGCAATATCAATGCCCTACCTTGTAGGCGAGTGCAAATCACCAGCTTAAATAACATTTTTTATTTTTAAAAAGAAATTACATCATCATTGAGAAAGATAATAAGAAACTCCACATGGAAGAGAACAGTCGCTACCATATGTTAATTACATTCTCTAAATCATGACGCAGCTTTAGTCCAAATTTCTGCACAGACACAAGCAGTTTCAGGCCTTTGAACTTGACTGTCTCCACCTCAGTCTTTAGGTGTTCTGGCTGGGGCATTCTGGTTGTGGCCCCTTTTAATTTCTTTTGCTGGAGCTGTAACTCTTTTCTGTTAAATAGCTAGGGAGATGAGAAGAGAAAATAAATTATTTACAACCCAGTAGGACACCTATGTGGGAAGTTGAGTACCCTCCCTAGGGCTGTGCAGTCTGGTTAATGGGAAGCAGAACAGCATTGGCAAGTGTACCCTAGTGGAGAACACTGCAGGGTATGAATGTAAGAGCAGCCACCCTCGAGAAATGCTGAGAAGGAAATGGATATGTGACTCCTATGCCAAGTTTGACCTCCCATTCTTGAAATAACATATAAAAGGGCAGTAGCAACATCACTTTTGTCTAACTATCTTGAACTCTCACTCTGAAAAGTTCATCCAAGACTATTTCAGGAAAACTGATAATGTATTCTTAGGAGGAAAATTCGCCATAAATAGTTCATCTAGCCTTTTTGTATCTACTGGATGTTTTACTGTCTTGCTGACAACTTTGTATATAGAAAACAGGTAGATTGATAAGCATATGTTCTTTCTCTCATACACATGTCAGTAAGTGTTTGAACATTGCATTTTGATAATCTTCACAGCACAGCAAAAGCTGCCTGAGTTTATCTCTGCCACAATAAACTATTTTACTTTCTTATTTTTTTCATGAGCAGTTTGAAAATAGAGTGTAAAACCAAGAACCTCCTAAGTTCAAAAAAAAAAAGCTTTGTGAAACTCTTGACCATGCTTCAAGTAATTATGCATTTTTTTCATATTTCCACATTAATATCTCTAAGAAATACAATATTTTCCTTCAGAACTGCTTCTTCTAATTCTTGGCACACTGGTCCCCAAAAGACACCCACACACAGATGGCAATAGAAGGAAGTGAGGAGCAATGTAATTTCTGCTAGACACTTTTAACATTCATGGAGGATTTTCACAGGGGAAAATCCTCAAGTCCTAATTCAGGGGTAATGGGAATAAATGTATAAATTATGTTAGACTTGATTTGGGATTTTGACTCCAGGAGGAAAGTCAGTGGGGACACATTGACTTGTTTTGACATTTGCCCAGCAACAATGTCAATGTACTTCCTCACAAAGTTTTCCTACACAATAATAGTTAACTTATACAGTTGGTTTTTCCACTGTTGCTATTTCAAAACACTCTTTCAGTGACTCATGCTTTTACTGTTCTCTTTGCTCAAGACTCTCAAAATTGATGTCCAAAAAAACCTCCCTTTGATCAGTGTAGATCTCCTGACTAACCCAATCTATTTAATTTAGTTATTTTGACAAAAGTACACCTTTTAGAGAGATTTAGTGATGCTTAGTACAATAGCACAATGTGATGCTCTGTAGAAGCTCCTGAACCACAAGTTTCCCAAGAATTTGATCATTACCCAGCCATTCTCACATATACAGAGAGAAACCACTCCAACAGGAAATTTCTTCTCAATAAAAAAAAATCTACAATACAGCAGTTGCACAAAAATACTTATCTTCAGAGATACAATCCACTTTAGGGACACAGACTACAATGAAAATTTGGAAAAAATTAATTTCATAACAAAAGGACAAGAAATTTCAGAATAAAAATACTTTGTTTGGCCAAAGTAGTCATGTGGGGGTTTTAGTTCTTTTATCCCATTGTTCCACAGCTTGTAGCACAGATCAGTTATTCTTCAACTAGTAGTAATAAATACAAAGTATAAAATACAAGAAATTTTGCAGAAGCTCAGTGGAAACATTCAACCTTAATCTGAATATTGAAGTGTTACACCAGAAATGTCACTGACTCTGATCAAAACTTTGCTCAAGGGTTCTTTTTTTATCTACTTGAAATATGAAATGTTTTAATATTCAATAGACCACAGAAAGTTCAAATGAATTTCTATTCTTGATTAATCTGTGTTGGATGTTTTTGTGGTATTTCCTCCAGATCCATGATTATTTTAATACTGCTATGTCTCAGAGTTTACACTTCAAAGATCTGCTGCATGGCCACATATTCAAAAGAGAGAGGAAATTAAGTTATTCAAATTTTGAGTACCTATATTTTTAACCATTATTCTGACTGAAAGCTTTTACCAAAATATGAGACTGTTTCAAGACTGTAGCATGCTCAGTTGTTTGGCATAACAAAAATCACATTATACAGTATGGAATGAACTGTGTTAGAAATAAAAATTAGTTTTCTCCAACTCGACACTTCCACCAAATTCAGCATATTTTTCATTTGCAGTCTTTCATCACTATTCAGAGATTATGAACTAATTTATTCTAAATTTTGATAATTGTGGTGCACAACTATCTAAAGCAGATATTATTAGGTCTGTTCTCAACGATATAAAAATCTCATCGTTCTTTTCATGGTAGTTCTTTACATAAACACCTCAAGAACTCTGTCACAATAAGGGTAAAATTTATTAGCTCTTGAGGGAAATTCCCAAATATTCATTGAATTATAAGTTCTGCTGACAATTGAAATTCTCTAACATGATTTGTCCATCAATGGAGATTTACCAAAAATTGAGATAGACATGAACTACTATTTTAATATGCAATCAGCAGCTCTTGGGTTTAAAATAAACTTAATCATGTCATCCATAATAAGGAATATATTTCTATCACAAATTGAAAACTGAAGTATAGTGTATGCTCAATGGTATATACTCATATATATGAGTATACATGCGTCATTTTATATAATATGCTCCCATCCATCACAATGAACTTAGCAAACCAAGAAGTAAAACTTGGAGAAAATAAATCCCTCTACATTTCAGTTTACCAAGTTCATTCCCTTACTGCTGTGCTTCCAAGGGACATTCACATCAGCATTTGTAATATATAAATTGCAGCCCTGTAGCTAGTATTGGCTTTTTCTCGATGACATTTTTAAAGGAATTCAAAAGCCGCCTTTCTGCTTTGACAAGTAATGTGGTACCACGTTAACCAAATATATTTTTGAAGCAAAGTACTATGCTTTCCATCAGTATCAGGCAATGTTCATAGAGCCATTTCTAATGTCTCCATTTTAGGAATGTCTTTTGGAGCCTGGACAAGGAAACAGTGTCTGCAAAAACCTTCTGTTTTCTCCCATCCCTACCCCTCACATTGATTACATCCAGAGCAACCATTTAATAACACTAATCCACGCCCTCATGGGAAGCATTTATAAGTTTATGTGGAAAAGCTGGAGAGAGTAATTTTCCACCATCCATTATCAAGTAGAAGAATGGTGAAAAAGACATTATTCTGAACAATCCTGGACCACTAGCCCAAGATGTAACCTTAGGTATTTATTTCTACAGTAAAGATAATAGTTCCTCATGCTGTGCTGTGGATTTTGGGGGCTAGAGAACAGAGAAGCATTTTGAAAAGATCAACCTGTAAGTATTAGTGTAATAAATAATAGTGCATATCCTGGAATCTGGAGTCTACTCTTCATTTTATTTTAATGTACATTTCAATGTTTTATTTCTTTAGATGAAACAGCTGAGAACTGATGGTGTCTTACTGTAAACATAGGATTAGTCTTTTATAACGTAGACTTTTGAGTACAGAAGCTCTTTTTAAAGATGAGACTATAGTTCATTATTTTTTCCTTCTTCACAAAATACAGAAAAAAATTAGGTTCATACTGTTGCCTAGGAGTATGCAATGATGTGGATACTACTTTAAGCACCTCTTGCATCTTTGTGGTTTACATTGTCAAAGAATAAATATTATCAAGACGTAAAATCACCCTTGCTTGAGGGAACATGTATACACAACCATTCAGCTACCTATCCAAACCAGTCCTAGCCCCCTTCCTAGCCCCTGTACAAACCATTTATTTGACTTTTGGGTTCTTCATGTTATTTTTGAGGACTTGTACACATTTTATGTAAAATTGTTGATGGACACCATTTCTTCCTTAACCACTGACTGCAGACTCAGGAACAGATGATGGTCTTGGGAAAATAAAGGTAGGATCAGTAAAGAAATAGCAAATAGATATAAAGTAATATAAGTAAAGCAATATAGACATCCACTAGATAAATAAAGCAATAGATAAATAAAGCAAATAGCTATCCAGTACTACGATTACTATTCACTAGTGGAAGGCAACAGTAGACACATCTCTCATGTTGAGGGCCTGGAGACAAAGATTTGTCAGTCAGCTAAGGAATTGTGCTGTCTACATGGAATATGGTCCCAAGGCTGGGAGGGAGGGGGCAAGAAGACATCTGGGAAAAACACGCTCTTGCTCAATCTTCTTACATCCTTAAAAGAGTTCTAAAGTGAGTTCATCAACAGATTACAAAAGAAAACTAGCTGCCCTCCCCTGCAACAGGAAAAAACCCAACAAAAACGGGAAATTAAAAATTGAAGTATTTCTCCATAGATAAATATACCGTGTTCAATCTGGCACCAGCAATTAATATGATTCTCCTGCTACCTTATTGTCAGATAAGAAATCAGGAGAGAGCAGCAAAGGGTGCTTGTGCTTGGACTAGCAAATGGCCTGATTATGGCATTATGCAGCTCACTTCCACTTGACGGCCTGGGAACAGAACTGTTCTCCCCTCCAAAATACAGGACAAAGGGAGGAGTGGTAATATGAGTGGTGAGAGCTTTTCTTGATGCAAAACAGGATGGATATAAGTCACGTAGAAGAAAAGCCTTAAGTAGCTTATCCCCTTCAAATTTCAGCTTCACTTTAAATGAGACAGGTTTACACTTAGAAACTAAGAATATACCAGGCTGTTTTAGTCCTTCTTTCTACTATTCCAATTCTCTCTGCCCCAGCATAAAACTGGGCTCCTGTCAATAACTAATATACAAATAAATGCCTGCCTTAGCACTGTTTTCAACAAATAATGTCCAATGGATAGGAACAGGCTAGCCACATTAACAGTCAGTAAAACATGCTGCTCTCAAGCAAGAGATGACCACTCTATTTATCCTGCAGAACACAAACATAGCAGCAATTCACACCAGTCAGGAAATATCAGAAGAATTTCTTCATCTCAAATTCACTACTCTCATCTTTTATTGACTTAACAAAGAGCATGTTCTTTGGCCATTGTCATTTCTAGAACAATGTTACGTATTTTTAAGTAATGGCTGACAGAATATATTTATATGATTCTCTTTTTTTTTTTCTTTTTTTTTTTTTTAAAAGAAAGTGACGGCGTACTAGTTTAGGTGAGTATAATAAAAATATCTATAGATTCAACTTCAAAACTAACTTCCATTCTTACTTATAGTATTGAGTTTTCCCTCTCATGTCATGCTTCTAGAAATGACTGTCACTCAAGGAAAGGAAGCAACAAGGTTTTACTACTGTTAAAACACTTTACATTTCAGCAATTTTTCCTTCTCACATGCTTAAAATTATCATTTAGCTTGTGTTATGAAAGATGTCCTTGCTAGTTAGTGTTTTCTTGGTTTTGGCAAGTAAGCTAACAAAGGTAGACAAGTTCTTGTTCTTCAAATAAGAACATGTGCAGAGAGAAAATAGAGGAAAATTACAGCCCTGAGCACAGGTTCTTAAGATGAAACCCCCACAAGTAACTCTTGTTATATACATAGCAAATACAAACATGTAACGCTTTAGTGATGCCTAAATTTGATGTACTCTAAACTTAGTAAAGATGATGATCACCAAACCAACCATATCAGTGAAAGTAGATCATCTGGCAGAGGTAGGAACTACTCTGCTGTTTCATGTTGCAGAGCTCATTCAGTAATTTTAATACAGAAGGATTTTTATACTAACTGCCATACAAACATGTTGGAACAGTGAGTCCCCCTGCTAAGCATCCTACAATCAGCATTTCTG
>JAWWMU010000153.1:45537770-45553011 GCA_035048155.1 Cinnycerthia olivascens
ATTTTTATACTAACTGCCATACAAACATGTTGGAACAGTGAGTCCCCCTGCTAAGCATCCTACAATCAGCATTTCTGATGTGACAATTTAACTGAATAATTACATTATCTGCGTTGCTCATGTTCAGTGGTTGCTCAGTAAAGCCCCTGACTTGTTATTCCCTGAGTTTCCCCAGTCGAAAGTGCATCTTCAAAAGGATGCTTCACGAATCACAACAGAACCAGAGACACCCGAGTTTCTTACCTTCCAGCACACTTTGAGGCCCTCAAACTTCATTTTGATATGAAGTGGAACCCCAACATCAAACATCAAAGCTTTGCACAAACTGAAAAATTAAAAATATTTTCCTTTAATGCTATCAAAATGTGTGATTCAATAGGGACAAAACCTTTTTCTTAGCATAAAACAAACAGAATATTTCATCTTCATCTTTCTGACTCATATGACAGCTTCTAACAGGAGTATAATAATAAAACAATAAAAAAACCCTCAGTATTTCAGTACTTTCTTATAATGGCAATGTCAAAAAAATTCTCCTGAAAAAGTGTGGCTCTGAAAACATTTCACAGCAGAAAACTGGTTTTCCAGATACAGCATCATAAATGCTTTTAATGGATAATTCTTCTAAATTAAGCAGATGTAGAAGACTTGAACAGAACCGAGATGGATGTGCCTCATTATCCTATGATCTCTTTGAAAAGAACAGAGGGCAGAGCCATAGGATCTGCTACATGGAGCACTCAGAGACATTCAATTGATAGTTTTAGACACAAGAGATAAAATAAGAAGAGAATAATGGGCAATTTTGTCTGCCTTTTTCTCTTAAGGTATTAGCTTGTCAATCATTATCAGAATAAGTAAAAATTTTTATTCCACTGTATATCTTTAATAACTTGCCACTTCCACTTCAACATAAACTAAATTCAAAGATATTCTTATTGTGCAATATAAACACTATAATGATAGCAGTGATAGCTCTCCTTATCTCATACTATGCCTCTCTCTTGTTGATGAGTCATTTCTCCTCTTACCATGTAGTAAAGAAAACAGATGAGCCTTGAAAAGCTAACACTTTTTGCAATTTTATATAGCAAATACCATTTGGAAAATGTAGAATCACAGCTCCTGTAACTACTATACCAGTTTCCTGACAGTGAGTCAGGAAATGGTGGGAATGAAAACATTTGGGAAGTTATCTGGAATTTAGGTTCTAAAAGATGCTTTCTTTGAAAATAAGAGTAAGAGCAAACTTAGTATTTTGGCAGTTTTGAATCATATCCTTTTAGGCTTTAATTTAAAATCTATTTTTAATTCTGTTGCAATACTTAAAAGTAATTTCTCTTTATTGAATGATAAATCAAAAGGAATATATAAAGCCATTTTCTGTCTTAGTTGCAATGGGAAAATCCAAAGTAACTCCATTACAGTCACTAAAAATATTTCAAAAGTTTCAAATCAACATAGTTTCAAGAAGTGATTGAAAAATATATCAAAATATGGCTTAAATTCTTCTATGACATATGTTGAGACTTACAGAAAACAAATGGTAATTTAAAGTTGCTTAAGAAACTTGAAGTCTATTTCTTTATTCCTTCTAAGGAGTATGTATGCAAAATTCTGGTAAAACCATAACCATCTAGAGCTACTAACTTCTAACATGAAACTTCTCTATACAATACTGTGCATTTTTATACTCATCTGCTCCTTTGTTACCTGACAGGTGAAAAGGATTTGCAAAAAAAGGGTCCAACTCTTCAGATTGTTTAAGAAGCTGTCCTGATCATCACTCAAGCACCTTCCTGGGCTGAGCAAACTAAGCAATCATGCTCTAAACTGGGCACGATCATACTCCAGAAAGAAGAAACTTCAGGCTATTTTGACATGAAACACATTTATTTTACCAGAGGCATTATCAATGTAATGATATTCCCTCCTTCAAAAACACTTTGTATGATGTGTGATGGATGCCTTCACAAGGAAAATTAGACAAATGCTGGTAATTAAAGTCAGGTATGTAAAAACCAGGAGAAGCTGTGCTCCCTCCCCTCAGTGTGCAGGGAAGCTGAGGGATGACAGGTCTCTGGGGTGTCAGACAGGGAGTGCCTCAGATGCTAGCTAGGTAACTACGCTGAAAACAAAGCAAAAGGAAAGACAAGTGGGTATGTGTAAACAAGTGGGATGAGGTTATTGAGGGACATTTGAAGGTTATTTGAAGGACCTGCTGTTGTCTTGAGTTTGACTGATGTGGTCACCTCCACCAAAGCTGATTACCTACATTTGGCACAAGGGAAGGGATTTGAAAGAGGAATGACCACTACTTAAAAAAGCTTTTCAGCAAGAGAAACAAAAATGCTCAGTTTGTCCCAGAAGATGCACTACTAAAGTGAATGTTATTTCCTAAAGATGTAAAACTTAACAAGTTCCCTGCAAAGAATTACAGAAAATTACTTAATTGATTTACAATTTGTACAATGGTATATGGAAGAACTTCAGCAATATTAAGTCCCCTAGTATTACCATGATGAAATGAGTACACAGTTCACTTTATAGTTGTGGTAATGGTCAGAGACCCCAAATCAAAAGACTGCTGCCACAAAGAGAGAATAGTTAAGCCAGTGATGAAAATCCCAGGGACTTAATTTTAAGCCCCACTTACGAGCCATAGGTTATGCTAGTACACCTTTGGCAGCACCAGGCTTTTTGGGTTGCTTTTTTCTTTTGGGGGGTGGGGAATGGTGCCTTTACAGGGGGAATACTATACTCATACTATACTCAAACTATTTAAAAAACATAATTAAAGAATGACAGGTAAATTTTCATGTTGTGTCAAAGGGGAAGATTCAGCCTCAATAACGTTGATTGTTAGCCTGCTGAACTATCTGTTGCAAGTACTTCTTTAATAATGAATGACCCTTGGTCTATTTATTTATAAAAGCCATGCAAGATACAGGAAACATACAGATAAAGGTCAGTGCTTAACATGAATTCAGGCAGGACTTCAAAGTATATCAGGCTTGTTCTTGATTTTATTTAGTATGAAAAGTTTTCATATCATTTGCATTGATGGCTGGGCATAAGTTAAATGGGTTTTCATGATTTTTTTTATTAATGTTAGCATTCATTTCGCCAGGTTTTTCTTTTTTTGCCGTTATTTAAGCAGGTGAGAGGGAATATAAACTGAACATCTGAGCATTGAAAAGAGTTCAACTTCAGGCTTTCTCTCTGGTTTCATTACACTATAACCATACATTATCCTGAGTATCTGCCAGATAAAAAGGACATGAAAAAATATAGCATGTATATCATACTGATCACTCTTTTCCAGCACTTTAATTTCTATCACATCCTTTACCTTTTTTGAAATGCTAATTACACTCAGTCTGCTGTATTATACAGAAGTTGCTTTGGGAAAATCAGATTATTTTTCAGCTACAAATGGCCAATAAAGATAAAAATAAATGGACAATTTGTGTGATTCAGTGCTAGGGTTGACACTGTTAATAAACACCCTTGACTGGAAACTGTAGAGAAGGACCTTGCAGATAAGGAGTAAACTCCTTTGAAAACCCAGGGCAACATCTCGCCCCTAATGGGTGCACCCACACTTTGTTAGATTTCAGACAATTAACTGGGCCTCTAATGAGCCACACAGGGAGTCTGTTACTTTGGAGATACTTTGGGGATCCTGAGCCCTGTTCTCCAGCGGGCAGCAGCTCCACTAAGAACCCACCTGTGGGCACCCAGCTCCTGGCAGCAGCAGCAGGCACAGGATGTTTCATCCCCTCCAGCAGAGCAGCCCAAGGCCCTGACCACAGGGGTGGGGGGCATTCTTCTTGTTTTTCTCTGACCTTGCTGGGTGCTGCCTCATTTGTAGCCCATTAATAGTTTCAGACTGCTCACCCATAACCATAAAAACTAGGCTGCTGTTTCATAGCTGATTAGACATATACTTCATACGTTGGTGCTGTGGTATACATTCAGTATGTTCAGTGATTTAGTTAGGTTCTGAGTGAAGAACGATTGAATCAAATGTGCATGGATTTTACTCAAGTTTTTCTTCCTGTAGAAGATATTTAGGTATTGGCTTTGTGTATACAAATCTTTCAAATTAATTTATTTTATTAGCACTAAAGTTGCAGGGTTCACTTACCCATAGAAAAATCCCATGGAAATAGTAATACTCAGCAAAAAAAAAGCATTTTGGATTCGAGGCACAATTTTTTCTCTGTTTCATTATTCTTTCTTACCAAGTCAATACTAATCACAGATGAAAAACATGTCGGTTTTTTTTTTTTAATTATGTCAGCAAGAGAAACTTTTTCCTTTCCAAAATAATGGTAGAAAAGATACTTCTAAAAAATTTCCAACAGTGATACAAATCTTCATTAGATCTGAGACCCAGACCTATAATCTCCTTCTTGTTTGACAGATCTGTTGATTTGAGAAGAATTTCAGTTGACTGAGGACACCTACTACAAATGTTACAACAAATATATTCCATTTTTGTTTTTTGCCATGTATTGTGCCTTTTTATATGCTTGCTGAAGCTAATGCAAAACTTAGGAACTCTTGCTTTTAATCTGTGCAGAGTCGCTTTTTTTTTTTTGCTGGCTATTTTTCTGTAATTAATATTTCCTGTTTGGATAACCCACTAGAAAATACAGCATTCAAACTGAGTAACTCCCTTGCTAAGGCAAAAATGACATGTAAATTTTTAAAACAAATAATTATCTGCACCCATAAGTGATGTCTTGGACAGAAGGTAACAATACTGTTCATGAAATTGTATTTTATCTATTTCTCTTATTTATGGATTTCTAGATCTGTCACTACATCTATCTGCACATAAGGATTCCATTTTTGAGTACAGATAGTTCAGACAGTGTCTATTTTGGTTGGTCTAGCAACAAACTGAGCACAGAGATTCAGCTAATATTGATGTCCAAGTTTGATGGAACGGTCTGAATAGCCAGGCTGTAGAGATGTGCCAGAAGAATGCTTGAAATACACTGAATTAGAGATTTTCCTCTTTTATAACAAAGGATCCAAAACTATTTGACACAAACCCCTTAAAGTGGGAGCTGCTTCTCGGATCAACAATTATGACTTGATCTAAAATAGATGTCATATATAGAAGAACTAAATTGACTCAATATTTATTTTGTTTTCTGTACTGTTCTAAAAGAAATAAAATTGGAAGAAAATTTAATTTCAAGTTTTCACTATCAAGCAGGGAGTTTTCAATTGAAAACAATTATAATATTACATTTTAAAACAGCAGTGCATGTGTAATGGAGACACTTAATTCTTACAAAATAGTAAGATTACCACAGAGAATAAAGACATTGTCTACACAGACACCTTGTCCTGGATAGCCATAATTCAAATAGCCTTTTATGGAACGTGAACGTCCTTCAAAACTCACATCATTCAAAAATTAGGACACACTTTCCATATAAAATTCTGCTTCTTCCAAAATAATGACTCATTCCACATTTAATAATTTATGTACACTGAGGAAATCTTTTCCTGTTTTCTGATACCTACATGAATAATCACTGCTCTTAAATAATCCAAACAGATATTGTTTCCAAAAAATGAAATGCTTTTGATCAAAAAGTATAAATCTTGAAGCACTTTGGAACCTTTAAATTGGTAGTGTCTGATATTGCCATTCCTTCTCCCGTTAAAAGATTTAATAGCACCTTCCCTCTTCCCAATGCACTTCCTGTTCAGAAGTCTGTTTCAATTCTTTCCTGCAACTGAGAGCTCACAGATTGCCTTCCCCTTTTTAAAATCAGGTGGTCCTCCATTTCTCTATTGGGACTTTCCAATTAGTACACTAGTTTAAATTTGTTCCTCTACCAAAATATTTTGGTTCTCCTAAAATACATTTCAAAAGAGTGTTTCATGTTTAATTTATTCTCAGTTTTAACATTTCACTGAAAATGGTTTCCCTCTAGCATCCTACAATAGCCTGGTTTTCATAGCCTATTAACTGCCCTATAAGGTCTTCCTCTGCCCAATACACAATTCCATTTTAATATAGCTGTGTCCATTTAAACTTGTTCAAATGCTTTACTAAATTTTGCATCCCATCATTAATGATTAGAAATAAAAGGTTTAAGAATAACCAAAAGTGTAATTATATCAGACTAAATCCAAAACTTACTAGATGACAGTTTGGATTAAACATGGCATTATAATCTCTTGGAATAATAGGAGGAGGGCTCTACTAACTGTGACTAAATTACAGAGGTCATTTAACTCGTTGCAGAGGTAATTTATAAGCAGTGTCCTAGATCTCAGCAACATCACATGAAATTAAACACTACACTAGACCATCCAATTTGTGCGTACTTTACCTTTCTGCTGGTGTGACAGAGCTCAGGACAACAATGGCTGAATTGTACCTGCTCAGTACACTGGAGCTGTGTTCCCCCTGCATTGCTGTCCAAAGGAGCTATGACCAACACATGGAGAGAGATGAACATTCCACTTGCTTGGGGATGATTGTTTTTCCTTCTTGAGGAAGACAAAACATGGAGAAGTGTATTTTTAAGACAGAGGGGTGAAAGCGAGACAAGTTGCACTCTTCTATGCACTTTCAGCAACTGTCCTAGAATAGTAAATTGTTACTATGACCAGTTTTCCATTCATTTTCTGGCAAATAGGCTCAATTACCGGCCTTTAAATGGTCTAGAGTTTGGGGACATCATGCCTGCTGGAAGATTCCTTGTAAGCATGACACAAAACTAAGATTAGCATCATAAACCCCGCTTGAGCAACATGATGTTCTTTAACACAACCATATTTTCTACCTACTTCCAGTCCAGAGCAACCAACTCACCACATGCAGAACAGATGGGGTCCCTCTGCAAATGCTGACCATGGTAACGGTGTCTTCATGGCTTGTCATTTTAGCACTCATGATAAATTTTTTAGATGATACATCAACATGATGATACAGTCTGAAAAGATGTAACTAACACACAAGGCCTAAATATTTCTGTAGAACTGTATTTGACCTCAGGTACAAAAGCCAAGGAGATGAGTCATTCCACCTCCACCTTTCATTAAGACAGATTCTGATCTGTTCTGTTGAACAGAGGCTTTTTAAGTATGAAAGGACTTGATAAAATTTTTTTAAAAAAACACCCACTTCTAGAACTCAGGTACTAGGAACACAGAAATACTACTACTCAGAAAACAAATGAATAGAGAACAAAGAAAGTCTATTTTTCTCAAAAGAATATAGAAGAAAGAAGAATTCAACTTGATTACTGATTAAAGAAACTAGAAAAATGAGGAGAGGGTAAAAATGTGGGAAGAAAAGCAGAATTTATGTGATAAAACCATTAAACGGCAGGTTTGGCTCAATGCTTTTTCTCTATTAACAACATATTGCCTGGTCTTGAGATACAGCTCAGAAAACAACTGAGCATTTTACTGTATATGTATTAAGATCGACAAGCTTCTTCCCATAATAAGCAAGTCCAAAACTTACAAGAAGATGGTCTTGATGAAAAGGCAAGGCATCTGACATATAGACCTATAGAATCAGTTCAAGGTGTCTTTAAACTACTTCCACATTTCAGTTGTCTCATATTTTGTTATAAAATCTCCAAAGGCAAGAATTCTGGTACCAGACAAGCACATGGGTACTGGCATCCATGATAGCCTTGCTTGCACATATTACAGTAATTGCCTCTGAAGAAAAAAAAAAAAAAAATGCAAAAAAAGTCCCACACATCTGCTTGTACACTCAAATACTTCCAGGCTTTTTAATAAAAAATATTACCTTACAAAATGTGTGCTTGGTAAGGGGAGTTTTATACTAATTTCCCTGTCTTTTTTTTTTTTTAATATTCTCAATGCTTTCTAATTAGTTTGGCTTCACTGGCCAAGTCTCAGCAATGACTGTGTCCTCCTTCCTGCAAGCAAGTCATTCTTTCATGCCATCTACCTGGATTCTGGAAGTTTCCTGGGTTTCTGCTTTGTTCCTCAGATACCAAACTCACCAGCCTGCTCCTCCTGACTTCCTGACAATCACTGCAACAGCTCTGCCTGTTTCCCACTGTGGTCTAACCTTTGCTAGAGAGAGCTGTGCAGGGAAGCAGCACCTACTCCACTGACCTTCCCTAGAAGAGGACACAAATAAACCAAGAGCATCCCCACGGAGCCCTTCCATGCTGAACAGAAAAAGCCCCAGATGCTGTGTGGCAAGGCACACAGCAGGAACGCCGGGCTTCACGCTTCCAAAGCTGCCAACAGCCTCTGGCCTCAGGGACTGCTTAGTCTGTGAGGCTGGGATAAGAGAAAACGTGGTAACTACAGCCAGCTTACACACTGGTTTTGTAACATCAAGGCTTACTCTTCAACTGCATAGACTAGAAAGCAGGTTTTTAAACAATAAACTCATTTATTGACCTTTATTATGAAGCTCAGGAGTATAATAGGCTTTGTCAAATGCATGGAGTGTTGTAAGCAACACTCATTGCACATCTGAGCACCCTTATTCCCTGTTAACAAATTGCTCTTGATTCTGGAATTCCATTTAAAATTATTTTGATAACTTGTAGATAATTGATTACTATCAATGGACTCTTTACTTGCATAGTGACAGATTGTCAGTCATAGTACGCTTTATGAAAATACCTTTACTTCCCACGAGAGTGACTTTCTAACTCAATGTATGTTACTTTTCAGGAACGCAGCTGACAGAAAATAGCAGCAGAACTTCTTCAGCATCATGCAAAACTATCCAACTTCAGCAACAACAAAAATATAAAAAATTAAAATTACTAAAATTTATTCCCTGCTTCCTTTTGCAAAGACAAGTCTGCAGTCTTCTGATGCAAGTGCAATGGCAACATCTTTTTCCTCATAGATGGAACTAACAGAATTAGGAGCTAAATCACAAGTAATCTTGTAAACTCTGCTAACTTGATTTCTTGCTTAAGGGGCGTATTCTCTGGGGAATAATTTTACTTAGTTTGATTATTTTAACTGCTGGCCAACTATATGCATGTACCTCTAAACACAGAAGATTTAAATTTGCAAATGTAGAACCACTGCCTTTTTGCATAAAGTTCATTTAAATATTTCAAATTACTTTGAAATAATAGATTTAAAGACAATAAGCTATAAAATCATGAACTAAAAGAGTAAAAAAGAAATATGTACTAAAAAGTAGAAAGAAATTATGTTGCACTTGAATAGTCACAACAGGAGTCAATGTTAGACATCACTTAAGAGGAAAATAGGACTACTATTCCAGACTCATATGCATCATCCTAAAAAGAAAAGGAAATTAGTTTACACTGTATTATATCTAGTAGGATGTAAATAACACGTTACTTGTGCCTATACCAGCAGTACTTATCACAAGTCTACATTGCTTGCTAAATTATAGTTAATAATCATTGTGCCATCAGACAATAGGGTACAACGCCACATAAATTTAAAAAGTAGATATTTTTCAGTGTGTACTCCAAAATATAATTGCATCAATAATTATTGTCTCTGTCTATAAAACAATTACAGTACCTGCTTAACTGCAGCATTGCATGCAGAAATTCCCGGTAATTATTTTGTTCCATTCTATTTGACAATATATTCGGGATCCAACCTGCTAACACATATTCCCAGCTTTAGAATTGCACTGCACTTTAGAATTATACTGCACTCTACAAACTGACATTTACAAATCCCACGTACCTTTGCAAAGTTTTGATTTTTTGCAAGACAATGGATACTTTTTTGGGACTCAAGGGTTCTGACCTTAAAGAAACCAGATTGGTTTTCTTTTCCTTTTGTCCAAGTGGATGTTCATTTCTGAAATAGTATCCAGAGACTACTTAACAAGAGTACCATGAGACAGATTTCACATTGTGGCAACATTACTAAAGCTGATCAAGGACTTCATGATGGGACTTCATTTATCTTCAGCTACATGCTTCCTCTCCCAATTCTTAACATGAGCTGCAAATTTCAGTCCTGTCTCAGAAATTAGTGATGGCAGATCAACCCTTTCTTCTGAGAAAGCACTTCTCTTCTGCCTCCCTCAAATTGCTCTGTGTAAAAATTCCAATATGATTAAAACAGCTTTGCAGTCATAGAAGTACCACTTAAACTGGTGCAGTTAAATAGTTTAATTTGCTCTGCTTCCTAATTAAAACAATTACTTAAAATACACATCCCCAACCAATTCTTACTGACACTTATTCCACTAGTTCTAATCATTGCTATGCAGCATCAGTAATATTTCTTTTTAAGAGATTTCCAAGAGATAGCGAGGAAAGAAAACCATTTTCACAGACCTCCTGAATTTATTTCCATGCATTCACTCTTCTTTAGACATAATCTAGTCTTTTCTTCCTACAGGGCTTCATGCACATGACAGATTTTAGCTAAGCTATCACTACTACAGATGCTGCTTATATCAGCTTAAGAGAGTTTCTGTTAAGCTGATATATTATGCCCTGCCTCCATGGGCAAATACAAATGACATAAATATGCGTAATACTTTTGTTTGTATGTCTGTGTTGGATGGGGCTATTTTCTCTGCTTTCTCAAAGTACTGTTCACTGATGCTGATGGAAAACCAGCAAAATACAATTATTAACCAGGGTTAACAGAAAAAATGGTACACAACTGAAATTGAAGCTGTGATAGATTGTGGAATTCCTAATAATTTCAGGTTTATGTGAGGCTGATTCAGGGCTCCCTTTTCACTCAACATTTTCCATTAATGTTGCACATCCAGAGATCAGGGTCCAGGGTGGCAAACTAGGTACATTTTTGGCTTTGTTGAATGCAGTAGGTTTTCCTATACTCCTCTTAAAAGTTCTTACACTTCAAAACTGCAATCCTGTTCCACTCAAAACAGTGGCAAAATCTTACACACAAGGAGATTAGTAAGAAGGCACAGCAAAGGGAGGGAAATATTTTCATTATGAAACAACATAGCAGGAAAAGGTAGCAAAAAATTCTATTGCTGATCAACAAGACCCAGAGCTAATTCTCTGGAAACAGGAACTGGGGAGGAAGCATGCATTTGGGAAACAAGATCATCTAAATCAAGCTGTGCATTTCATGTGGACAAACCTCAAAGATGAATATTCCTGGCAATTTTCTATCTCATAACAAGTGAATAGCTATTAAGGGTTTTTTTGCCAACATTGCAGGACTTCTATACCTATTTCTTTTGCAAATGTCTGTGAAAATAATCCTTTCATATTTTAAGGGAACAGAAATTTATGATGATTGTTTTCCACATAGATTACTTTAAAATATTTTTTCAATGGGTTTTCAGTATATTTCAGTTTCCTAGGACAATTTTGCAAAATTGCTTGATTTTTTTCCTCTTTATTTCCTTTTTACTAATGCTTCCAGTGGCAATTGCCACTGAATCAAAAAGTAAGCATAAAATTTTTTGTTATGTTGTTTATTTAGGAAGCAGCAATAACCTTTAAATTGGTATTCGTTGTTCTGTTTAAAATAACTTCACATTTTGAAAAGATTTTCATTTCAATAGTAATTTAATAAAGGTCTGATATTTACATATTCCTTAAAATGAAAATAGAGAGCACAATCACTTTGCAACAGGCTGCCCAGATAAGTTGTGGCTGCCCCATCCCTGGAAGTGTTCAAGTTCAGGTTTGATGAGGCCCTGGGCAACCGAATCTCATGGGTGAAATCCCTACCTATAGGAGGGAGACTCGAACCAGATAATCTTTAAGATCCCTTCCAACCCAAACAATTCTATGATTCTATTATAACAGCTAGTCGAAAGAGCTCTTCATTTCTTTCTGAAGAGCATTCATCTCTTTTAATCCCAGGCCACCACAGTTTGTTCATTCTGCTCTTCCCAACGGCAAATCTGTCACAAATCTAATTTTCCGTAAGATACAAAAGTTCTGTCAAGTTTTAAGCAGCTTTAAATCACCCTTAGTTACTCCTCCAGTCACTTAGTTACTATCCCAGGTGAAGGGATGCAGACAGCACTCAAATACACACTTCAGTTTTCTGTAAAGTATACAAAGCATGGCTCATTAATCACTTAATTATGTCAATACTTGGAAATGATTGTGTGTCCAATCTTATGGCTGCACTTAGTCAATCTCTTCTACTCATGACTCTAAAAATCATGAACAAAAAAATATCTACTCCCAAAAGATCATGAACATTCGAATGCAAATCAGTCACCCTGACAAAATGACAAATGCAAGAGAATGTTTTCATCCAAACTACTCATTTGGGAATAGAGGTTGATCAACTTTTAGTTCTCAAAATTCTGCTTTGAAAAGTGAAACTATAAAGATGGCAAGTCCCTGCTCAATCTACTGTTCTGAGAGGGCACAGGAGAGGGAATGATCCAGTTTCTGTCCTTCATGAACTGACAGCAAGATTTTCATCAAAGCACTTCACTAAGAGTGGAACCTCATCAAGGCAGTGAGCTTGCAGTTTTAACACTGAAGGCTCGGTTTGCAAATAACAAGAGGCTCATTTCACATAAAGAAATCAGCAATGATTCTACCATTAAATCACACTTTAGGACAATGCAAGAAAAGAGAGATGAAGAAATTGATAGAACCAGAAACATATCATCTAGGAACGTATCATCAACCCAGCATGGGAGACACTGAAGTTAAAAATAAGGTCTATAAAATTCCAGACTTGGGAGATGGGAATCCTAGATTTTCCAAAATGGTTAATTTACTCTGGAAAATCTCTCAAAAATAGAAATTCCAAAATCCTTTTATCTACCTATAATGCAACTTTGGTCCAAAAGTACCAGATGATCGAAGTGTTATGCCTCATGGATTCTGCTTCTTGCCAAACCAAGTAGTAGAGCACTCCATTGCATTTTGTGTTTCAGGTTGGAAATCTCCAGTAGTGAAGTGGATAAACCAATCAACTAATTTCACATGCAGCACTGAGAAGTCATCAGATGTTAACAATTCCTTACTCAACTAGAAAAGATCAAAACTAATGACAGATGAAACTCTCCTGTTATCAGTCCCCTGAGTCACCCAATTCTCACTGTAGTGCTCCTCATTTTTTGCTGCCTGCCTCTGTATAACAAGCAGTACTGTAGCAGGTAGCCCCTGTGACTCATTCCTTGGGCTCACCCACCTGTGATTTGTGAGTATGATGAGCTATTATAACACTGCATTCCTCTGGAGTCTCTCACTATATCTGTCCAGGCTACTGAGACTGCCTGTCTGCTTTCAAGTTGGATTTTTTTATGTTCAAACACAGAAATTCTTTAATTTTTTTTACCAAGCATACTGCTACTGGTAATTAATCATTATATTAATACATTTGCTAATCAAAATGCAGTATCTTGTTATTTTCATGATTTCCCAAATAAAAGAGAAATAAGCATTTTCTGAGATCAGGAAAAACATTTAACAAAACTTAGATATGACAATAATCATCTTTCTTAAAAATAAGAAAACACAATGTTGATATGGAAAAGATACCATATCAACTTCACCTACAGGAATGAGAAAAAAACTAAAGATTTCACATGGATCATATTTTCCAGTGAAAAGTAAATGAATGTTTCCATTTTCTCTTTAACACTGGAGATGTTAAAAACACACCTTTCTACTGATCTCCTTCTCCTATTTCTGTTGGTTCAAGCTGTGACTACATTCCAAAATCACTGAGCCATGTATCAGAAACACCCAGTAATAACTAGTATGAGCATATTTTTCTTGAAAAGTTTTTATTCTCTCCCTCTGTGTGTATTCTTTAACTGAACTTACATTTCTCATCGCTCTCCATGCTCCTTTAATAAAATTCTCATGTTCCACACTCAAGCTTACACACCACTCAATTGGCACATTCTCTACAGGTTTTATTCATCACCAAGCTCACCCAAGTATTGCACACTTTAAAGTCCTACAAAGAATCACACTGATATTCCATAATGACCACAAGACATCACTACACCTTCTTAATTAAATATTCATGTTCTGATTAGCTTAGAAAGCTTTCAGCACTAGTACTGAACCACCCACACCACCTCCAAAAGACTTCCAAAACAAACCTTCAACTATTGCTTTGTCAGTAAATTCTGAATTATTCTTTCTCCTTCAAAGTGAACAACAAAGCTTCGGCATTTTTTTCTACCACTCCTTAGCAAAAATAGAAATTATATTCTAGAGCTCCTTCTAATCTCCATGATTCATATGTCAGACTCCCTAAATTCATCATTTCGGGCAAGTTTTTTTATCCATTTCCAGGATTGAAGATGAACCACAGAGTATTCCTAATACTCTAACCCATGTTAATAAAGAATGCACATTACAGCCTTCATGCAACTATTATTGCTGACCAGCAAGATGTCTATGTGTATCACCCTCTTCACTCTTCCAAAACATTTCAAAAGCATGAGGACAACAGTAAGTCCTTCTTTTGTTCATCAAAATGCATAATCACATAGAAGGAGCAAAGTCTCCTGCCTACTTTTTTCCTTAGAGCCTTAAGAGTTTCAAATTTTTATTTGCTCTCTATGAATGTATGCAATATATGCAACATAAAGCAAAATGATTCTTCATCTTTTCAAAATTTCACAAAGTGGAATAATCCTTAATTTAAGATTATATTTTTCTGATGCACAAAAATCTGTACCGTGTATATGGAAATATCTGCATTTCAGATGTTTCTCTCTGTTGATATTTTACTTGTGAAAGCATTTCAGGAATGACTTAGTAAATGAGATAGTATGATTATATCATCCTATTTATTACAATCACAACATTCTGTTAAATTCAAATACCACACCTCAGGCTGATTTTGCTAATGCAGTCATCTTTAGACATGGCCAGCAATTCAGCAATAAAAATTGACTGCTCTTTCAACTAGTTTCTCACTTGTTGTTTTTAAAAGCATTACTATGAAACAAAAATACATTAGAAAAATGTATATAAAACATAACTAAAACTATATCGCACAAGACTCTATTCCTTCAGACAATTTATGGACATCCTTAGCTTTTACAGGTTGTTTAAAGGACTTGTAGAGTCTTTCCTAGGCGCTTGCAGAACATGATTTCACTGTGGTGGAGTTATCTGCTTTGGTTCTCCCCATAAAAAAAACCAAACACAAACAATTGCAAAGCTCCAGTAAATTATGGGGCATAATCCAGGACAGATGGCTGTGTACAACACATCTTTTATGCACAGACACACACACACACACATACCCACACAACACACACACACAT
>JAWWMU010000153.1:45553111-45631833 GCA_035048155.1 Cinnycerthia olivascens
TACACACACAACACACACACACATATATATATAAAAATATATGAGCATATAAGTATAAATATTTTAACTGAAGAACATCTACTTTGATGCTTTCGTGGGTATTAACATGTATTATATTATATACTATAAGTTCTTGTTAAATATATTTGCATTATTGTCATCGTGTATCCCTATGATCTTTAGGCAATATTCCCAAGTTTCCTAGCAATCAACATTTTGAATTCAAGCTGATATTTGTTTGCTACATGTACATAAACTCCTAGCACACTGAATGAAATTAGTGACTTAGGACACAGATTTGAAGCTTTCAGATTCCATTCAGGATAGAGAACTGACAAGTAAATTAATTGAACTGAAGTGACAGTTATGCTGTTCTGGTGGGAGTTTTAGTCATGAGTAGCAAAAAATACTGGTACTCTCTGGTATTTGAGAAATAAAATCAGAAAAGAGGAAAAAAATTACTGTCCTATGATTTTTTTTTCCTCCTGAAGCTAACAAAGTTAGCTTATCGATAGAAAAGTTGGTACATCAGTAACTGCTATGTATAACTGTATATATATTCTAACTCAATCTTTAAAAGTATGATGTCTATTCCAGGGAAAAAAAAAAGACATTTTGTCTGGTCTATTTTGAAATCCATAGTACACAAGTTAAGGCAGAGATTAACGATTAATATGAATTATTCAGTAAGATGCCATGCTGCACTAACTCATAGAAAATAAAGGTCCGTTCTCCAGAGGCTATTTTCTGTGCAAGTTTCTAAAATCTAAAACCTATTTTGTAAAATCAGGAAGCAATTTTGTTCACTCTTAAGATTTTATCCTTCATTATGACAGGATTATTCACTAGCAAAAACATTCCAAATGTTGAAAATTAAAATATAGATATGTTCTTGGTGTTCTGGACAGTAAAAACTTGTATAAATGTATAAGGAAACACTCCTTATACAGAGTGCGGTGTGTGGAGTGTGATGCTGCTATGAAATTTCTTACCTTCATGTACTGGCCAATATACTAAACTCATACTTGCTATAGGAGCTGGGTAAAAACCAGACCTGACCTGCCTTAACAATATAGTCATTTTGAGACATTTCACTTTTTGTAGTAAATTAAGTATTCCCTACCGAAGTTTCAGGACAAAAACAGCTCTGTGTAAATCCACTCCAATCTAAGAGAAACATCAAAAACTTCTATAATTAAACTATTCAAAGAATAAAGCATGTCTCCTCCGGACCAGATGACTGTGAATTCTCAACTGTACTTATTTTAAAATGTTTCCCCCTAGAGCATCCCCTAACACAAGGCAGAGCGAAAACTTTCAAATAGTATGAAATTCACTTTGACTCTTACCAGAAAAGACACTGGGAATCTTGGAAAGAAAACTTTTCACTGTACGAATAGGAATCCCATTCTTCTCATCTTGCATGCGGGCTATGACATCTTCCATCTGAACAGAAAAATAAAAAAAAAAGAAAGAAAGAATAAATAAATCTGGAATTATTTCCTAAAATTAATCCACAAGAAATTGCAGATTAATCTCTCAGAATGACAAGTCCCCTCTTTCTATTTCCTTCTTTAATTTATATTCCATAATTTTATTGAACAGGATAAAACTGTAAGTAATTTGTTCAGGAAAAACAGCAACAAAAAAAATGTATTCAAGGACTCTTGAGAAAGAAACAGCAATGCAGAATAACCTAGTTAAAGTTAGATTTAGTTAAAGTACCTAAAAGAAATTCTCAAAAACCATTGTTGGATATTAAACTTCATGTTTTGATTGCTTTAATGGTATTGTACCACATATAAAAGCAAAATAGACATCTATAGGCTTTGAGGGGACTGATAGAGTTCTCAAAAGAATTTTCAAAACAAAACAGAGCTTTTAAGTTCAAAGCAAAAACTCCTTTTCTTTTGCGAAGAGGCAAAAAATACATGTTATAATTTTGAATCCCTGGAGACAGCAGAGCCAGAAACATAAGATTTCTTTGTAGGTAATAATGGAGTAGGTATAAAAATATTTTAAATCATTTTTCGAGTTTTCTTATGTATATATTTTTTCATTAACCCATTTTCCAATTCAATTTTTAGGCTAATTTAATTTGGACCATACATTTTGCCCACCTCAAAGGTTCACTTTCCTATGAGCTATGACTGGAAAACCCTTTCACTGAAAAACAAAGAATATTTAAGTACCAGTTTTTCTTTTCACATTTCATAATTAAGTTTACACATTTGATAATTTCCACCTTTCTTTCTTTGAAAACATAACTTCTCAAAATGTTCAATGAAACTATGATGAAATTAATGCCAACTATTCTTTATTTTTATTTAAATCACCAACATGCTCCATTTGAACAACTCTGTGTGACAGGGCATGTTATTACTCTTTTATTAGTCAAAGATTAAAAAAATTTTGTACATCACTTCTGTACCCGACAGGTTCCCAAAAACTTCACTACAAGTTTGCGGCTGGGCTGTGTTATGGAAGCAGAACAGACAAAATTCTGTAATGCCGCTTCTCCCCACTAAAGTCAGACGTCCCACATTAGTAAATAGCAAACCAGCATTTATTGGCCCAATAAGGGAGTTGTATAGAGCCAGGAAAGGGAACAGCATTTGGGGTCACCAGTAGTGTACTTATGAAAAAGAACAAAGACCGACACAAAAAAAAAAGAAAAAAGAAAACAAAATCATTTAGCTTGACTTCTCATGAAAAAGCTATTTATACACAGAGTGTCTGGAGGTTCCCACTTTCCATGTATTTATAGATCACATATTAACAACCTAAGGAATAGAAATCCAGCATCATTGTCCAAACCAAAAAGTAAACACAAGAACTAGATAATGTTAGCAAGCTGCAAAAGACTCAGTCTATTGTTCAGAATTGAGCAACGTGCAAAATGTAACAGAAGAAAAGAACCAATATTCATCTGACATGGAATTTAATTATTTAAATAGAAAAGGCTATTAATAGATTTCTGAAGAAACTGTCAAGCATATCAGTGCTTATTAACCATTATCTGTGAAACGGCATCTGTCCTTACATTTTTTTATCCACATAGTAACTGAAGATTCGTATCAACTCCTTCCAAATTCTGTTGTGAAACTCTTATTTTGCCATTAAGTGAATAAGAATTCACACAAATTCAAATAAATACTTCTGCTGATCATATTCAATGATAAATGCTACACATGCAGAGTAAGCTTGAGAATATTGCTAGAACTGCAGAGTGAATAATGTACATTACACTAGGACAAGGTATAGAAGACAATTTGTACATAAGGCAATACGCTAAAGGTATATTTGCTATATAATAAGGATTACTATAAACACAGACTACATGTAGCATTCTCAAACACATTATTACAGGTTAGAGAGATGCAGCCACTGCTTGCTCAAGAACATGAGTGCAAATGTTGAATGCCCAATGCTGTCAGTAATCAGTCATTTGAGAGGACATGGAACAAACTGTTAACTGACATTTACACATGTTTTCCTAAACTTTCTTCATGGACAGGATTGAATCTAAGCAGCACAAAATCTAACTCAGAGAGATTGAAGCTCTGGGAGAGTCCTCTGGTTTTGACTAGCAAACTGAGCTCTAGGATGTCTACACTGCAAAATTACACCTTTCCCTTTATATCAAGCTCACATCATCGTAGTGTGTGTTGGGCATGAATTCTGACTGTTCAAACGGCAGCTCACACTCCAGATAGCATTATTGGGAACTGCCTGGATAACTCAGTGAGCAAAGACTACCTCCTAGGTGAGCAGAAATGTTCTGAACACACAACACAACAGCAGTCCACTAATTAGGTACAGTTGCCCTCAGGCATGAAAATCTAACAAGTTACTTGCGGTTTTTTGTTATCTAAATCTTACATATAACAACTCTAGAAAATGAAGGGCAATTTAAAAGAAAAAAGTTTAAAGATTCAAACCTATCCAATCTATCATATGGAGGTGCACAGTTTAACTTTCAAAATATGCAGTTGCTGTTTCTGTTTCAGCTGCTTTAAATTCAGCAAATTTATAACCTCTTCCACTGAAGACCATTAAACTTATTTATATTTGGGAAGCAGCAGTCAAGAATGACAAAAGAGTCAAGGCACTCTTCTGTCATTCATCAACAATGACCTAAGACAATGAAAAGGGCAGAATAGTTTAATTAGAATGATGAAAGAAAATCTTAATCAAATTTTGCTAAGAAGCCTAATCTGGGAAACACATGCTTCTGCCTGATATAATAATTTTCCTTCCTGATATATCATTGGTTTTTTCTGAGTCACCTGGCCCAATGCTCAAAAATGAAATAGAAGCTTTTTCATTTCACCTCAGAATTAGACTTTTTTCTGTTCATATGCTCTTACCTGGCTAAACCTGTCTGGCCCTCGTCTTGCAGTGGGATCCTTTTTAATCCTAAACATTCTAAAGAAGCTTAAACAAATCCACAAATAATTTGCCTCCTGAGCATTCTCAATATGCTTGAGAAGAGGAAGTTGCATATCTTTTAGCTTTTCAGTCATCATTATACATCATTAACTGGGAAAATATGGTTAGAAAGACATTTCAGTGCAGCATAAATACTACAGAAGGCTTTCTAAATAAACGTCTTCTTCAAAAAATGTGCCATTTTTTTACCAGTGAGGTAATTCTAACTCTGACAAAAACTCACTAAACTTCTGATGCATTGGCATTCCAATATTAATATTTAAAACTTCACTTGTCTCCTTGTGAAGATAATTTGCAGCCTTCATCTTGACACGTAAAGACTCTGTGAAATCTATTTCAAAGCCTAACTCTATGACAACAGCGACAATGCATCTTTTCTAAAGCAAAAAGCAAGCAGATAACAATATCCTGTAATAGAAGGGCTACCGCAAACAGGAGCCACTGAACAATGACAACAGACTCTGCTCCGAACACACTGGGAGTTAGGCATGCAGGCATTCCCAAACTACCCCAGGAGCAGAGCCAGTGGAGGTCTTGACAACATGCCAAGGACAGTATCCTTTGGCTACTCACAGCTAGGTGAAAGGAATATAGCTCCTAAGAGCAGAATTTTTATGGTTCCTACTGCCACCATGCCATGTGATTTGTAGTCTATGGGGGGAAACCCTGATCTTTAAACTTCCAAATCTAAATATGAACTTCATTGCTGCTCATCTGCCCATCTCACCAAATTATCAATTTGAACCATAATTCAGCATCACTGCATCTTAAGAACTGGTTTTGATTTGGGTTTTCTTTTTTCATTAATTCAAACACTACAAAAGTGAAAAACAAAACATTTGTTAGTGCAGGACAAAAGTTTTTACTTCCATTAAAATTGAGCCTAAATCAACTCCACATAAAGATGATCACTAGATACTAGAAAAAGTAATTCATCTGGAACTAAGCTAGTTCAAGAGATACATGGTAAAAACTTGAAATCTTAGCCTACTTAGACATACATAGATGTCTTAATTTGATTTCTGCCCCTTAAAAAAATAAATTCCGTGCCAAGGAATTAAGACTATACTCAGGAATACCAAAATGAAATAAGCATAATTTTGTACTCATTTATCATACATCAGAACAGGGATTGCTCTTATGTTGACTGTACTGGGGTCCATCCACACTACAGCTTTCTTCATTTTGCTAAAATCTTTTCTTCCTTTATACAAATGCAGGGGTGGAATAGCCCAGCGGAACTAGCTACAAACCTCATCCAAAATGGTTAAAAAGTACAAAGAGTCACAGTATGACTCTTACAGTATGCAATATGTTTCCTCAGACATTTTCTCCCCTCTCTAACACTTTACAGAGTCCAAGGTCATTAGTGCCGTTGGCCAGTATTTGCAGGAAGTTTTCCTCAGCCTGTTCCCTGTGCAGAGATGTACATCAAGCAACATGGACTGAACAAAACTTGCAGGGTAAGAGACAGATACAAGGTTCCTTACAGTGTAAGGGCCACTTTCTTCTGACTGCTTCACTGACAAGCACAGGTATGGGCAAACTGATTGCCAGATCAAATGGTTAAGAAATAACCGTGGAGACAGAGGGTTAATTGGAGACCTTCAGTTTACCCACCTGTATGAAGCAAAGTCACCAAAGTAAAATAAATAATCTCAGATTAAGAATGCAGACAACTCCTTTTCTAAATCAAATGTGTAGAAGCAAGAAGGTTTTATATCTTCTTGTCAAAGATTTTAGCATTTTCCATTTAATGCAGAACTGAGTTATTCAAATTCTTTATTCCTACTTGATATGAAAACTAAGTTTAAAACATTCAGAAGTTCAGAAAAGTACATTTAGATTTTTGACTAAAATACAGTGCTGAAAGATGGGTTGAAACATGCAAGACTACCAAAGCTGTTAATGACAGTCATGCATGAACTGTCTGAGCTGGCTGATAAAAAAGCAGTCAGGAGTTTTCCTAAGACAGCAATATTGCATCTCTGGTCTACCAATACAGGAAACAGCCCTAGGTACTCTCTGGTGAACATTAAATTATAGAATAACTTAATTAAAAGAATACAAGAAAGACTGGTCTCATTCTTTTCAGGGCCTCTATTTGCAGAAATAATTATTTGACATCATAATATCAAATGACAAACCAACACAAAAGTTTTCAATCATATTAAATAGATGCATTGGAGATAATTTGAAGAGCCTAATTTTCTACATGTGCCTATGATGCTGGCACCTCTGCCTCATATTTCTTTCCTGCTGTTTGTGAAGACACTGGTGTGAGCAAATAGTTCATACCTGTCCCTAAACAGAAAACATGGAAAGCAAAAGATGTCCTGGCTTCAAATGTAGCACAAAAGTCTGTATTTAATCATTACCCCTCATTACTCTTTTGGCTTCATTTGTAGTTGTCACTGTGAATTTCTAATTACAATTAAAATTTCTTTTCTCTAATTATCCATACTGTTTCAGATTCAACAAACAGGTAGCTTCAGACTGGTTGTAAAACAAGAGTGGTACTACATATCTAAGCCTGTGCTTACATTAAATGAGCCCAGGGCAAACCTTTGTCATTTATTAAGAATAATTAAGGCTATTTTGAATCTATCTGAAAACTGATTTGCTAGTTCTGTGCAATTATTTTTGAGGCCTAATTAAATGAACAGTCCCACTGGGCTTCTCCTTACTATTACTCCTGTATGTTCATCACTGAACTTGCATAAATAAGACAGGCGCTGTACACTTTGCTGATTTAAAACTATGGGTTTGAATGATAATTTTTAAACATGATCTTGTCTTATTCATGCAACTAAAAAGCTGACTCATCAAAACCAGTGTTTCATTTAAAAGGTTCTTGCAGTTTAATACAAACCACACAAGTAGTTGTTGTGTTTTTCAAATACCAATGATAATACTTTTTGAAAGAAGGACAACTTTAAAGTATACTTTGAGCACCTGTCATTAACCTGTAATTATTTGGCCTGTTTGGAAGCTAAAGCTGTCAGTGATGCCTAGGTAAAGACTGAATAAAGGGTAATCGCCATCACAAGAAACTGCGCAACATTGAATAGAAAATCCTATTTTCTCCATCATTCTACAGCTATTTCTCACTGTTCTTTCTTTGGATATGTTGATCTGAAAACACACTTAATACTACATCCCAACTCCCCATTCAAAAAAAAAAAAAAAAAAGGCTTTAATTCCTTTTAATTCAGAAAAAAAAACCATGAATTTGCTTGCATCACTGTAATTTTTTTGAGAACTCCGCGTGTCTGAACACTGTCAACAAACCTATAACACTACAAGGGCTATTGCTCTCACTTTTTTCAATTAAATGTTTATCTCATCTGAGAATCCTACCCTGGATACATGACATACATCCAGTTCACTGAATGTATATCAATGCTATACAGCTGGACTGTGAAGAGCAGACTGAAGTAGTTGCTAAAAACAACTCAACTGGCATTACAGAAAGATCGTATAACTTTGAAGGAATATATCATACTGATTCAGCTTTAAAATCAAGAAAAGGTTATAGAAAATGCCATACTAAGTCTATGAAAAATCAGGCAGTTGGCAATTCCAGCTCTCTAGCCCTCATGAAAATGCAATTTCAAACAACAAAAAGAACCTTAAGCAAGTAAAAAGGCTATTTTTTTAATTAACCACTTGCAAAATAATTCAGATATGTTTTAAAGTTGTTTCATAGTATTAACACTTCATAATTTATTTTTATTCTGGCTTTTCCTAGCCAAGAAGCAATTTCTATATTTAGTCAATGTCAGAATCAGATACAGAAAATATAAAAGGCTATGAACTGATGCAAAAATTACTACTTTAACTAAATGGTTCTCACGCTTAAATTCCAGATAGATAAGAAAAGCATTTCATTTTATTTACCTGTTTTTCTTGGAGCTTAGAAATTATTAAGGAGAATTAATTAAAAATAACACATTTCTCAAACCTTGAATGTTATTATTGCACAACAAAACCAGAGAAAGCTTACCAAAAGGAGTTAAAAAACACATCCAGATGGTGAAATTTCAGAACCACCTCAGTCAATGATAATTTTGGAAATTACATTTCTGCTTTCAGTAAAATAATTATTTCCATCACATGTATGAAACTTTGGTTGGAACTACAGAGGAAAGAGAAGCATCACTATGAACACTCCAGAAGAAAACACAGCTTGATGAAGGAGGTCTTTGTGAAAGATTTTTTTAATTAATAGATTTCTTCAAAACTACTTAATTCAGAAAAAAATACATATTTTTAAAGCACCTAAACCTATAAATAATTTTTATTAATCTGTCAGACCAAGATTTGAGCTTCTAGACAGTGCTATCAGAGATAGAGTAATATTTCTTAAGCAAAATACAAATTTTTTAAAATACAGTCTTTCAAAGCCAAGCTGTCTCATGGGTTTTACTGATCATTTGTAATATCATCATCACCTGACACTAAAAATACAGTCCCCTGTACATTTCAGAAACACAGAAGTTCAATGGAAACCTGATCTCTGAGATCCCAAATGAATCTTCCAAAACAGTACTACAAAAGTGTTTTTTTTCAAAAAAGAAGAAAAGTAAAATTTCAAAATTCAACAGAAAAAAATAAAAGAGATTCTGGTCAGTACACAGGCTGAGATTTAAAAGAAGAAAACAGATGCAGAAGATGGAAAATAAAGAAATAGGTTAGGTTAGACATAGGTAACTCAGATAGAAAAGTGAATTGTAGCCAATAGCACATTTTGCCTTCACAAAAAACAATCACAAAAATATTAGCTATAACAGAGTTATGATATATTCATCCACCTAACAAAAAACTGGTGCTCCTCTAGAGAACACTTACTCCAAAATATTGTCATTTAATTCTAAAGTCTGAAAAAAACAGATTTTTTTTTTTCTAAATTGGTGGATCTTTCTTATGTTATCTGTTATTAATGGTTTTAAATCTAAATTTGTCTGGTTGGAAACCTCTTTTCTGCACTTGTTAGATGATCCCAAACATTATAAAGCCACATCACAGAAGCAGGTCATTTCAGAAGCAGCTACTGTTGACCAAGGATGAAACCTTTCTTACAAAGTAAAATATCTTTACCCTTCAAATACTGATGAGTGAAAAAGTAATTACAAGAAATGTTTCAAATTACAATGACAGAAATAACATTTTAGGGCAAACAATGGTGATTATTTTGGTGATTTCTGCATTGCTCTCTGCCCTGTGGTGGGGGAAGACTGAAGGAGGCAAGCTGATCCTCTGTTAATATTTCAGCACCTAGAGAACAGAAATACTGTATAAAAACTTCATTTCTAGTCTCTTGGTCCTTGAAATTGCTCTGAGTCATTAAACTCCATTAAATACAGAAGTCAAACTGCTACTATCAAAATAAATTTTTACAAGTGACTTTTAAATCATGTTCTTGTACCAGAAAAAAAGGTTGTTAATTGTTTTACAGTATGGAAAACTTTCAGTATCAATTCTATTTGGCATTTTAAAAAATAGGCTGCTGATGCAATACAGTAATGTAGTATTATACGACAGATGGACTGGTTTCACAGTAGTCTGCTCACCCTCTGTTACACAACTTACTTGAAAACAAATATTTTATTCTTACCTAATCTGAATAGATAGAAAATACAGTTGGGGATGTTCTGGCTATGTCAGTTCTTAAAGAATGTTGAATTCATCCATTTTCACTTAAAGAACAATGTAAAAGAAATGAAAATAAATGAAATATTGAACTATTGACCTGCCAAGTGAACAATACAGTTAATTAATGGATAGAGTGCACAGAAAATGCAGTCATGTTATATTCCCTATGCAATAATAATAAAAAAAAAAACAAACCAAAAAAACCACAAAACACCAAACATATCAGGAAGAGTATTGAAATAAACGAACTAGAACATTTAAACCTTTTTCTAACAAAAATTTAGCTACCAGCATTCCAATAACGCCAGTTCATTTTCCCTCCTTACTAAAAGTCTTGTCATCATCTCCCCTTCAAGCCAGCAGAAACTCCAGGCTTGATCATCTTTTTATTCCTCTTGAGAAGATCACACACTCTAGTACTAATTTTCATGCTAAAAGAAAAATTATTTTATACAGCTTTTACTAGTAGCAATTCAGGAAGTGTAATGCAAACTATAGGTTTATATACTTAGGTAAGCCAGGCAATGCATACAAATATTAGCCTGTCCTTCAGCAACAAAAATTATGCATTTCTACGTGTCAAGTAAATTTTTTCATCTCTTATTGACTACGTAAATTAGTCAAGCTTTTCATCAATCAGAGCATTAGAAGGTTTAAGAAAAATAGTTCATAAGTCTTATTCAGCATGGAGTAATAAAAAATTAGTTCTACATGTATTTAAAAAAAACATTGGGGTGAATTTTTGTGAAAATGAACAGTTTTTCTGCATTGGTTTTTACATTTCTAAAATATATTTTAATTTGATTATGGAAAAACACTCAAAAAATGTAAGTATTTGCTTTGAAACAAAATTATAAAATGCAATTTAAATAAGGAATGGCATTTTGCAAAGAATGCCCAAACTGCCACCATTTTATCTATTATTTCTCAGCATCTCCAGAGTTATTCCTGTATAGGATTCTAACTGTATCGACAGGACTCTAAGACAAATTTAAAATCTTATTTTCCTAGAACAGAGGAAATGTTTCTATGGCATTCATAAAATCCTCGCATTTTCTATAGATTATTTAAGTCATAGAAAAATAATTTGATTAACAGAATGTCGCCCATTGCTTCCTTTAGGACTTTTTTGGAGGAGAGTTAGTCAGAATTTTGATAGGGGTTTTTGATCCTAAACAATGAATGGGTAAAACAGTAATAAAAAGTTCCTTATTTACAAATGAAAACTAAGTTAGTCATACTCTATGACCAAAGAAGGCTTTCACAAGAGTTTTCTTAAAAGAAATCACTGCTAAAGAGCAGCAGCGCCAGTGCACACCTAATTCCACTTTATGCAGTTACCTTACAAACACAAGCCAAGACTTCGTGGCTTCATTGCTCATAGTTAAATTTACCTGATTTCATTCTCCAACCACTGAAAAAGGACATAGTTTGCTCTCAATCCCACTCTAAATTGCTGTACTTTCACAAGGATCCTCTGCCACGCAATGATTTAGGAGCAATTTCAGTAAAGGCTTATTTATCAAAGCACTTAAACAGTTTGTAAACATTAGGGCTGAAATTTTCTAAGAAAATGGAAGCAACTAAATACCTAACTCATTAAAAAACAGTGAACTGGCATATCAAAACACAGTGGGTAACACAGTGATGAGTGTGTACGTTCCAGTGCTTTGTGAAATAGGACCCCATTCCAATGTGCCTTTTTCCAATTTATATTTTGACTGGTTGCAGCATAATTAGGAAAAGCAGAACATATTTTATCATACTTCCTTTCAGCTGTATGCAGCAATTGCATCAGCTCTAGCAGCCCATTTGACTTGGACTGAACGAATTAAGGAAATTTAAAATAGACTATGTACCTTTGTCTAATTTAATTTTTCTCTGTTTTTAGAAACATGAATTTGTCTCACAAATTTATGTTATATTTTCCCAGAAAAAACAACCATACTATAATTTCCTTTGGAATAAAGAAAGCAGAAAAGGCTATCTTGCCATCAAAATACTAGACCTTTTGAATTCTCATGATTTAGACACTTCAAAGCAAATCAGGTCTGGATGTTCTGTAGTTGTCCAAATTAGTAATAGTTTGACATTTACAGTATCTACATTTTATTTTCCTTTGCAGTCATTTTCCTTTTGATTAGAAACATTCGATGTCTCTATTGTCAAATTACATTTGCACCACAAAAGGAAGCAGAGCAGCAGTCATTAACAGATTTTAAATATGTGAGCTCTGAGAATTGTGAATAATGGCTATAAAACCATTTCTTTATTCCACCTGATAAAAATTGGGAAAGGAGATATTCTTATGTTATAAAGAAGTTTTGGTGTTCACATACTACTATATGTATGCAATGAGATTACAGCAATACTAAAATCAGACACACTGTAACTTAAGAACCAAAAAATGAAAATGGATTTAAGTGAATTAAAATTAAAAAACAGAAAACTAAAATAAATCATAATTAAAGCCCACAAATTCATTTGTGAAATTATTTTTTACTCTAGGAAAAAAGAAATAGGCAAAGCACTGCAGGAAAGAATTATGGAACTCTATTTCATGGTCAAATTTTTTTTGCCCGAAGGACAAACTCGATCTAGTTATTTGATGCAGTGAGCACTATATATGACAGAATGCTCACTGGAAGTTTGAATGCCAAACCCACCTTTCTGTCAGCCATAGGGGTGGACAAGACATTCTCAACTCAACCTCAAATGTCTCAACTGATATGTAGTTGGTTAATTTGAATACTTGGAAAAGTCAGAATCTCTGTAATAGATCCAATTGGATCAAACTGGTAACATGAATGAGAACAATTTTCATAGAAAATTGTTTTGAACAGAAAAGCTCAATTGCAATAAAGCCAGTTCTCACTTGAAAAACCACAAGTCTTTCAAAAGAGATTTTTTCTGTCATGATTTTATCTGTTTTACCAGTTTAAAGGATGGAAAGTAACCAGGTTTAACAACTGAAGCACTACTTTAGTTAGTCCTGTATCTGTGTTAGGAAGCATTTAGAATGACCTGTCTCATACTGCAAATACATTAGATAAGAAAAATAGCCAGAAGAAATTAAATTCTTACTAAAAAAACCCCCATATTTTCCCATAGAAAGTGATTACACTGGAAAAGATCTTCACTCTAATAAATTAAAATATAATAAAGGTAGTGTGCAAGCACTTACACCTTTGAAGCAGAAACCACAGGTTCCTACTTTTGGCTGAAAAGAGGCAATACATTAGACAATTAGTCTTTACCTGGAAAAATTAAGGAGCTGCAGATGTTGTGCACAAATACAGAAAACCCTAATTCTGTTCTTTCAAATAAGGTCAGAGAAAAGTAAAATACCCACATACAGATAAGATTCCTTTGGCATTTGGAAAAAACAGAACAAGGGACATTCAGCACAGGAGTCACCTAATAAGGACTTGAGAATCCTTGTTTTTCTTCTCCTCTTTGCTACCAACTGGCCTTTGGCAAGTTACTGTAACCACCAGTGGCTGAGAACTGTGAAAGACAGCTAAGAAAACAAACATAGATAAAAAACTTTCTAAGGCTTTTGATGTGCTGGAGCATTGTAATTCTAGATAAAATGGAAGCATACAGATTTTAAAACAGACTGCAGTTTCTTTCTGTTCTAGAAAGCTGCAGAGTCCTGACATTTTTCCCCACCCTGTATCTTCTCAGAGACATGAATCAAAGTCTACTGTAGTCAGTGAAGTAATTTCCTATGATATTTTAGGAATGAATATTAGCATCACTAGGCATTGGGCTTCTAAATATTAAGTACTTCATGACTGTCACAGCACATGTCCTCCTTTTCTATCAAAAGCTAAACTATTTATAAAGTTCTAGAAATTAAAGATGTTGCATTCCATATACAAACCCACAAAACTGTATTTCTGTATGGTCCCCCCTTACAACTAACTTAACATCTTCGATGTTGATGTCTTGAATTCATCTATATATATGTTAAGCTTTTCTAAGAAGTTCATTATTCTGAAAGAGAATGTTTAGAGACATATTTGTTTAATGTTTGCCTCTTTTTTCCATCATTACCTTATCACATCCTGTAGCAGTACATGATGTTGCAAGAGAAACATAAGGAATAACTTGTTCACTGAAATAGCTTTAAAAGGCTTTTATGTGTTAGACAAAGCAGAAAGGGAGGAGGGAATCACAAAGAGGGCAAAGGAAAGATCCACGTTCATTATCTTTTCATCTCCTTTGAAACTGTGTAGATTTGCATTTTAGTTAATGGTCATCATACACACCCTTACTAGGATTAATCTTTTTCATACATAATCCTACTCAAAGATAATAAGATAGAATCTTTGAAGCCTAATACTGAAAAATGAAGTTACAAAAGTATTCACTGTCCCATAACATTTGGCAAGATCTCCCAAAATCCTACATCCAGAATAAACCACTTATGCAACAGCAGTGTATTCTTAAACCTTATTTTAAAGAAAATCTTTATTTACAGATCAAATAAAGGTGGTGTCTCAGGAAATCTTGTAACATCAAAGACCCCAGATGTGATTGTTATGACAAAAATGACAAATTCTGACAAACATAAACATTACATTTTAATCATTCCCCGCTCCAAAACAGTCTCCACCAGAGAGTGACCATGGCGCTTTCTGTACTATATCAAATACTTTATAGGTCTGTAATAAGAGCTACTGCTACAAGTTGAGATTTAATGCAAAAAGATGCTAACCAAAGAGGATGGAGACTGTAAATTCTGAGTAAATCTGCTGAGATTAGACTGCAGGCAGCAGTGACATCTAAGGTAGTATAAATGGGTAAAAGCAATAAAACCATTTAATCTCTGAATGCTACATATCCAGCATAGATAGGCTGGTATCAGGACATTCATGACACACTTGGCTCAGGAACAGTCTTGAACACATTAATGTCCACTGTATACCTTGCAGCCTAATGCAGACTGAATTGAAGACTTCTGAATCAGTATCCTGTTTTCAGCTAGGTAGAGTTAATTCCTTCTCAGTAGCAATTACAGTGCTGTGTTTTGGATTTGTAATGAGAATGGTATTGAAAACACACTGATATTTTGGTTTTTTACTAAGTCACGTTTATCCCAAGTCAAGGACTTTTTTCTTGTCTCATGCCTTGCCCGTGAGGAGGTCCACAAAAGAAACTGGGAGGGAGCACATTTGGGACAGATGGCCCAAACTGATCAAAGGGATATTCCACACCATAAAAAATGTCATGCCTGGTATATAAATGGGGGGAGTTATCCAGAAATGCAGCCAATCTGGGTTCAGAAAGGGGGATGTGGCATCAGTCAGCAGGTGATGACCAATTGCATTGTGCATCAGTTGTTTTCCCCTTTTTAAAATCATTATAATTTACCATTATTGCTGTATTTTACTCTATTTTCAATCTTTAAATTGTTCTTATGTCAACCTACAAGTTTTACTTTGAGTCTCCTCCCCATTCCACCATGGTGAGGGAGCAGAGAGGTACGGGTTGAGCAAGAGGCAGCATAGTGCCTAATTTCCAGCTGGGCTTAAAACACAGTAATCAGGAGATCACTTTTTGTCCTTGGTAACACTTGTAAACTCCCAGAAGGGAACTTAAACCTTGGCTTAAATTTAGGAATTAGTTCTACAACATCACTGAAAGTCTGACATTCATTCCTAAGCAGTAGTACATTCTCCATACCAAAGTAGTTTTGAGCATGTCTTAAAAATATTTGATGCAAAAGAGCTTTCTTGGAGATGTTGGAATATTGTATTTGGTTTAGATTTCTTATCAAACCATAGACTTAAAATTCTAAAATTTTTGTTATATTTATGAATCCACACAGTAATCACTTGCACATTGAACTGAACTTTCCAAATAAAACACATGCAAAAAATCCCCAGACACAGAAAGTTCATTAGGAATAATTATAAGATCAATTTGACCCCAAAAGGAGGCAGTTATGGTTTGCTTTATTTCCTCTTTTTATTATGTCAGTTAGGCTTCTTATCCTGTGAGACCACCCCCACACTGTGTGCTCTAAAGCATCTAAAGGAGTTGTAACAACCAACTGGAAAGTGAGAATCAGAATTTGTTCCATAATATGCACAGCAAAATGAGAAATTTAGACTTTATTTTAGGGTCCAGGTTATTCCAAGATTACATATTCCAAACTAGATCGTAAAACTGTCATTTTTTACCAAAAGCTCAAAAGCAGCACAGTGCATTTCCTTTGATAGCCCTCAGAGACGCAGTAATTAAAAGATAAACCAGGTGCCAAAAAATAGAAAAACACATAGTAATTCCCATAGATTTGTAACAACTGAATATTGTTGCTGGCAAATCAATAATCCCACAAGATAACTGCACCAGAACACCTCACTCATACACAAAATAAGTTTTTTTCACACTTGTAAAGTAGTAAGCCACATCGTTGAAATCTATTGAAATCTATTTTGAAATTAATTTGAAATACAGGGCTGAGCTCCCTCTGGCCTTGCCCCAAAGCCTGAGTGAGGGTACAGCACCAGGATGGCCCCACCTCAGTCCCTCTGCAGGGACATGGAGGCAACTGGGACAGTGCAGTACCACGAGGGCTGCTCTGAATACCAAACTGCTTTTGCTGCCTCTTCTCCTGCATCCTTGCCAAGCACATACTTAAAACAATAATTAGTTCTTAGCCTCACTAATGCTCTCCTAATGTCACCTCAGATGCTGTCAAATCCATGACTCCAGCACTAAAAATCTTTATATAATTAATAAGTGATTAATATAATTAATAAGTGATTAATGTAGTTTATTTTAGAACTTCAGGCATTACAGCAAGGCTCATATAATTAAAACATTCACAGTAGTTTTGTTACATTGATTACAAGCTTAACAGCATTTAAAACATTTAACTTCTCTAGATTTTTAAAATTTAACTTGCAGAAGTAAAACAATAGTATTGTTCCCTCTTCTGACGATACATAAAAAATAAATATCTAGAGAAGATGCAGTGATGAAAAAGTGAAGTGTGGAAAAGAACGAATGAAATGATGGAATCTGGTCCATGAAGGAAAGGGTTAAACACCTGCACTGAAAAAGGGAAGGATCGAGATTACCAAATAGGTAGAGGACAGATGTGAAAGACACAGACAGGGTTTTGATCTAGTGAAAGACATGCATGTCCAAGGCAGAGGAGTTCAACTAGGTGATCCTAAAGGACCCTTTCAGTAGCCTTTTGTGATTCTACTGACCGATGAAAGGCAGAAAAAATGAGAGAATTAACATTTTGCGTAACACATGAAGCAAAAAAATTAAATTATATTAGGTAAAAGGTTTAAGGCAAAGAAAGAAATGAGTACATAAGTTGTGAGACATAATTTCAATTTAAACAAACAAAATAGATGGTTATTCCAGCTTCTGCAGCTGAACATGAGAGTTCTTAAAATTTAAATTATCTTTATGTTACCTATACTGGGAGCAAAGCAGAGCTTTCAGTGCTATTGCAAGAACCTCAATTTCAGTTATTAAAGATGCATAACACTATACTATTTTAAACATATTATTCAAATTCAGGTCATGTTTCCTCATCCTTGGTATCCTCAAAATTTCACTGTAAAAAGTTCGGCGGGGTGTGACTGATTTTGAGAGCCTTAGTAACCATTTAATGGCTCATTTAGGATGATGCATTACAGAAGAGTGTTATATGTTATACACATCATGTCTTTTGTGCAGACAACTGAAAACAGTTCATACATGGAAGAAGAAAGAAAAAGATAGGAAGAAAATGAGGCAGTGGTTTTATGATGAAATCAAGTAATAATGAAATTAATCAAGAAAAAAAAATATAAACACTTTTTGAAGACAACCTACACAGCTGTGCATGCTGACACATAATGCAGAGATACAAAAATGTTTTCAATATTTAGATGTCAGAACTTTATCATATATTCATCCTTTCCCCATCCAATCAAAACCTTTGAGAACCACACCACTGATCTTCAAAAGCTATTTTAATGAACATTTATTTATTTATTAAATTTAAATTTATTTATTTAAATGTATAGTTTAAATCTTTATCCAGTAATTGCATTTTATATTACTAATGTAGAAAAAAATTCTAAAATAGTACATTTTTGTTTCAAATCCATATTTTTTCCGGACACAGCAGTATAATTATTTCTGCTAATTTTCTGACTGAGACAAAAGCATCTTTGCTATAAACTAAGACCAACAGGGGTGCAAAAGGACAATGAACAATCAAGTGAGGAAGGGGTGGAGAAGATGGGCAAACAAAAGATGTCTGCAATTTATCAGACACAAGAGTCCTTGTAATCAGCAGCACAGGACTAAAGTGATCCCACCTCAAACATGCCCACTTAAGTAAGGATGCACCTACAGGACAGCATTGTGAGGAAAACCCTCTTGCCTTTCCTAGGAAATCAGCACAGGGTGCCTCTCTGAAGTGCCTGTACACCAACACAAACAGCAAGAGAAACAAGAAGGAGGAGCTGGAGATCTTGGTTGTTCCCAGGAGGTTTTTGGAGGGCACTGATGGTAACTTCTTGACAGAGATAATCGACAATCTGAGAAGGGCAAGTGGCCTTTTGAGCTACACAACCTCTCAAGAAAAAACTGGTTGGGGGCAATCTTGGCAGCAGTGACCAAGTCTGATGACCTCACAACATGCACTTCCTCTTTCCTCAGAGTAATTTTTTATGGAGCAACGATATATGTATTTTTTTATATAAGCCACTGAAGAAAGAGCAAAATTCTCCACTCAAATACAAGCAGGCCCTGCCCATGCTCTGCAGTAACAAGCAGCCAAGCAGCCACGTGAACACAAAGGCAAGAACCTGACATAGCCAGATCCCAGACCCAAGGCTTTTTTCGGCTTGGGATTAGTGGGGGGCATAACTCACTCATATTCACCTACAAAGGACAATACAGCTCTACTATTAGTAACTTGGTAAAGGTTGTCAAATAAATACAGAAAAAGCAATAAATTTAATCCACACTTCACAAGGATAGACTATAAGCAAGTCAAACCTCTTTCTCTCCTTGTGGTATCTGTCAGTACTTGCAACCATCATATCCCATGTTTTGAAGCAATCTAATTTTTGGGACTGCAAAGACTGAGACAATTAACTTGAATTCAAAAAGGTCTACCATAATTTAAAAGATACAGAATAAAATAAAATGTAGAAAACATCTTTATTTTCATATTTTTCATCATTCCTCCAATCCTACTGGACAAGAGGTATCTTCAATATCAGCTTCAACAGCTCAGGTGCCAAAAAGGCTTTTAGATTCAAAAATCCTTCTCTCAAGTCATACACATAAATGTCACAAACACACACATACAGAAAAAAAAAAGGACTCCATTTGAAATTGATTTTAGGTTTCTATGAACTCCACCTACATTATTCTTATTTTATTACTTTCTGACCACTACAGACTTCCTTTACTGTTGCTTAAAGCTGCAAGATAATGAAGCTCTTGCCTATATGTCCTTGAGTAGAATACTGCTCAAGTCTTCTCCTGTTTGTCCTGGCTTTGAATCTCCAGATTTAAGGTTTACTTTTTTTTGCATATATTGTAATTGATTTTTATGCTTATTTTATACTTGTAGCTTATCAGTTAACAAAACTTATTTTGAGGCTAAATGTTCAGTTCATTAGGTAAGCTATATGATCAAGTTGTTAAATAACAGTGCAAAGAATAAAATAAATCCCACTAAAAAATGGTTTGCTTATACTGCAGCACACGTTACCATGGAATTAATTTTTATTTCAGTCATAATACAGAATTATTCCCAAGGCAGTTAAGGGCTTATAAAATTCATAAATTCTTTTGTACTTGTCAGCAGAGCCTCTCACCTAATAGTATGCAAATTTCTTTTTGGATTTAATTTTGATTCATAAACTCTTTTAATCAATTAAGTGTAATTGAACTAAAAATTATAGCAATACAGGAAAGCTTGCTCAGATAGGAAGTTAAATGAGATGATCAATTCCTACCGTAACAGAGCAATTCTTCCAAATATTTGATTCAAGTTTCACAGCTTTTATCAGACACATGCAGGATTAAATTTTTTTTTTTTTAATTGTACAATGCAATTTAACCCCAATATTTACAGCTGGTCTTTTCAATAGTTCCATTTAAAAGTGGGCCACTATCTGTCTGAACATCAACTTCAGCAACTGTTTTTCTTCTCTGTGCCTCTCGGCTTTTCCAAATGTAACCCCCTCTTCTTTCCTGTCAAACTCTCATTGGCCTATCTGCCTGCTAGTTGCTGGTAATACATCCTTGAATTCAGCTAAGGTCTTAGCCCTTTTCATCCAAACTAAGAGCAAACAGGACTCTTCTCCGCTCTCCAGAATTCAAATTGTGACATTGCCAGGCTCCCACTTAGTAAGTATCTCCCATGTCATTGATTTTTCAGGTAGGGACTACAACTGATATCTTCAAATCAAGTAAAATAATTTGTTTGTAAACTACACAGAAATATCTTTCAAGTAACATTTCAAAATTAAGACAGCTACTGGTAGACAGATGGTTGAGCCCTGTTCCAACTCAATTATTTATGATTTTGTAGTTATGTAGATTGATTTCTGCAGTTTCTTTTAGGTGCCTGAAAAAAACCAAAAATATATAATTGACAGATGATGAGCCAGCTAATGAACACTATGGAGTGCACCTACTGCAGGATGTACTGCTTCAGAATGAGAAAAAAATTACCAGAAAAAAATAGCATTTTGGTGATTTCTTTTTTATTATTATTAATGGAGATCTTGCTCTCTCCTAAGTACAAAGAACTGACTATTACTGGTAATGAATCCTCTCAGGAAATCATTTCAGTTCAGGTCTTGAGCTAGAAGTTTTCCATTTTCTTTGTGCTCATTCAGGCCTTTTTATGAAGACATTGCTGCCACTCATTTTCTTTCACAACTGAACCACATCACAAGCTTCTTGTATCCAAATAATTAAAGAGATAATCCTTACAAGAAAAGGGAGCATAAAGGAGAAGAAAAGAAAACAGCAAGTTGGTACACCTAGACAAAAAATCATGCACTTCATATACTTCCAAAAAACTACAAATACACACTCACAAAATATAAATATAAATGAGTTTGTGCTCATTTACAGAAGGATAATCTCAATAGGACCGTACCAAAAGACTAAACAAGCATGAAGCATTTTTCAGACATTTAATATTTTTCAAAAAGACATTTTAAAATGCAATTTTCTTCTAGTATAAAATAAATATGCCCTACAATGCATAATTTCAAGGCAACCCAGGCTTAAGCTCAAGATGCAGCTCCCAAAGAATGAGTTTTTGTAAAATAAACTCAATGAATATTGTATTTCTTATTCAGAGCTGAGCGCCGCCTCTTATTAAAAATTTCCCACTTTCTGGTCCTTCTACTGAAAAAGAGGGATTTTGTTTGGTTGAGCTTTATTACTTTTTTTAAATTTCAATTCTATTGTATTTAAAGTAAGTCACTAGATACCAATATAGTTATTAGGTATTAAATAGTTTTATATACTATAAAAGCAATGTGAGTTTCTCTTAATTCAGAATTATGAAAATTAAATGGAAGAATATTTTATTTCAAGTTTACTTTTGGTTTGTATTGGTAAAGTTGAGTTAAAGAATTCTGAATTTCAACCAGTCACAATCACTTAGTGTGACAAAGGTAATTTATAACTTTTTTGCAGCAACACAAACAGTGTCTCCACAATGAAAATACTCTGGCAGGATAACAAGCTCTATGAGTGAGTAATTCTGCATACTAAAAACCTGACTATTTCAAATTTTCTTTAATGATTTTTCTAAATAGACACCACTCAATTTTACAGACCCTGAATGCTATGCCTCCCACTGCCAGATAGACTGATTCAGGGCCCCCTGTTTTCTGCCCTGTCTCACAAGGATGGTCAAGTTACTTCAAAGCTTTAAAAGAATAATAGGGTTGTCAAGGTTTTAGCTGCAAACATCATATCCACTGATATCAATGGAAAAATAATATTTCATTTCTGACTTTATTTCAGGACTTCCAAGCAATGAAAAAACAGGAACTGAGAACTGATTTGGCAGGTAGCTAAACTAAGAGATAGAAACCCTCAAGAGTGTAAGAATCAGAAAGTTACTTAGTAGAGCTACCACTCATGGAGACCATTTCTTTTATTTAATCTATGTAAAAGGTTTATAAAACCTGATATTCTTTTTTTCATGCCACACTTTCTCTACTGCTGATGACTTTCACATCCTTGTCTATGCTGAATCAATCACTTTGATGCTGTATGCATTAATGTAGGGGCAGAAAACTCAGTCAGTGACATTAGTCAAAAAATTATTGTGGGGCAAAAGTTTGCACTCCTAGTCAGCATTGTGTTCCAAACAGACAGATATTGTACAAAACAACACTACCTAATCCATTTAAACTATTGATTAAGCCAAGCAAATTATTTGATGGCAATAGGAGGATCCATCAGCACAAAGACCAGAGGTATCTGTTCCCATTCATTTGTTTGTAGTTCTGAGTTTTAATAGATTTTCATTGCCTCTTTTTCTCTTACTTGCCTGAAACACCAGAACACATTTTTCTTCAATCGTAGGACTCAGCTTCAATCTTTAATTTACCAGCCCCAGGAAAAATCTCAAAAGTAAGAGCAGATAGAATAAGAAAATATCTACCAATAAAATCCAAAGCATAGTGTCATTTGTAATTTGACTTACAACAAATTTTTCCATGCCAAGAAATCAAAAGAACAGATAGAAACAGAGAACACCTCACTACAGCTATGGAAATAGAAACATATGAATACAATGCTTATTGGAATTCCCTCTGTCACATTTACATAGTAAGTGAGCATTTTACAGGTACACTTGCATTTTCTGTGTAAACAAGACTGAAAGAAATAGGAGTTTAGTTGGAGACACAATGTGATAAAGAGACTTCCAGTATAAGTTAATGGCAATACTGTGTTTCTCCCTATTCTTACAATTATATTTCAATATTAACTGTTCTCTTTTACATATGTTATGCATACATGATTATATACAGCATCAAAAAAGTATAGACAATAATAATATAAATTATTTAGTAGTATCTATTATAATATTAATTTTAATAAAATAATTGAAATATTAAAATCCTTTTAAACAGAGTTTACCCATAAAAACTCAAACAGGAAGAGACTGCTTAGCTTCTAAGAACCTAATTGCTCCAAAATCCAAAAGAAGGTATCTGTTTTAGAGACAGCACATAAATGTGTTTCTTTTTGTAGCCACGTCATACATTCCTATTAAATCCTAAATCCGTGTATGTAAGACTTTGAATTACTCCACAAGCTTACTATGCTGTGAGAAAAATTGTACATGACTCCTAACAAGAGACCCTGTAAGGATCCTACGTGGGTGTCACGGATGGATCGACGCACTGCACTTGTAAGAGAGAAGTAGCAATGAGTTTGTTGATACAAAACAGCAATTTAACAAAGCTGAACAGTAAATGTCTCAGAGGTTTAGCAAGACTCAATGGCAAAGTGCACTTCATTATTTGTTCTAGAGAAGAGGGTCAGACAAAACGGAGAAAGGACCCCCTCACTCTCTAAACTCCTTTCTGAGGGAGTTTAAGGTGTGCTGGATGCAGACCTAATCCAAGACTTAGCCAATTGTTTATGTCTAAAGAATTACATGTGTACAATCAACCCTTTATAACCCTTAGAAAAGATTTCAAAGTTTCAGCGCATTTATTCTAATTCACTTACTGACTCAGCCCAAAGCAGTAACTTTGAGAGCTGTCCCAATTCAAGGGAAGATTCTGGTGTGCAGCCTTCTGCCACGCACAAGAGTTCAGCAGGCCCTGGGCTGTCCACTATTTATGGAGTAAGATGATTTGCTTATAGTCACATTCATGTACCAGCTGCAGTTTGGTTGGCACATGCTCAAATAGCCCTTAGGTGTTCAGCAAGGCTTATGGCCCTAACTACTGTGTTCTGTATCTTCCCAGAGTCCAGCTTAAGCCAGAGACAGCCAGTCAGACCACCACTGATATCTTGTACTCAAGCAGGAAAGAAAAGAGCAGGAGGAGGTAGTGGGGGCACCATCATAGTGAACAACTTCGCAGTGCCTTGAATTTTGAGAGTGTCCTTTTATGTTCTCAGTATTAGTGTCTATCACCATGCACAGAATTTCCTACAGGTTTTTAACACCAAGAAGAAAGACAACAGGAATTGTTCATCTTCCAATTCTCAACTCCTCCTGGTCTTTATCTCAGTACCGGAAGCCCTTCAAGCCGAGACCTCAGTAGGTTTCAAACCACCACAGCTTTCTACCTGAGTCTAAACTTGAGTTTTATGAAATGAAGATGTACAACACTTCAGTAAACCATAACTGAAAACAGTCTTCACTTTAATATTTCGATTTGAAATTTGAATGTTTCTACATTTATTGCTTTAAGTGTTATCAGCTTCTTAGTAGCGGCCATAATTAGCCATAGCACTCCATATGGATTGATTTTTATTTTTTTTAAGTTTCAAATGTTGTCGTTTTGCTGACAGATAAATGAGTCATCAGTCTGTCAAATAAAAGAGAGCAAAAAGAGTAGGTAAGAAAATCTGTTTTTTCAAGGGATTTGGAGGTCATGGAATCAGTGGGATTTTAGAGAAATTAATATACTTTTTATAAAGCTGCTTCAAGTTCAAGAAACAATTACCTGGCACTGTAGCCATGTATGCCTTAAAAATGCTGACCACAGCAGATGCCCAGGCTGCACTCAGCCAAGGCTGAGGATGGCATTTCAGAGCCCAGCACGACACACTGGTGCTCTCACAGCCTGCAGCAGAGACCTGTGCCCAAACTGAGGGATGTCCTCCCCACACTCAAGCTCATAGCAGTGGTGCCTACACTGTCATCATCCAGCCTCTCTTTTAACCCTGAAAGATTTCTGTGTTTCAGTGCCACCCAGCTAAAACTCACACCATGCAAAGCCTGGGGGAAACTTCAGGGAGTGCAGCAAGCACAGCCGAAGGGGAGAGCACAGGTACCCCATCTTCCTCTGCTCCATATGACTGCATATTTACATAGCCTTAAAGCTCCCCTCCATTAAAAAGAAAATACTACCAGTTTGGGGGCACTTTAGTGAACTTGAAATGAGTCCATTAATGGTCTTTTGTTATTGTTAATTCAAAAACTACAAAGGAGAAGAAAAGGCATTTTCTTTCAGAGGATGAAGGACACCTCACATGCAAAGGCATTTAAAGCATTTATGTTTCCAATTGTGTCATTGACAGCTATAAAAGTTTACTTTGTTCCTCCCACAAATTCGTTGATGACACAGGATACAGACAAGTGCTCATATCAAAACTAAAAAGAGGGATTCACAACAGACAAACCCTGATAATCAGCCCATTCTCTTTCCCTCAAATGCAATGCAAAAGTCTAGAAAACCATTCACATCTACACTAAATATTTCTCTCCAAAGACAGCATTCAGCAGCAGAGCACCACATTTGCAAAACTTTCCTCCACTTGCCTGATTTGCTTTGTTTTTATGGTCAAATGGTTGCACCCAAGAGTGACTTTTTATAAGCTCAGACTGAGCCAGTGTGGGGTCAGAGGTCAGAGCTGTGAAGTACCTGAGCTACGCATGAAAGAAGCACTGATATTTAACTGAGTTAGAAAGCTCACTGAGGCTTTTGAAAAACATCCATGAAGGCATTTCTATTTAATGTGATTTGCATGCTAATTCCACCAGCTCAGTGACAAAGCTAAGATAGTGTCATGTGGAGTATTTGGAGTATTGTGACAAATCTTTAGATATTTCTACTGTTTTCTATTGTTTTGTCTCTAGAGTTTCTTCACTGCCTTAAACCAACACCAATCAAGCTAATTGAGAACATCACTGCATTTTTGGTGCAAGACTATCTGAGAGAATGTAAGTGAAATATTTAAAAGGTACAATAAATTTGCATTTTTATCAGTAATTTGCAGGTGAGGGAGGATGGTTACTAGTAATCACTGTTTGACTGGTCCATGAAAATTATCACAGATTCAGGGGCAGATATTTTACAAATGCACCCAGCCATCACTTCACCAGAATACAGCAATTTCTGTGCTTATGACAAAAAGGATTAGTGGCAGATTTTGTGCTGAAGGTGATGCAGTTGAAGAAGGAAAGCCTATGTCATGGCTTAATTCCTTTAAATTGGTTATCTCAATGATTACTATCTAATTCATCATACACATGTTTTTGATATTTATAATGCTTCTGCACTGAGTTTTACAGCACTGTTCATGTAGCCACGTGAACTGCACTCTTCTGTATGGTCTGTGTGTACTGTGCAAGCAGCAGATGAAGCATAAAGCAAGGTGTTCTGCCAAGGTTTGGCAGAATGGTGGTACAAATCATAAAAGGCAAACCTGTCACATAAAACAAGCTCAGAAACTCCTTTTACAAATCTAAAAATGTGTGCTTGAGAACACTAGCAATAAGCAAGGCCTTCCTGCTATAGTTATGTTACTGTTTCTCAGCACCACAAAGGAGATTCTCTGTTTTTCATATTATCTTACGTGCAAATACATCTTAAACTTCACACATACTCTATACATGGTCCATTAACATGAAACCATGCATGAAATATTGCAGACTTTATTGTAGGATAGATCCAAAAGTGATAGAAACTGAAAAGGCCATTATAAAAGTTCCCTTCAAAGTTCTACCAAAAACTTGATTTTTTCATATTAATGTTCCTATTCTGCTGTTCCTTATTATGCCAAAAAAAAATAAAATAGTATTTTTCAGGAAATTGTTCTCTTCGTGAATTGTTATGAAACGTCACCTACCAAAACACATTTCAAACAAATAAATGACATCTAATTTCTTCCAGATTATATTGCCATCTGAAAGACACCAATATGTGTGAATGAGATTCTAAATTTTCCACTCTGTTTTTCAATTTGTCTCTGAGTTTGAGGATCCAGAAACACCATGTTCACTTCAGAAGAAAATGAAGGAACATCTAAAATACAAACAATGAACATTTAAAAATCTCTTAGGGTAAACTAAGTATAAATTAAATAGCACAAAGTTACAATAGGGCTATGTTTTCTTCCATAAACAAGGCATTTATTATTTTTATTATTATTTGGATTTAATCTACTTACACACAATTGCATAATAAAATAATCATATTAACTTTGCATACATATTAAAAAACTGATAAACAGCAATAACATAAACTGTCATTTAATCATTAAAAATACCAAGCAAAGACAAAAATCAGGGTTGCCAGCAGTGCACTGCCTAGCTGCCTTCATGCTCTCCCTTTCAGACACTAACATGACATTGTGCTATTTTTGCATCACCTCAAAAGATGAAAGACTAACTGAAAACAGCGAGGCATAGCTGACAACTCCATGGGTTTTTTTTCCAGCCTACTGCTCTGCTGCTTTTTGGCAGTACTGAGTTTTTGTCTAACATTCTCTGGACACGTAGGAGTCAGAATTAAACCCTATTCTTCAACAATCAATTTCAGGAAGCTTTTCAAAACAGAGTCAAAGTAGCCTTTCTGATTCAAAAGGCATTTTCAACTTTTCAGAAGTTTAGGTGATACATTCATAAATGGAGAGACTCCATTAAATCAAAAGGAAGTAACATTTGTGTATAATTAGAATGGAATAGATTTGATGGAAAAAGCTACCAGTGCAACTCTATTTTTACAAATGATTGTTCATATACATAAGTCTAAGGATCAACAAATATCTACTTCTTCTTCTCTTGTTGTTATTAAACAAAATCTATAATACTCTAAGATGTGGTTACATAATCATCTGTGAGTCCGAGAGAACACAAAAGTCTGGGCTATAGGAAGAATAATTAAGCCTAACTGATCTGCACATAAGCTTAGTTTCAACACATGCAAAATATTCCTTAAAGCTTTGAGATATTAAGCTAATAGCTCAATTTGTCATATCTACCACAAATTATGAAACATAAAATACATTGGGGGAAAATATTCAGCTTGATTTTATTAGTTGCACTGTTCCAGTTGAAATGCTTACATATATCATGCTATCTAGCTCTTAGTCATATGCTAGACAATTTATTTGCCATCACATGCTCAAAGGAATCCTACACAAAAGCTCAACCAAAACTACACAAAATACATAGAGCTCTGCATGAATTTGGCATTGCCCCATCACCAAAGAAGAAGCAACTGCTGTCAGCAAGGTTTCTCACTTGCAGACATCAGCACAGCCACACTGACAGCTTCTAGTGGCCACCAATGTTCGCTTAGTTCAACAGTCCCTTCAGCTTAGGGAGAGTAATCAGAGGAGCAGGAGGCCATCTCCCTCCTCACCCACTGCACAGAAAGGGAGGAGGCAATGAGAAGCTTTGTAGCTGACCCACAGAAGGCAGATCTGTTCAGAGCACAGAAGTATGGGAAGAGCTTGCTTGTAAAAGCTTTTAGATATTCTGCCTGTGGGGAAACAGGTGACTTCTGCCACAGCTGGAAACATCCCCAAAGCACTCTACCCAAACCTCCTCTGCATGGCTGCATGCTTTTGCCAAGGCAGAAGCATGAGGGATGAGATGGGAGATGCACAAGCAGCTGCTAAGGAGTGTTGTCCTCATTAAAGATCAAGGAGAGTTGTCTGTTTGCCATTTTAAATAAAAAACCAGAAACAAAACACTATCTAAGTGTTTCATTTACTGACACCAAAGCAGTAAAAGTCTGATGTCATATGTAACAGCTTTCCTATGACATACAAAAGGACATATGGCCTGATGGGGCTATAAAAACTTCTAATGTATGTAGAGTGGGTATTCACAATGTATTATAGTTCAGTGTCATACAACGGCATTCATGATACATCACAAAATCCTTTTAGATATCTGCAAGGGCCAGGCTCAAAGACTGATTCTTTGTAGTAATGCAAATGTAATGCTTAATCAATACAATGAAATAAAGTTGATACAAAGTGACATATATAACCACCATATTGGTACTTTGAGGTATCAATGTGTTTCAGAGAGATTTTCGATGTTGTTTTTCAGTCGAAATCCATCATAGCTACCATAACAAGGTGTGCTCCATGAAAAGACATACTGTTAATACAATCATCATACCAAAATTATCTTTTTCATTTGTGCACAGTTGGCAGGAAATCAGGATAAAAAGTTTGACACTTTCTTTATACATAGCTAAAAAAAAAAAATTAGTGATTGTAAACCTGTGTTTTATATTTTCAGATTGTATTCTTCTGGAGTTATTAAAAACATGAACATGCATTTTAAACTTCGCTATGATTTTCTTAAATATAAAGTAGATAATTTGAGCATATTTTATTCACCTATAATTACTCTGAAAGTAAGAGTTTCCTCTGCTTTTTTTCTATTCACTTCCTTTTTTTTCTGCAAGGAGAATGAAATATGGGCACAGAAATGATGCAAAAGAAACAAACAAGGCTTATAAATATGCTCACAAGATATAAACTAGAGTTCTCCTCAATCTGTTGTAGCATTTTTCTTGAGCCAGAGACTCATTCTATGGCTTGTGGCTCTTTTACTGAATTGAGGAATCATTAGGCCTTATCAACAAAGTGAGTGTTGCAGACAGGCATTGGTATTTGGATCTAAGTTAATCTCCTGTATAAAGTGAGGACAAATTGTATAGTTACCTTGAAAGGAAGAAAAAGAGGCTTAGGACTCTAGATTATCTGTTCCGCTAAGAACAAACAGCTCCCATGCGAAGAGGATTTGGTGAGATAAGTGCTACAGAAGCACTGACTTACAATAGTTCAAGCTGACTCCACAATCCACTGACAGAAAAGTTCACAAGCTATTTCTTTCATTTATACTCTTCCTTGATTATTCCTTGAGCAATGAGAATAACCACGGCTAGTTAAAAGCTGCAGTCAATAGTGGAAGCCAAGAGGCACCACTACCTATTTACATTATTGTCAGTAGTCTTCATCCCAAACGTGAGGCATCCTTACATTTAAAAAAGCAAGTGAAATTCCCCTAGTGCTGTTAGAAAGTTGTCTCGGGGATTTTTTTGTTTGTTTTTTTTTTTTTCAGAAAATTGACAGTACAGTAACCATAAATGACACAGCCACACAGACTTGAATCTGGAGGTAGCCTGGAGCAGGATGTCTAAGCGTGTGGAGTAATCCACCCAGCTCACATTAATCACTGTCCTCATGAATCTGATTATCACCCTTCTCAAGGACACACAAGATTCACCATGTTTACTTCAGGACTATTACGCTACTGCAATAATACAAAGAGTGTTTTGTTTTCCTTCCCCCTGCCTGAAAAATCTGCTCTTGCTCTTTTTCATTAAAAGGAAATCCATGTTCCCCACATTCCTCTTTGCAATTCACCTTTATGGGGTGAAGACAACAGATTGTTGAAGTTTTCAACAAACATCTGCCTTATCATAGTGCAGCTAGGAAGTTGGAGATGGCTGATTAAATAGCATTATCCAAAGAGATATCATAGCAGAATCCTCCTTCTATTAAAAGAAAAAAAAATAAAAATCAAAATAAGTCAGGAAAACTCAAGAATATTCTGAAACAGGAGAAGTATCTGGAGTGTCTTGAAACAGGTATTAGGCATAAGAATAAGTAACACAGGATAATGAAGAACAGAATATCTAGAAAAAGGCATTTCAAAGCACGACTTGGTACACCTCATAAACCTGCTACGCACTACTGAAGGGCTGGTGAGCTTAAACAACAACAATCCCTTAATGGAAATTATGTAAATTAGAAAAACATTAATAATTATAACAGGATAGAAATGGCAGAAGATTCAGGTAACACATCCACCCCTCAGTTTCATTTAAAGTTCCCTGTGCAACATTTTGGTCTTTATTTATAAGTTGTTTGAGGTAACAAAATAATGAAAAAAAGCAACCAAGGATGAGGCTGGCTTAGAAATCCTAATGTGAGAGAATCTTAATGGTTCAGAAAGAAATTCCCTATATTTGGGGAAATCCCTAAATTATCTGTCTTTTTCTCTTTAGTAGCAGTTCTGTAGCATCAAAAATATATTTAAAATAGAAAAAAAAAGACCCAGCAATGTACATAGCTCTTTGATTATATCTGATTATTTCACTTTAAAAGAAAGGAAATACTATTCCTCAACCATCTCCTCTGTTTTCGGGGTTATTTTGGTGACACTATGAAAGAATGAAACCATTTTTAAACGCTAGCACCAACATTCATTTTAAGAAAAAACACAGTATAGTACAAATCACAGGAATTAAATTTTAAAAGCTAAGGCAATAAGCTCCTCTTTTAAAAGCAGAGTTATTTTAACTGTCATCAAAGGCACATGTAGGGGATCTCTAAGAACTGAAGTTAGAATTTTTTTTAAGAAAAAAATGCACAAAACACCCAAATAACTGCAGATATTTAACATGCGTCAGCAAAGAAAGTTCTCAATAAACTCATACACAATATTTTGATCAAAAAGGAGCAGGCAACTGAACAGTCAGTCTTGATGCCAGACATATCTTTTTTCTGCTTCCTTGGGAGAAAGTAACTATGTGCTTTTTGTTGACAACTACATACTCATAATATTTTTCTTGATACTTCAAAGTGTGAAGACTTCCATATTTTTATTTCTATGCTTCCATTAGAAAATACTTCTAATGTTGCACACAAAAGCGTGCAACACTTGCTTAGTACTAGTTTTTTATCTAATCCATTTAGAATAGCCATGAATTTTATGAAAGAACATGTAGTAAATGAACTACAAATTTAAAGAGAAATTCTTAAGTAACCTCTATGATTTACCCAATACTCTGGACCTAATTCACAGGAAATACCTTTAGTAAGATTTTTACTTACATAAGGAACACTTCTCAGAGGTAAGCTTTCTGCTCCATGAGCTGTCAACCTGAATCAGGTTTGATATAGTGTGGTGACTATGAAACACAAGGTTGAGCTTAAGAGAAAGAAGATAGGTCCAAAATAAAGCTACTGCTTTTATGCCAGTTGAGGTACATTTCAGAGGGGAACTGCAAAATATAAGAGTAGGATGAAAATATTTGCCATTTTATGGCTTCGTTTTAGCAGACAGAAGCAACTCTTTGCAGCCAGCTTGTATGACCTCAAATTCTATGACATGTCTGTAGCAAAGAGATTTTTGTCTTAGAGCTGTCTCAGTGTCCAACTCATGCCTACTTCATTTTCTTTTGTTGGGCAGGCGGGAGCTTTCCTGAAGTGGCAGAAAACTATTTTTTTAAGTAAGGGTTTCAATAGTTAAAAAAACAAACCATCTAAGAGTTCACCTCGGGGATGATACTCTAATATGTCAAGGCACTGCAAATTATTCCTCCCTGAAAGGGATTTGCTAAGTATGGAAACAGATCCTTCCTATGACAACTCCTACTTGACTTTCAGACCCTAAAGTCTTCCTAAAGAAAATATTTTCAGGCTTTCCCTGCTTCACCAAGCAGGTCACCCTTTCATAGAAGGAGACCAGGTTGGTCAAGCAGGACTTGCCTTTGATAAATCCATTCTGTCTGGGCCTGACCCCTTGGTTCTCCTACATGTGCCACATAACGGTACTCAGGACGATCCATGCCTTGGCTCCAATGACTTTGCTCCATGACTTTGGCTCTGAGGCCAGGCTGACAGGCCTGTACTTTTCTAGATCCTCTTTACAACCCTTGGGTGTCTCTTCCAGTCAAATGGCACCTCTCCAGCTAGCCAGGACTGTCAGTCAGTGATGGAAAGGGGAGCACATCTGCCAGCGCCCTCAGGATTCTTAAGTGGATCCCATTCTGCACCATAGACTTGTGCAGGTCTAAGTGGTGTAGCAGGCAGGGTAACATTTTCTCCTGGATTGTGAGGGACTCATTCTGCACTCTGTCCCTTCTCTTCTACCTCAGGGGACTTGGTACCCTCAGAACAACTGGTCTTTCTATTAAAGATTGAAGCAAAAATGGCATTAAGCACCCCAGCCTTTGTCATTGTGTTTCCTGGAGATTCCCCTTACCCCTAATTTTGTTGCCAATGTATTTACAGGAACATTTTTTTATTATCAGAGGGTGATATAAATCTTAAATGCCTTTAAGATTTCCTTGAAAAATGTCGAGCCTTCCTGGATTCCTTTGCTCTTCAGTCCTGCCTCCCAAGGGACCCTCAATGAGTCTTTTAAAGAGGCCAAAGTGTGCCCTCTAAAAGACCAAGTTTTGGCGATTCTGCTCTTTATTTCTCCAAGAATTAAATCCATCATTTTGTGCCCAAGACTGCCTCCAACCATCACATCACCAGCCAGCCCTCTGTTCACATAAAACAGACACAGCAGGCTGTCCTCCCTGGCTGTCTCTCACATCAATGGTGTCAGGAATTTATCTCTCACACACTCCAGGAATGCCTCAGACTGTTTTCTCTCTACTGTGTGCTATTTCCAGCAGACATCTGGTAAGCTGAAGTTCCCCAAGAGAACAAGGACCAGTAGTTGTGAGGTTTCTCCCACCTGTTTACAGAGCATTTCATCTGCCTGTACCCCTGGTTGAGTGGTCTGTAACAGAATCTCACCATGGTATCTGCCTTACTGGCCTTCCTCTTGAATCTTACCCAACAGACTCTTAAGTATATCATCATAAAGCTCTAGACAATTAAAACATTCCTTAACACAGAGTTAGTCCACTGCCTCTTCTTCCACACCTTTCCCTGAAACAGCAGACCAAAGGACCCTGCTAGCACATTGAAACTTCATTTGGTTGTTGCTCACTTGTATGACAGAAACAGCAATACTGAGATCACCTAGTCCAAGACACTGCTCAAAATAGGGTCAATTACATTGCAATTGAAAGTGCAAAACCTCCGTGGTTTTCTCAGTGATTTTAGAACACTTGCAAGTGTTAGCATCAAAAATTCTGTGGCGTTGCCTAAAGCTAATAGCTTAAATCCTTTTGTTATTCCTGCAGATGTTGTGTTATTATCTAGCAGAACATTATGAACTTACAGTTAAAACTGTTACATTTTTGTAGAAAACACTAAGATATTTTGTAAGTAGCTTTGCTTGGTTTAAATAATAGTCCCTTTTAATCAGAGGGAGAAAGTTGTGCTATAGCATAAGCAAAAAAACTTTCACCTTTTCATTGATGTAAGAAAAACCTAATTAAACAATGGTAAACACCCTAAAAACTCACAATACAGAAAAATGTTTACTGATGAACACTAAGTAACAAAACATTAAACAGATGTTAATGAATGAGAGATAGTTTTATGCCTGCAGGAGCTGGAGTTCTAAAAAAATTTGCACTTCTACTTAGACAAAGATTTTTTTATTTCTTGCACAGCTGTTCATCCTAAAAAGAAGAATTTTTTTTAGCTGACTTCAAACTTCAAAATAATGCTATGTGTTGACATCCAATTCCCAGAATCTGTCCAAAACAAAAGCACTCATTCTATGTAAAAAAGGTAATGCAAATTACGCCACTAACATTTTTATATAGTGCTATTTCCCTGATGCTGAAGAGCCTGAAGAACTTTAACCATCTCAATCATAACTCAATCTTTCTGCTGTTCCACTTGAAGACTTTGAAAAGGTTACCATGGGGACTTAACTAGAATAGCATGATATCAATTAGAAAGTTTGGGAAAATGTCAGTTGGGAAGTACTTCTTGAGGCAGACAATCTGGAATTTACTTCAAGAAAAAACATGGAGAAAAATCATACGCGCATTCATTCATTTACTTCCTAGCATAAAAGAAATCCTGTTCATAAAGCAAATTTAGTTTATACAAAATGCTAGTAATTTCTCTGTTGTTTTATTTTTTTTCCTGCATATTTAATAGAGACTCCTGGTCTCCTTTCTTACAATTTGTTTGAGATTGAAGCTCTTTGTTAATTGGGTGATTACAATAAATTTTCTTTTCAATGCCTTGAGGGAAAAAACATTGACTATGAAAAGCAACTGATGTTGCATCCTCAGAAAAACATGAAGACCTTAAATTTCGCTCCGTATTAGACATAGAACTTATAGAAAGTTGCAGGGTATATCCCACTAGCAACAGTAATTAGTAACTTCTATGAGCAGATCTTGACACAGGATTTCAGCAAATTTTAACTCCTTTGATGCTTGCAGTCTGATAACACGCATGCAAAATATTTCTGTATCCCTATGTAATCTGGCAACAAATCAGCAGCTTTTAGTCTGGGGTTGGGTACTAAACACTCTCTCTCTCAAAACCTTTGAATAGTTTGTGCTAGAAATCCTTTCCTATCATGTATTGTCATTTCCAAGAAAAGTTCCTTGCAAAGTCACTGTTAATGTAACCTATGGAGAAACATCTACACTAACTTCTTCGAACAGTTTTTATTAGTGCTGTAATGACCAAAATTATTAACTAATTCTTCCAAACAACATGGAGAAATAGAACTCCAGGAATTTATATGCTACTGAGAACATGCAAGTGTTGCATAAGAACAGAAGCCAGCTTATTTATATAAACAGCAATGTTAGTTCACGTCTAATTTAATCCTAAGAAAGGGAGACAGTGTGTCAGTTGCTCTAGGTTTAATTGGACCCATATTCAAACATCCTTATCAACTTCGTAGGGCAGATTTTGATGTGAAGCTCTGCCAATATCCTGCCAGTTGATTTTCAAAATAATGTGATTATTGAAAAGACAGAACTTTGTGCTACAGTAACGTGCTTAAATAAAACCACAGCCATTTACTTTTCCTATGCTAGTAAGAGGACAGGACTGCAGTGTTTAGAGATCTCTACAGTCTCTTGTCAAGAAAAAACTGTATTTCTTTCCCCTGAAGTTCAATATTTCTTTCTAGAATGCTATGCCTCTCCGTACCTTAATTAAATAAAATTTCATGAGTGGAAACTATCTACAAAGAGCTACAGTCCAGAATTAGCCTGTGGCAGTGAGGAGAGCAAACAACAGTTGCATTCAATCACCTTCATGTTTTCATTACACTTATCTGAATTTCTAATGTTATCTCTATGTCTAATGACATGGATTGACTTGGAAAATATATTTCTTGTTTGTCAAGAGCTGAAAATCTGCTGCATTTATCATTTTTGATAAGACAGTACCATTATTGTGGATATGTACCTTTTCCTGTTCTTATCCAAGACTTTTATTTTTGCTTCAACAACAATCACAGTAAAAAGAAAATAACCATATACCCATGCAAATTTGCATAACATGGAGGTTAATACACTTTTAGATACTGTGAGTGATATTTGTTGTCTCTAGTTAAACGATTACTACTCAAGAAAGCCTGTGATATGGCAACCTTTCTCAATTAGAATTTTACTGAGCAAAAATATTAAACATTAGATAATCTAGTTTTCAAAATGTGTTTGGAATACTACAAAATGAGGAACACGTTCGCTTTTAAAAATTCAGCACATATTTCAAACTGAACATCTCACGCAGGACAAAATTACAGACCCATGGCAGTTTTGAGTTAGTACCCAAGTGAAAAGCCCAGAGTGACACAGCATTAAAGAAAGAGATGTTTCAAATGTTAAGTGAGTGGAAAACTCATTTTATGCAAAACTGCATAAAAAGTTAAAGATGATGCTGGGAATCTGAGTAGCCAAATATTAACTGAGCATTAAACAAGTTCTTCCAAACAAGCACTCATTTTGAAATTTATCTAAAAGGGAACAAGATCTGTCACCACTAACCAGCCAGGAAAATGCAACACCTTGCTTTGAAGGAAAGACTCCAATAAAAACTACTATGAAACTTGGAGACAAAAGGGTTTGTAAATCTGAAACATCTGAAGAACTTACACTGTGAGAGGTAAATGAAGAAAAAATATCCATCGTGAAAGAGTAACAAGCAGAATTTTAAAAAGCATTTGAAAGGTATGAGTGGGACTAGATTGCACTTTCCCACAACAGAGAGGAAAATATTTCAATAACAGATATAATTTGGCAAAGTCTGGATTAGTGCTGCACAGCTGGAGAGGAAAAGTAATAAGGGAAATATTGTGCAGAAAGACATATTCACTCTGAAGATGTTCGCATTTGTCAGCCTGAGGTCTCCAGAAGCTAATACAATTTTTTTAAAAAGGCTTAAAAGAAAAATCTTTTTCGTATTTAAAATTCCAGCTGACCATATAGGTTAGGCAAACAGATTTAGTTTGGATACAAGACATAGATTCAAATGGAAAAACATTATCAATTTGGCATCCTAATTGTAGTTAAAATCCTATCACAAACAAAATCATTTTGTGACTTTATCACTGAAGAAGAAGATCAAGAATGATGGCCTGCGCTCCATAGACATACAGAGACGAAGGAAGGAAGATCACATAAAGGAAGAAAGACAAATCCTGAGAGCTAAATAACAGCAAACACTACAAAGAACATGGCTTACTTCCAAAAGTGAATGCTAGCTTGAGAGTGAAAGGTATGTGCCACTTCTGCCCTTCAGCCAGTAGAAAACCATAAGAGACTTTACTGGTAGCAGAGAACAGAAGTGCTACTTCAGAGTCTGAGGACAAGAGTGGAGGAACTGCTTTACTCTGCTGCTCTTAACTTTGACAGTGAGGCAGAAAGGTTGTAGCTGGTTTCCAAAAAACATCAAGGTTATTTTTGTGCCCCTTCACGCAGTCTTATTTGTTCCTACATCCAAGGGACAGTTTTATTCCATACTACCCAATGGTTAAGTTCCCGAACATTAAATTCTTGCAAAATTTAGGAGAATCAGCAGCTAGTGGAAGAAATTAATTTGAGAAAGAGGCAAAGTTTAGCTATTATTCATTTCCTATGCTGGTGACTCAGTACTCACAGAAGCTCCACACATTGAAGAAAATTTCCTCATCCATAAGACTAACTGCTGTATAAGGCTGGGGGATGGCAGTTTCTAGTTTTTTCCCTCTAGCTACCATGTTTGAATAGAATATATGCAATAAACACATGTACTGCTAGGAAACCACACAAGTTTAGTCTCTTACAGCAGATAAGGGCTAACTAAACAGAATTTATCTTTTTGCATGGGCAAGGAGGAGATTAGAAAAGTCTGAGTTAAATTAGTAGAAAAAAATTTACGAAGAGAAGCCAATGAAATACAAATTATTCTTAAAGTCTAATTCTTTTAGTCTTGCATTTCTATGGCAAAATTGGCATCATTTTTTCAGAAAAAGCTCCAGTAATTCACTGTAACCAGATATAGTCCATGTCTTTGTTAACTAATCCACATATCCAAAAAAATAAATCTGTTAAAGTGATGAATAAGTAAAGCAGATTTCAATTTGTATGAGTCATAACATCTTTGGTTTGCTGCCATTAAACTGGGTTTCGTAAGTTCACATCTGTGAAGATTTTTCCAGCATGTAAGCACAGCTGTCCCTCAGATCCAACTTTCTCCACATTTTCTGAGCATCCTTTTGTTTGTCTGGCAAAATTAAGTCTCCAATTAGTATCATACAAATTATTCTGTCATACAGGTAGCATCTTTCTCTTCCACTAAACATCTGTTAGGAAAGCTGAGTATTTGTGTGCAAATTGCATTTCCTTTCAAACATAATATTTTAAGATTATGTTAATAGATAAATTCCTTATACTCAGTGTGGGAGGTATTAAGGTGCCAAAAGAAAACATGAGTTCAGTTTATCAATGGCTAACAATGGCTAAAAAGCAGTTTTACAAATCAGACAATGTATGTGGCTCTATTAATACAAACTCTACAAAAGCAGTTCATGTGCTTTCTAAATCTATACTGAGCAGTTTAGTTTTGATTTTTTCATGACAATCAGGAAAGTTGAGCTAATTCTCAAGGTCCACTCTAATTATATAACTTAGGTTTCTTTTCTGTTGATCAGTTGCCATATTTACTTGTTTATTGTACAAGTGCCAGTTTGAAAATTAATTTCACACTAGAATTTGTTAAATATTTTGAGCATTCAATCCTTGCCACACAATGCGTGATCCAAAAATTTTCTCTTCATGTTTTATTAATCCTAAATAAATCTTAGGTAGGGATATATGATTTTCCAGCTGTAATTTGGGAGACAAGTCAGGGTCTTGATGGCACAGGGTCAAACGGAACATGTGGGAAGGACAAGGCCACACTTGGTATTCTCACCCTGCCCCATGTCCTCATAGGAATGTTCTTGGACTTATGTTAAGGGCTTTCTTTACAATCCATAAAGCTCTCCAACCCCTGAGCACAGGCTGGTATCCAAATCATAATTCAGCATGGATGCAATCAAATGAATCAATTGTATTTTTTAATAAATGCATGAAACAGAGAACAATTTTTACACATGACCAAATATGCTTACTACTGCAATTTTTATATCACATTATCCCCAGTATATGTACAGCCAAGCCATTTCCATACATTTTGTAGTTCTAAGAACATTGTTTTGCCTCCTACGTAATGTCTTGTGAACCACGTCACCACCTACATATCTTTGTATTTCCTGCACAAAAATACACAGCGCAGAATCTGTTTATATAATTATTACATAATTTCCAGTTATTTCATTTCCATAAGAACTGTATTTTTCATTCTGCTGCCAGTTGAGGAATTTTTAAATAAAATGTGCATCTATGATAGACAGAACTACAGTCTTACATCACTGTGAATACTTCCCTACTCTTAAACTCTGTTGACTCGTAAAATTCTTTAAAGAAAGCAACGAATAAAAACTTGCTGAATCTAATCTGTACAAAAAAATAGTTTTGTTTTGTCGGGGTTTTGTTGTTTTTTTGTTTGGAGTTGTTTTCTCAGAAAGGAGAAAAATTCTAATATCTTCAGATCCTATAATTCCAATTAGTAAATGAAAATAAAGTGAGTCTCCAACAGAAGGTACTGGAGAGGTATTCTGAATTTCTTTCTCATGCTAAGGCAGATGGGTACAGCTATTGTTATCTGGGGCCAAGAGAAAGTCAAAACTTATCCCATGAGAAGGATTACTGCTTCTAGTATGTTACACTTTGACATCACATTCTGAACAATGGAAACACAGTGATCTGTACTTGCCATAATCAATAACCTCTGCTGTTTTGTAACTCATGAGCACAAATTCTCATCATGACAAAGAAGTAGTGGAAAACCACTCTGGCAAAATTTAACAGTGGTCAGATAGCAAGCAATTCATTCCATACCTTTAAGCATACTTGTCAACCATCTTTGAATCCTTTTTAGCTTTAAATAGAACCTTTCTGAGATAAGGGAAGGGAAAACTGCAAAGGATTTTATTGGTTTTAATTAACCAGGTTTTAATTGATTTTAATTAATCTTGAGGTGTGCTGATCTAGTCCATATAATCAATAACGGCTGAAGTGGCAGAATATCAGTCTGAATCACCTGCTAGGCTCAGTTTTAGGATGTGTTTCAGGGTTAGATGTTTTAGAGACTACAGAATTTATGTTATCAAAAACATTACAAAATGCTGTTACCCATTGTCACAGTTATTGACAAACAGACTCCAATTGCAGTTCATCAGAAGGCTACAGGAGTGTAGTTTATTAACAAAATGAAATACCTTATATAAGGCACTTCACTAAGTACAAAGTGATTGGTGAACAGAAACACCATCTTCTCTACTGCCATTGGATAGGTGAGAGAAACAATATATAATATTGTTGTGAGAACAGGAATGAAAAACACCGCCTGTTGTTTTGAGAAGGAATATTGTTTGGAGAGTTTATCTACAGGCCTTCTCCTGGGAAAGTAAGAAGCTTTCCCTTGTCGAGAAAAGATCCTGACAAGCCTTCAGCCGTGAATTTTCAGAGACACAGAATTGTCTGCCCCACATCCCATATAGTTACAAAATGAACATTCAGAAAGAATAATTTGAACTCAGGAGTTACATTTGTAACATCACTGAATTAGTTTGGGCTTTGTCTCCAAATAAAGTTTCACATCCTGAGGAGTGTGAAATATTTTTCCCCATCTCTGGGGTTCCACAGTTATTTAAATAAATAAACAGCAATTACTTAATAACCATTTTATGGCCAATTACTTTAGTAAAATCATCTGGTTCTGGGACTGAAGAAGGGCAGGGTTCAGGGTAAAAATTGAGTACAAGGCAGTCTTGTACAGAACTTGTTTATTTTGAGTTTTAGAGTTTTGGCACTATGACTTCATAATTGTATAGGGCTATTGGGATTAAAACTTGCCCCATATATTCTTCCTACTTCAGTGAAACAATTGCTGTAATGCACCGGAAGTTAAACAATTCCAGAGACAGTTAAAAAAAAATCTGTAATATATATACCAGATTTTGAAACATTCTGCTGCATCTCAAAAATCTCCAGTTTAGGTGAAGAGCACCAGTAGAAGCAGTCACTCATGTGCTGCAGGCCAAGCAGCAGCCACCTAATTGTTCTGCATTTGCACCACACCTTTGTTTAACACCATGTACTCCTTTCCACCAGAATGTAAGAACAATTGCCTGCAGAAACACAGGTCAGAAGCAGAGAGCTAAATACATTTAGAGAGGTTAAATATATTTAATTCAGTAGAACTCAGTAATTCATCTGAGTAATTCAATACTCATCTAGAGTATTTTAAGAATCAGGTAAAGGAATATTTTTTTGATACTTCAAGGAAGACCAATGAAATCCCAAAGGACCGTGAAATACAAATATAGTACTTTAAAGTATCATATTATATCAGAGGGAGCAACCAATAGACAAACTTACAGGCAAGATGATCTGACTGTGGCAGTCAGGAAAGTACGGGGCAATGCTAAATAACTTTAGAGGTGTATACAAGATAACCTGATGTTCAGTATGTGATTTGTGAGAACACCCTCCCTCTGCACTCACACCACCCCATTCCCCAGTAATTAAACTAAAGCATGTTTCAATGTTTCCTTTTATAAAAGATGATTCTTAACAAAGAAGGGGGAAATATTAGATATCAGACTTAAGTGAATTTCTAATGCTGTTTATGCAACTGTGTTTTGATGTCCAGAAAGCAACAAAGAACTAATTATGTATGAAAATAAGAATGGTTAGGAAAGAGTAGTTAAGCACTGGAACAACACTATCCAGAGATTATGCAAAGCATCTCCAAAGAGAAGGTTCTAGCAAAAAAAAAAAAAAAAACATTATCAGAGTTGGCCTAACATTACTTTTGGTCTTGCTTCCACATTTTTGGGAGGGACTAGATCTCCTGAAATCCTTTATGGTATCCATTTTCATGACACCACAATACCTCATAAACAAGTAGAATCAAATTACTGAAGGAAAGATATGTAACCAGCCAGCCAACTCTCAAGAATTAGTCTCTGCCTGGATGTCTGCCCGGGACCTTCCTGCAGAGGACTCTACTATAAGTTATAATAACGTTATTTTCAGTATTCAAAGGAGGATAGAGGAAACATAGTCACACAGCATTTGCTGTTGATTTGAAACTCAGAGCAAGCCCTTCAAGGATGAAAAATAAAACACCAATTTATGAAAACAAAAAATAAAAATCCAAACTCAATGACACTGAATCCAGTGATGAAAAACACGTTACACTATTCAAAGGTAAAAAACCCTTCAAAACACGTAAACACATAACGCAGAAGGTTTAGAAACAAAAAGTCATTTCAATTAACCATTCATGTCATTTAAGACCTCCTGGCAAAAAGGTTGGAAAACAATCTAAACTAAATTCTGCCTGGTTTCAGAAGAAAGTATCTTAAAGAAAAATGCAATCTTGCCACTGTAATCATCAGATGCCATTTACCTGTGGCAAAACACTACAGAAGGAAAAAAAAAGGCCTGATACCATCTCTGGTTGGTAACTTAATAGGTTTTTTACTTGAATGAATCACATTTTTCAAATTGAACAAAGGTGTTCTTGAAAAATTATTTTCATTAAGTCATTTACCTCTAGCACTATTATGTCATTATTGCTCTCATTTGCCCTCTGATGTTGCCTCTTATCGGGTTTATTATCAGTAAATACTGATATTTAGTCTCAGAACATTATGTACTTGGAAGCCTCAACTGAAAGAGTAATTTTGCAATTTCTGGGAAGCAATTGATACAGTTTCTAAATTCATTAATGCTCTAAATGACACTGAAAATGCTAAAGAACTAAATATAGCTTCCAGTTAGAACATATTGAAATTCTACAGAAGCATTTAAGGTAATCTCTGAGATAATATAAGCACTTGCTATATCAGTCTTTTGAATAATTTTTAAAGACATACAATTTCTCCTTTTTCTATAAAAAGTCTTCCCATAAAATTGTGCAGAGGATTTTTTTCATCTGTACTCTTTTCTGGATGAGTAGAAGCCTTTCACAGTTTCATAACTTCTCCCCAAAAAATTGAAGTGTCTGAAAGAAGCAAACTTCAGTTCACCCAAGACAGCCTTGCCAAACTTTAGCAGTTAATGAAGGAATTAATAAAAAATATTCTTTCATCTCAGAAGGGAACACGGTGTGGTTCAAGAGGAAAAAAGATAAAAACTGAAAGAAGGAACAGTGTCAAATGTTTCCTACCAAGAATACAAATACAGATAAACTAATATGTTACCCCTTCCTTCAATTAACTAAAAATTGTTATCAAACATACAGGTAAAATACATTCCAAAATCCAAGCCTTTCTAATTTTAGTAGTTAGTAAAAAAATACAAGCAATATTTTCTTCTTCTCTGAACCAAATATATTTGACATTAATCCAATAAAAAATGAACAAGGACATTTCTAAATGTTTTGCAAATTGATTTTAACACATACATAGTTGTCATTGGTTCTATCAATAGCCCCTTTGTCTTCAGCTAGGTTAAATCCCTGTTTAAATACACCAATCAAGCCTCCAAGGCCTTGAACACTCAGTTTTTTTGGACTCCATGCTTTTGGAGACAAAGCAGAATGTATCATAGTCATAAACCAGATGAAAAACATTTGTTTGCCATTTGCAATTCACATACCTCACAAAGAGTATTCAAGAGGTCTGATGATCAAAAAGCCACTGATATTTCCATGAACCATGGTGGATTTTGCAAAGTTACATTACATTTTAAAATCCATACCATTCAAAGCCCACAGATGACTAAAAAAAGTGAAGTTGATTTTCTTTTACTGTATATACTTTGAATATTGTCTGAGAATAACTTAGGACCTTGAATGAATACACCTTCATATTCCCCAACTAATATAAGTAGGAAATTCACGAAAAACCCCAAACCAAACACGTGAGTAGTGAAGAGTACAAATATTATGCATGCAATATATTCATTTACTGTTAATGCACACCAACCTATCATCCAAGTCAACCTAAATTCAAAACATAGCTCAAAATCCTTTCATGGCAGTGGTGCAATAGCAGACTGAAAATTAGTAGGAGAAAAAAAATATTAAAAGTAAAATATGTTAAAGGACAGTAAAATCTTTTATCACCTAAACAGCTCTTAAACAGCCAAGAAAATTAAAAAAAAACAAAAACATGTCCACAAATCTTTAGCAGTCTTTGTAGCAGCCTCTAACCTAGAGCTTGTTGAATCCCCAGCATTTCAGGTCCTGAAGCACATAGGCATGTGAGGTATGCCAAGATCCCATATAATACTATTTTAAGGAGATATAAATTTAAGGAAGCTTTTCAAATTTGGTCCATTTCCTACTTCTGTCTAACACTGCGTAGTTTCTGTCATGCTCCTGTTGCTTCACAAAACCATAGCTACAGATTAAGGTATGAGTTATCACTGCTAAATATGGTAGTCTCAGTAAGTATGCTGATACAATTTGTGTAAGAGATGCTAGGTTTCAAAGCAACAAGGCATAATAGCCAGCTAAGTTACAGTTCCACAAATAAAATTTTGCAAAAATTAACTATACCAGCATTTATTAGTAACTGAAAAACCATCATTTTTTCCCCCTTCTTGTCAACATTTCATCTATGCCTTAAAATTTTCAGCAAATATTTTAGTTAAAAAAATTGTTTCATCTGAGGTCTATTCTTGGTTTATATTATTTTAATTTGTCATTCAGAGTAACCATTCACAACTCAGTCCAAACAAGGATCAAATAATCAAATACTGAAAAACACAGTAAAACACATATGTTTCCTAAAAATCATCAATTGCAGGTTTTACAGACATAATGTTAAAAGCTCAATAGGTATTCAATGTTTTTGACATTGATGAGGTAAATTTAGAGACCTGCTCTCCAATTACTCTAAACACTGAAAAGGCTAGCTTCTGGGGATAAAAAGGATTCTTTATACTTTAACAAAATACACCAATAGCATAGGAAAATGCTAACAGGAAGCATGGCTACACTTCAACCAGCAAGTTTTTTGCCAATTACTGCACTAACTTGCAACTATTCCATAAAAGATTTGTTTTACTGCATTCACTATGAGCATTCTGAAAAGAGAGGGCCCAAATTTGGAGAGAGCACAAGTAATTTAATGTCTACACCTCAAATGAGCAAACTAACCCTTCTCCATTCACAGCTTGTGGATTCTTAGCACAACAGGTTTGTTTGGTTTGCTTTGGGTTTGTTTCTCAGCTTTTTAAAGGACAAAGAACACCAAATTTGTTCCTTTCAAATTCCAATTTATTTTACCAGGAATTAAATTTGATCTCAATATCACCATTAAAGCCAAAGTGAAGTATTCTGGGCTCATATTCCTTGGTCATTAATGTGCTATCACAAAATATAACAGGATTGCAGCATATAGGAAAACTGTCAGATGTGTGCCCAGCCTACAGTTGCTGGGATAAGTAACCTGCAGGATGCAGGTTTTCCAAAGGGAAAAAATAGCATGCTCTTCTGTCACACACAGCTCAACAGTGCAGATCCTGACTGAGGTTTACAGGCACTGTCACAATCCAAGCAACCAGGAGTTTTAATTCTGAACAGTGTACATAGCAGACAAGTAAAGCAATAAAACCTATGGAGAATGAAGGAAGACGAGAGTGGCAGGACAAGTCTAGATAAAGAAAAAGAAATACACAATTTTAAGAAAATATTAAATAAGGTTCAATTCTTTTGAATTACATCAATATTCACAATGGAGTCAGTGGGAGCAGAGTATTTATAATACCAGTTACACCTGAACTTCAGTTACGTGAGCTAAGAGTAACGTCAGCTTCAGATCACTGTCTCCACACTAGGCAGGAACATGAGATGACCTGCAGAATCTATCCCAGAGAAGTTTCCTCAATAAATTCCTCTGGAAACCATCTAAAATAATGTGCACATCTTAAACTGATGGAGTCCTGTATCAGTTAATGTACTGGGTTTGGTAGCAGGGGGGCTGCAGGGGTGGCTTCTGTGAGGAGCTGCCAGAACGATCTCCCATGTCCAGCAGAGCCAGCCCCCAGAAGCCCCAAAGATGGACATGCCACTGGCCAAGGCTGGGCCAATTAGAAATGGTGGTAACACCTCTGTGCTATCATATTTAGGAAGAAGAGGAAAACAGTTATCGCACAGCTATAATTGTGGTCAGAGAAGAGAAGAGTGAGATCTGCAGTCATCAAGGTCAGTACAGAAGGAGGGGTAGAGTAGGTGCTCCAGGAGCTGGAGTTGAGATTTCTCTGCAGCCTGTGGTGATGACCATGGTGAAGCAACTGTGCCCCTGAAGCCCCTGGTGGTCCACAGGGATGCAGGGATCCAGCCTGTGGAGGAGCCCCACACCAAAGCAGGTGGATGCTGTGATCCGGTGGGAGGCCCCTGCTTCCGAGCTAGAGCAGCCGGACCCTGGAGGACTGCACCCCAGGGAAGAGTGACAAAAACCACAGCAGTTTGAGGGGGACTGGTGCCTGTGGGATGGATTCAGGTCACAGCAGTTCAGAGATGCTTGTGAGATGGACTCCCTTTGGAGAAGTTCTCAGTGAACTGTCTCCTGTGGGAGGCACCCCATGGTGCAGCAGGGGAACGACTTCTCTCCCTGAGAACAGCAGAAAGCACAGGGGATGGACTGATCATAACCCCCATTCCCTGTCTCCTTGCATCACTGGGGAGGAGATAGAGCTGGGAAGGAGGGACCAGTGGGAAGAAGGCGTTTTTTGAGGGAGGAGTAGGGGGGGAAAGGGGTTTTTTAAAGTCTTGTTCTCCTGCTCTGATTTTGTTACAAATAAATTCAACTAATATCTTTACTTTCAGCCTGTTTTTCCCATGACGGTATTTGATGAGCAATCTCTCCTGGTCCTTATGTCAGCTCATGAACACATCATTATATTTCCTCTCCCCTGTCCAGCTGTGGAGGGGAGTGAGCAGCTTTAATGGGTGCCTCAGCCCACTACAGTCAATTATAAAACGTCTCAGTAAACTAAAGAAAAAAGTGGAAAAAAATTACCCCAAAGGTAGTGCAACATTCAAGGGTGAGTATATTGAAACCACAATTGATTTTCCATCATTTTATCATCACATCAAAAAAAATATCAAGTAGTTTCTGAAAGGAATTATTTTAAATCAGATGGGGAGGGAAAAAAAGGAAAGAGATAAAAGAAAACCTGTAGAATTCATTGCAATTTAAAATACTCAGAAGCTGTAAATGGCACCAAAAAAATCACTGAGATTACCTCATATTGAATACACAGAAATGTCTAAAATTCTGGCTGCACTCTACTTTCTTGAATTCTGTTCCATATTTTTGAATGTTACAGTCCATCTAGCCTGCCAATTAGTCCTCAGGACAAAATGCTTGCTACACAACCATGAGAAAAAGGGCTTGCTTAATGTAAGGTGTCTCAGCAGGCAAAAGCATTAATTAGTAAATCATCTTTTTTTTCCCCCTCACATTGAAGTTGCCAAAAGCAAGAGAAGGCATCCGTTTATACTTATTAAAAATAATATCTCCTGCCAGTGATTGAAATACAAGTCTAAATTGCAAATAGAAAAATGGAGAAACTACTGTATTTGCAGACGATAACATGAAGAGTAGCTGAGATTTGCAAAAGCTTTATTGTAACTAGCACTGGTTTCATGCAAATAGTGTTGTGTAATATATCTCTTTATGCATTTCCAGATGCTGCATGCTTTCTTACACAAAGAAATAGCAGAAAACCTTCTCAATCTTACTCCTTATTACGTATTTCACTATTAGATTCTTCCAGAATATCTCACCCAGATATTGGCAATAATAAGAACAATCTGAAGAGTGATAAAGGTTTTTTAAAAAAATATTTTTCTCCCCTTATAAATTGGGATGCAGGCATAAAGAATTGGTATTTTAGGGGAGAGTGCATCCAATGGACATTTGGCAAAACTGCAAAATGCTTATTTTTTGCTACTTTGTTATGTAAGAACCCAAATCCTCTCGTAATTTGTTCTGGTATGCCCGATTCCAGGCCCACTGCAGTTCACAGGAACCTAGCCAGCTGATGTCATTAGCTCTGATTCAGCTGCATCCTGAAAAACTGCTTGGAAAATAACATTAATTGGATTCATATTGCAATTTGTACCAAACTAGGCATATTTTGGAAGCAGCAGTTTGAATTCCTATTTGTTAGAGACTAAAAAATGGGTAAAATATTGTGGTTTCACCTTATGGAATACAAAAGCAACAAGCTTCCTGATAAGAAAGGATAGCAACTGAGAAACCTTATTTTTTTTGCATTTTCTCCACTCTCTCTTCATCATGTTGAGAAGAGTAGAAACCTGCACAGAATTCAGAATGCTGACAAACCATGGATTTCTGCAACACGGCCCTGATGTTCTGCTTTGCTCTGCATTCTCTTCCTAATGACTGCTAGCATTTTATTTCCTTCTTTGATATTTAGCATTAAGTTGATTTTTCCATGACTATATTTGTAATGACAGACTGGTGTTTGTCCTTGTTAGACAGCAACACATTGTGTAGCAAGGACCAACTTAGAAACCAACATGTAATATATTAATTGATGATCACAATATTTATCTACTTGATTTTTGCCTACCTTTCCTTTAACCAGTCAGACAATGTTTTAACACACCTCACAGGTAGCCATAGCCCTATTCCCACAATAACTTGCCATTACACTATCCTCTTTTTCAGGTGATTTAAAAATATACTGAATAGTTCAGAATGCCTGAACCCTGCAAGTCTTCTCTCCCTCCTTCCATCACCAAAGCAAGTAATTTATTACTACCCTCTGGCTTTCCACTGATTTTTTTTTTTGAAAGGAAAGATGTTCCTGCTTGGGTCTTGACTGCCTTGTTTTCATAAAATCATCTGGTTTATGAAATCAGATTTCATTACTATATATAGCATGTCCAAGTACAGCACATCATTCAGGTCACCCTCATCAACAATTAATCAAATCCTTCAGAGAACTCAAAAACAATGGTTATGCCAGACCACCTTTCACAAAAGCCATGATGACACTTCCCAAGTATATCTACTGTATCTATAATCATATTTATCCACTAGTTCACAAAGTCTATTGTAAGTAATTTGAACTGTATTATATAGAACAGAGACTTACAAGCTTGTAGTTCTTTAGATTTCATATTAAGTCCTTTCTGGAATTAAGTCCACACTGGAATTGTGTTAACCATCCTCTAATCCTAGGCACCAACAATATTTTTAAATAAAAAGTTGTGTATCACCAGTAGTAATACTATTTCCCCCTTGAATTCCTGTAGCACTCCTGTACAAACACTATCTCTCCCAAGCAGTTTGTTATCAAGGCAGTAGGTGCTCTCCAGATATACTGAAAAGCTCCTCCTGTTCCATATTTTGAAGCAGTATAACTGTCAGATACAATCAAACATTTCAAATAAGCAATTCAATAAACTGAATTAATCAAATTCATCTCCATATGTCATTTTTATTGTCTGACTTTTGACATTACCAGCATAAATTACCTGACTGACTCGTGATGCCAGAAACCCCACTGACACGTTGGGTATAGGCAAAATTTGTGGAGGACTCCATGTTTTATTTTAATCAAGTAAATATAACAGTAACGAGGTACACTGAGCTACAGAAATGCACAACTTTACACTTGGATTATTTCATTAAAAATATGCAGAATCTAAATGTGCTGCTTATAGCAAACACCTAGAAATTTGCGTTCTTCTACAAAATAGAATCCTCCTGAACCTAACAAGTAAGCACAGGAAAATAAACAGCAAGTGTTAGGTAACAGTAACCCATATTTGCATATTTAAGATTCTCAGATGATCTCATAATATTATTTTGGCTTTTTATATAACAGTAGCAAAACAAAAAAACACAGGCATTGCTCGGAACACTTTCCTTGCTAGCTTTTCTCCACCCACAAATACTTAGAAATGAGCCCAGGCATTTTGACTGTTGGTGTGTATGGGCAGAAAAATTTCTAGGACAGATGCTAGATCCAAGCCATTTTGCTACATAACAATATAGCCTGATTGAAAAAATTAATCCAATTATCTCAGTTACCTGGACAACCATGTTTTATTGATTTGCCATTATGAAAGACACAGGGTTTTTTACTGTTCTGCTAGTCAAACACCCATAATACATAATGCTCTTGCTTCAAGGCCCATGTTTGTTATTCTGAAACATTTATCATCAGTCTTAATACTGAGTGCTTTCAGAAAACTTGTTGAAACATCTAAATTGTAGTTTATATTTATTATATTAGATATGTAATAACAAGTACTGTCAGAGTGATATAAATGAATAAATCATAAACTCTTAACTTTTTTTTCTGGAATTTCCTAGTTATTTCTGCTAATTTTTTTTTAAATTCAGATTTCTGAGCTTTTTCATGAGTATGAATTTGCTTCCTTCCATTTGATATTTGAAAAACATGCATATTACTCAGATACTATTTTTTTTTGTTAGGGGGAGTTTTTCAAAAGTGGCAGTTGTTCATGAAATTGATATTCATGAGCCCTTCATTCCAGTCTTTTTTTCTGAAAATCCAAATATCAATCCAAATTTTTGGGGATATTTTTTGTGAAAAAGTTCTTGTACAATTCCAGAAGTAGCATTCTATGTTTTAACTATGATATTCAAAATGTACCTGGCATCCCAAAATACACATTAACTTATAAGGGTACTCTCCAACACCTATTATCTCCTGCAGAACAATGAGGACATAGAAGTAGGTATTCTCCTGCCAGAAGACTTCCTCCAAGACATTCTTCAAAATTCTCGACACAAAAGGCTGTAGGTGAAATAGAGAAATCCGTAGATGTAGGGCATATACACCAAGGAGTCTGTTCACACCATGAGATATTAAAAATTGAGATTTCTGGGTTGTTTAAAATGTGCCAGATGTGTCTAACTGAGGACACCAGCACCTGTGGTTTGCCAGATACAGGAAAGCAAGTTATGCCAGAGTTTCTGTCACAGAGTTGGCAGTCTAGAAGTCCCAGGAGCCTCAGCTTGCAATCAGGCATGCTTGGGAAGTCTAGTAAGGATTTTGGCACCCTACTGCAGAACTGTGACTCAGAACCTCAGGAACCCTTGGCTGCTATCTTGATAATGTCACTGAGCAGCTATAGCACACAGGGAGAATGCTAAAATTTAGAAACATTACCTTTCAGTGTTTCTAGGAAGGAGAAAAGAAGAGTCTCTGGCTAGAAACTGAATAAAAATTGTATTAGCTATGAAATACCCAAGCTCATCCAAAATGATTTCTTATACGTGAAAACCCCTACAATCTGAACTCATCAACATACTCAGGAATAAGAAACATTCCTTTTCATACAGGCACAAAAACTAATCACTCCACTCTCAGAAGCTGACAACCATGTTTAGTTGCAGATTGGACCCAGAAGATCTGTAACCTAAACTCACTACACTGCTCCTATTGAATAGTGGAAATATGCTGTAAGTGGCAGAGCTCAGGTCTAGGTTTTAGTACCATTCTAGGCAATTTGGACTATGAATATGGGAGGAGGGTGCAGTAACAAAGAAACCAGTAACAATACTTACAAGATAAGATTTTCAGAAAATACATATTAGACTTTATATTTTAAAGACAGATTTCAAATATTTGTAATATGATCCTTTTAGATGTCTGCTCTATGCATTCTTTGCTGGTTTGAAAGTCCTTTCCATTACCTCCCTTCATTTAATTTTAAGGCAGAAACTCAGAATCCCAATTAATATTACCTTATACTTGCATTAAGATTTAATTTTTGAAATTATCTTGTCCTATGTTTTCATATTATTTGACATATTTTATTATATCAGCTAATCATTTACATATCAAAGACAGAAGGAAGAGGAGCCACTGTCTTTTCATTTTCCCTTGAAAGGCTGCCACAAGATCCAAAATAGTTACAATCAATTGAGCAATTGTGCATTAAGATGAGAGTATAGTAAGGGAAAATAACACATACTAAATATATTTTTTAAATATCACCTCTAAGTTGCTTCCTAACTCCCCTAAAATAAGCCATGCTGGTTTTGTAGTGAAGACAGAGCTCTGAAACACTTTCGGTAGCCTTGTTTGAACTCTTTTTTTTTTTTAATATTCTCCAGTTCCCTGTCTTTCTTGAAAAATGCATTATCCTTCCAGAACAAATGGCAAGTAAACACTGGTTTTTTACTGTCTAGGTCGAGGTGACAGAGAAACAACCATTTTATACCCTAATTACCTCAGCATAATTTAAAACAGCACAAAGTAGCGGAAGCATTTTTACACATCTGAGAGAAATTTCTCATGAACGAAGATTAATAGCCAGAAGAAGTTAAGAAAAATTACATCCGCTCTCCACCAAAACACCTTCACAAACAGAAGATGCTTTGCCTTCCTCCCATTCTTCAAATATGATGTATTTGAAAGACAAGTGAATCTTTTACAGAAAACAAACAACCTCAAAACAGACAGTTAAAAACCACCACAAATTAAGGTTTCCCCAACCATACATTAACAGCCAGCAACAGCTCTTTGAAACGTTCACCTTGCAGAGAGGCAGAACTCAGAGCCATTCCTGGGTGACTAAGCTACACAAGGGAGCAAGAGGAGGACACAGCTATTACTCAGTGTAAGGAGCGAGAAAATAAAGCTCTACACTGGAGAAAAATACTCTGATTGCTCAGCCAAAGTGTTTGTAACTACAAAGTTGTCTCAGCCTACGTAAGTTTTATATGCATCAATTCCTAGTATTTAAGTCTGATGGAAAATTTTGAACTCTAGCTAACTGCTACTCAAGCAGCTACAGAACACAGAGAGCCTCCATTAAAGCAATTACAAAATAACTGACAGTAAATTTTAGAAAAATAGAACAGCTCAGGTTAGAAGTGGCTTCAAGAAATCCTCCAGGCCGAACTTTTGTAGGAAAGGGAACCTTAAAACGAGATTATTCATCACCCTGTCCAGTCACATCTTGAAAATCTCTAGTCACAGGGACTCCATCATGTTCCTGGGCAGGTCAATCCAGTGAAAGCCTATTCTTTGTAAAAAAGATTATTTCTTATATCAGGATGAAAATTATCTTTAAAAAGACAATTTGCATTTGCAATCATCCAAAGACAGCTTAAAGTTGGGTAATAAAAAGATATACCAAAAAATGCAAAGACAACAGAAAATCAAGCATTCACAGAATCTTCTTATCCAGAACCAGCACTTATCACAAAAAGAAATACATTGAATAAAGAACCCTTTGCAATTGTTAACTTAATAATTTACTAAATTCATTTAGACTTATTCAGGGGGTTTTATTCTCTTTCAAAGAATAAATTTTCCTTAACAGATATGCTTAAAATTCCAACATTCTCCAAAAGGAAAACCATCTTTTATTCCAGAAAGCTTCTTATTAAGTATGGTTTTAAAAGGCTTCACATCTGGATGGTATTCATACTTCAACAATTCCAAGTATTGTCATTAAGAAGCAGCCAGTGAATCAATAGCTGTGGAGATTGCATGATAAATACCATGCCCAAGGTTTAGATATCTAGAGTGAGATGCTTCTTCCTGGCATTCCCTAACAGGATGGATGATTAGCTTTCCTGTGAACTCATCTACATTAGTGCCCCAGTTTAGATGACAAATCTGCTTCCAAGCAAGCTTTCCACTTAACTGTGGAGATCTCACATGATGAAGCAGCCTCCTCACAGGACATCAGCTGAATTCTTTTCACATTAAGGTAAACACAAAAATATGCTCTTAATTATCCATTGCACCATGGGACCAGACAAGAGGTTGGCTGAAATAATGTCTCTAAAGTGTGTGTGATGGGGACCACACCAATTATTTCATTGCACAGGTCTCCTCTCATTACCCCCTACTACCCTGTGTAGAGACTTTGTCACCCAAAGCTTTATATCATCCCTGACTGAGAGAAGGATTTTTGTCTCATCAAAGCAAGTTCCAGCTGCACTCCACACGCTCTCCTGCAAGAACCCCCACAGGGGGTTCTCCCAAGGGACCAGCGCTGCCTACCCCAGAAAATAAACCTTTCTGCCCAAGCCCTTCTCCAGAGAGTAACCATCTAATAACCACCTAAAACTAACAACCAGAACAAAACAAAACAGCATAATTAAAGCACAGAACTGCAAGGATTTACTCACACTCCAACAGTGATTTGACAGTCAAGAACTATTTTTACAGGAAAAAAAATAAATGGTACTATAAATAAATACTGTCAGAAGGCTAGATGACTATCAAGACAGCACTTCAGTACAGACTGTTTCGAGTAAACAGCAAGGTGTATTCAGCTTTTACTGGCAGTTCAAGAATCTTGAAGCTTCCTACTGCCACAATAGTGAGAATATTAGTGTTGAGACTAAACTTGATAGTTATAAAAAAGTGGTATCATTACTACCTGAAATGTTACTGAAATTGGACTGCCACACAGAAAAGTGTCAACTCTCCTCCCATGATAACGCTGCTATTTAGCTTTATAAAATCAACACAAGTATAAACAAAGTGGTACAATTCTGGAGCGTGGGCAATCTCAAGAGATAACAATGACCCAGCAAATTCCATTAAAATCAAGTAATCAAAAAGCAGGATTTGACTTTACCTAGTCAGTCAAAAAATTTCTTTTCTCACATGCAAAAAGACTAAGATTGTGGTTTGAGGTGCTAAAGATGGTTTTCCTTTCAGGTCATGCACATGAGTTAATAAGATATAACCGTCTCCTGTACCTCCTTTATGATTTTCTTTCACAATATATGTGGCATTACAGAGAAAGAATGAGCTACAGGTATTCAGAATCTGAGAGACTATTTTCTATTTCTGATACTTCACGGCATAAAATGTATTTTGAACGTAAAAAAAATAAGGATAGTTTAATCTTCCATTCACCAGAATGCTCCCCAAAGCCCACAGTGCTGCACTGAAAATAACACCATGTCATCTGATACAATAATAAGAAGTTAGAAACACAGTGTTTCATGATGCATGCTGCATGAGCAGGCAGGCTGCCCATTATCTCCAGTTTTCAGAGTATAACTGAGCTTCCCCTCAGTAGCATTTCAGATTTCATTTCATAAGCAAATAAGAGACTCATGTATCTTGAAACCCTCTAAAAAAGCTCATCAAGCAATTCTTGTATGTCTCTTTACAATCTCACAAAGAAAAACACCTTCCATAAAGATGCTCTGCTTCCTCGAGGAGTTTCACCTACCAAAAAACTCCATCTGAGATTTAGTCTCCATTTTGTTTCATATTATGGAAAATCTCCAAAGATATTAAACATTTCTCAGAGATATAGGCAAAGTAATTATAATCTTGATTTCACCAGTTTATTATTTATAGAAGCTCGATGATTAGCTGTACAGCTAAGTATCATTAACTTATGCTAACAATCATATGTTATGATGCCTGACAGAAATGTCCCTGACAAGGCACCACAAGAAGTAAAAAAAGGCATTCCCTTGGCACCCTCCAACTTGTCAAACATTTATTTTTAATATTTTTATTTCACTTCCTAAAAATAAATTGTTTAAGAGCTGTAAAAGTCATTTAGACATGTCTGAATTCTCTTTCTGAGACACAGCCCACATAAGAAAGAAAACAGCACAGCAAGATTAAGCACTATGCCAGCAAGAGACGGGATAGATGATAAGAGCTTGAGGTGAGGGTCAGTGCCAGCTCAGCCTAAACAAGTCAGCAAGCAATTCTGTGGATCCGCTGGCTGCTCTGATACCTTTTAGTTAGGAAAATACTTTCATGATACAATTCTTAGTGAGTACTCCAGACATACTTCTACTGCCGTAAATACACACCTTTAATACAGGATTTACAATAATAATAATAATATTAATAATGACCCTTCTGCTAGAATAGACGTCTGTAATCTTAAGGTACCTTCTTTGAAGGAGGAAAGTTAATGCATAAATACAAATAAAATTTCTCTTGAAAAGATGCAATTGCTTATGAAAAAAAAATACAGACCAGATAAACTACAACCACACAGTATCATCTCCCAGATGCAAACCCATCTCACACACCTCTGTCCAACCAGTCAGTGACTGAAGGAAACGAGCTATACAAATTTCCTTCACCAGCTACACATCACCTGTAACAGAGGTTCAGAAGGAAACTAGAAAATATAAGTCCTTCAAAATTTTTCTTGGGTACCAATATTAAACTACAGACCCTTCTGTCAAACTCTTCCTTAATTAAAGCATGAGAGATGAAGAAACCCTAAGGGAAATATGAGTACTAATACCAGAAAAAGCCTCAATTACATAAGATTCAGAGATCAGTGCATAAAACATACCCCCCATTCAAAAGGAAAATGGTGTAAATTGCATTTCTTGAAGTTGACAGAACATGGCTTAGAGCCTTTAGAATGCTACTATTGTCAAATTAAACATAGCTGCCTCACATTTGGTTCAGAGCTTAGCCAATGTCAGAATTTATGTTATTTAGGTTATCTTTGTCACAGTCAGACACAGAGCAGTGTTTTTCCCTGTGAAATGGCACAGAAATCAGTGAGGTAGTGGACACAGACAGTGCACAGGGCCTTCCAGGCATAATCCCACCTTGAACATCCTTACAGATGATGTTCACATCTTACCCGAGCTTCACTGACCTCACAGACATCTCTATTTTGCAGATTGATCTTCCAACCCCTGCCTTGACAAAGCTTGGACAAGTTTTGTTTATCTACATTTAATTTCCTGAAATCATCAGAGGAGATTATTTTAACCATCTGTGCATTTTAACCATTTGTGACTTTAACCCCAAATCTTAAAGTGAAATAGGGTGGTGCAGCACTCTTCTAAGGGAGAGAAGGTATTTTCAGCTGTCAAAGAAAAAAAAAATCTATCCTTCCCATCATCAGCCTTGAGCTATTTTTGCAGCTAATTAACACTTTGAGGACTATCATCATGAATATTGTTGTTCTTCAGTTCTTTTAAAACACCTCTAGAAAGTCAAACAGCACTTCCTTTAGTCCTCTGCAAGGCTCCCATCTACACTGCAGTGCTCAAGGGACATTTTCCACCCCTTTTTTTCCGCCCATGTTTTTGTATTTTTGATATCACGTAACTAAAGCCTGAAGCATGTGGTTTATTTTATTCTGCAAACAGATCCTGTGAAGGACTTGTTCAGGAAGCTACAGATTCTCTAAGCATTGAAATACACCTCTCATATGAAAAACACTTCATTCTGATGACAGTCTTATTCTCTGGCTTCTCATATCAGGTTATTATTGCACAGTCTCTTGCCTCAAAAAAGTTCAGCTACAGCAACAGAACAAAACTGAGGTTAGGCTGGACCTGGAAAATGCAGTGAGGTCACAAAGACTAAAAAGCTTTTGGTCCCCTCTTTTGAGGGAATACACTTATACTAGATTTGCTGACATCTGAATAGATTTCATCAGGCAATGCAGACATCTGCCTGTAAGCCAATCCTTCTGAGCTCTCTTTTCAGCCCAACAGTCTGCTCTAGGGTGTGATTTCCCTCTGCTAAAGAGAACATCTACATTTGGCTCGAAAAAAAATCAAATCCCATAAAGTATATCTGAAGGCACTAAATCAACCACCCATCTATAGTAAACTAAGAGTCCCAACCATGGCCTGCAGCATTCTAGCAACTCCAGCATCATTCCGCCCACTGAGTGCAGTCCAGCAGCTGGGCTGACTGAGTATATATAGTGCTTGGATCCCTAGTAAAACTTTTTTTACATCATGTGTACTCTCCAACATATCCACCTGCATGTCTGCCTAGGTTTCCTCAGGCAAAAATCCAGTAGTCCTAAATTTATAACTCTGGAACGTATAACATGCTCAAAAGAACATCTTGTTTCAGTCAGGGTTTCACACAGCCTTCATTTGGCTAAGGAGATGGGACACTAGTCATGAAGACAGAAACAAGGAGAATCAGGTCCTTTTTCATTCACACTAAAAGATCCCAGCTCCCATTCAAGTCTATATACAAATCCAACTCTTACATATGCAATAAAATTAAACAGAAAACCCATCAGTTGATGTGAGAGCTAGACCAAGACTTTTCCTGTCCTATGAAGAAAGAGACAAGATTCCAAACATATTTTCAGTCCTGAAATGAAAGGAAAAAAAATCACATTCCTGTTATGCAGAAATATAAAGGCAGTTAGGAAAAAGTCTAAAATATTCTGGATTTGCCTACATAATTGTTAAGGTTTAAAGTCAGTCAAATTAAATAATTAAAAACGAGGCTGGATTATTCAACAACTTTGAACCATTTGAATGAGCTGAAATGAAACAATATTTCCTGTCATCATTTATGTTTGATGTTTAAAAGTTGAGTTACAGTTAGGTCTTTATTTGTGAGGCTGAGATGGCTGTTTAGGAATGGAGGAAGAAAGTCATATTACAAACGGATAAGAAATAACTGAACAAATGCATATTTACCAATTACTATGAAACTGAAAACAAATATTCACAGAGCACTAGAACACTGACAGAGATTATCTTCAAGGCACTTTACTACTCACTGCACCCTAATCACATCTAAGAAAAGATATGTCATTCACTCCCTATTGAATTCAATGAATTCTCTGTTTCCAAATACTCCTGACACAAAGGATAACTCGCATTTCCCTATATGCCAAGAGATTTGCAAGGCTGACACCAAAATGGGTACTTTAGACTGGTAAAAGTCTGTATGCACTGCATCAAATATATAAAACCAGAGAATTTACAGAGGGGAGATAAGAAAACAGATCTGAGTGATATTTTGCAAAAAATTACTCTCAGGGAAAGCCAAAGCTTGAGAATTTCATTCAAAACAAAGCAAACATATTTTAGGTCTCTTGAAATTTGGAAGTGACCCAATCTCCCACCATCAGAATTGCTTTTGCTTGGTGAGGAAGTACAACCAGACCATGGGAAGAGCAGAGTCTGAGAAAGATACGTTTCAAGCAGTGGTCTTTAAGCCTTTCAAATCTTTTTCTGAAAAACACATCTGTTGTCCATATTAAGGTACAACACCGCTTTGATTTTAGCAATAAATATGTTACATCACCTTCATAAGCAGAAAGCAAAAACTGATGAACTTTCCTTATGATTTAAGTACCACTGGACACTTTAGGAAGGTGCCAAGTGTTAACTTCACCCCTCTAATTTCTCTTTGAACTGACAAATCATAAAGAACCTTATAAAGAAAAACTGGAAGAAGAGTACCAATATCAGATTTAAAATTAGGAAAGAATTTGAAGCTTAAAAATTAGGACAGTGGCAAAAAGACAAAAAACAAAGAAACGGCAAATGGAATTAAAGAGTTAGAGGAGCAATAGAAGCAGCTGGGTGAAGAACTGGTGCTTGAGAGTGAAGTCATAAAAGTATGGGGGAAGGTGTGGGAAAGAAGTGAGCAAGAACCTTAAGGAAGGAGAAAAATAAGGCAAAAAGGAGACAGCATATATTTTAAACTATCCAAACATTTGAAGAAGCTTCACATTTTTACCATCTGGCAGCATATGCAGTTTATCATGAAGTGCTGGAATGTGTTTTGTGGTGCAGGGAGAACTGTTTCATGAGCTCATCAGAACCGGATAACTGGCCTGTAGTAATCTTCTGAAAAGTGGGAGAAGGCCCAGTGATGAGTTGGATGATTATGTCTAATCCCATCAACAGTAAAAATTAAAAATGGGTTCAAACCAGAGTCAAATATTCATGCTGATGCAAATGTCTCTGTTCAGCAAATTCTCCTACCTCTAAATAATGTATCACACAAGCATTTTGGCCAAATAACATTTTCCAGGAAGAGTGCTATTTTTTAGTCACCATAGTGTTGCATGGAGTGCACTAAGCCTGAAACAAAATATCTGATTCATCTCTATTTCAGGGACAATTTCATGCAATATTTCTTCTACTTTTAAGTTCTCAGTGTTGTTAAAGATAAAACTCAAAATAAAAAAACATAAAAATTCCTATTCTTACAACTCAATTTTAGCTGTCTTTTTATAGCCAGACATACTTGGGAGCAGAAGTTGTCTCAATTAAACCTGAGCATACTTCACAGGTCTTCAAGGCCAGTTTCCTTTATCAAACTTGAATTCATATTTTTATTTACTCTAACTCACGAGCACCTATATACACTCACAAGTTTCATGTCCCACTGGAAAGCATATGGTGCTTTCTGTTCAGGGTTCTTGAAGCTGTGTCATGGAACAAAACACTCTGATGAACAGACACCTGTTTAAAACATTCCTCTTTGTTTACAGGCATTAACCTGTTGAAGATATGCCATGTCATATAATCAAAGGCATAAGAATGGTCTGTCACAGGTAAAACCATGCTAAAATTGTGTTCAGACTCACAATTATCTCTCATGCTGTAATCAGCCTTCACTTATCTGACTTAATGAAAGGACAGTTACAAACTTTATGGGTGGCACAGCACAAAAGAGGTAGAATTCACCCTGTGCATGGGTATGCCTGTAGGTAGGGACAGAGCAGTTGAAAAAAATGGTATTAAATCTAGAGAGGAAGAAAAAGACAGTTTGTTATCTAACAAAACATGTTAAAAGAAATATTTCTATTTTCCTGAAGGACATATTCCAAATGTTTTATAAAAGAGAATAGATATAATTAGTAAACTACCAGAATCAAATAACAAACCATACCAAAGCCTAGGGGGGTTTTAAATTCTGCAGCTGTAGTTTGCCACACTATCTGTGTAGAAAATCAAGATTCTGTAGCATAAAAAAATTTAATTCTAGTGTAGCTTTTTGGTAGGAAATAAGACCTAAAAATCATAAACTGCAATGTAGTTGTTGAAGTCGTGTTTGCCTGAATTTGCATAAAGCCTGACATAAGAGAACAGAACTACGAATTCTTCAGTTTCACTTCAGCATCAGCATTAACTGTCTCATGGTTAATCAAATATGCTTTTCAGGCAAACCAGTCTCTCTCCTACATCTTCTTAGAATGAGAAGAATAAAGCTCAGTTATTTCTCTTAGATATTATGATTTGCCTTTGAAAACTTTATCAGCAGGAAGGACGTAACATCCCACTAGTCATTTTCATATTCAAAACTTTTAGTAAAGAACTCACATTTTAATCTGAAATCAATGAAATATTCCAGCTGCAGACCTCTCCATCTTGCAGGGAATGCATAAGACTTAGTTCTTAGCATTCAACACAGCATGTTCTCACAATGTATATTTTTTCAGACATGTATCATTTTGAAAAAGCTTTTTGTTTCCCAACTGCAACTCAAAATTTTTACAACAACTAAAAAAAACATGCCATAATCCCTGACAAACAGGTGCCAGCAGCCACTTAGCAGCCTTGGCCAAATTCAGAAGAGCCTTACATACCCACCGCAATCTTAGTATGACTGCAGAACAAATATAACTTTGACTTTAAATCATGTTGGAGGTGGTGTTAAAAATGACTGGAGAACTGAGGCAAATTTGGCAAGAACTGGACGTTTGTACTCATTGCAAATCACTTTGAGTTCAGTCTTCAAACAAACACAAGCCTGAGTGTGAATTACAGTTTGAAGTGATCTGACCATCATTCTCCAGGGCTCTCAAGGTAGATGAACACCATGTTTGCTCAAATGTCTCAGGCATGACAAAAATGAAAGCAGTTCCTAAAAGGAATTTTTAAAAACTTCCAGAAAGTAGAACATGTGCTTTAAATTCAGCTCTACATTAACAGGAACATTCATACCTCTCTATTTACTTGGCTCTTGGTATAGAGGATAAATCTAAAGCAAAAAATATCAGTCTCTGGATCTCATGCCAACAAGAACTGTGGAAAGACAGAGATGCCAGTTTGTGTTCTCCTAGGCATTCTAAGGATTCAGGGCCAAATTATGCATACTTTATGCATGCAAAACTGAAGGAGGGTTTCACTGGAAAAAAAATTAATTAAAGAACAATGAATTTACTCAAGTTGAATTCCTAATGCCTTCAACAAGTACAAAATCTAGAGGTCTCTTGAAATACATAGTCACAATCCATTTCTTTAGATGAGATTTTGTTAATAGGTGCTGTAAGTAGACAATCTGAAGATATGAGAAAATCTAGAATGAAGTTACAAATGGGCAAGACATAACATAGAGTTCACATTATGGGTCATGAAAGCTAGAGCCAGTTTAATCCCTGAACCAATTCTACCGATTTTTCTGGAAGTCCACAGTTGTTTAGATTCTACAGCATTTAACAAATGTTCATGAACATCTAAGGGCCTCTAGGCTTTGACTTCTTGAACACAAAACTGACCTCACAGGATTTTATGACAAAATTAATTTGTTGTAGTATCAAATTAGGGACAAGCAACTTTTATATTTTCAACAAGAGATGGAACTTTACCTTCCCTGGAGAAACAGACATTAGCTTCAGGTCTACAGCACTCACTTCGATATTATACAGAAGCATTGTTTCTTAGAGATGACAAAGTTTGATCACAGAGGGATTCATCAAAGAGAAATGCAATTTTGGAGTGATGGTGAGACTCAGATTAGCAGGTGTTTCAAAGATTTGGATGCCACAGGGGAATCAAATAAGTTTAAATATTTGTTACATGTTGTTACGTGCAGAATGTGTTGATAACCAAATAAAACAGCCTGACTTCAGATGTCAGTATTATGAAAGTCTAGAAACAGTATTTGGAGGTCCAGAGGTCCTGAAAAGTTGCACTTCATTAACAACAACATTGAAAGCCACAGTGAATCCCTACTGATTTACATTCTTGTTACTAAAGCATTATTCCATTTTAATCAGGAATTTAATGCATTCTGCCACATAAATGAAAATAACATGTACTATCTGCAAAGAAGAGACGGGGAAGGAGTAGAGGAAGCAAGTAAAAAAGTATCAGGGTATATCTAGAGTGTTTATCTCCAGAGCTGAAAGAACGCAACATTGGAGATAAACAGAATAACTCTGCATTTATAAAGCAACATCCACTTATTAGTAAATTAGACAAAGAATACAATTAAGATATCAAAAAATATCACCCCCAAGCATCATTTGTAATTTTATATATTGATATCTGCCTGTGTCCTACAGTAAAACTTGCCTAACAGAGCAGAGGGGTGAGAACACTCCTTATCAAGTCTGCCAAGGTCAGGACAAAATTAATTCGTGATATTATCACAGTGGGAATAAAAGAAACTTCTACAGCTTTGATGGCTCCCAAGAGATGGAAATCTGTTTAGTAAAATAGGAAGATATCAATTCCATTCTGCCTAGCAGAATGGACAGTGCTCAGTGATAAAATCTGCCAAACAGAGCATGGGGTAAAGCATTGCTTATTAAAACAGATCAGTATTTCCCAAAATAACAAGTTTTTTCTAGTTGTTTATAAAATTATACTAAATAAACCAATGAACTACAGGTACTAAATGCCTGACATGTGATAAAGACTTTTGTTTGAAAATATTTCAGAAAAGTCAATAAGTGCAGGAATCAAAACAAAAAAATTATTATGTTAATATTAAAACAACTCCTGCATTTTCAAATAGAAATCAGTCTGAAACCTGGCCAGTCACAGAGGTCATTCTACCCTGAAATCCAATGGGCTGGATTGGGCATGCCTGTCCATAACAGAGAATCTTCAGGAATTCAAAGCAGAAATCTTCTCCTGAGCTAAGCAATAGCTTAGAATTTGCACTCTGCTGATTGGATCCATTTCTGCCATAGATCTCTTTCAGGACAATCAAAACTTGAAATTGCACAGATGCTAGAACATTCTGTATTTGAATAAGGGCAAGAATTCTCAAACCTCCTACCTGTCTGTGTTTCTGTATTCATACGAACAAGAAACAAGTACAGAAATAATGAATGCTTATTCAGCAAGCACCTTTTCTTTGTCACATTACTGTTTACTTCTATGAGGGGAAAAATAAAATTAAAGCCTAAAAAACATTTTGAAATACTACAATACACAATGTTAAATGCTGTAGTAACAGCAGCATATCTCAAGACCTGCACTCTAATGTTTGACTTTTAGGCACCCTTGAATAAACCAAGCTGCAAAAACTCATTCAAAGTATGAAAATTAAGTTACAGTATCAATGTAATTATACAGAACGTGCCACACTGACACCTTGTAATTTTCTAGCTGTTGGAGCAAGGATTGTTGGAGCTCTACTATGGCTGCCATTTTGCAATAATTACTACCTACTGTGACTGTGGAAATCAGAGATGACAACACTAAACTATTTCTTATATATTTGAATATTATGTATTAGGGCAAGGGAAACAAGGAGAGGGGACAAGAGGAAAAGAAAAGATGTAGGTCATACGGGGTGGTTCAAGCTATGATCAATGAAGCCCACGCATTGCCTACTATGCAAATTTTAGTTTGTTTGACCTTTACTTAGCTGTCACTCAAGCATGCCCCCAGCAAATATTCTTCTATAAATGTAATTCTGTTATTTCTGCCAGTTACAGGAGGGAGCTGCTGGTGTCAGTGTTAATTACAATTGCCTAATTGTGCTTATCGAAAACAAAAGGTACTTACTAAAGAGCAGAAGTCTTGTTTCTGATAATGAGCTGTACAAGTAAAATTAAAATCCTTGAGAACATAATACAATTTAATAATAAAATCTCCAGATTTTTCAGATAATTGAATCATTTAGGTTGGGATAGACCTTTGAGATCATCAAATCCAACCACTAACCCAGCCCTACTGAGTCTCCCACTAAATCATGATCCTAAGAGCCACTTCCTCACATCTTTTAAATACCTCCAGGGGTATTTAAACTTAAACTTAACTACTTCCCTGGGTAGCCTGTTCCAATGCTTGACAACCACTTAGGTGAAGAAATTTTTCTTAATATCCAGTCTACATCTCCCCTGGTGCAACTGTAGACCTTTCCTTCTTCTATTGCTTGTTACTTGGGAGAATCCAGTAAAAACCTCCACCTTTCTACAAACCCTTTCAGGCAGTTGTAGAGAGCAATAAGGTCTCCCCTGAGCCTCCTTTTTCCAGGATAAACACCCTTGTTCAGATAGTCCTTGTAGGACTTGTGCTCTTGATCCTTTACCAATTTTGTTTCCCTTGCATTTAATAGAATTTTAACATTATTTAATTAGAAAAAAGAATGTCAGAATAAAAGAGCACATATAGTCTAGATTGGGAAGTCACTGGGACCACGGACACTAAAACAATTTTAGTTTCTTCTCCACTGCTTTGTAGATAATTCTTTTTTTTTAATTACAATCACATAAAAGTAATTTTATAAATGTAGCAAATAATTTTAAGAGTGCTCCCACTCTGCAACACAGCAACCACTGAACACTCTGAATCATGTGATAAGAGACATAACGTAGGCCAGATCCTTTGACACTTGCAGCAGCCATCACACACAGAACTCTAATTACTCATTGCTTTTCTAGTCACATGGGTCATTTGAAGAACAGGCCAGAAGCATAGCATTGTTTAAAACAGGGTTCTCCTTCAAAAAGTAATAATAATAAAAAAAAACCCAGCCAAACTTACACAAATATAGGGAAACATACATGCTTCCACCAGAATTAGCTCTAGCTTGCAAAGAGAAGCACGAGAAGCATACTATTTCACACATCTCTCCTGATCAGGTAGTTCAAGTCAAGACTCTTCCAGCTTATTGCGGACAACAAAAAAGTGCTAGAGGTAGGAAAATTATTAGATCTACCAATCATGCTTAGAGTCCTGTTTAAAATGAAGACTTAAATTCTTCTGAATGCAGGAAGACAGACACTTGTATTTTTTTGCTCACTTGTTCAACTGGAACACCCTTCTGCATCAATTCCTCTATCTCCTGTTGTCTCATCTTCTTTGACTCTTTCTTTGGTTCACAAAACTTGCATTAAAGAAAATGCATCTTAGGGGCAAGGAACAGGAAAAAGGAAGGAGGAGTGCTATTTTCTGTGTATTGTTTTGAGGCTCTAATTTAGCTTTCTGGTTGATCCCAAAAATGTAACCATTTCATACATTTTTCTCCAATAAGCAGATGGTTGTTAACATTCATTACTTCTAATCTGATGCATAACATTTCTTTCCATGAAAGGCAAATACAAGGAATATGTGAGATTGCTCCATGAAACTAACAATGTCAGTGGAGAAGAGCAAAGACAGCGCCTGCAAGTCTAATGACAAATGATACATTTTCAGTTTCCTATTTTCAGAGTGATAGCCATTTCCATTTCCTCACTAATTTTTCTAGAAAGTAGTGCTTATGTATTCAGTTCAATTTTAGATATTGTTCTATAAACAGCAAATACCAATTCTTTCAAAGTCAAAAATTTTACTTTTTAACAACCATTGTGTTCCAATCTTCACTGAAAAAAAAACCCAACAATAATAAAATACCTTATAGGTAAAGTATCCTATGGGAAAGCAGGAGTTTCTTCTGCTCCCATTTATTTTCCTGTAATATGAAAATCCCTGTCAGCAAAGCCAAAGCCAGCTGCAGGAAGTTACAGTTTGCATATCTATAGAAAAAAAACCCAAACAGTTGTGGATAGAGGAAGATGATAAAAAGTGGTTTTGACAAGGTAATAATACATGAAGATTTATACAACAATGTTTGAATCAATTAAAATATAAGGCAAACAGAATTACATTATTACATTCATTCTCACCCACAAACAAAATTGCCTATAGCAAGTTGCAACTTATTGCCCTGAGTGAAGCACAAATATATTTCCAGTCTTATACACACATTGAAACATAATCAGATTTTTTATATAGGCTTGATCAAATTTACAGTTTCTGTTATGAACAAAGCTTTAACTGGGTCATCTATAGCTTAAGCAAGAGTTCAATCACAGCTTCCCTCTGCTCTTAGAATTAACGGTTGGATTTTTTGAAATGCATTACTTTTTATCTTTAGATTTTCCTGCTATCTTTACCATGTTCTGAACAGAGCTTGCCATTTTACTTGACCTCAACATATTCTTACACATGATAAGCATGGAAATGCTTATTTCATAAAAGGACAAAATTTCTCCCTCATGGTACTACCAAAGAAAGTATCATCCTTTTGGTTTCCTTTTTCCGTCTCTTTCAAGAAAATGTGTGCTTTGGCATTTTGTGAAATTTTGATATTGCAAGTCACCTTTTTTTCTAGTATATGCTCTTAGTGCATAAAAACAGCTCACAGACATTGAGAACTGTCTTTAAAAACCTGGTTTGATATGGAGTTTAATTATGTTGCATGCTCTGGACTAGGTCAGACACTTTTCTTTTTAATCAATTACTTCCTATGTGGGCTGTGTGTGACCACAGACCAAACTGTCTCTACATTGTTACTCAGACTTGTAATGTCCGCAGAAATGTAATACAGCATTTTTGGACACTTTGAGGTTTGTACCCTGAAAACTTACTCCAAACTGATTAATTATGAGAAAGACACAGTGTGTCTAAAACCTTAAATAGAAGCCATCTATATCCATTAACCTAATGGATTAGAGAGGAAAAAGAAATTCTTGTCTCAGGACAAGAAAGCTAAACAGCACCAAGATTATTTGGTAAAACATTTAGCATTTGGCCTATTTTCTCTGGTATGCAGTGGCTTTGTTCCAATCTTCTGTCTCATAATTCTGCTCTGCCTTCAGCCTTCAAGGATACTTAACTTTCAAAAAATCAACAGAAACGGCTGCCTTTGATATCAGCTGAAGCCAACTTAAAAGGTTCATGAGAATGCTGATGCAAGTGGCCATTTTGAATGTATGAAGTTTCCTAATTTTCAACACCCAAAATGTAAGCTTTTTTCAATAAAGAACATATTTCATTGGCATTCAGTGACCTATGCTGAGCTATACACGACTGCGAAGCATGTGACTTGAACTACGCAATCCACAAACGAAAAAGATTTCTGGTTAGTAAGGTACCACCAACAAATTTCCACAAGAACTATTATCATCTTGATTGCATTTCTATTGCATTACTTTCAGAGGGAATTTTAGAGATACTTGAAATCTACAAGATTATTTGATTACATAAAAAGGACACTAGCTGTGCCATGCTCAAAGGAATATAATCTTCCCAGCAACACACTTTTTGTCCTAACAAGCAGCACCGGACATCTTACAATCTAAAACTCTGCAGTGCTCTCATTTACATAATTACTGCAAAGCATGTATGACTCTCTTGGGATTCTTGTCTTTTTAAAATCAGTTTTAAAAACCATTAGAGATTGCAGATATATTAAACAACTCCTCCATAAAAGCACGTCTTGCCACATAGAAGTATTTAAAATGCTAGATCTATGCACCTGGTCAAAAATTACTAGTTACTGTTAAAGTCTATTTTTTAATCATTGCTTTTAATTTTCTAAGAAATGTAACATTTCCTTTTTACATTCCTTCCTTCCATCAGCAATAGAGAAAATCATTGCCTACTCTAAAGGCAATCTTGACTGACCACCTAGATGCAGAGGCACACTCCTGAATTTCTAAGTTGGACAAGTAAAACAAATAGGTTTTATGAGACAATGGCCACCTCCTAGTTCCATAGAGCTTCCCATTTAATATGCATCTTTGGTTTCCTACAAGAACAGTAAAAAAACATGTGTTATACCATTTATCAAGTTGTCCAAAAGCCTGCCACACATAACATCCAAAAATAGGAGATTGTCTCACTGGTAGCACAGCTATTTCCTAGAGTGGAATTTTTATTTTGAAGCCCATTTACCATGACTAGGAAAAAAAAAAACAACCTTTTAATCTGTGCAACAAGTGTGGCAGCCTTCAAAATCTTCCTCAAAAGTACCCATAACGTGTATTAGAAGCAAAATCAAAATACTCTGAGGGGTTTGTAACTATTACTTTATACGGGACTCAAACTTTACAATTGGCTGAACTGAAAGAAGAATAAAAGAGATATGCAATATCTTTAAAAGTAGTACTACAAGAGAAGGAAGAGTGACCCTAAATATTACCACACCATGTTTCAAGGCTCCTTGCTGAGCAGACAAAGTCAACTTCTGCATAAGCAGAGCAGTCAAAAGATTCAGTAATTTACAAGACTTTAGGAAATTTTTATTTCTCAGATTTTTTGGTCACAGTGTAAAATCCAGCATGTAAGATCAGAACTCCTTTAATACTAAGGTAAACTAACATCTAGGATGTCTCCTTTTTCATCCCTAGAACCCTTGTTGTTCTAGCTCAACTAGTATTCTGTCACTATCAATATGGTGTTAGCATTGAAATCTTCTCCTTCCTCACACTTCCCTTTGGCCTCTTACAAGGAAAAAAGAAATAATAATGTCTACAGTAAAAATCTACACATTAATTTACAAAATAAGAACAAATCTCACTTACTAGACTTGAGAAAAAAAACAACACAAAAATCCCAGTTATCTGTAATTCTGCTCAGGGTAGTACTAGTCCTAGGTGTAATCTCAGCGTGCATCTTCAATCATGTATTGAGCATTTTTCCAAGGAGATTTAATGATGGTGATAATGAACTTTGAAACCACTACCTACAAGCAAGCCAGTAAAGCCAGAGATAGTTAAAAGCAAGCAGACAGCACAAGGCAAGAGTTTTTGAAGCCTGCAAGTTCACAGAAACAAATATTTGCATGCAGCATTTGGTCCCGAGAGTCTGTTTTTGTACAAATATTCTTTTAACTACATAGTCTAGAGCAAGTCTGTTCAAGATTAATGAGGATGCCAAGACCCAAAGACTTAGGATGTAATTGCTTTGGTATGGCATTACCCTACATTCTGTTCTTCTATTCCCAGGAAAAACCAGGTATCAAAACTCCCACCAAATGTACCACATCCTACCAAGACTCTTTCCGATATGCCCTTCTCATTTTAGATATAGTAAAGTGACAGATTGCACAGGGAAGCATTTTGGAATCTCTTACACATAGCAAACCAAAGTAAGTATAATTAGAGACTCATCAAGACTTAACTTTTGCAAGTAGGCATCTGTATTTGCCATGCAACCCTGTCATGAGTATTTCGATTAACAAAACTGATAAAATATCACACTATATTTACTTAATTCAGCAATTCATTACCTCATAAATAAGTGCTTGTGAATTGAAACACATTAAGACATTTTCTTTTCTGTAAAGGCATGTCACCTTTGTAGGTTTCCTCATTACTTTTACATAACAAAGACTTTCTCAATCTGCAACAGTTTATATAGAAATTTAACAAATTTCAGGTACTCCTTAATTAAATAAAAGTATGATTTGCTTTATTCCAGACTTAATAGAGATATTATTGAAACTCTGAGCTTGCTGTGTCTTTTAATGGCATAACAAGTCACCCTACAAGAAAAATCCTTTGTGGCAATCAAAGCTCTGAAATTTTTTAAGGAATATATTTGTTCCACCTTACTTTGGGAAGTGGTTTGTACATATTGGTAGAAAAAAAAAACAGTTTATGAATGCATTTATTTTTCACTCACATTTTCCATTTAGCCTCATGGATAGACTGCTGTTTGTTGCAAATGATTTCACAAGCAAATGCATTGTTAAAATTCAAATCCTGCTTCAAAGTCTCCAATTAAAGCTGCACGTACTCCATTTGTACTTTAATAGTTCTCTGTTTTACATACTATAACAGATCTAAGGATGTAATTAGTGGCTTTTCTGAGAGCATAAATTTGCATTATGCTTGATTTTGAGTATGAGACGGTCAAGCAACATTGTTTTGTTAGATCAAATGTTCATAACTAGCTATCTTGACAGCTAGTGAGACTGCAGTGTTATCACTGGTCACATTTATTTCCAGAAACATATACAAACACACCTTAATCCCATTCTTAAAAGAATAGTGAAAGAGAGAGGGAGGGGCAGAAGGAAGGCATGGAAGGAAGGCAAAAAAAGAAAAAAAGAAAAAAAAAATCTTTCAGGAAGCAAGAACCCTCTTAGGAAACTTAGTATATGTCATGTAATTTCCCAAAGCTGTTTGAATTAGGTGATCTTTATTTTCCAGAATACATCTAAGCCAAGAGATATTTGTCATATGTACTTTGAATTTCCATTTTAAGCCAAACTTAATTTCAAGTCATCCCAATGTAATATCTGCAATTAAACTTCAAAAGAAAATCAGTTGGTTTTTACAGTTGATTTTTATTCCAAGGCTCGTGAAATAATGAAAATTTGCTTATGTTCAAAATAAAGACTGATTAAGGGATAGGTAAAATGGGTAGATTTGATCTACATTCATTTGCTCTAGCCTTACATATTACAGCAAAAAATAAAGGAACATTTACTTCTTCATTGAAGAGTACAACCTTTATTTTTATTTTGTACATCCATACAAAAAGGGCCTATAAACCACTTCAACCAGGGAAAAACTACACATCTGTTGTTAACCCATGTTTTACTACAGTGAAGAGTATTATTTGCTTTAGTTAAGGTAAGAGGGGCTTTGAAGTCACTTGGGGAGAAAGCATATTTATACCTTAATAAACTGGTAAGGGAAGCTGATTTTATCCATAGCTGAGCACCATGACAATATGGACACTTTTTGGCCAGTTATGGCCTTCTCAACTTCTGGACTCCATTCTTGGGAAGTTTCTATACGGACTATAGGACCACAGAATTGCTTACTGATTAATAACCTGTACCATTTGAGCAATAATGCTGCCTCAGAATGGGAAAAGCTTCTGTTCACACAGAATCGACTCAGCTCATCTTTCTTTCCTATTTCACTTTACATATCAACAAATTAAATGTATGTACCCGCCATATATACACCATATGACATATACATTGCTTCATATCCACAGAACAAAGAAAGATGCCCTTCACAAATAATGCTGTAAGTTAAATTGATTACTGATTGAAGACCTCAGAAAAAGAAGACTATTAAACAAAAGGAGAATGACTGTTAAGTGTTAGGAATGATGCAAACTTTTTAACCAGTAGATCTTCAAATCCATCATTCCATTTTGTCATGAACTTTCAGTGCTGTTGTACAAATTTAACTCCCATAGAGTCAAAATTACAACATTCACTACTACTACTCGGGAAAAAGCTACAATCTCATCACAAAGATTAAGGAGGAATACAAGTCCAGCCCTTTCAGCTACTCATATTCTCTTCAGTCAATATATAAAATGACTCTTACAAAGTGAACATGGCAAAGCTTGGGCTTCACCTTTGAAAGCAGTTGTCAGGGTACAAGGTTAGAAGTTCTATAACGCTTTCAAAAGCGATGTCAGAATGTTTCAAAAAGTAGTATACTGATATAGCCTTCATTAAAAAAAACTAAATCAAAAAGCTTTTTTGCAGAGAGCTCAGCCTTATTTTGTAAGCAAAATCATAAAATGCCATTGCACTGAATCATTTGATCATACTGAGGTCTTGTTCCTACACAATAGCAAATTACATTCTGCAAGAACTAAAAAAAATGAACCAAGACCCTACACTAGATAGCTTGGGCCTTTCTTTCTCTTTTATTATATTGCTAACTGTGCCTGTCATAACAGATCATCTGGTTTCTAGCAAAGAGATGCATAATGAACTGCTTTGTGGGTGGGCTACAAAAATGCTGACAAACTTGACCATTTTAAATTACTTTTCTGCAAATCTCCTGACTGGAGTGCTCTGCATGTAAATTCCAGCAGCAGCAGCAGCTGCTGCCATAGCAACAGAGTTATTTAGGAAATAATTTAAAGTAAGTACCACATCATATTCAGCCTCTCATGAAAGAAAGCAGACTTGGAAGGAGGATGGGAAGATACAAGGTTTTTAGGGCTTTTGACTGACAAATGAGTCTGTATGCTTCCCATGTTTACCAATGCATAGGAAATGGTATAACAGTGCTTACCTTTGCATAGTGCTTAGCACTTTTACTGCATTTTTTGTTACAAAATCAACCAACACTGGGGAACAAATTTACAGCTACAGCTACACGAGGTCCTTGTCAGCCCATTTCTCCAGCCTGCTGAGGTCCCTTTAGAAAGCAGCACAACCTTCTGGAGTATCAGCCACTCCTTCCAGTGTTGTGTTATCAGCGAATTTACTGTGGTGGTACTCTGCCCCATCATTCAGATCATTAAAGAAGATGTTAAACTTACGACTCTAAAAATCTCCCTGGCACACCACCAGCTACTGGTGGTCTCCAACTAGGTTTTGTACTACTGATCAGCATCCTCTGGTCCTGGCCATTCAATGAGTATTCAGTCAACCTCCCTGTGTGTCCATCCTACATCAGCCTCTCTATGAGGATCTTATGGGAGACTCCATCCATTACTGAAGTCAAGGTGACTACTCCACCCTAGTCTAGGAACCCAGTCAACCCAGTATAGAAGTTCATCAAGTCAGTCAACCAGGACTTCCCCTTGCTGAATCCATGTTGACTACTCCTGATGACCTTGCCTTCCATGTGTCTGGAAAGGCTTTTCAGTATTGTTATTTCACAGACTTCAAAGTTGACTTGCCTGTAGTCCCCTCAGTTCTCCTTATTTTACTTGAAGATAGCAGTGACACTTGCTTTCTTGCAGTATTCAAGCACCTTTCCCAGTCACCACAATCATTCAAAGATAATTGCGTGGCGTCACAACTCAACAACACCAATCAGCTCCCTGAGCACTTGTAGGTGCCTCCCATCTCAGGATCCATAGACTTGTGTATGTCCAGTTTGCTAAAACTTGATCATCTTTCACCAAGGGCACCTTTTCCTTGTTCCCAATCTTCGCTCTAGTCTCTGGGGTCTGGGTTTCCTGAAGGACAGTCTTTACTAGAAGACTGAGCCAAAGAATGAATTTAGTATTTCAGCCTTTCCTACCTTGCCCTACAGCAGCAGGTCCACATGTTCACTACTGGTCTTTTTGTCACTTTTGTACTTACAGAAGTCTGTCTTGTTGCATTTGGGACTCGACTTTCCTAGCTCCATATCTGCATGTTCAAACAGTGTCTGTGTTCCTTCCAGGATGCTTATCCATTGACCTTCTGAATGCTTTGTTTTCATGAGTCACTTTTCACAGGAATTCCATGTAAACCTCTTGGCATTTTTTCCTGACTTCCTATACCTTAACATGGACTGCTCTTGAGCTTGGAGAAGGTGATACCTGCACAATAATCAGCTTTCTTGAGTCCTTCTTTGCTTCAGAGCCTTATCCTGTGGGACTCTACTAAGCAGATCTCTGAAGTCAGAGAGCCAAAGTCTGCTCTCCTAAAGTGACATCACTGTGGATCTTGCTTTTTGCACTGCTTCCTCATCTAAGGATCCTGAACTCCATCATCCCATAGTCACTACAGCCATTTCACATTGTCAATGAGCCCTTACTTGTCTGCAGGAGGTCCAGCAGAGCATTTTTCACTCTCCTTGTTCATTGATCTTGCAAAGTTGCTACTTGCTAAGATTCTCATTCATTCATACACTCCTTTTAAGGAGTTTACACAATTGCACTAGCTTCCAAAGGGGAAAAGTGATTATTTAATTCATTTACAACTCTCCTAACTTGTTAACTAACAAACAGCAAGAAAGCAAAATACAATTCTAAACAAGATGCGAATATAAGGATCAAATCAAGAACAAGATAGAAAACAAAATGGGCACACTACAGCATATTCATATAAACAATATCTCTATGAAGCACAAATCCATGTGACTCACCACAGAATGCAGAACAGACACACAAAGATTTCTACCTTTGCCATCTTCAAAGACAAAACATTTACACTTGAAGTAGAGACCAAAATAAATACTCTAATTATCATTAGAGAAGAGAGGAAAATTTCTTGGGGTTTTTTGAAGACAAAAATCTTTTGTGTGAAGTGAGCACTTTTCCACTAGCTGCAAGCCCCACTGAGCTCAAGGAGGCTATATAGTTTGGAATGAAATCCCACCAGAAGAGTCTGGCTGCACTCTCCAGATGCTAGCTTCCAGTAGAAAGCTTTTGTTTTTCGCCCTCACACATAAAATATAGCCTCATTCATGGAATTCTTACTGGAAATGAGAATTATAGGAAGGATAAGAAATGTGTTATTATAAGTACAAATACTTCAACAATGAACAGCGAGTAGATGTAGCAGATTCTCACAATGTGAGTTACAGCATACTGTAATTCTAAACTTTTCCTTATCTGTTACACTGACAGGAACTGAATTTCCTTATGCATACTTCCATTGCTTTTATTCCATCCCCTGTACCTCACGTATATAAATAAGTAACAGAACTTGTTCCTAGACGTGATTATGGCAGCTACATCCACACAAGTCAATAAGGACTCATTTGCCTGCTCACCATCATATTTTCTGTAAAAAATACTCTGCATTTCTCTCAAGCCTAATTGTTCACACTAATAAGTGTTCTCAAATCTATTTTTACATCACTCAGCCTTTTTAATATATTTTACAAAGTAATATTTGTGTATATACACATGACTCCAAAACCAGCCATATCAGTGTGTACTCACCTGCTGCAGCACTAGTGTAAACCCACGCTATTGAAAAATATCTTATTGTCCAGGACAGTCTTAACAACTCTCTCCTGGGTTAGCTGGAAATGCATTGAAAGAGTTTGCCATGTGTCTCATCTTTCCATCTTAACAAGTAATGAACTGTATAAACTCATTCTTAAAAATACTGTGCAAGCCAAACCCATCCTTCACAGCAAAATTCTATTATCATACATACTGCAGAACATTCCATATAATCTCTGTCATACACTGAAGGATGTTCTGAAAGGATGCATGCATCAGACACCTCTTTCTGTTTACTCACTGATCTTTGTAAAAAATTTGTACCTGCAAAAGATGAGTTCATAACAGAAGTATTGCTGTACATTAGAATGTTCCATGGGCAGCTGATAGGCAATTCAAATGTCATAGTGTGCAATAAGTACTCTCTGCCTTGCAGACATAGGTGTTGACATGCAATATCACAAAGTTTATCATAATCCTGTCCCTGTCTGTGCCTGAAAGAAACAACTCTCGCACGGGCCTTTTTCTACAGGGTATTTATGCTGAAAACCCCATTGCAGTGCTTTTGAGGATAGGTGCTACTTCACTAAAACTCAAAGTAAACACAATGGAAGATTCTTGTCCTGTTGAGTATGAGAAAGGAACTGGATACCTCCAATCCTTGTCTTCCATCTTCATTAAATTCTCCAAAGATTTGCTGTTTCTACAAGCATTGCCATTGGCCACTGACCTTATTAAAACATCTATTAGGGATAAAGTAACTTCTCCTGTTGTAACTTCTCTTGAATAGTAACAACATTTACTATAAATCCCTGGGCCTCACCTAAAAGGAAAAACAAACACAAACAAAGCAAGCCTATCGTCCAACCAATTAGTTGCATTTCTGTCCAAAAGAATATTCTCCAAGTAAAGCAGACAAAATTTGCAATTACATACTAATATCAAAGATGAAGGAGAATTTTTGCTTCACATCATGAGGCATCACTGCCTTCTGAGTCACAGAAATAACTTAGTTTACAGTTTTAGTAACAAAATTATTTGATGGACCAAGGTTTTAGTAACAGATTTATTTGATTGCCTACAGACTACCATACAGACTGTCCATTTTTATTGCTTTCTGCAGCTCTAAAGTGTTTTTCCCCTGTCTGTACCATTACAAGCTACAAAGAGAAGGGAGTTAATTTACCTTGTTACTAGACCAGAACACCATGTTTCATTGTAATTTCACACTGAGATTTCCCAGTATTTTCTTTTTTCCCACCACAGCAGCTAAGTCGTCTTTAGCATTCTAGCACTGTTTGGTCTGGAATATGCAAGTAGAGGAAGGCAAAAAGAAGGAAAATACTTCCCACATATCAACAGATGTTTCAAATGAATTTGCTTCAGTCACCTTTGTTACCTCTCTGTATTGAGATGTCTTGAGAAAGTAAATTAATTTTGCCGTCAACAAATAAATTTAAAAGTTTCTGCTCAAGTTCCACCAACTGCAGATTCATTTACAATTCTTATTCTCTAGAAATGACACAAATTCAAATATCACATAATTTAAGAGAACAGAACATATTCAGTGATAACATAAACTCTAATAAAAAGATTACTTATGCATTATGATCTCCTACAGTTCATATTCCTTAAAAAAAAATCTGCTTTGGTTAGGACTTCCATTACAACTCTGATTCAACATTGAATATCAGTAGTTTCTCTCTTCTGTGAACACAAATTTTTCATGTGAACAACTAGTAAATAACTAAAATTAGGTTTAATAAAAGGTTTAATAATTACAGATCAAATTTTAATTTGATCTATTAAAAGGCACTATAAACAAACCTTAACCAAAGCATCACAGTTTAGTATTTCTAGGTTAATCCACGGGGAAAATCGGAACTTTTCCAACAAAACATTACCATAGATCATTCCTGAATAGCCTGGCAGTATGAATAGGACAGATAGAATTGATGGGGAAAGAAAAAAAAACAAAACAACAGAAAAGATGAAAACACTTGAAAGAAGGTAAGAGAAACATCAAATCAGAAAGCAATTGTCTAGAAGTATTTAAAAAAAAAAAGACTATTACATTTAGATTCAATGACCAATGTTAACCTCAAAATACAAAATATACACAGAGAGAAATTAATCATACAGCAAGGGCATTGCTTAGTCTATGTTTAACTAATTTGGTTTACTCTTTCTTTTTGGACAAAATGCAAACATTATTCCTCAGAGAATTAAAAGAAAAAAAATAATAAGAAGTGAGGGGGAGATTATGAGGAAAAATATTTTAAATGGTTCTCAATGCCAAAACTTTAGACTGGATGATATCTGTGACAAAATATTTAACCATCAGCCCAGGAGAAACATTTGTATAAGGGAAAGCAAGCCTTCTTTCATTCACTTCAATGGAGACTATAGGTGCACACAAAACTTTTCCTGTCAGCTAGGATCCAGATGAACAGGTGGGTATTAAATTTTTTCAAGCCAGAGTTAGTTTACAGCAAATTTTGCTTATTTAAAAAAATTGCAAGGGCAACCAGCAGTGGAAGGTAGATAAGTACCCCTTCTCCCAAAGTTTGGGGCACAATAGACAGTGATAAGTGCACAGCCACTCCACCAGCTGAAGCTGATTATCACGGGGCTTCAAAACAAAGCTAGAATCCACCACAGATTGAGATCTCTTAGACTGTCTCAAAGTGACATTTGCAGGCACATACAGCCCCAGACAGGGGAAAGAAAGGACTTTTAGAAAATAATATCTTCTGTTTAATAAATAAATGAAAAAAACTTAGGCTATTTTACTGGCAAAGCTGCCAAGTCGTTCTGAAACAAAAATAACCTTCTCTAGCTTAGGTAACCTAGATCTCTGAATTTCAGAGGAAAGCATGATTTCCTTTGACTGTTTGTCTTGTTTTTATCCAGAATAGATTTCACTTTCTTCCTAGTAGCTGGTGCAGTGCTGAGATTTTTATTTAGCATGAGAATACTGCTGGTAAGACACTGATGCTTTCGGTGTCATGGAGCAAGTCTTACCCTAAGT